>CM068300.1:41229473-41829473 GCA_034768395.1 Linum lewisii
TTCCATTATTCATGTATGCCTCATGAATTGATAGTTATTCAATGTTATATCTTGATTCTATGGTCACTCGGTTACTTAGTACCCCAACGTGTCACCTTAAGTGTGGGTAAGAGTCTTGTAATCTAATGCTGGTCATCTCTGAGTGATGTTTTACAGGGCTCCAAAGCGTTTTAAGACTACCAGTGCAGATAGAGCACAACCTCCTCAGCTCGCCAGAGCAGGACACCACCTCCTCGTCGACCCGCACCAGCTGCACAGAGATCAACAGCTGTGGCCATCATTCCCGAGGATGCGCCTACCCCTGCAACTCCAATTTCCTCTGTTCCTACACCTGCCAATGGGGCCGTGCATCCTTTCATCGCCACCCTGGAACCGCACCAGCTCGAGGTCTTTCTGAAGATCAAAGACATCCCTCCGGCTAAGGTGGCAGTTTTGTCTCTTGACAGTCTCAAAGCGCACAACCCGGCTTGGCACTCGACAATTGACACCGCTCTTAATAAAGCCGGATTGCGAGTGCTGACCACTCATGGATCCCCGTACCCGCTTGTCGCCCTCCAGGAGTTCTGGAGTTCATTTCGGCGCCTCACCCCGAAGCCCTTTCGTGAGCAGAAATTCGTTTCCTTTCGCCTCGGTGGTGTTCTTCATGAGAAGTCCCTTCGCGAGTTCGGCCGCTTGCTGGATCCGCACGTTAATTTCGATACCGCATTAGCTGGCTTTGAGGACACATACTCCATCACCAGTGCTCCTTACCCGGATGTGTGGAAATGGGCATGCTGCGAGGATGAGAGCTCACCTATCGTCCACCCCACGGTCGGTGACATCTTTCACCCTGTTCTTAAATTCTTGCATTATGTTTGGGTGCAATCTCTATGTTTTTGCAGCAAGACGAGCCGCCACCACGTTTCTCTGGAGGAGCTCGTTCTATTCCGTGCTTTAGAGGAGGATGCCAACCTGCACCCCGGCTGGTGGCTTGCACGATTCTTTCACAAGCGCACTACCGCCAAGAAGCTTCCTACTGAGCTTCCAGGAGGCCCCTTCATTTCTATTCTGATCGACAACCTCCAGCTCGCTGATAAATGGGGCCCCGATATTCCTCGTATCCCGATTGAGCATGTAGGCCGCTGAACTTGCCTTAGCACGGCGCATCGACCTTTCAGAGACTATTGAGCATTGCACTTCGCTCCCTCATCGCACGGCCCAGCCAGTTGACCGCCCACCGTCGCGAGCGCAGATCACAGCAGAGATGAATGAACGGCTGGCGCGCATTGAGAAGTGGCAACTAGACTACTCGGCTGGTTTGTTGCAATGGCAGAAGGACCGAGTGGCACATGAGAAGACTCAGAATGAGCGTTGGTCCACTCTCCAGCAGTTCATGGCTGACCAATCAGCCAGACACATGGACGAGCTCGCATGGCGACGGCAGATGGAGCAGCGGTTCGCCATATCATCCATTCCCACTGCACCTCCACCTCCTCCTGCGGAACAGTGATCAGGTTGCTTCTATCTTTTTCCTTCTTTTCTTTTCTTCTTTCGGGTCTCGACCCAATTTTCTTCTGTGAGGATTCGGGACACTTGTCCCGGTGTCCTTTTGTTCTTTTTTTTGTTGTTTGTGTTTTGTAGGATTTTGAGTAACTCTGCTCCGCGCCAGACTCTCCGTGCTCATCCGCTCTACCACCCATCACCTTCCAGGTTCTTCGTAACTCTCTACTCTAGATTAGTCCTGTGAGGACACAGAACAGTTTAAGTGTGGGGTAGGGTGTTAGATAACCATGCATGATCTTGATTGCCTATATCTTTGTGTGTGCCTCGTGATTCCTGTCCAGTTCTCTAGCATAGAATTGCTCAATTCTTGACTTTGGATGTTAAATTGACTTCAATTTTGAACAATGACGTCTAGACTGTTCCACTTAGAACCTGTAACCAACGTGTCAGAACTGATATTAAATGAGTCTAGGTCAGAACAGATCATAAATCACTTCTGTAGTTGGAACTGGAATTTATTGAATCAATTAACCTGTTAACAACAAAGCTCGATAACACCGTTCTAAGATGATAAATGCTAGCTTCTTCCATGTTTTCACCCCATATTCGATCACCTGTGATTGTGGCTTGGGATTAGACAGAAATCCAATTCGAAATCTTGTGTAAAAAGTTATAACTAGCTAGGATTAAGTGGCTAAGTGGTGAAATCAAGTGATTGAGTAAATCAAATCAATGCTAAGTTCTTTAAAGTGCTGAAAATAAAGCTAGGCAAACCCGACACCTAAGTGAAGTGTTCGGGTTGAGCACTAGCATAAGCACAAATACTGTGAGCTAGGCAGGTCCAACACTTAAGTGAAGTGTTTGGTATCGAGCACTAGTATGCAGTAAATAAATTAAAGGAAGAAGTTGAAACTTGAAATAAATTGTGGTTTAAATCAGTCCTAGCTAGAACATGTAACGTACAGATCTAGAAACGGATGAAGTCGAGTCGATAGCCACGTCACTTTTCCTACCTCCGCATCCACATCATGGCTAGAGCTTAAAGTCTTTTCTCATTAGAATTGGTGTTATGGTAGTCGGTTAATTATGATTAATTGTTTTGCCAAGAAACGAGCTTTATTAAAACCACTACTTGAAGTGTGCAGAAATTAGTGAGATCGAAAACTTGGTTGATTGATGTTCTTGCATGTGTAGGTCACTTTTTCTACGTGGAACAGTCTAAACCAAATTGTTAGAATTGAATCTCGGTTTAATCTCGTGTCATTTGTGATTTTGAGTGTGTTCTAGTTCAGTTTGCTTGAGGACAAGCAAAAGCTTAAGTGTGGGGTATTTGATGACACTCGATTTGACGTGATATCAGCCTCATTTAAGCGACATTTCTTTGCTTAAGACATGGTTTTTAGGGTAGAATAACGAATATTTAATCAATTGCCCTATCTCGTGCCATTTGTGTTACCTTGGCCCTTTTCGGGTCTATTTGATGGTTTTCTAGTGTTTTTTCGTAAGCACAGGTTTTTGCCGTCAAATAAAGTAGCCATGGACGTGTCTAAGGCATAGGAACATCGAGGAACGGAACCGGAATCGATCAAAGGAGCCAATCAAAGTCAAACCGAAAATCTGCCATTCACACTTACAGTTTCGGCGAAACCAAGCCCACATCTTCGGCGAAGATAACAGTGTAAATCAACTGATGCCAAGAGAAGGATGGTTTCGGCGAAAAGAGCCCAGGGTTTTCGGCAAAAATGCAAGGGAAAATCAATGGCGCCAACAGAAGGTATTCTCGGCGAAACCATTCAACTGCTCGGACCGAAAATAATGAACAGCCGGCGGATCCCCTGAACTCAAAGCCAGTTTCGCCAAACTACCCCTATGGTTTCGGTGAAAATATCTTCCTTTTCCGCGGCAAAATCAGAAAACCCTAATCAACCCTATTTAAAGAAGCAGCCGGCAGCCAAAGGGGAGAACAACACATAATTTACACGACACAACAATTCATTATTCTTATTTTCTCAAATCAGACTCTTGAGAGTCAGCCGACCCTAGGGTCGATAGATAGAGTTTAGAGAGTTCGAAGATCCGTGGAGAGATCATGACGCCATCCTTCCACCTCGAGAACTCGGAGCGTAAAGTTGAAGATCCAGGAGATTAAAGCTTCGCGGGAGTCCGTTAGAATTAGGTTTTTCAGTTCTTATCTGTTCTTCCTCTGTATGATGATCTTCATTGTTGCCTTTGATTCTCTTGTTTCCGATATGAGTAACTGAACTTGTAGGGCTTAGATTAGATGAACCCCTAAGTGACCCAGGGCTTTAAAGCGGTCACGGATCGGCGGTAATTAGATTCGAAGTTCAATCAGTTTCTCTTTGCATGTTTGATTCGTTCTTCATTGTTCATGTTTCTTGTCTGAATTGATCCCCTAGATTAGATTCTTGTTAAGCTAAGGATAGAAGCGAACGCTCGCCTTACTTTAGAACATCGAATTGAACAATTAACCTTATAATTGGAGTGTGCCTTTCGTAGGAACCGGTTAGGGTTAATTCACTGTAAGAGTAATTCATAAATCATTAGTAATTGCACCAATTAATTAAGTCGTTGCGAGAGGTGACCGTACCCGGCGCCTAGTTAATCTTGTAGTTAGAACGATAGAGCGAACGTTCGCCGGTCTTAAACCTAAGGGTAAGGAGTTATGGTGGTGTATAGAAACCGATTGAATTAGAATTGAAAACCGCTGATCTTGTGATTGCCGTTGCTCTGGTGATCTAAGGGGGATTCAAAATCTAAGTTCGTCTATCTTCCCATTAGTCAATCTTTTAATCTTTCTGTCTTTTGTTTTCCTTTGCTTAATAGATTAGAAGTCGTGGAACTCACACCACGCACAACGTGTTTAAACCTGAGTAATTTGCCAGCTTCTTCAAAGTAGTCGATTAGAAGAAACCTCGAGTCGAATACGATCTGCTATAACGCTTTTTCTTAGCATTAGTAGTTATTTGGTTGAACGCATCACAACGACACGTTTCACCAACCATCCATTCATACAAGCCTAGTTTAGTTTTAAAGGCAGTCTTCCATTCATCACCTTCCTTCATTCGGATTTGGTGATAGCCTGATCTTAAATCTATTTTAGAAAAGATCGTTGAACCATGTAATTCATCAAGCATATCATCTAACCTAGGGATGGGGTGTCGGTACTTAACTGTGATGTTATTGATTGCTCGGTAGTCGACACACATCCTCCAAGTTCCTTCTTTCTTTGGCACAAGGATGATTGGAACAGCACACAGACTCATGCTCTCCCTCACATAACCCTTGTCCATCAATTCTTCGACTTGTTGCTGGATTTCCTTAGTCTCCTCCGGGTTTGTCCGGTAGGCAGCCTTGTTGGGTAGTGATGCTCCCGGCACAAGGTCAATTTGATGTTCTATGCCTCGGATCGGGGGCAGGCCAATGGGGATTTCCTAGGGAAATACATCTTCAAAATCCTGCAAAAGTGAAGACACAACACTAGGAAGAGAGGTGTTACGGTTAGTAATCAAACATTCTTTGTTGAGAATGACCACTAGGGCTTTCCTAGATACTAGGGTTTGTTTGATCTCACTAGGTCTAGCTATCAGGTTTTCTCCCCTCTCACCCTCACTCTTTTGAGCTCTTTGATCCTTAGGATCATGACATTCTGTTTTTGATCTTGTTTCTGTTTTTGAACCTTTTTCTTTTGAGGGTTCACTCTTTTCTTCTCTTGTCTCTCGTTTCTTGAGCTCTCTCTCCTTTTTCTCTCGGCTCACCTTTCTCTCTATTTGATCTTTGAGTATCTCAGTAGGTGATAGTGGCTTCAACTTGAAAGTAGTGTCTCCATATGTGAGTTGATACTTATTTGCTCTTCCATCATGTTGTGAGTATCGATCAAACTGCCAAGGCCTTCCAAGTAGAACATGGGCAGCCTCCATGGGAACTACATCACAAAGCACCACGTCCCTGTATATTCCAATGCTCAAAGGGATGTGTGCTTGTTTGTTGACCTTCAAATCTCCACTATTGCTAAGCCAATGTAGTCGGTAGGGCTTAAGGTGTGCGTGAGTAACAATTCCCAAACCCTTAACAAGATCTAGGCTCACTGCATTGGTACAACTTCCACCATCAATAACCAAAGTACAAATCTTATTTAAAATCACACACCTTGTATGGAATAGATTGTCCCTTTGCTCCCATCCATCTTCTTTAGGTTGTGTACTAAGGATCTGTCGAGAAACTGCTGAAAATTGAATTCGGGGACTGGTGGCCGTCGGGTTCATGTCCGTCGGGCTCGCCGGGGAGCCGTCGGGGTCGGCGCTCGGCTTCAGGATATCGACGAGGCCTTCTTCTGTCTTCAAGCCAAAAATTGTCGAGGGAATGTTCAAAAGGCCCGGGTAGGCCAATTGACATCATCTGGCTCAGACAGGGTGTCCGGGGCAGGCGTGATGTCGGGCTGGGGCAGAGCTGATGCTGGTCCGGGGCAGACCTGCTCGGCATCAGTCGGCGTGACCGGCATGATCACTCGGCTGTTGAAGGCTGAAAATTTTTCCAGGCCTTCCACGTTGACTTCTTCTCCTTCACTAGACTCCTCTTCGATTTCTTCCAAAATTGGATCCTCTTCATCATCCATGACAACCTCTCCTTCTCTAAGTACCATGGTTCGGGTGTTAGGGCAGTCCCTTGCCATGTGACCCCTACCTTGACACTTGAAACACACAATGGCACTAGGCCGAGCATTAGTAGTAGGGATTTTTGAGCCAGGATTAGGTGTTACCCGTGATGTGATCCCTTGATTAGGGTTTGGCCTCGATCCAGGATTCCGGCTAGGGTTTGTCCTCTAAGGGGTGTTCCCTGCACTCCTGTCTCCTCTCACAGGGGCACTGATCGGTGGCGGGGTAGTAGCCGTCCTTCCAAGTCCATTCTTCAATTCCTTCTCAACCCTAATAGCCGTGGTTACCAAGTCATCATAATCAACAAAGTTTAGGATGTTGACTTGATGTAGGATCTCTCTTCGTTGGCCTCAAGTGAACCTTGCTATTTTGGCATCCACATCTTCACTCAGGTCAAGCCTTGTGACCAAGATCTCCATCTCCTGACTGTACTCTTCAACTGACATGTTCCCTTGCTTCAAAAGTTGAAGCTTGGCGTGCAAGTCTCTATTGTAGCTGCTCGGTACAAATTTTCTTCTCATCTTTCTCTTAAGACTCCTCCAACTAGGGATGGGGTCCTCTTCTTCTCTCTTGATCTGATTTCTGAGCTGAGCCCACCACAAAGCCGCAAAGTCAGTGAACTCAAGGGTGGCTAGGGTTACCTTTTTCCTCTCGGAATAGTTATGGCACTCAAAGAAATCTTCCATGCTCCTCTCCCAATCAATGTATTCGTCGGGGTTTGCTTTGCCAGCAAATTTGGGTACATTGAGCTTCAGACTGCTCACATCATCATCTATCTCCTGTTCATTCCTCCTTGGCCGCCGGGGGCCATCTCCATTCGGGGCTCCAAACTGCTCAGTGAATCGGGTGAAGTTTTGAGCCATGGCAGCCAATTGTGCCTCCACAGCAGCTAACCTCTCATCTGCCATGATTAGTATAAGAACAACGGACCTCACAAAATCACTCTAAAGAACCTCACACACTCTTTTTCTTACCGCTCGTGTATGAAAATTTATAGTCACTCAAATTAGGGTTTTCTTTGAAAATTTCAAAAACAAAGACAATTCCAATTCAAGTAGTTGAAAGTTTCTTCGAAGCTATGAAGTCTAAGTCTACCAATGACACAAACAAGACTTTATACCTAGGGTTTTGGATTTCTAGGGCAAGAATCTTGATGCTAGGTCATGGGATGACAAAAACAAACAAGTTTGGGTGTTCTACTAAGAAAGCTACTAGCTAAACTTATGAAAAACCCCATCTTCTTGAACTTAACCTACTACCTTTGATTGTGAACGTGGCCTTGCTTTTTAGCTAGGTCAAATTTCTGTTTTTCTAGACCTTTGATTCTTTTCTTTTCTTTTCTTTGATTCTTCTTTTTTTTGTATTTTCTTCTGATCGGCCACAGCTTTTTCTCACAAATAATTTAAAAGAAAGGTAGAAGATTAGAACAAACACAATACACGATTTAGGGTTTTCCTGAAACTAAAAACAACAAAAACTTAGAGATATGAATCCAAGTAAGAACCTGGAAACTGGATAGATGTGGTCCAAGAGTTGAACCGTGCTCTGATACCAGCTGATGCGAACCGCCTCCTCTAGGAAGGGATCGACTCAACACCCAAAACTATATTATCAGCCCCACGAGAACCTAACCTTTGAAACCGCGGAGAACCCTTGAAATCCACTAAGTATTGACTTAGGAACCCCAAGGTATTCGGTCGAGTTGGTGCCACAAACAAAGGATGATTGCCTTTGATGATAAACCAAAACCTTAAGCTAAGCAACAACGAGCAAAGACTTGAAGGAAAAAGAACAATGTTCTGAAAATTTCATTAAGGGGTAAATTGTCTTACAATGATGGCCGAGGCCTCTATTTATAGCTCAAGGGTGGCCTAGGCCGGTTCCAACTCTAAAAAGGAAAAACTAAAATAATCCTAAAAGATAGGCCGCAGAAACTATTAAAATAAACAAAGTTGTCCGAATATCAAACTCCTAAACCGGCAAAAATTGAGCAAAACCCTAATCCGGGCGGATTAGGGCAAATCCGGCTTTCCTTGTCCGGGTGGGATTGGGAAACCTCTGGTCGCGGGCAGGAATCCGGACATGGCTAGGAAAAGTGCCTGGAACATGCACGGTGGCATTTCCGTAATTACCACGGGTTCCTAGAGACCAGGTGGTCGGGTGGCATCCTTCGGTTGTGGTGACCGGCTCGGCATCATTCGCTCCGGACCCAGTGCTAGGGTTTTGGTGATGCCGGGCTGTTCTGGCCTTCTGCTTGACATTTCCTCGGACAAGCGAGGTTCTCTCCAAGTCTTATGGCCTCCTGAATCTTCTGGCATCAGCTTGTCCGCCAGATTCTGAGTGCTGAGCAAGGTTGTCCGAGGCAGGGGCTGGTTGTCCGTATCCGCCGGGGCCAGGGCAGTGTCCTTAGGGCATTTGTCATTTGTGGGGGATTTCTGTCGGCCATCAAGGGTCAGCACTGTGCATCCTTAGCTGATGAACCTCTGGTCCAGCTCTTCATGCTTGGCTCGGCTCCAATCGCCTATGTAGGCAGTGACCCGTGTCTTGAAGGCTTTGACTTGGCTCCGGGTCAAGGGCAGGTCTGGTCAGGTCCAGGGCACCGGGGGTTCATCAACTAGGCCCCCGAAAGATATCCAGGCTGTCCGCGACATGCACAGAGAGGAAGTATCTCACCGACTCTTGAGACTGGCACCCATCCGAATCCGTCTACCCCCAAGAGCGGTGGCTGAAGAAAAAATCCTGAGCAAAGAGGAAGGGCTTCACTGGGACGACCTGTACTACCCTATGTCTTCTACGAGCCTTAACATCAAAGTCAACAGTCCATCGACTGAAGACAACATGAGCACCGACAGGGCCAGTTCAGAAGACCCGGAGCCATGGTCGGACTCGGACTCCAACGAGTACCCGTGCCCCCGAAGCATGTGGAAAGATGGCTCCAACACCACCACGCCAGCCATCGACTTGAGGAAGCCCCGGCACAGCACGCACACGAAGAAAGATGGGGATTTAAGGATGAATCCCTTACAAGAAGAGGGGAATGGAATGACCCCGGGCAGCCGACCGGCTGGGAATTCCTATTCCTACACCCCGCTAGGGTCACCCACGACGGGAAAGGCCTTAGGGCCTTCTAAGAATCACTTGGAACCTCGCCAGCCTCCGAGCCTAGCCCCACGGAGGTTCATCAAGCCCCAACAGGCGGTAAGGTTCAAGTACAGTCCTCCCCGAAGGGCCCAACAAGCACGGATGAGTGTCCGGACCCATCCGGCCCTAACTTGGGCAACGGCGCTCGAAGCAGCCAAGGAGCCTAGCTTGCCCGGCACCTCAGGCACTAAGTCTAAGGACCCAGGAGGTGCTATAGAACCCTGGGATCCCCTAGATGCCTTCCTGGAGGAATGCTGACTGAAGAGGACTGAGCACCAGTCTCAAGGAGCTCCAGCCGGCCCCGCCCCGAGTGCTCCTCCAGCCCTAGCACCAAGGCTAGGCTTCCAAGAACTCAAGGAACGGATGACCACCTTAGGGGAACCTCTAAGGACCTTCCTGGATGACTGAGAGAAGCAGGGAAGGAAAGGCTTGGGCGCACATGGAAAAGGCCCGAAGGCGGACTACACCCAGGCCCCAGCCCCGGCCTCGCAGGGCCCCGATCAGGCTTTATCACCTAGCCAGCATGGGACGCGAGCCCTAGGAGGATTAACACCAGCCCTCAACCCCCTACAAGGCCTGGAGCCAAGCCTAGGAGCTGCCACCCTAGGAGCCAAGGAGAAATGGGAGGAAATGAAGAAATGGGAAGAGGACCGAATGGGCCAGTCGAGCAGGAACCCCGGGAGCCGAGCAGTATTAGTATCAGACCCGTCAGAGCCCAACATCAGGAGCCCCGAGCATTTCCAAGCCCGAGCAACCGACGTCGCCGCCAATTCCAAGCCCGACATCAAAGGAAGCGCCGACTTTCCTAATCTGGCCCGCGCGTGAGCGACAAGCCCGACCGAATCCGCCGGATCCGCCGGTTTAGGTTTTTAGGCTATTTTTATTTATTTAAGTCTTTTTAGGTGTTGGACTCGGATTTTCCCTTTTAGTTTTGATTCTTTAGGAGCAAGTAAGTCTTATTATATTCTAAATAAGACTTTAAGATAATATTTTATTATTTTTAGAGTTTCTTTCCTAGTAGGAATCGTGAGCCTGTTCACGAGTTCCTCTACTATAAATAAGAGGCCTCGACCTCATTGTAAACATCACCCCTTTTCGAATTAATCAATAAATCAGAACTTTGTTCATTAAATCCTTTAGTTTTTGCTGCGTGCATAGCTTAGGATCGGTGTTATCAACAGAAGCATCCATCTTGATGTGAACCGCTGCAACCGTGGGCAGACGACCCTAACCACCGCAAGTTGAGACCGTGCAACGAGGTAGAAACCTTCGGGAACTGGGGCGGAAAAGTACTTTGACCCGTCGGCTATATAACAGCCGGGAACAAGAAGTGTCCAGTCGAAGACGACACGCCAAGAGATGGATGCTCTTGATGATAAGTCGATCCTTCAGTATCGCAACATGCAGATACAACAAGGGTTTCAGAACAAAGTTCTATCAAAGGGGGTTTATTTCATAAAAGTTGTCTTCAAAGTGAGGCCGGCGGCCTCTATATATAGGTGAGGGAACAAGCTCTCCTCCCTAATTACTACTTCTAAATAATAATAAAATAAAGAGTCCTATTCCTAAATAGTCTCCTAAAACCCCTAAATAATCCTACTAAAAAGGAATAAACATAAAATAATAGTTGTAGTCTTTAAAGCAGAATAAAAGACCTAAATTAGGTCAAAACCCCTAATTCGACCACTGTTGGGCTGCTCGGGCCAATTGGGCCATGGTGGCGGTCGTGGGCCTGACCGGCCGGGCGCCGGCTTGCTTCGGGCGGCGGTTGTGGGCTTCGTGTTCCGGGCTGCTTCAGTGGCGAGGTCCTTGTCCATAAGTCATGTTCTTCGTGATCGGCTCCATAGAAGTCATTTGATCGGCCCGGCTGCCGGTTTAGGGCTTCGGACTGTTTTCTCCTTGGACCTTCATCCTTTCCGCTCGGGCCTTCTTCTTTAAGCTTCAGGTAGGCCTCCGAGTATCTCCTGGTGTAGCTCTCCGGGGGTTGAGTCGGTCTAAGTGTCACATCTCGGGGCCTTGGACTCCAGTTCTTCTCATGGTTCAGCTCAAGGTCATTCCTTGGAAGCTCTCCTCTCCAGGCCAGGTATTCTCGGGCTCTCTTCCTCTTATACTCCAGAAATGCTTCCAGAGGGTTACTCAAAGGGCCTACTTCTTCTTCAGGGCTCCTGGAGGTCAGGCTAGGAGCAGGTTGAGGTTGTTCTTCCTTGCTAGGGTTTAGATCCTTGGCCAGCAGCATGGCCTGGAATAACATTCCATCTCGTGGAGCCTTTCTACCTGCAAGGGATGGGCTTAGTTTATATTTCAGAGCGTACTTTGGCTTTAGGGCTTGAATATGGCCTATCCGAGGCTCCTTCTGCCTTGTGTGAGGTCCTAGGGCCTTATCTCTACCTGGTGACCCTAGTGGGGTGTAGGAGTACCGGTTGGCATCAGGGCAGCATTGTTGGATCTCATCACATCTTCTGTCGTGGAGTCATTCCTGGACACTACGGGCTCCCGATTTACATATAACTGACGGGTCCTAGTACTTTCCCGCCCCCGATGCTGACTGTCGATCGAGCGAAAGTCCGAGACTTGCGGTGGTTAGGGTCGTCTGCCCACGGTTGCGGTGGTTCACACCAGGATCACCCGATCCGGATATACCCTGCTGACCAACCAGGCGATCCCAAGACAGGCTGCCCGGGCACCGTGCACGGCACTCTGGAACCCCGACCAGCACTCGACATCGACCAACACCAGGCCCGAGCCCTAGGAGGTTTAACACCGGCCCTCAACCCCATACAACACCTGGAGCCGAGCCTAGGAGCTGCCACCCTAGGAGCCAAGGAGAAATGGGAGGAAATGAGGAAATGGGAAGAGGACCGAACGGGCCGCTCGAGCAGGAACCCCGGGAGCCGAGCAACATCAGCATCAGACCCGCCGGAGCATCATTTCCAAGCCCAAGACCCGACGCCGCGGCAAATTGGAATTTGATGCTGCAGTTATAGCGGTATCAAATACTACCAAGCTGTGAAGCTAGGGTAGATCGTATTCCACAGGGTTTCTTCTAATTGACTACTCAAAGAAGCTGGCAAATTACTCAGGTTTAAACACTTAGTGCGTGGTGTGAGTTCCACGACTTCTAATCTAAGATGCAGGAAACTTAAAATGAACTTAAAAGACAGAATGATTTGTAGGTTTAAACAGACGACAGACAAGCTTAGATTTCGAATCCCCCTTCGTTCATTAGAGCATTGGCAATCAACAGATCAGCGGTTTTCAATTCTCATTCAATCAATTTCTAAACACCACCATAACTCCTTACCCTCAGGTTTAAGACTGGCGAACGTTCGCTCTATCCGATCTAACTACCAAGATTAATTAGCCGCCCAGGTACAGTCGCCTCTCGCAACGACTTAACTAACTGGTGCAATTACTAGTGATCTATGAGTTACTCCTACAGTGGATTAACCCTAACCGGTTCCTACGAAAGGCACGCTCCAATTATAAGGTTAACTAGTTGAATTGATGTTCTAAAGTGAGGCAAGCGTTCACTTCTATCCTCAGCTTAACAAGAATCTAAACTATGTGATCACGAAAGACAAGTTTTTGATGTTTTAAAGCAGGGAAGTTGTCTGGCGACAAACCCTAGCTCACACAAACCCTAATCTAGGCAATCAGCCAGAAAAGAAACACAAGAACAACGAAACTAATCTAGGTGTCAACTAGACAAGAAACGCAGAACAACAATCAAGAACAAAACAACCATGCAAAGAGAAACTGATTGAACTTCGAATCTAATTACCGCCGATCCGTGACCGCTTTAAAGCCCTGGGTCACTTAGGGTTCATCTAATCTAAGCTCTACGAGCTTAGCTCCTCATGTTCATACAAAAAGAATCAAAGGCGAAGACAGAGTTCATCATCCAGAGGAAGAACAGAAAAAGGATCTGAAAAACCTAATTGAGATGACTCTGGCAGAACTTCGATCTTCGGTAATCTGCACTCCTAGCTCCGAGTCTCCGAGATGGCAGGGATGGCGTCACGATCTCTTCCTGGCTCTTCGAACTCTAACTCTGCTCCAGAACTTCAGAGAATTCTGAAGTATTTGAAATTATGATTATCAGGTCTGTCGATTTTTGGCCGCCGGGTTAAGTATTTATACTTAACCTAATTGACCCGGATTTCCTCTGATATTTTCTCCGAAAATAAGGGATTATTTTCGCCGAAAATAATGGTATAAATGGCCGGTCAATTAGGTTGCTTCTTCTGTCCTTTTCGCCGAATAGGTCTCGGTCCGAAAACACATAGTTTTCGCCGAAAACATCCTTCAAGTGGCATCAGTCGATTTGTACAAATATTTTCGCCGAAAATAATAGGTTATTTTCGACAAAATTTTCTTGGTAAACCGGGCAGGGATTTGTTTGAACTTGGTTGGCTCCTTGATCGATTTCGTGCAATCCTTCAAGATTCCAATGCCTTAGACACGTCCTTGGTTACTTATTTGATGGCAAAAACCTGTGCTAACATAAAAACACTAGAAAACCATCAAATAGACCCGAAACGGGCCAAGGTAACACAAATGGCACGAGATAGAGCAATTGATTGAATATTCGTTATTCTACCCTAAAAACCATGTCTTAAACAAAGAAATGTCGCTTAAATGAGGCTGATAATCACGTCAAATCGAGTGTCATCAAATACCCCACATTAAGCTTTTGCTTGTCCTCAAGCAAACTGAATAGAGACGCTCATGTTCACAAATGATAAGATCGATTAAATTGGAGCTCAATCAAACACAATGAATTATTAGACAGCTAATTCCTAGAACAAGAAACCTAACATGCATACAGATCAGCCAAACTACCTGGTCTCACTAATAAACTGCACACGACAAGTAATTAGCAACCAATTACGCACGAATTTGACCTGACCGACCAGACTCCTCACACAGGATATATATAGTACAATGGGAACTCTCACTCTCTGTGTTTAAGGATGTGTTTCTGCTCTCGATCATTTTCTGTTACCGAATTCTGTCATAGGTTTGCAATTCGACCACATCTCCACCACTGTGACAACACGAGTATCTAGTCAAGAAGGACTTCCCTGCTAGGACCGAAATGAAATCTACACTACTCGGGTTTAAAATGAAATAGATGATGGGAATGTATGATGATGGCTTGGTGCGGTGCAGCTTTCGGCTAACTTCCCTCGAATCTAGTCTATGGCTTCCTACCGTCTAACCAAACACGAGTGGAATAATGAACGCTCGTCCTATGATACCCTCAAGCAGCCTAGCACTTCTTTTCTTTTACAAACAAACATTTTTTTTCTTTTTCTTTTGAACTTTTTCTTTTGACTTCGTTCTTCCATTTGTAGGGAGAAGAACGTTTTATTGAACAATACTTTGAAACTTTTCTTATTTTTCTGATTTTTCTGCTTCTTTTCTTTCTTTCTATTTTTCTTCTTTTGTGCCGATTTTCTTTTAGTTGCTAGAGGGGTTTAAACGTCTGGACATATTAGCTAAGACCACCTGTTTAATGGCTATAGGCAGGTTACCACAAACCGACTTCCGGTAGGTCAATCTAGAACTACAACCACAGGGGATCAACGGGAATGAAAGAAATGGGAAATGGCTGTAATGTATTATCGAATCGAAAGAACAGGCCAAGCTCAAGGGTCTAAACCTAGTGGACTTATCGTTTGGTAGGCTATCTGGCTTAGTAGCTGAATCTAGGTGCCCCTATCCTTCTAGAACTCGTGTCATCGTGTGGTCTCGAGTAGGTCTCATGCAAATTCTAACTCATTCAAGCAAACAGAAAACCACTCAGAAAGAATTAAAATTGCAAGTTACGTGCAATGGATCAAAAGCTCACAGTTGGTTTGCTAGTCGGATTCGGTCATTTTCATGCAATCAAGGCTACAAACTACAAGTGTGATTTTAAAAATTCTGTTCTGACCAGGCAATTTAGCATCAAAGTATACAAGTTGGTTCTCAAGTTCTAGGTTAAGCAGTCTAAGCATCATTATGAAGGGTTGAACAACAACTTAACATCAAAAATCAAGAACTGAGCCATTCTAATGCTAGAGAGAGTGGAATGGAATCACGAGGCACACAAAAACACAATTCAAGGGCAATCAAGTTCATGCAAGGTTCTCTGGCATCCTACACCACACTTAAATCGTTCTGTGTCCTCACAGGACTAAACTAGAGTAGAGATATACGAAGAACCTGGAATGAGATGGTCGGTGTAGGGAATGAGCACGGATAGCCCGGAGCGGAGCGGAGTAGCTACTCGAGTTCCTACAAAACAAAAACAACAAAAAGATCAAAAGGATGCCGGGACAAGTGTCCCGGATCCACACAGAAAAAAGTTGGATCAAAATCCAAAAAGAATAAAAAAAAGAAGGGACAAGAAAGAGGATACAACCCGATCACTGCTCGTCAGGCGCGTCGGCGGTTTTGAAAAAACAGAGGGGGGGTTTGTTTTCTCAAGAAATTTTCGAAAATGAAAGAAGGAAGAGAGAGAGGGTAAATCTGGATTTTAAAGTGAAAATTTTTGCTGATTTTCAAAGGGATTTTCGGCGAAAATAGTGATGAGTTTTCGCCGAAAATGTGTGTTCAAATGCACTGCCGGTTTTCAAATGGATTTTCGCCGAAAATATAATAAATTTCAGACCGAAAACATGAAACAGGAGGGTCGGGAAAACTGAATTGGATTTTAAAGGGCTTTTCGCTGAAAATGATGAGTTATTTTCGCCGAAAATTATGAACTCTACGATTGAAAATATTTTCGCAATACCGGTAGATTTCAGAAAATCACAGTTAAATCCACAAAAATCGAAACGCCCTCAATCGACTTGCAACTGACACTATGACACACAGACTACAAACGAAAAATAATAAATCAAACAAACTAACACTTTTGGCTCCCCCGAACCGACTATAAAACACTAAGTTCGACCAAAATTAAAAATGAACTCCAGCCGTGGGTTGCCTCCCACGAAGCGCTCTTGCTTAACGTCCTTGAGCCGGACGATACCTGGACGGTGTTAGGAGACATCCCAACTCAGGATTTCTCTTAGGCCTGAGCCGGAGTTCATGAAATATGGCCTTGGGGATCCTCCGGCAAGTGTGAACTTCTTCCCATTTGCGTGAATTATCTTGGTTCATTCTGGTGGCTCGGTAGACGGGGGCTGAGCAATCGGCTTCCAAACCTCCTTTGTCTTCTCTTTATTCTCCTCCTTTATCTCCCCAGGATCTTTAACATTTGGTGATTCATGAAGGAACGCCGTCGGATCCTCCTTCTTTCTCGGCCTTTGTGCCGGCAGCTCATTCTTCAGATTAGGGACCTGTCCAACACCTGGCCAGAAGATTTCTGCAGAAACTCTAGATTTTTCATTAGTAACGGAGTTGACCGAAGCCAACTCCACAACTTCGACAGATAAGTAATGCATCTCTTCTTTGACTGGGACTTACATACCGTCCGTGAGGCGGAATGTCATGGTGTTCTTGCCGACCCTTAATGTCAACGAGCCATTCGGGACGTTAATGTTAATGCCGGCTGTTGCCATAAACGATTGGCCTAGGAGAAGAGTGGCATCTTCCCCTCGGGTATCCATAATAATAAAATCAGCCAGAATAGTAAAGGGACCACAATTGACAACCACATCTTCTATCAATCCCATAGGTAATTTCACAGATCTGTCGGCAAACACTAAATGCATGCTAATTGGTTTCAATTCTCCTAGGTTCAATTTCTCATACAAGAAGGTAGGCATGACATTAATGGAAGAACCTAGATCAATTAAACTATGATCAATTTTCACGTTATTAATAGTGCAAGGCAAAGTGAAAGCACCGGGATCTCGACACTTAGCTGGGGGTGGTATGGTTGTCGCATTGCCCTGGATAGCAGAGCATTCTTCCTCGAGGGGGACGGGAGACAACTCTTTCTTCTTCTTGTTCTTCGCAGGATCTCTTGCGATTTTGTCAGCCTCCGGTATTACTTGGATAGCATCAGTAACTGGTGTATTCATATCCGTATTCTTCAACTATCCATGCCACTTTCTGTACCGGGTATCATGATCTTTCTCCTTTGATTGTGCGGCCTTAGGAAACGGAATCCGAGGCTGATATGGAGGGAGAGGTGGCGCAGGTGATGTCTTTGTCAGGGAAGGCGGGACAGTCACCTCCTCTTCTTCTTCTTTATTCTCCTCCTCGATCTTTGGCTTATCAATGGTTATAGCTTCGGGGATTATGGCTGGTTCAGGAGCTACAGTATCAGCTGATTGCTTGTCGCGTCTTGTGGAGACGGCCTTGACGTGCTCTCTCCTAATGGTAGAGTCGACTTGAACCGAGGGTTGATTAAGGAGGGGGCTACTAGTTATCAAGCTGACCATGTTATTTATCATGCTCTCCATTCGTTGACCTCGAGCTTCATGTTCTTGATTTATGGCGGCTTGAAGCTTGACTTTTTCTTCATATTTATCGAGCCTTTCCATGATCAGGTCGAGCGTCTTGGCTACCTCGATATCCCTTGTGTTCCTTAATGTAGATCTCTGAGGTTGATTTTGATAACTATCGCCCAAGTACTGATTCTGACTCTGGTTGTATCCGAGGTTGTAAGGAGGACGCTCTTGGAAGCTTCCTTGTTGTTGAGGAGGTTGTCTGAACTGACGATAGTCAGGGTGGCCCTGTTGACTGTTGGTGAAGCCTTCATCAATAAAGTTCACTTCTTCTGAAGACCAGTTACCGAAAATCTTCTTCATTTCTTTCTGCACTTCAATCTTAATCTGATCTTCACGGCTTGGTCAGCTCTTAGCTGCTTCAAACTGTCTCTCCCAGCTTCTCGACTTAGATGCGCATTTTGTAAAGTGAAGAAGAGCAGCTTCCGGTGCAAGTGCGGTGTAATCTCCATCAGCTAAGGAGTTAACCCATTCAGATGACTCTTCGTTCATACCCCAAGCAAATATCTCTACTAGCTGCCTCTGAGTGAAACCATGATGAGGGCAGCTGTGGAGGAGTTCTTGGAATTCGTTCCAAGCATCATGTAAACTTACTCCTTCTCTCTGTCTGAACCTTGAGATGTTTTTCTTATAAGCAGTTGTTCTAGAAGGAGGGAAATATTCCTCTACGAATTCCTGAGCAAGAGTCTCCCAGTCAGTGTAGTAACCAGGTGGTCTACCAGTGAGCCACCTCTTAGCTGCACCTTTCAGAGAGAACGGGAAAGCTCTCAAGCAAAGAGTGTTCTTGTCGAGATTCCCATTCTTGAAAGTGCTGCAGAGATCAAGGAAATCCATTAGATGCGTGCACGGATTGTCTAATGGCCTGCCTTCAAATTGTAAATCCCTAGAGATCATTTCCAGGAAGGGGATCTTGATCTCATAGTCAGGACCGTCTTCATTGCGCGGTACAAAGATGGAAGATCGACTGCTAGCAGCACTTGGCTTATTGTAATCCGCAAGACTCTTTTGAGTAGCCATCGCGGTAGGGAAGATGGAATGGAAGTGATTCGATTCTGTACCTGCTATGATATGCACGGGACAAAAACAAGCATAACCGGTGTAAAATTGAAGTGTGATGAGTAATGAAAGATGGAAAGTAGAAGAATAAAATGCCAACCCTTCTTTCAAACAATATAGAAGAGTCCCCGGCAATGGCGCCAATTTGATGCTGCAGTTTTAGCGGTATCAAATACTACCAAGCTGTGAAGCTAGGGTAGATCGTATTCCACAGGGTTTCTTCTAATTGACTACTAAAAGAAGCTGGCAAATTACTCAGGTTTAAACACTTAGTGCGTGGTGTGAGTTCCACGACTTCTAATCTAAGATGCAGGAAACTTAAAATGAACTTAAAAGATAGAATGATTTGTAGGTTTAAACAGACGACATACAAGCTTAGATTTCGAATCCCCCTTCGTTCATCAGAGCATTGGCAATCAACAGATCAGGAGTTTTCAATTCTCATTCAATCAATTTCTAAACACCACCATAACTCCTTACCCTCAGGTTTAAGACTGGCGAACGTTCGCTCTATCCGATCTAACTACCAAGATTAATTAGCCGCCCGGGTATGGTCGCCTCTCGCAACGACTTAACTAACTGGTGCAATTACTAGTGATCTATGAGTTACACTTGCAGTGGATTAACCCTAACCGGTTCCTACGAAAGGCACGCTCCAATTATAAGGTTAACTGGTTGAATTGATGTTCTAAAGTGAGGCGAGCGTTCGCTTCTATCCTCAGCTTAACAAGAATCTAAACTATGTGATCACGAAAGACAAGTTATTGATGTTTTAAAGCAGGGAAGCTGTCTGGCGACAAACCCTAGCTTACACAAACCCTAATCTAGGCGATCAGCCAGAAAAGAAACACAAGAACAACGAAACTAATCTAGGCGTCAACTAGACAAGAAATGCAGAACAACAATCAAGAAGAAAACAACCATGCAAAGAGAAACTGATTGAACTTCGAATCTAATTACCGCCGATCTGTGACCACTTTAAAGCCCTGGGTTACTTAGGGTTCATCTAATCTAAGCTCTACGAGTTTAGCTACTCATGTTCATACAAAAAGAATCAAAGGCGAAGACAGAGTTCATCATCCAGAGGAAGAACAGAAAAAGGATCTGAAAAACCTAATTGAGACGACTCTGGCAGAACTTTGATCTTCGGTAATCTGCACTCCTAGCTCCGAGTCTCCGAGATGGCAGGGATGGCGTCACGATCTCTTCCTGGCTCTTCGAACTCTAACTCTGCTCCAGAACTTCAGAGAATTCTGAAGTATTTGAAATTATGATTATCAGGTCTGTCGATATTTGGCCGCCGGGTTAAGTATTTATACTTAACCTAATTGACCCGGATTTCCTCTGATATTTTCGCCAAAAATAAGGGATTATTTTCGCCGAAAATAATGGTGTAAATGGCCGGTCAATTAGGTTGCTTCTTCTGTCCTTTTCGCCGAATAGGTCTCGGTCCGAAAACACATAGTTTTCACCGAAAACATCCTTCAAGTGGCATCAGTCGATTTGTACTAATATTTTCGCCGAAAATAATAGGTTATTTTCGGCGAAATCTTCTTTGTAAACCGGGCATGGATTTGTTTGAACTAGGTTGGCTCCTTTGATCGATCCCGGTGCAATCCTTCGAGATTCCAACGCCTTAGACACGTCTTTGGTTACTTATTCGATGGCAAAAACCTGTGCTAACATAAAAACACTGGAAAACCATCAAATAGACCCGAAACAGGCCAAGGTAACACAAGGGTTGATGTTTACAATGAGGTTGAGGCCTTTTATTTATAGTAGAGGCACTCGTGAACAGGCTCACAATTCCTACTAGGAAAGAAACTCTAAAAATAATAAAATATTATCATAAAGTCTTATTTAGAATATAATAAGACTTACTTGCTCCTAAAGAATCGAAACTAAAAGAAAAAATCCGAGTCCAACACTTAAAAAGACTTAAATAAACAAAAATAGCCTAAAAACCCTAAACCGGCGGATCCGGCAGATTCGGTCGGGCTTGTCGCTCACGCGCGGGCCGGATTAGGAAAGTCGGCGCCGCCTTTGATGTCGGGCTTGGAATTGGTGGCAGCGTCGGTTGCTCGGGCTTGGAAATGCTCGGGGCTCCTGATGTTGGGCTCCGGCGGGTCTGATGTGATGCTGCTCGTCTCCCAGGGTTCCTGCTCGACCGGCCCGTTCGGTCCTCTTCCCATTTCTTCATTTCCTCCCATTTCTCCTTGGCTCCTAGGGTGGCAGCTCCTAGGCTTGGTCCAGGCTTTGTAGGGGGTTGAGGGCCGATGTTAATCCTCCTAGGGCTCGCGTCCCATGCTGGCTGGGTGCTAAAGCCCGATCGGGGCCCTCCGAGGTTGGGGCTGGAGCCCGGGTGTAGTTTGCCTTCGGGCCTTCTCCATGTGCGCCCAATCCTTTCCTTCCCTGCTTCTCCCAGTCATCCAGGAAGGTCCTTAGAGGTTCCCCTAAGGTGGTCATCCATTCCTTGAGTCCTTGGAAGCCTAGCCTTGGTGCTAGGGCTGGAGGAGCGCTCGGGGCGTGGCCGGCTGGAGCTCCTTCAGACTGGTGCTCGGTCCTCTTCAGTCAGCATTCCTCCAGGAAGGCATCTAGGGGATCCCAGGGTTGTATAGCACCTCCTAGGTCCTTAGACTTAGTGCCCGAGGTGCCGGGCAAGCTAGGCTCCTTGGCTGCTTCGAGTACGGGTGGCAGTCCCAACCTGAAACCCGAAAACCTACTCGTAATCGACCTGGTCAACGCGGTTTTATAACCGGACTGACCAAATAATGGGTTCGGGTCGGGCGGTTAAAAAAAACCGGCCAAATATTAGGGCGGTTATTGGTCCGCCAGATAACCAGGCCGACCCGGCCAAATGCCACCCCTATATGGATGACTTAACGAGAGTTGGGATCATCACATCGTTATGTTTTAAATTTATTTTCTTCGAACTCTTAGTATTCGCAATTTCGGATGTTAATTAGTTATTATTAAACTGAAGTATTTGTGTTATTATTTTGGGATTTAAGATTTTTAGTTTTCGGAATTAATTATTTGGTTAGTTGTTTAGTATTTCAGAATTAATTTTTATTAATTGTGTCACTTAATAAGTTAGTACGAAGTACGAACTAAATTATGAAATTAACATATCCCAAATTAAGTGCTACAATTGAAATAACAAATTATTTGGGCTACTAAAACCCATAATTATGCAGCCCAATTGGGTTTGGAAGCAGTTGGGCTGCATTTGGATTCGAATTTGGGCCGCAAATGTTAGGCTTCATGCTAGGCCGGATATAACCGTTGGTGCCCGCACGCCCGTCGGCCACGGTCACGGTAAGGAAAACAGAACCGACGGGTCCGGGTCGGGCTGGTAAAAAAACCGGTCATATATTAGGGCGGTTATTGGTCTGCCAGATAACCGGGCCGACCCGGCCGAATGCCACCCCTAGCTTCGAGCGCTGGGGCCCAAGTTAGGGCCGGATGGGTCTGGACACTCATCCGTGCTTGTTGGGCCCTTCGGGGAGGACTGTACTTGAACCTTACCGCCTATTGGGGCTTGATGAACCTCCTTGGGGCTAGGCTCGGGGGCTGGCGAGGTTCCAAGCGCTTCTTATAAGGCCCTAAGGCCTTTCCCCTCGTGGGTGACCCTGGGTGGGTGTAGGAATAGGAATTCCCAGCCGGTCGGCTGCCCGGGGTCATTCCATTCCCCTCTCTTGTAAGGGATTCATCCTCGAATCCCCATCTTTCTTCGTGTGCGTGCTGGGTCGGGGCTTCCTCAAGTCAACGGCTGGCGTGGTGGTGTTGGAGCCATCTTTCCACATGCTTCGGGGCTCGGGTACTCGTTGGAGTCCGAGTCCGACCATGGCTCCGGGTCTTCTGAACTGGCCCCGTCGGTGCTCATGTTGTCTTCAGTCGATGGACTGTTGACTTTGATGTTAAGGCTCGTAGAAGACATAGGGGAGTACAGGTCATCCTAGTGAAGCCCTTCCTCTTTGCTTGGGCTTTTTTCTTCAGCCACCGCTCTTGGGGGTAGACGGATCAGGATGGGTGACAGTCTCAAGAGTCGGTCAGATACTTCCTATGTGTGCATGTCGCGGACAGCCTGGATGTCCTTCGGGGGCCTAGGGGTGTCCGGGTGCTGCTGTTGCACCAGTAGAGGGCTGGCCAGTGGATGCTTGGGCACTAATCCGTAGGTCACCGGGTGCTGGCTTGGGGTTGACCCGATGCTGGCCGGGTGCTGCTCTTGAGCTGATCCGATGCCAGGGATGTATGGCTCGGTCAGGGTGTTCTGCCAAGACTTAGGGTTGAAGGCCAGGTCTTTCTTGAACATCCCTGTGAATTTTTTGAGGCCTTTAACCTCTACTTCTTCTTCACTCTCAGAGTCTTCTTCCTTCTCTTCCTTCGCTTCTTCTTCCTCGTCATCGGTGATGACTTCTCCTTCCTTAAGCACCATTACCCTTTGGTTAGGGCATTCCCTTGCCACATGTCCTCGGTCCTGACATTTAAAACAAACAATGCCGCTAGGCCTAGGGTTAGTACTCGGTATAGTAGGGGCAGTGCTTGGAGTTACCCGGTTGGGGGCGGGGCTAGGGCTTGGTCTGCCGCCTTGGGCCCGATTAGGGCCAGACCTCCATGGGGGTTGGCTAGTGCTGGCAGTTCCCTTCCAAGTTCTAGTGGCAGGAGGCGCGGGCCTCTTACCGAAGCCATTCTTGATCTCCCTCTCCACTCGGATTGCCAAGGCCACTAAATCATCATAGTCAACATAGTGAAGGATGTTGACTTGATGCATAATGTCCCTTTGTAGGCCGTTGGTAAACCTTGCTATCCTGGCCTCCTCAGCCTTCTTAAGATCGAGTCTCGTCACGAGTATCTCAATTTCCTTGTTGTACTCCTCCATGGACTTGCTTCCTTGCCTTAGAGTTTGTAACTTGATGTGTGCAAGTCTCTAGTGTAAGCTGCCGGTACAAACCTCTTCCTCATTCTCCTTTTCAACTCCACCCAAGTTCTAACGGGTTCTTCCTCCTCTCGTAGGATTTTCCGCCGGTACTGACTCCACCATAAAGCGGCGTAGTCAGTGAACTCCAGGGTGGCCACCTTGATTTTCTTCCTCTCGGAGTACTTGTGGCAGTCCAAGAAGTCCTCCATGCTTCTTTCCCAGTCCAAGTAGTCGTCGGCATTGGCCTTCCCTCTAAATTTAGGCGCAATGAGCTTAAGGCTGCTCACATCATCATCGACGTCTTGGGGTGGTTGTTCTCCCGATCTCGGTCGCCGTGGGGTCTCTCCCTCTCATACTCCTGCTCGGCCGCTCTCTTTTCCATCCGAGCTAGAGATTCTTGTAGCGTGGCTAGAGTTTGAGTGATGTTGAGAACGTTGGCCTCCATGTGGTTGATTCTCTCGTCTGCCATGATAGTTGAAAATACAGGGAAGCAAATATATCTATCTACCCCTCTTCTTAAGATGAACCAATGAACGGGAAACCCTAGGGCAGATTGCCTTTCTTTTTGTTTTCTTTTCTTTTCTTACAATGCTTCGAACAAGAATGAAAATAGATGGGATTTTCTAGACTGATTTTCTAATAACACGAAAACAAAGATAGGTAGGGTTTTTCAAGGATTTTCTAATACTGTAAGTAAAGGATATGAATCCAGGGTTTCAGACCTGAAGACTGGGATAGATTGTGGTTCCTCGAGTTGAACCGAAGCTCTGATACCAAAACTAGTGTGAACCGCCGCAACCGTGGGTAGACGACCCTAACCACCGCAAGTCTCGGACCTTCGCTCGATCGAAGTCGGCACTGGGGGCGGGAAAGTACTAGGACCAGTCGGTTATATGTAACCGGGAACCCGTAGTGTCCAGGAATGGCTCCACGACAGAAGATAGATGCTTCTGTTGATAACACCGATCCTAAGCTATGCACGCAGCAAAAACTAAAGGATTTAAATAACAAAGTTCTGATTTATTGATTGATTCGAAAAGGGTTGATGTTTACAATGAGGCCAAGGCCTCTTATTTATAGTAGAGGAACTCGTGAACAGGCTCACGATTCCTACTAGGAAAGAAACTCTAAAAATAATAAAATATTATCCTAAAGTCTTATTTAGAATATAATAAGACTTACTTGCTCCTAAAGAATCGAAACTAAAAGGGAAAATCCAAGTCCAACACTTAAAAAGACTTAAATAAAAATAAATAGCCTAAAAACCTTAAACCGGCGGATCCGGCGGCTTTGGTCGGGCTTGTCGCTCACGTGCCGGGGCCCAAGTTAGGGCTGGATGGGTTCGGACACTCACCCGTGCTTGTTGAGCCCTTCGGGGAGGACTGTACTTGAACCTTACTGCCTGTTGGGGCTTGATGAACCTCCGTGGGGCTAGGCTCGGAGGCTGGCGAGGTTCCAAGCGCTTCTTATAAGGCCCTAAGGCCTTTCCCCTCGTGGGTAACCCCGGCGGGGTGTAGGAATAAGAATTCCCAGCCGATCGGCTACCCGGGGTCATTCCACCAGGCCCGAGGCCAAGCCTAGGGCCAAGTCTAGCCCAGAGCCGAGGGCCATCACTAGGCCCTGACCTGATTCCCACGAGACCTGAAGGTACTAACCACCCCTGGGATCCTCCAGAGACATTCCTGGAGCATAGGAAACAAAGGACCCAAGAGTGCCTGGCTAGAAAAGGGTGGTGCCCGAAGATTGACCCCGGAACGAGCCCCGAACCAGCCCAGGTGCTCAAATGGAGCTCAATACCACTTGTCACGAGCCCTGGACCATTCACCACCCCTGAAATCCTCCTGTGGACATTCCTGAAGAAAGCAAGAAGCCCAGAAAGATTTGGACAAGGCCAAGTTTTGAGCCAAACCCGAGCACCGGACCAAATGCCAGGCGTCACAGATGAGCACTTATGGCCGAGATCCCAATTGGATCGGGCCTTTTGGGAAATGTCAAATGCCCTGGATAGCTTGAAGCCTCAGGAGCACCCTCCAACAAACGGAGCTGAATTTGGAGGAGAATTGAGGGAGATAGGGCTAGAACAAGTCCTAGTGATGCATGGGCGAAGCATCAAGAAGTGGAGCTCGGATCCTGATCCGAGGGAGACAATACTAGGAGCTAGGATCAGGCAACCTCCTGAGCCTGATCCAAGGAAGGATGCTTGACCATGGTGACCACGGGAAGTGAAGAGAAGATGCCAAAATACATCCGAACAAGGAATCCTATTCAAGCTTGGATATCCCAGTTTTGGACAGATTTCTAGTCTGACGAAGATGGATGAATTTTGGCCACTTGGAGATAGAATTTGGGCCGAAGCCCACATGAAAGTTGAAGCCCATGATGTCTACTAGTGATCTGCCAAAGGGCTTAATTTTTGGAATTTATATAGTATTTAATTGGCTGATTCTTCCAGAACCCGTTTAGCTGTTTTTTAGGAATTTCCAGCTTTTCCTTTTTAGTGTTTTAGTTTAGGAAAGACTCTTTTCCTTATGGAACAAGGTTACGAATTTCAGTCCTTTTTAGGACTCTTTTTGTAATTCTTTATTAGTTTAATAGTTAGTTTCGTAGGAGGTAAATGAGAGCCTGTTCGCCCTTCATAACCTATAAATAGAGGCGTCTAGCCTCCTTGTAAGACACAACTTTTGAATTAATAAACACTTAAACTTCGGTTTCTCTCTAGCATGGAATTGCTATCTTCTTTTCGACTTTCATGGAATTGATTGTCGTCTAGATCGGTCTTATCAACAGAAGCATTCATCTCCTGTTGTGGAGCCATTCCCAGACACTTAGGGTTCTCGGTTAATCGCGACCGACGGGTCCAAGTACTTTCCCGCCCCCGGTGCCGATGGTTCGATCATGCGAAGGACCAAGACTAGCGGTGGTTAGGGTCGTCTGCCCATGGTTGCAGCGGTTCACATCACCATGCCAAGTGCCACGAGCTGAAGACTTGGCCGAAGCAGAAAGAGAAATCTTGGCCAGCAATGAAAAAGGCCTAGCACTGAGCTAGCCTCGGGCACCGGACCGAGCGTCGGGCACCATAGAAGCGTGCTTTGAGCCCGGCCCTCAAATGGCTCGGGCCTTTGGGGAAATTCCAATGGCCCTGGATAGCTTGAAGTTCCAGGAGCATCCTCCAACAAACGGTGCTGAATTTGGAGGAGAATTGAAGGAGATATGGCTAGCTCAAGTCCTAGTGATGCACGGCCTAAGCATCAAAGAGTGGAGCTCGGATACTGATTCAAGGGAGCCAATACTGAGAGCTACAATCGGGCCACCACCTGAGCCTGATCGAAGGAGGGATGACTGACCATCAAGGATACGGGAAATGAAGAGAAGAAGCCAAGTACATCCGAACAAGGAATCCTAATCAAGCTAGGATTTCCCGGTTTTGGACAGATTTCTAGTCTGACGAAGATTGACAAATTTGGGCTACTTGGAGATATAATTTGGGCTGAAGCCCAACATAAAAGATGAAACCCATGACGTCTACCAGTGATCTGCCAATGGGCTTATTTTTCCTATTTAATTTAGTATTTATTTGGCTATTTTTCCCATAACCCGTTTAGCTGTTTTTTTATGAATTTCCAGCTTTTTCTTATTTAGTGTTTTTGTTTAGAAAGGACACTTTTCCTTGTACGAATAGAGCTCCGAATTTTGCTTCTTTTAGGAATATTTTTGTATTTCTTTATTAGTTTAAGAGTTAGTTTTGTAGGAGGAAAAGGAGAGCCTGTTCTCCCTTCCTCACCTATAAATAGAGGCATATACGCCTCATTGTAAAACAACAACTTTGAATCAATAAACTTCTTTAAACTTCGGTTTTATCTCTAGCATGGAATTGCTAATCTCTTCTCGACTTTCATGGAATTGATCGTCATTTAGATCGACTTATCGTCAGAAGCATCCATCTTCTGAAGTGGCATCATCGACCGGACACTTAGGGTTCCCGGCTATATACAGCCGACGGGTCCAAGTACTCTCCATCCAGGTTACATAGGTTAACTTCAGAGCCGATTTCAAGACTATCGGTCGCTAGGGTCTCAGAGCAGCTTTCGCCAAGGTTCATCATCCAGGAGGTGATCGGGTCAAGGACAGCCGACTCTCAAGGTTCACATCAAAGTCTCTAGTGCCCTCTATGCTTCCTACTCCAAGTTGGACTGGGATTGATGGATATTCATTGATGATATCTAGGGAATCCTTAGAGATAAAGAACTCCTTAAAGGCACGGCTGGAAAAATGCGTCGGCCCTAAGTGCCTCTCGCATGGGCTCAAGCTACGGGTCTGGACCTGTGTCGGCATCAATTATGGGCCGTGGGCTGGTTAAGCTCGGTGCTCGCTCATTGGGACTTGGCTGGGTGTCAGCATCATCCCAGAGATGTCTCCTGGCCTTGGCACATTGATGCGCTGCAAAACAGTGATTAAATACTACTAAGCTAAAAGCTAAGTAGATCGTATTCCACGGGTCTTCTAATAATTGTCTACTCAAATATAAAGGCAGAATATTCGAGTTTAAACACGTTGTGTGATATGACCCGGCCCAGCTGTCCTAGTACCCGCCGGTACTCCTACACCCCACCAGGGTCACCTGTCCGAGGCAGAACCTTAGGGCCTTACAAGAAGCATGTAGAACCAAGAGCAGGCCACCTACAAGCCCTCAGGCCAAGGTATGAGATGAAATATAGGCTAAGGCCTCCCCCTGCAGGTAGGAGAGCTCAGACGGAAGAAATGTAACATCCGCCCCAAATCACCCGGGTCGAACCCGTGGTTAGACCAGGAATTGGGGTTACGGGTTGACTCAAAACATAAATAAACCGATAAAATAATAATTGAACTCAATAAATGAATAAAAACATTAACAAACGGAAGGTTCTAAGATTTAAAGAACAAAACCAAATTACACTTTAAATTCACCAACAATTCTCATCATAAATGAATCCATAATTCCCAAAAGGTCCACTGACCCGAAAATACATAAACCAATTATTTGTCCTCGGTCACCATCCTTGAGTCTTCAAGCTCAACTCCACCGCCATCAACCAACAATTGCTACTCCAACTCAGCTCCTACTTCTAACTGAAAAGAGAGACTAAGGGGGGATCAGTTTCCTAATGAAACTGAGTGTACCCACTGGGCTCAACTATACGCCGAACTACCTAGGGAGCATCCCAGACTCCCACGTTGTAATACAAAAATGGAACCCATAATTATATTCCATTTTAACATCCTAATATAGTAGTTCTAAGTGATCAATCATTTCCCTCTACCCCTATTCCCATCATGCATTACTCCAACATTTACATCTCATAATCATAAACAACCAAAATCACAACATCCACACCAGCAGCAATTAAACCAATATTGGCATCATCATCACATATCATGACATAGTATACAAGAAGCAACATCACAAGGCAATTCATAGATCAATCAAACACAACTCACAACAAGTCACATCACATGTCATAACAAGTCACATCACAAGTAGTTCTACGTGTGTTATTAGGCGCCAAGGAGTTTATCCTCCACCACCCCTGCCTGCCTGACGCACCTCTCTCCCTTGAAGAGGCCCAAAGACGCTTCCTCTCCCTTGGAGGACACAACGAGACCTTTCCCTTGAAGGAATCGTAAACAAGACTCACAAAACAAAATCACGCCTTTCCCTTGAAGACGTGACCGCACCTCTCTCCCTTGGAGAGGCACTTAGCACCCATAGTGCAGTTAAGGGGCAGTGCAGGCTCCTACCAGTTCTATCATTTCAATTTCCGTTTCACACAACCACAACAATTACACAATCAACAATCAACAATGCAATATCTTTCAACTAAATCCATTTCACAATTCCATGTTCCAATTCCATTTTCTAATACCATGTCCTAATTCTACACTACAAATCACATTATCAATCACCATTACACAGGACATCAATTCACTCAGTTCAACACGTCACATCAATTCACCCAGTTCAACTAATACCACATTTTTCCGCTTCAATCAAATACACCTAAAAGATTCATGCATCAAAATCATACAAGGGTAAACGGCTAGCTCACCGGCCACCCCCACCTGCAAGTACAAGGATAGCCATGTCGTGAGTCCAGAGTTACCCTCCTGTTCGTCCTTCATAGGACGACCCCACATTGGCAGGGCCATCCTCCTGCAACCAACATTCCACAGTTCTAATAATATTTATATTTAAATTGCACAAGCATGAATTAAACTCTCATTTCTAACCACCTAGTCATCCATACAATCAAACAGGTCAACCAAACATTAACCAGTCAACTCAAGCATCGCATATAACATTCAATTATGACCACATAGATTAACCATTTCAACTCTCCAGTTCATGCATCTCTATTAATTACTAAGTCGGATTATAATTCCTCACGTCTCTACCTAACGACGCTAATCCCTCACCTTAGCCTAAAAGAAGTCCCTGAATTCTGTCCTAGAACATCCATCTTGTCGTACTGATTCCACGGGTCTTGACGGTGCATCGTTTGGACTTCAAACGAGCAAGTTATGCTACAGAAACCAAACTGCCACTTCCTAGAACTTCAGTGACTGATTCTACGAACTTCATGAATTTCCAGCACCATCCTCCAACACTTTCCGTTAAGCAAACAAATCCAACACTTCATCAGTTACCAAAAGCTGGCCAGAAACCTTCTGTTAACTTTTGACTAGTCACCCAACTTCCAGGAAATGGCCCATCCGCCACTCTCTCTCTCACCAATCCTTAGGAGCCCGCCGCCACTCTCTCTCTCACCAATCCTTAGGAGCCCGCCGCCACGTCTCTCTCTATTTGCGTGCGTCAATCCCGCCGTCTCCCCTTCTCCGATCTGCATCATCAAGGTTGGAGCCTCGACTTCCGTGCCCAATCTTGCTGCCACCACCCCCTCCACTTCTGTGCACGACTCCCACTCCCCAACTGAAGTGACTCCGGGCGGCCGACTGGCTGAAAATACCTACTCCTACACCCCGCTGGGGTCACCCACAAGGGCAAAGGCCTTAGTGCCATATAAGAAGCGCTTAGAACCTCGCCAACACCTTAAGATAAACCCTCAGAGGTTCACCAAGCCCCAACAAGCGGTGAGGTTCAAGTACAGCCCTCGCCGAAGGGCTCAACAAGCACGAATGAGCGTCCGGACCCATCTGGCCCTGACTTGGGCCCCGGCGCTCATGGCGACCAAAGAGCCTAGCTTGGCCGGCACCTTAGGTACTAAGCCTAATGACCAGGAGGTTCTACACAACCCTGGGATCCTCTAGAGGCCTTCTTAGAGGAACGCCGATTGAAGAAGGCCCAGCCCCGACCTGAAGGAGCTCCAACCGGTCCTACCCCGAGCGCTCCTTCGGCCTTAGCACCAAGGCTAGGACTCCAGGAGCTCAAGGACCGGATGATGACCTTAGGGGAACCTCTAAGGGCCTTCCTAGACAACTGGGAGAAACAAGGAAGGCCAGACCTAAGCATATCTGGAGAAGGCCCGAAGGCAGACTGCACCCGGGCGCCAACCCCGGCCTCAGAAGGCCCCGATCGGGCCCTAGCACTCAGCCATCAGGGGACTCGAGCCCTGGGAGGTTTAGCACCTGCCCTCAACTCCATATAAGGCCTAGAGCCAAGCCTAGGAGCTGCCAACCTAGGAGCACAGAAGGAAATGGAGGAAATGAGGAAATGGAAGGAAGGCCGAGCGGGCAGGCCGAGCAGGAACCCCGGATGCCGAGCAGCATCAGCATCAGACCAGCCAGAGACCAGCATCCGAAGCCCCGTGCATCGCCCAACCCGAGCAGCCGACGCCGCCGCCAATCCCAAGCCCGATAGCAAAGGCGGCGCCGACTTTCCTAATCCGGCCCGCACGTGAGCGGCACATCCGACCGGACCCGCCGAATCCGCCGGATTAGGGTTTCTAGCCGGCTTTTGTATTATTTTAAGTCTTTTAGTATTCTATTCGGATTTTCCCTTTTAGTTTCGATTCTTTAGGAGCAAGTAAGCCTTATTTTATTCTAAATAGGACTTAAGCTCATATTTTATTATTTTTAAGAGTTCTTTTCCTTGTAGGAGTCGTGAGCCTGTTCACGACTTCCTCACTATAAATAAGAGGCTTCGACCTCATTGTAAACTCGAACCCCTTTGAATCAATTAATCAAATAAGAACTTTGTTCTCTCAATTCTTTAGTTTTATGCTGTGTGCATAACTTAGAATAGGTATTATCGTTAGAAGTATTCCCCTTATATCGTGGAGCCATTCCTGGACACTACGGGTTCCCGGCTGTTATATAGCCGACGGGTCCTAGTACTAATCTGCCCCCGGTGCCAAAGGTGATCGAGCGACGGATCAAGACTTGCGGTGGTTAGGGTCGTCTGCCCACGGTTGCGACGGTTCACACCACCAACCCCTAGCTGCTGCCGTACAACGCCAGTTGGGTCCGAGGCCCAACTCCCTCTCCCCTTCCCACATAGAGTGATGCTGCTGCTTGGTAGCCCAGCCTCTTTCACTACTTAAATCCCACGCCAGCCTCAAATCCAAACTTTTGGGTCGGATCATAATGGTTCGACCAATTGATTCGGGACCTCGACTTGACAGTTACCTCGAATTAAATTAATTCAAGAAGTCCAACCTTCAACACCTGGATCAAATTAAATTGGCGAAATAATAATTAAATTCGACCAAGGTTAAACCCACGAGGTATAATTCGAATAAATTATATTTCAACCGGTTAACCAGGATCGGGATGTTACAAGTCTCCACAACTTCAAAGGATTTCGTCCCCGAAATCCAAACCTCCATTCATAACTTAGCCACAACACATCCTAGCTTCCCCTTCCAACTCATCACCCTTACTCCTCAACTTCAAAGCCTTGCGTACGTCGCCAGCTCTCCACATCGTACATTTGAAACTCATCTAGCAACTTCCAACCAACTATATCAACCCTCTAACTACAAGAACTTCCCTTAAGCTTCATCGCCTAAGCTACGACTGTTGTCTAAGTCTAGTACTTCTGCCTCATTTCCTTGAATACTTGTTTGGTAGTTAACATCCTAATTAACTACAACCTCCATTCCTACAGTTCATGCACCTCTCCATACCCGGCACTCCATTCCAACGCTGCGACCTTCATCTCTTGACTTTCTTGGTGATTTAGGAGGACCGAGGACCAAATATTTTCAGTTGACCGATTTTCAAATCGCTTTCTTTCTCAAAATCTCACTTTCATTTCAAAGCCCCAACCCAGTTAAAATCATTTGAAAGACCCATGGAATGTCAGTACTGCATTGATGTTTTGTCCCTTCCATTAGAGGGTAGCTAATCCTCTAACGGAATGAACAGTTCACCTATGCAGCAGAGACAAACCAGGCTCTGATGCCACTTGTAACATCCCAACCTTTTCTGACAAGATATTGTCCGCTTTGGGTCTCCCCCCTTGATGTGAACCGCTGCAACCGTGGGCAGATGACCCTTAAACACCGTAAGTTGAGACCGTGCAATGAGGTAGAACCGTCGGGAACCGAGGGCGGATAAGTACTTTGACCCGTCGGCTGTATATAGCCGGGAACTAGAAGTGTCCAGTCGATGACGCCACGCTAAGAGATGGATGCTCTTGATGATAAGTCGGGGCCTTCAGTATCGCAACATGCAGATACAATAAGGTTTCAGAACAAAGTTCTTTCAAAGGGGGTTTATTTCATCAAAGTTGTGTCTACAAGGGTGGCCGGCGACCTCCTTAAATAGGTGAGGGAACAAGCTCTCCTCCCTAATCACTACTTCTAAATAATAATAAAATAAAGAGTCCTATTCCTAAATAGTCTCGTAAAACCCCTAAATAATCCTACTAAAAAGGAATAAAATATAAAATAATAGTTGTAGTCTTTAAAGCATAATAAAAGACCTAAATTAGGTCAAAAACCATAATCTAACCGCGTACGGCTGCTCGGGCCGGTTGGCCGTGAGTGGCGGCCCGGTGGGCTTGACCGGCCGAACGCCGGGCTTGACTCGGGTGGCGGTCGCGGGCTTCGGGCTTCGGGGGGTTCAGTGACCGGGCTTCTTGGCCGACTGCTTGGGATCCCTCGGATCGGTCCGGCTGCCGGTTTAAGGCTCGGGACGGGCCTGTCTTCAGTTCCTTCCCTTTTCTGCTCGGGCCTTCTTTCCTAAGCTTTAGGTAGGCCTCCATGTAGCTTTGGACGTAGCTCTCCGTGGTCAGCCCAAATGTCATGCTTTGGGGCCAAGGACTCCAGGTCTTCTCATGCCTCGGCTGAGGTTCAATCTTTGACAGCTCTCCTCTTCGGGCCAAGGGTTCTTGGGCTCTCTTCCTTCTGTACTCCAGAAATGCATCCAGAGGGTCACTCAAAGAACCGACTTCTTCTTCAGGGCTCTTGGAGGTCAAACTAGGAGCGAGCTGAAGCTTTTCTTGGGTGTTAGGGCTTATACCCTCGGCCATCAGCATGGCTTGGGATAGCGTTCCCTTCCTCGGAGTCTTTCTACCTGCAAGTGAAGGGTTTAGTCGATATTTCTTGTCATACCTTGGCTTTAGGGCTCGAGGATGGCCTGCCCTGGGATTCATGCGCTTCTTAAGAGGCCCTAGGGTCTTGCCTAGGCCAGGGGATCCTGGTGGGGTGTAGGAATACCGGTTGGCATCGGGGCAGCATTGTTGGATCATATCATCCCCCTCTTCTTGCCTTGGATTTGTCCCCAAATCCATCTCGGGTCCTTTCCTAACACTCAACATCCTCTTCCAATCTTCAGCAACATTATCCTTAGACCGAGGAGTGTCAATGGAGTCAACAACGGACCAAGACTCGGGTCCTTCAGTACCTTCTCCATCCGTCTCCATCGCTCCTTCTCCTGAAAAACTATCAATAATAATGTTAAGGCTCGGGGAGGTAGCGGGTGAGAGCTCCTTACTCATCTCCACATCCGGGTCAGCATCTGGATCTTCTTTGCTCGGGGCAGCTCTCAAAACACATCGGGAGGTGATCTCCCATTGAACCTGGGGTGCACAGGGAACCCGCGGTGAAGCGTCGGGTCGGGGCACGGGGGTGTCGGAGGTGAACCAGGGCACTTCGGGCAGGGCGGCGGCACCGGGCAGTGGGGCGGTGGCGGCGTCGGGCAGAGGCAAGGCGGCGGTGGGAGTAAAAAGCTAGCGGCGGCGTCGGGCAGTGACGCGTCGGGTAGTGGCAAGGCGGCGGCGGCGGGCAGGGACGTGTTGGCGGCGGCGGGCGGTGGGAAGCCGACGGCGGTGATGGGCGATGGTGCGGTGGCCAGGTCGACAGCGTCGGCCATCATCAAGTCGGGGCAGCCGGGGTCGGGAAGGACGGGGGCTGAGCGTCGGGCAGGGACGCGCCGGACTCGTGCTCGGGGGCCACCTCGGGTGGTGATGTGCCGGGGGGCCTTGGGCAGCGACAGGTCGGGGCCGGTTGCTAGGTCGGCCGGGGCCTGGCCGGGCTGGGTAGCGCCGGGTGCTGGGGTGCTAGGACCGAGCGGGTAGCACCAGTCGAGGCTGGGCGCCGGGGCCTGGTAGGGCAGCACCGGGGCCGGCTGCTGGGTCGCCGAGGCTGGGCGGGTAGCGCCAATCGGGGCAGGGCGCTGGGGCCTGGTCAGGCAGCGCCTGGGCTGGGGCCGAGTGCTGGGGCACTGGGGCCTGGTGGGGTAGTGCCTGGTCTGGGGCCGAGTGCTGGGGCACTGGGGTTGCTAGGGCCTGATCGGGTAGCGCCGGGGTTGGGGCCTGATCGGGCAATGCCGGGGCTGGGGCCGAGCACTGGGGTGCTGGGGCCTGGTCGGGCAGTGCCGGGGCTGGGTGCTGGTGCCGGGGTCAGGGCCGGGGCTGGTGCCGGGGCTCAGGCCGGGGCTGAGGCCAAGGCTGGTGCGGGGTTAAGGCCAGGGCTGGTGTCGGGGCTCAGGCCGGGGCTGAGGCCAAGGCTGGTGCCGGGGTTAAGGCCAGGGCTGGTGCCGGGGCTGAGGCCGGGGCTGAGGCTGGGGCGCCGGGTGCTAGGGTTTTTGAAGTGAACCCTGCAAACTTCTCAAGCCTTCTCAGCTTCACTTGCTCTCCTTGATCTGATTCTTCTTCTTCTTTCTTCTCATTCTCCTCATCGTCTGTCTCGATTTCTCTTTCTCTTATCACCATCGTTTGTTGATTAGGGCAGTCCCTTGAGATATGTCCCCTTCCTTGATATTTGACACATACAATTCCACTGGGACGTGGGTTAGAGCTTTGAAACTTATAAGTAGATGGTGCAAGTGTTACCAGAGATGCCAAATCCCTAGGGTTAGGGTTTGGTCGTGAGCTGAGGGCTCGGGTCTGTTCGGGCTTCCATGGAGCTTGGCTTATACTAGGATCTCCTCTCCATGGGGCATGGGCGGGTCTTCTGGTGTAGCTGTCTCGGCCTCGTCCTCTTCCAAGCTGGGTTAGGGTTTCTTGGATGTGGACCAGGGTAGCTCCAAGATTCTCAAGGGTGTTCTCCATTTTGGCTAATCTCTCCTCTGCCATGGTTAGTACTAGCAAACGGAAGCAAATTTTCTATCCCCACTTCTTAGAAATAAACTTACAACGAAAGGAAATAACGTGGCAAGGTGACCTTGCTTTCTTTTCTTTTTCTTAACTCGAAATTGAAACAATAATTGAAATAGAAGGGAATTTTCGAAGCTATTTTTCTAAAGAAAGCAGTAAAAGGATATGAATCTAGGTGAACCTGGAGACTGGGATAGATTGTGGTCCGTGAGCTGAACCGTGCTCTAATACCAACTGATGTGAACCGCTGCAACCGTGGGCAGACGACCCTTAAACATCGTAAGTTGAGACCGTGCAACGAGGTAGAACCGTCGGGAACCGGGGCGGATAAGTAATTTGACCCGTCAGCTGTATATAGCCGGGAACCAGAAGTGTCCAGTCGATGACGCCACGCCAAGAGATGGATGCTCTTGATGATAAGTCAGGGCCTTCAGTATCGCAACATGCAGATACAATAAGGTTTCAAAACAAAGTTCTTTCAAAGGGGGTTTATTTCATCAAAGTTGTGTCTACAAGGGTGGCCGGCGGCCTCCTTAAATAGGTGAGGGAACAAGCTCTCCTCCCTAATCACTACTTCTAAATAATAATAAAATAAAGAGTCCTATTCCTAGATAGTCTCCTAAAACCCCTAAATAATCCTACTAAAAGGAATAAAACATAAAATAATAGTTGTAGTCTTTAAAGCAGAATAAAAGACCTAAATTAGGTCAAAAACCCCAATCTAACCGTGTACGGCTGCTCGGGCCGGTTGGCCGCGAGTGGCGGCCCGGTGGGCTTGACCGGCCGAACGCCGGGCTTGACTGGGGTGGCGGTCGCGGGCTTCGGGCTTCGGGCGGGTTCAGTGACCGGGCTTCTTGGCCGACTGCTTGGGATCCCTCGGATCGGTCTGGCTGCCGGTTTAAGGCTCGGGACGGGCCTGTCTTCAGTTCCTTCCCTTTTCTGCTCGGGCCTTCTTTCCTAAGCTTTAGGTAGGCCTCCAGGTAGCTTTGGACGTAGCTCTCCGTGGTCAGCCCAAGTGTCATGCTTCGGGGCCAAGGACTCCAAGTCTTCTCATGCCTCGGCTCAGGTTCAATCTTTGACAGCTCTCTTCTTCGGGCCAAGGGTTCTTGGGCTATCTTCCTTCTGTACTCCAAAAATGCTTCCAGAGGGTCACTCAAAGAACCGACTTCTTCTTCAGGGCTCCTGGAGGTCAGACTAGGAGCGGGCTGAAGATTCTCTTGGGTGCTAGGGCTTATACCCTCGGCCATCAACATGGCTTGGGATAGCATTCCCTTCCTCAGAGTCTTTCTACCTACAAGTGAAGGGTTTAGTCGATATTTCTTGTCATACCTTGGCTTTAAGGCTCGAGGATGGCCTGCCCTGGGATTCATGCGCTTCTTAAGAGGCCCTAGGGTCTTGCCTAGGCCAGGGGATCCTGGTGGGGTGTAGGAATACCGGTTGGCATCGGGGCAGCATTGTTGGATCATATCACCCCTCACGGATTTGTTTTTGGGCGTTGGTAAGATTCGAACCCATGACCTCCTCCTCTCAAGATCAAGCTCCCACCACTACGCCCCAAAACGCGTCATGTCAGTTAAAGTTGAACTATTCCACATAACCCATGGATCTCCCCCGTGCTTTGTCGATGTGGGATTTGCGTAGGATGTCACATACACCCCCCCTCAGGGACTCAATGTCCTCGTTGAGGTTTGCCTCTCCCCGTCCCTCTTGAACGATGGTGGGGCAAACCTCAACGAGGATGTTGAGTACCTGGGGGGTGTATGTGACATCCTAGGCAAATCCCACATCGACAAAGCACGGGGGAGATCCATGGGTTATGTGGAATAGTTCAACTTTAACTGACATGACGCATTTTGGGGCGTAGTGGTGGGAGCTTGATCTTGAGAGGAGGAGTTCATGGGTTCGAATCCCACCAACGCCCAAAAACAAATCTGTGAGGAGAGGAGACCCAAAGCGGACAATATCTTGTCAGAAAAGGTTGGGATGTTACAAGAAATGCCACTCTAGGCCATGCTCCTGGCCGAGTGTAGAAACCCTAGGGTTGATGATAAGCCCCAACTGGATCCTAACCAAATATCCAAGGGCCCTGAAGATGAAGCACACTCTAGAGACCCTCTAGAGGCATTCCTGGAGTACAAGAACAGGAGGGCTCAAGAGTACCTGACCAAGAAGGGATGGCCACCCAAGACTAACCTGCAGCCAAGTCCTGAGAAGAATAAGAGCCCCTGGTTCCAAGGCACCACGTCTGGCCCGACCCTAGTCCATGAGAGCCACATAGGGAGCTACCTAAGGAGATACCCGAAGCTAGGAGAGGAAGCCCAGAGCAGAAATGAAGAAGTTCCCAAATCGGCCCCGCCCCGAGCCCTAGACCGAGAGCTGGGCCGATCGGGCCTAATTTATGAGGCTAGCCACCATGTGGCCCGAGCCTTTTGGAAAGCTCCTACCCCCTGGACCAGCCCGGAGCATCAGGCCCCAAGGCCCGACGAAGGCCCGCCGTTTGAAGAAGAAGAAGCCCGGAGCCGAGCAAAGGCCCGGCCTGAGACCGGCGGACCGCCGAGTCCTAGTCCCACCCGGACTAGGAAACCCTAAAACCTCCGGATTAGGGTTTTAAGAGTTTTAGTCCTATTTGAGTTGTATTTTCAGTTTTTAAAAACTATTTAATTGTTTTTCCTTTTTAGTAGGATTATTTAGGGGTTTTAGGATTCTATTTAAGAATAGGACTCTTTATTCTATTCTTATGTAGGAATTAGACTTTAGGGAGGAGAGCTTGTTCCCTCACCTATATAAGAGGCCGCCGGCCACCCTTTGTATTCAGACTTCTATGATATAAACAACCCCCTTTGATAGAACTTTGTTCTTGAAACCCTTATTGTATTTGCATGTTGCGATACTGAAGGCTCGACTTATCATCAAGAGCATCCATCTCTTGGCGTGGCGTCTACGACTTGATACTTCTGGTTCCTTGCTGTTATATAGCTAGCGGGTCAAAGTCCTCATCCGCCCCCGGTTCCCGACGGTTCTACCTCATTGCACGATCTCAACTTGCGGTGTTCAAGGGTCGTCTGCCCATGGTTGCAGCGGTTCACATCATTCTGCGTGGTGTGAGTTCCCCGACTTCTATACTAGAAAGTAGGTAGATTAACACTAAATTAGAAAACAAAAAGAAAGATTGGTTGACTCAACAAAGATGACAGACGAGCTTAGACTTCAAATCCCCCTTAGATCGCCAGAGCATTGGCAATCAACAGACCAGTGGTTTTCAATTCTCGTTCAATCAATTCTTAGACACCACCATAACTCCTTACCCTTAGGTTTAAGACTGGCGAACGTTCGCTCTATCCGATCTAACTACCAAGATTAATTAACCGCTCGAGCTTTCGCTTCTTGCGACGGAAGAACTAACTGGTGTAATTACTAGTGATTTGTGAGTTACTCTTGAAGCGGATTAACCCTAATTGGTTCCTACAAAAGGCACACTCCAATGAATATGTTAATTGTTGATTTGGTGTTTTAAAGTGAGGTGAACGTTCACTACTATCCTCAGCTTAACAAGAATCAAATCTAGGTGATCAAGCTAGAAAAGAAACACAAACAACGAAGAACAAACCAAACATGCAAGAGAAGCTGATTGAACTTTGAATCTAATCACCGCCGATCTGTGACCGCTTTAAAGCCCTGGGTCACTTAGGGTTCATCTAGTCTAAGCTATACGAGTTTAGCTACTCATGTTCATAACAGCAGAAACAAAGACAGAAACAGAGTTCATCATGAAAAGGAAGAGCAGATGGAAACTGTAAAACCTAATTAAGATGGCGTAACGATCTCTTCCTGGCTCTTCAAACTTCTTAAGTATGGAAATTATATGAGATACTCTGATATAAGCTGCCAATTTATATTTATACTTAACCCTTTACAAGCCGGATTAGGTTAAGGTTTTTGGCGAAAACCATAGGACTTTTCACCAAAAACAACTTTGAAAAGGCTGGCACCGGTCGACTGTTCTCCTGTGTTAATTTGATCGAGAGTTTTCGGCGAAGACTAAGTCTTCTCGCCGAAAACTTCTCCTTCTCTGCTCTGACGGTTTCTTCTTAGAATTTTGCCAAAAACTCAGGGTCTTTTCGCCAAAATTTCCTTTGTAAAGCTGGGCAGGAATCGTGCTGACTTGATTGACTCCTTGGGTCGATCCCGGTATGATTTCTCTAGGTTCCAATGCCTTAGACACGTCCTTGGTTACATCATTTTATGGCAAAAACCTGTGCTATCACAAAAACACTAGAAAACCATCAAATAGACCCGAAACGGGCCAAAGTAACCGAAATGGCACGAGATAGAGCAGTTGAGTGAATATTCGCTATTTCGCCCTAAAAACCAAGTCTTAAGCAAAGGAATGTCGCTTAAATGGGGGTGAAAATCACGTCAAATCAAGTGTCATCAAATACCCCACACTTCAGCTTTTGTTTGTCCTCAAGCAAATTGAATAGAAAATGCTCAGGTTCACAGATGATAAGGTCGATTAAATTGAAGTTCAAGTATACACAACGAATTATTAGATAGCTACTTCTAGAACAAGAAACCTAACATGCATACCGATCAACCAAACAACCCGGTCTCACTAAAGAAAACTTCACACGATAAGAAGCAATCACCAATCATGCATGAATTTGACCTGATCGACTAGACTCCTCACACAGAAAGTATTTGGTACAAGGGGAACTCTCATTCTCTGTGTTTAGGGACGTGTTTCTGCTCTCAATCATTTTTTGTCATTGAATTCTGTCATAGGTTTGCAATTCAACCACATCTCCACCACTGTGAAAACACGAGTAACTAGTCAAGAAGGACTTCCCTGCTAGGACCGTAACGAATTCTACACTATGAACGTTATTGAACTAAACTATGAACTTTGAAACTTTGAACTTTTTCTGATTTTTTTAATTTTTCTTCCTTTTTCTTTTTTTTTCTTTTGTGCCAATTTTCTTTTAGTTGTTAGAGGGGTTTACACGTTTGGACATAATAGCTAAGACCACCTGTTTAATGGCTATTGGCAAGTTACCACAGACCGACTTCCGGTAGGCTAATCTATAACTACTACCACATGGGATCAACGGGGAATGAAAGAATGGGGATTGGCTATAATGTATAGCGAACTAAAAGAAAGGCCAAGCTCAAGGGTTTAAACCTAATTGATTTAACGTTGGGTAGTCAATCTAGCTTACTAGCTTAAATCTAGGTGCCCCTATCCTCCTAGAACTCGTGTCATCGTGTGGTCTCGAATTGGTCTCATGCAAATTCTAACTGATTCAAGAAAACAGAAAACCACTCAGAAAGAAATTGAAATTGCAAGTTATGTGTAATGGATCAAAAGCTCACATTTGGTTTGCTAGTCGGATTTAATCATTTCCATGCAATCAAAGCGACAAACTACAAGTGTGACTTTTAATCTAATCATCGCCGATCCGTGAGCGCTTTAAAGCCCTGGGTCACTTAGGGTTCATCTAGTCTAAGCTCTACGAGTTCAGCTACTCATAACGATAACAGAAGAATCAAAGGCAACAAAGGAAATCATCATACAGAGGAAGAAAAGATAAGAACTGAAAAACCTAATTCTGACGACTCCGGCAAAGCTTCGATCTCCTGGATCTTCAACTTTAAACTCCGAGCTCTCCGAGGTGGAAGGATGGCGTCACGATCTCTCCACGGATCTTCGAACTCTCTAAACTCTATCTATCGACCCTAGAGTCAGCTGACTCTCAAAAGTCTAATTTGTGAATAGTTGTTGGAATAATCCTCCCTTGGCTATAGCTGCTTCTTTAAATAGGTAGAATTAAAGTTTGCCGACTTTGCTTCTGAAAATAAGGAACTTTTCGGCAAAAACTTTCAGTTTTCACCAAAAACTTTAGTTCAAAGCCTTCTGTCGATTTCTTCATAACTTTTCGGCGAAAACTTAAATAGTTTTCACCGAGAACTTCAGCTGGATCTTCGATGGATTTCTTCTAGGATTTTTGGCAAAAACTATGGAAGTTTTCGCTGAAAACTTCAGTGTAAATCAGCTGACTTCGCCTGTGAGTTTCTGAAGGTATTTTTGCCGAAAACTGTGTAGTATTTTCGATGAAAACATTGTGCTGGGAAGTTGTAATTTTGGTTCTGACTCCGGTTTGATTTCTGGTTCGATTCCGGTTCACTCCTTGAGGTTTTGAACACGTCCGTGGCTACATAAATGATGGAAAAAACCTGTGTATCACAAAAACACTAGAAAACCATCAAATAGACCCAAAAGGGCCAAAGTAACCAAATCGGTAGGAAATAGGGTAGTTGAGTGAATATTCGCTATTTTACCCCTAAAACCATGTTTCAAGCAGGGAAATGCTGCTTAGATGAGGCTTAAAATCACGTCAAATCGAGTGTCATCAAAATACCCCACACTTAAGCTTTTGCTTGTCCTCAAGCAAATTGAACTAGAACACACTCAAATTCACAAATGACACGAGATTAAACTGAGATTCAATTCTAATGATTTGGTTTAGACTGTTCCACGTAGAAACTTAACCTACACATGCAAGAACATCAACCAAACAAGTTTTCGATCTCACTAATTTCTGCATACTTCAAGTAGTAGTTTTAACAAAGCTCGTTTCTTGGCAAAACAATTAATCATAGTTAACCGACTACGATAACACCAATTCTAATAAAAAAATACTTTAAGCTCTAACCATGATGTGGGTACGGAGGTAGGAAAAGTGACGTGGCTATCGACTCGACTTCATCCGTTTCTAGATCTGTACGTTACATGTTCGAGCTAGGACCGATTTAAACAACAATTTCTTTCAAGATTCAAACTTTCTTTAATTTTATTTACTGCATACTAGTGCTCAATACCAAACACTTCACTTAGGTGTTGGACCTGCCTAGCTCACAGTATTTGTGCCTATGCTAGTGCTCAACCCGAACACTTCACTTAGGTGTTGAGCTTGCCTAGCTTTATATTCTGCACATTAAAGAACTTTACATTGATTTGCACAACTTAATTACTTGATTTAACATTTTAGCCATTTGATTCTAGCTAGTTATAACTTTTTACACAAGATTTCGAATTGGATTTCCATCTAATCTCATGCCACAATCTTAGGTGAACAAATATGGAGTGAAAAACATGGAAGAAACTAGCATTTATCATCTTAGAACGGTGTTATTGAGCTTTGTGATTAACAAGCAAAACAATTTAATTAATTCATGTTTCAACTACAGAAGTGATTTATGATCTGTTCTGACCTAGACTCATTTAATATCAGTTCCGACACGTTGGTTACAGGTTCTAAGTGGAACAGTCTAGACGTCATTGTTTAAAATTGAAGTCAATTTAACATAACAATTCAAGAATTGAGCAATTCTATGCTAGAGAAATTTCAAAAATGAACCATAGAATCACAGAAAATCAAGCAAGATCATGCATAATCCTAGACTCCCACCCCACACTTAAACGATTCTGTGTCCTCACAGGACTAAACTAGAATAGAGAGATACGAAGAACCTGGAAGGTGATGGTTGGTGTAGTGGATGAACACGAAGAGTCCGGAGTAGAGCGGAGTGGCTACTCAAGTTCCTACAAAACAAAAACAACAAAAAGATCAAAAGGATACCAGGACAAGTGTCTTGGATCCACACAGAATAAAAGTCGAACAAAGAAGGTTTAGGGGAATTTTTTGAAAATATTTTGACCCTTTTTTTTCAAATTCACGGCATGACACTCCTAGAGCAATCTAGATCGTCTAAGCTGAATCTGTTCAGAAAAAAATCACACCAAAATAGTAGACACGTAAAATGAGGCAGACCAGAATTAAACTCGTCAAAATTCAACAATCAAAATGTCAAAAGACTCGAAATTGAAAACCCAACAACTAACCTTTAAGACATGACTCAAGAAAATGGACGGAAAGCGACGAAGTTGGCCAAAAACGTGAAAAGCTTGTTTCGGGGATAACCAGAGCTACAGAGCTCCATTTGGACGATCAAGTATGCGTTGGAATCGGACCGAAAAAATGAAATTGATTTTCAAAACAGACACAAGTTTTCGGCAAAAACTCAAGGGGTCGTTCACTTGAGAGATTTGGATTTAGGGGATTTCAAATCTCTAGAGATTTGAAATAGCTAGAGATTTTAGATTCTCTAGTTATTTCAAAAACCTATGTTCACTTGGGTGATTTGGTGTAGAGAATTCTAAAAATATAAAAAATAATAATAAATACGCATATTATGAAAGACCAAAATGGCCTCATTCATTATCTCCGTTTTGATATTAGACAAGTTAGTTGGGGTTATTTTCATAAAGTGAGCCCCAAATCTCTCAAATCCCCCTCAAATCTCTGGTCTTAGTAGAGATTTCAGAAAGCTCCCCAAATCTCTAGGGGCCCACCTCGAAATCTCTAATCCTCCCCAAATCTCCATCTCCAATTGTGAAGTAAACAAGAGATTTCGTCCAAATCTCTAGAGCAGAGATTTGAGCCCCAAATCACCCCAAATCTCTCAAGTAAACGACCCCTAAGAAGTTTTGGCTGAAAACTTCTTCAAAAATAGGCAAAAATAAAGAAGGACATCACTGTTTGCAAATTTGACAAAGTTTTCGGCGAGAACTTTAGGTTCTCACCGAAAATTTATTTAAAAACTCTTTTTTTCAAAAACTAACGGAAAACAAATCAAAACGAAAGGAAATTAAACTAACACTTTGGCTCCCCAAAACCGACTCGAACGACGAAAAAGTCTGACTAAAAAATTCAAAAACGGACTCCAGCCGTGGGTTGCCTCCCACGAAGCGCTCTCTTTTAACGTCCTTGAGCCAGACGGTACTTGTTAGGGACCCCAACTTAGGAGTTCCTTGAAGCCAACCGTCGTCTTCAAGGCCAGTGGTTGAGTGCCATGTAGCACTCCAGAAGGGTGATGCAGCCGGTAGTGCTCCAGTAGATCGCGGTTCTGGTTGGATGACCAGATCTTCTCAAATTCCCCAGCCGGAGGAGGAAAGAGGTAGTACGGGGTAGCATGATCAATGAGCTCCATCTTCTCCACCTGATGATCATCCATAGGTCTCTCGGGATCGAGTATGTAAACTTCTAAATCCATGACCTTGTTGCTTTTGACGTGCTCGTCTCTGGCTTGATCTACAGGGTGAATCGGCGGAAGTGTAGGTGAGGGTATCTCCTCAATCTCTATGTGCTCCTCTTCGGCTTCAACTTCAGGATGGATCGGTGTAACACCCGTTCCGAATCAACCCGAGTAAACCCGTGGTTGAGCCGGTCCCAAGTACTACCGAGTAAAAACAAGGGTAAAACAGTGAAATTGGCGGTGATCAAAAGACAATAAAAACATGGGAGGCCTCCATAGAAACGCGAAACTGAAATCCGAGTACAATCCAATCCATCATAAATCCTCCAAACCAACATAAATCAGAAAGTACATAAAAAGAACCCCAAAATCCCATAGTCAACTGAAATGAACAGAAAAGTCAACTCCGCATAATCCCAGTCTTCACCTCATGGCTTCCGTCCAGAACTTCACGAAATCAACCTCGAACTCAAACTCCTCAGCTACCTCTACTAGCCACGAGATCCTGAAAGGGGAAAAGGGATCAATTTCCTATTGAAATTGAGTGAACCCACTGGGCCTACCTACACGTTGTCCTACTCTATGGAGCGGTCCCAACTCCGCACAAGACATCCAACAATGGAACCAAACCCAACCCCCCTTTCCATATTTTAATTCCCTAAAAGTAGTCTAGGTGATCACGTTGGTCAGTTCTTGTTCTCAAGCACAATTCATAACAATAGAATCACACAGAACTAATACATCAATCCACGGCACACACAGCATTCACGTTCATATTATCTAGGTGAGTTATTAGGCGCCAAGGAGTTATCCACACCACCACCGGCCGGCCGACGCACTTCCCTACCGCATGGGAAATCCTCGCGCTCCCCTACCGCATGGGGAACGCGTTCTCATTAACCATCATCATCATCATCAATCTCATCATCAATCTCATCACTCCCTTGACACCCACCCCAATGGATCCGACTCAACAACCAGTACCTCGGGTGGGTAGTGTGGGCTCCTTCCGGTTCTATTTCCAACATACAATTCTCAACATCACATTCTCAACTCATACATCACATCTACTACCAACATACAACACAAATCATCCACATCTCATTCATAGTCCATAGTTCACAACACATCTCGTCCTCCATGCCCCTGTCATGTTCACAGCACACACATCACGATCAATAGGATAACCGGCTAGCTCACCGGCCTGCCCCACCTGCCAGTACAGGGGAAGCCATGTCATGAGTCTAGGGGTCACCCACCTGTTCCTCTTATTCAGAGCGACCCCACATTGGCAGGGCAACTCTCCTGCGTCCACAACCAGCAATTCATAATATCATAGCACCCGCACTCATTTCCCAACAATCCTAATTCTCATTTCTATGTCATTCCATTACTTAATTCACTTCAGTTCACACCCAACCCCAAATCATAGCAATCAACAACAACAATCAACCACGGCAATCATCAATAGCAATCAAGTACATTCACAGAACAGTTTATCCCCTTTTACGCTCATCATTTTCATGCATAAGCTAGGTTTTGTTCTAAGTCCAATTGAAGCTCCTCACACTGTCCAAACTACTTACACAACGCTAAGCCCTCACCTGGAATAGAAGACGAGGCTCTAATCGTCTTCTAGTTCCCCAGAAACTCGATTCCAACCACCAAACTCGTAGCTCTACCCTTCCTTACTGCTCACGACCTACACCCAGAAACCCAAAATGTAGGTTAGCGATCTCTTCTCCTCATCGCTACGAAACCATAGCAACAAACGGAACTCAATTCCGACCTCTACAGCTCCCGGAATCACCCTTCGAAGATTGCTCGCACTAGGTTCGTCAATGGCTTTTCGGGGAGAGAGAAAGGGGAAAGAAGTTATGAATTTCCATGCAAATCCGTCCTTTTATGCACAAAAAGTGCGCCTGGTATGTCAAAAAGTGCGCCGGTGCACTTTGGCCCCAAAAAGGCGCACTTTTGGAGTTTTGTCAAAATTCCGCCGAATGATATTACAGAAGTGCGCCTGGAACTTTCAAAAGTGCGCCTGCGCACTTCAGGGCCCAAAATCGGCACTTTTTGGTGCATCACCGTTCCCCTCTTTGCAACTTCGACCCAACCTAAACCCGAATGACCCAAACCTCAAGGGGAGCTTAAGAGCACTAATTCCAGTACCCTAGTCCACCGATCTTGAGTTCCAAACCGTTTGGTTGAGCGGGGATGTTACAAGTCTCCACAACTTCAAGGATTTCGTCCCCGAAATCATCCCTAACTCATCCTAGCAATATGATACCGAACACACAGCTAAAATTGCAGCAATCCAAGTATCCTATTGACTTCCAAAATTCCTAACGACGAACCACCAGCCTTCCTTTAACTACTCATCAGCCCTACACCCACTCCCAACACTCTACTTTCACCGAACACACCCTAGACCTTCTTGGAACCAACACCACAACAAGCAAACACAAAAGCATACATAAAGGGGAATTAATACCTGAATCATACACTTCCACTAACTCCGGGTACCGCCGCCTCATACTCTCCTCAGTCTCCCAAGTAGCCGACTCGCTCTCATGGTTCCTCCATACCACCTTGAGCTGCGGAATCTGCTTATTCCTCAAGACCCGGACTTGCCTATCCACAATCGCGACTGGCTTCTCCTCATAAGTCAAATCTTGCTCAATCTCCACCTCCTCCGGCTGAATTACATGAGAAGGGTCCCCATGATACCGCCTAAGCACGCTCACATGAAACACATTGTGTATCCTTTCCAACTCCCTCGGCAAAGCCAACACATAAGCCACCGGACCCGACTTAGCGAGGATCTCATAAGGACCGATGTACCGAGGCGCCAACTTCCCTTTTCTACCGAAACGCATCAGCCCTTTCCACGGCGACACCTTCAAAATACCTTCTCCCCAACATTGAAACTCAGCTCTCTAGCACGACCGTCGGCATACGCTTTTTGCCTATCTTGAGCCGCTCTCAATCTCTCCTTGATAATCTTAACCCGATCAGCCGTCTCTTGCACAACTTGAGGACCCGACAACACCCTCGCACCTTCCTCATCCCAACACAAAGGCGTCCTACACTTCCTCCCATACAAGGCCTCAAAAGGAGCGGACTTTAAACTACTATGATACGAGTTATTATAGGCGAACTCAATCAAAGGTAGCAATTCAGTCCAAGGGGTTTGAAACTCCATAGCACAGCTTCTCAACAACTCCTCCAAAGTAAGGATCGTTCTCTCCGATTGCCCATCAGTCTGAGGATGATACGTCGTCGAGAACTTGAGCTTAGTTCCCAATGCTGTATGCAGCCCCTCCCAAAAATGAGACGTGAAACTCGGATCCCGATCAGAGACAATGGATTGAGGAACCCCATGCAACCTTACCACCTCTTCTATATATAAACTTTGCCAACACCTCCACACTAGGCTTAAACCGAATGGGTACGAAATGCGCAACTTTCGTCAAACGATCGACTATTACCCACACGGCATCCTTCCCCTCTCTAGTCGGTGGAAAACCCGATACAAAGTCCATGGTGATGTCCGCAAACTTCCACTCCGGAATAGGTAGGGACTGAAGTAACCCACCCGGAGCTCTATGCTCCGCCTTAGCCTTCTGACAAACCAAACAAGTCGCCACATAACGAGCCACATCCTTCTTCATTCCTGGCCACCAAAAACTTAACTTCAGGTCATTGTACATCATTGTCATCCCGGGATGCATAGCATACATCGAGGAATGAGCCTCCTCCAAAATCCCCTTCCTCAATTCCTCTACTTCCGGCACGCACACTCGACCCTTGCATCTCAACAATCCGCCAACTACCTCAAATCCATTATCCATGCCTTTTTCAACTTCCCCTCGAATAGCCACCAGAGTAGCATCCTTGAGCTGCTCCTCACCAATCCTATCATTCAGCATAGGCCTAATGTTGAGCTTGGCAAACAAACTTCCCACATCATCTAACTGCATCTCTACCCTTAAAGCTCTAAGATCCACCAACTCCTTTCGACTTAAAGCATCCGCAACCACATTAGCTTTACCAGGATGGTAGTCAATGGTACAGTCATAATCCTTCAAGAGCTCCACCCAACGCCGTTGCCTACCATTCAACTCCTTTTGATCCATAAGGTGCTTAAGACTCTTGTGATCGGTCATGATCTTAAACGTCTCACCATACAAATAATGCCTCCACAACTTCAAGGCGAACACCACTGCAGCTAACTCCAAATCATGGGTTGGGTAGTTCACCTCATGCACCCTAAGCTGTCGGGAGGCATAAGCGAGAACCTTCCCATTCTACATCAACACACAGCCCAATCCTTGCAAAGACGCATCACTAAACACCACATACTCTCCACCTTCTACTGGCAAAGTCAACACCGGAGCTGAAGTCAACTTCTTCTTCAACTCCTCAAAGCTCCTCTGACATTCCTCGCTCCACTCATACTTCGACTCCTTCCTCAACAACTTATGTAGAGGAGACGCTATGGTAGAGAACCCCTCTACAAACCTTCGGTAGTAACCAGCTAACCCCAAGAAGCTCCTCAGTTGTGACACATCCTTAGGTGGAGACCAATTAACCACCGCTTCAATCTTCTTTGGGTCAACCTCCACGCCTCTTTTAGAAACCACATGCCCAAGAAACAATACTTCTTCTAACCAAAAGGCACACTTCGAGAACTTGGCAAATAGTTGCTGCTCCCTCAACCTATGAAAAACAATCCTCAAGTGCTCCTCATGCTCCTTCCTAGTCTTAGAATAAATGAGGATATCATCGATGAACACTATCACGAACTTATCCAAATATTCGTGGAAGACCTTGTTCATGAGAGCCATGAACGCGACGGGAGCATTGGTGAGACCAAACGGCATCACCACAAACTCATAGTGTCCATAGCGGGTCCTAAAGGCTGTCATTGGCACCGATCCTTCCTCCACCTTCAACTGGTGATAACCCGACCTCAAGTCTATCTTCGAGAACACTTCAGCCCCTTGCAATTGATCGAAGAGATCGTCTATCCTTGGAAGTGGGTAACGATTCTTGATTGTCGCCTTGTTCAACCGCCTATAGTCAATACACATCCGCATCGACCCATCCTTCTTCTTCACAAACAACACCGGTGCCCCCCACGGTGATACGCTTGGGCGGATGAACCCCTTATCCAAGAGCTCCTGCAATTGCTCCTTCAACTCCTTTAACTCCGCCGGTGCCATGCGATAAGGTGGAATAGAGATTGGAGCAGTTCCAGGGACCAACTCTATATTGAACTCCACCTCACGCTCGATCGGTGCCCCAGGTAGTTCCTCAAACACATCTGCGAACTCCGAGCTACAGGTACCTTCTCCAACTCCTCATTCCGTTCAACTGACACTTGCACCAACAAAGCCTCACACCCTTCTTGAATCAGAGAAAAAGCTTCCATTGCTGAAATTACTCCCATAGGTGCGGACTCCCTCTTCCTAACACCCTTGAACACCACCTGGCCGACACCTCCCACCTGAAGCAACACCTCCTTCTTCTGACAATCAAGAAAAGCCCCATGCCTAGCCAACCAATCCATGCCGAGGATAACGTCGAATTCATTGAAAGGAAGCACCACCAAATCAGCCAAGAACTCTACACCTCCCACTAACACTTTACACCCTCTACACACTCTATCCACCCGAACAGAAGTCCCCAAAGGAGTTCTGATGCCCCAACTAACACCCATACTACTAGTTACAACACCCAAACTACTCAAACATTTCTCAGATACAAAGGAATGGGTTGACCCCGAATCAAACAGAGCATAAACTGAAAGGCCCAAGATCGAGATCATACCAGTCACCATGTCGTTCGCATTCTCTGCCGCACCCCTGGTAAGAGCATAAAGCCTCCCTTGCTCCCTTCCAGCTCCAACAGGTGTGGCATTAGCTCCCGTCCCTTGTCCAGCACCCCTACCAAAGCTGCCTCCTCCTCTCCCTCCGTAACTCCCAGACGGAGCTCTAGGGCCCTGCACCGATCCCACAGACTGAGTTGGGGTAGCTCTCTTGGTTGGACAGTTCAGACTCCTGTGTCCGCGCTGCCCACAAGTGTAACAGGTCACACCTGCCAACAGATGGCAAACTCCGAAGTGACGCTTCCCACATTTGTCACATAGTGGTAACCCGGACGGTGCTCCTCCCGAACGGACTGTGCCACTAGTACGAGCAGGGCAAGCCACACTCTTATGACCTGGTCGGCCACAAGTGAAACAAGTCATCGTACCCCTCGTTGGCATCGACTGGCTGCCCCTAAACCCAGAAAAGGAAGTCTGAGTTCTCTTCGCTGGGTAACTGTGAATGGCAGATTGAGTAGGCGGGGCAGTAGCCTTCCTCTTCTTCTCTTCCTTCTTTTGGTTCTCCAACCTCTCCCTCTCTAGCGCCACCGCCTTAACCGACACTAAACTCCCCATATCAGCGGTGGTGACTCCCTCCTGAATCTCCACTCTCAACCCATTCTTGAACTTGTTAATGAGCTTCCTCTCCCGGTTGGCCCGCTCATCATACCAGTTAGAGAGAGAAGTGAACTCTATGTAATATGCCAGAACGGACTTCTCCCCTTGCTCCAAACTCATGAACTCCTTGGCTTTCTCCTCACGCCAAAGGTCCGGGCAAAACTGATCATGAAACACCTCCACAAACTCATCCAACTCCATCTCTGGCGGAACCACTCGACTCTGTGGCATCGACCTCCACCAATTCAGTGCATGCCCCTTAAGCAGAAAAGTCATTGCTTGCACCTTCAACCCTTCCTCAAGTTCCATTTGCAGGAACATGTACTCACATTCCTGGAGACACTGCTCTGCCACCTCAGGATCAGCTTCTTCCCCAATGAACTCCCCAAAATTCCATCCCTTCAACAGACTCGGCTGAAACCTAGGAGCTCCTCCTCCAAAACCCGAGTTCCCAGTGGACCTACTTCCCCTTGCTTGACTGGATTCACTACAGGAGGACATTGAACATTTCAGTTGACCGCTCAAGAAACTTCAAACAACTCAATTCACCACTTGATTTCAAAACATCCCACCCATTTAAAACAGTTTGACAAAAACCCTTGGAATGTCGGTCCCGTACCGATGTCTCATCCTCCCTCCCAACGAGGTTAATTACTCCCCAAAGAGAGAAGATAATCAACCGGTACAGCAACGACAAACCAGGCTCTGATACCATTTGTAACACCCATTCCGAATCAACCCGAGTAAACCCGTGGTTGAGCTGGTCCCAGGTACTACCGAGTAAAAACAAGGGTAAAACAGTGAAATTGGCGGTGATCAAAAGACAATAAAAACATGGGAGGCCTCCATAGAAACGCGAAACTGAAATCCGAGTACAATCCAATCCATCATAAATCCTCCAAACCAACATAAATCAGAAAGTACATAAAAAGAACCCCAAAATCCCATAGTCAACTGAAATGAACAGAAAAGTCAACTCCGCGTAATCCCAGTCTTCACCTCATGGCTTCCGTCCAGAACTTCACGAAATCAACCTCGAACTCAAACTCCTCAGCTACCTCTACTAGCCACGAGATCCTGAAAGGGGAAAAGGGATCAATTTCCTATTGAAATTGAGTGAACCCACTGGGCCTACCTACACGTTGTCCTACTCTATGGAGCGGTCCCAACTCCGCACAAGACATCCAACAATGGAACCAAACCCAACCCCCCTTTCCATATTTTAATTCCCTAAAAGCTGTCTAGGTGATCACGTTGGTCAGTTCTTGTTCTCAAGCACAATTCATAACAATAGAATCACACAAAACTAATACATCAATCCACGGCACACACAACATTCACGTTCATATTATCTAGGTGAGTTATTAGGCGCCAAGGAGTTATCCACACCACCACCGGCCGGCCGACGCACTTCCCTACCGCATGGGAAATCCTCGCGCTCCCCTACCGCATGGGGAACGCGTTCTCATTAACCATCATCATCATCATCAATTCATCATCAATCATCATCATCATCATCAATCTCATCACTCCCTTGACACCCATGTCAAAGGGATCCACCCCAATGGATCAGACTCAACAACCAGTACCTCGGGTGGGGTAGTGTGGCCTCCTTCCGGTTCTATTTCCAACATACAATTCTCAACATCACATTCTCAACTCATACATCACATCTACTACCAACATACAACACAAATCAGCCACATCTCATTCATAGTCCATAGTTCACAACACATCTCGTCCTCCATGCCCCTGTCATGTTCACAGCACACACATCACGATCAATAGGATAACCGGCTAGCTCACCGGCCTCCCCCACCTACAAGTACAGGGGAAGCCATGTCATGAGTCTAGGGGTCACCCACCTGTTCCTCTTATTCAGAGCGACCCCACATTGGCAGGGCAACTCTCTTGCGTCCACAACCAGCAATTCATAATATCATAGCACCCGCACTCATTTCCCAACCATCCTAATTCTCATTTCTATGTCAATCCATTACTTAATTCACTTCAGTTCACACCCAACCCCAAATCATAGCAATCAACAACAACAATCAACCACGGCAATCATCAATAGCAATCAAGTACATTCACAGAACAGTTTATCCCCTTTTACGCTCATCATTTTCATGCATAAGCTAGGTTTTGTTCTAAGTCCAATTGAAGCTCCTCACGCTGTCCAAACTACTTACACAACGCTAAGCCCTCACCTGGAATAGAAGACGAGGCTCTAATCGTCTTCTAGTTCCCCAGAAACTCGATTCCAACCACCAAACTCGTAGCTCTACCCTTCCTTACTGCTCACGACCTACACCCAGAAACCCAAAATGGAGGTTAGCGATCTCTTCTCCTCGTCGCTACGAAACCATAGCAACAAACGGAACTCAATTCCGACCTCTACAGCTCCCGGAATCACCCTTCGAAGATTGCTCGCACTAGGTTCGTCAATGGCTTTTCGGGAGAGAGAAAGGGGAAAGAAGTTATGAATTTCCGTGCAAATCCGTCCTTTTATGCACGAAAAGTGCGCCTGGTATGTCAAAAAGTGCGCCGGCGCACTTTGGCCCCAAAAAGGCGCACTTTTGGAATTTTGTCAAAATTCCGCCGAATGATATTACAGAAGTGCGCCTGGCACTTTCAAAAGTGCGCCTGCGCACTTCAGGGCCCAAAATCGGCACTTTTTGGTGCATCACCGTTCCCCTCTTTGCAACTTCGACCCAACTTAAACCCGAATGACCCAAACCTCAAGGGGAGCTTAAGAGCACTGATTCCAGTACCCTAGTCCACTGATCTTGAGTTCCAAACCGTTTGGTTGAGCGGGGATGTTACAATCGGCTCTATGTCTTTATCAAGCACCACCGCCAAGGATTCTTCATCAGATACTTCTAGCTCATAATAGTCATAGACGGGCTCATCTTCTTCTTCGAACATCTCCTGAGCGTCTTTTGTCATTAACTGCTTTGGTTGCTCGATTTTGATGTCCGTCGCGAGATGAGCTTGTAGCATTGAAGAGATATTATCCAAGGCAGATTGGATTCTCGACGAGCATTGTTGATGTTCATGAGCATGTAGAAGGATCTCTTGGTTATCTCTAGCGCACTTTGATGCTCTTGTTGGTGTATCTCTTGGTAACCTTGTAGCATTGAAGAGATATTATCAAAGAGGGAGTCAAATCTCACCGTCTGTTGTTGTTGATGTAGCATTTCTCGATAATCATCGAGATATGGTGCTTCATTGATGTACCACTCTTGGTACTGGTCATCCCACCTGTTATCCTGCATAATCAAAACTAAGAAGCACTACCCAGGTAAATCATGGAAATATGGAGGAAAATTAAATGGTAAGGCGGAAAGGTAGAAGAATAATTTGCCAACTCTTCTTTCAAACAATTAGAAGAGCCCCCGGCAACAGCACCAATTTGATGAACGATGCAGAACAGGTTTATCAAATAACTACCAAGCTAGAAAGCTATGGTAGATGGTATTCCACGGGTCTTCTAATGATCGTCTACTCAAATATAAAGGCATATTACTCAGGTTTAACACTTAGTGCGTGGTGTGAGTTCCACTGCTTCTAATTCTAGAAAATGCACAAAAATTAAAAACTAAAACTGAAAGACAGATCCAAAGATTGTTTGACTAACAAAGATGACAGACAAGCTTAGACTTTGAATCCCCCTTCGTTCACCAGAGCATTGGCAATCAAAGATCAACGGATTTCAATTCTCAATCAATCAATTTTAAGACACCACCATAACCCCTGACCCTTAGGTTTAAGACTGGCGAACGTTCGCTCTATCCGATCTAGCTACCAAGATTAATTAGTCGCCCGGGTACGGTCGCCCTCGCAACGGCTTAATTAACTGGTGGAATTACTAACGATTTATGAGTTACTCTTGTAGTGGATTAACCCTAACTGGTTCCTACGAAAGGCACACTCCAATGAATAGGTTAATTGTTCGATTTGGTGTTTTAAAGTAAGGCGAGCGTTCGCTTCTATCCTTAGCTTAACAAGAATCTAATCTAGGTGGCCAAACCAGACAAGAAACACAGAGAACAAGGAACAAATCAAACATGAAGGAGAAACTGATTGAACTTTGAATCTAATCACCGCCGATCCGTGACCGCTTTAAAGCCCTGGGTCACTTAGGGTTCATCTAGTCTAAGCTCTACAAGTTCGGCTACTCATAATGATAACAGAAGAATCAAAGGCAACAAAGGAAATCATCATACAGAGGAAGAATAGATAAGAACTGAAAAACCTAATTCTGACGACTCCGGCGAAGCTTCAATCTCCTGGATCTTTAACTTTAAGCTCCGAGCTCTCCGACGCAGAAGGATGGCGTCACGATCTCTCCACGGATCTTCGAACTCTCTAAACTCTATCTATCGACCCTAGAGTCGGCTGACTCTCAAAAGTCTGATTTGTGAATAGTTGGTGGAATAATCCCCCCTTGGCTGCAGCTGCTTCTTTAAATAGGTAGAATTAGGGTTTTCCGACTCTGCTTCTGAAAATAAGGAACTTTTCGGTGAAAACTTATAAAGTTTTCACCGAAAACTTTAGTTCAAAGCCTTCTGTCGATTTCTTCATAACTTTTCGGCGAAAACTTAAATAGTTTTCGCCGAGAACTTCAACTTGATCTTTGATGGATTTCTTCTAGGATTTTCGGCGAAAACTATAGAAGTTTTCGCCGAAAACTTCAGTGTCAGCTGACTTCTCCTATGAGTTTCTGAAGGTATTTTCGCCGAAAACTGTGTAGTATTTTCGGTGAAAACATTGTGCTGGGTAGTTGTAATTTTGGTTCTGACTCTGGTTTGATTTTTTGTTCGATTCCGGTTCACTCCTTGAGGTTTTGAACACGTCTGTGGCTACATAAATGATGGCAAAAACTTGTGCTATCACAAAAACACTAGAAAACCATCAAATAGACCCAAAAAGGGCCAAAGTAACCAAATCGGTAGGAAATAGGGTAGTTGAGTGAATATTCGCTATTTTACCCCTAAAACCATGTTTCAAGCAAGGAAATGCTGCTTAAATGAGGCTTAAAATCATGTCAAATCGAGTGTCATCACAAATCAAGAACCGAGCAATTATAATGCTAGAGAAATTGAAAAGGCACCACGAAACACATAAAACACAATTAAGGGCAATCAAGTTCATGCAAGGTTCTCTAGCATCCTACCCCACACTTAAACCTTTCTGTGTCCTCACAGGATAAAATAAATAGTAGAGTAAATAGAAGAACCTGGACCTAGATGATTGATGTAGGGGATGAGCACAGAACTTTAAAGCGGGAAGGGAATCTACCAAAACTATGCCTACAAAACAAAAACAAAAGATCAAAAGGAAACCGGGACAAGTGTCCCGGGTCCACACAGAAAAAAGTTGGATCGAAATCCAAAAAGAATAAATAAAAATAAAGGACAAGGAAGAGGATACAACCTGACCACTGCTGGTCAGGTGCATCGGGAGGTGGGAAATGGAAGAAGGTCTCGACTCGCTGCTGCCACGCCAGCTGTGCCGCGTACCTCTCGCCTTGCACATGTATGTGCCTCTGAGTAATTAGCCATCGGGCGTCCTAGGTGGCATTGTCCTCCACCCGCCACTCCTGGAGTCGATCTAGCATCTCTCCAAAGTCTCATGGAGCCGGTGGGGAGTGCGGATGAGGCATCTGGAAGGGATCCTGGTGCAAAGGGTGCTGCTGGTGAGCGAACCCCACTGGCGGCTGCTGTGAGGGCATCTGGTGATGAAAATACTACTCTGGCTGGGATTGCTGCTCCCCAGAATCATCTTTTTCCTCCGACTCGACCCCTTGGTGCAGAGGTGGAACTGCCGCCTCTTGTGGACTGTAGTCCAATTGGAGGTCGTACTCGACGGCTAAGTCTCCGGCAACGGTTTGTACTACATGGCGCGGGACGTCAAGTCCCCATGACTGGCTGAGGCCAAGGTTGGTGATGAGGCGCCCAACAAAGCTACCGCCAAGGAGGGAGGAGGGTACCTTAGTTGATTTGGTCTTCCGGTGGAATAAGCGAGCAAGCACCCATCCTGGATGAAGTGGGTAGCCCTCTCGGATGGCACGGAGTAGGATGAGCTCCTCTCTACTGATATGGTGGCGATCCTTCTCTGGAGCAAATAACAGAGATCTACGCCAAATAATTTGAATGAAACGGAATAGAGAGTGAGAGACTGACTTGATAGAGTTATGAGCCGTGGTCCGAGCACCTGGCACTCCGGTGATGTGGCTCCAGAGTGCGTCATAGTCTGTGCCGTTACTCAAGTTGTCCTCCCAATCGAGGTGGTGGTCCTGGTAATGCTCTGGTGGGATGCCGAGATGGCCGGCAAACTCATCGTAGGTGAAGTATCTATGCACCCCACCAAGGTAGAAGGAGATGACCTTCTTGTGCTACCTCCTCTTGTGCTCGTCAAGCTCGAACGTAGCCCAAAATTCCTAGAGAGCGAGGTAGGGGAAGTCATCAGCAATAGTGGACAGCTCCAGAAGACCTGCAGCTGCCAGAGAGTCGTGTACGTTCTTGTGCCACTCCTCATCATGCTCGAGAATTAACTCCAGAGAGAGCGGTCGCACGTCAGCTATGGGGGTGTGCTGGATCCTCTAGTAGAGCTGAAAATAATGCTCCGGCGGGTGGGCAATGGTGGAGTGGTGCCTGTGGCAATCCGAAAATGCTGGAAGAGGGCTGTAGGCGGTGAAGGTGATTGGAGCGGGAGATCAGGAACTGGATCCATCACAAGAAGTGTCCAATCTGACCTTCGTCCATCCCTCTTTGTTGGAGTTCCTATAAAATAACAAAGAGTGGAACCAGATTAGTCAAACCAAGCACCTACCCCACACTTAGTCGAAAAACTCAATTTCAGAAAGAAATGAGGAAAACTGAGTGGAAGTAAGCAAACTGAATAACCGGTAAACACAAATGGTCATAGAACATAAATAGTATCAGTCAGAGCGTCACAATCACATACTTAGTTCACAAGTCAAACCGAAATGCCAAAAAGTCAGCAGTATAACAAATTGAACCCTAACCATGGCAATCGACGAGCAGAAATCATCGAATCACGGCACAATAGCAGCTTAGCACATAATCACAGCAGTGGGTACTTTGAGCACGAGCTCATATCAGTTAAATGAACAGCAATAGTTTAAGGTCAAATCAAAATCAGCACACAAAAAAGTCAACATTTGAACATTATAATCAATTAAGCATAGTAATTCATGTTCAAACATCATCAAATCAAAGCACAAGTCTCCCTAAGCATGCTAGATCAACCCAGAGCAATCAATTCATCAAAATAGTTCATGTAACAGCAAACACGCATATCGAGGTAGACCGAAAAGTCAACCCCGACGAAATTTAGTATTCTATATGTCAAAAGACTCGTAATGAAAAACCCAACAACTTACCTTGAAGACATGGTGGCTGAAAATGAATGGGAGAAGAAAATCGGTGAAAAACTCGAAAAACTAGGTTTCAGTAGAACTAAAGCTCTAGAGCTCCGATTCGGGCGATCTATATGTCAAAACGACCAAGGAGGGGAGAGGAAAGGAGTGGCGGCGGTGGCGATTTTTGGCGGCAAGGATGAGAGAAGACGACAGCGATTTTTGAAATGGGGGTGTTTTTTGTGTTCGGCTGTAATGGGGGGTTTGAATCGCGAAAAATTAAAAGATAAACGGGGATTATTTTTGGATTTTTCTGAAAGTTTTTGCCGAAAATAGTGCAAGTTTTCACCAAAAATTTTATTGAAAACTGTCTGCCGATTCGTAAAGAAGTTTTCACCAAAAAGTTTGTCAAAAACTAGTCAAAAAACACAGTGGGTTTTGAAAGAGAATTGTCGCCGAAAATAGTGTAAGTTTTCAACAAAAACTTGACCTGCAGTTTAAAACGTTTTATGCAATTCCGGCAAACTTTGAAAAATTAGAACTAATTTAACAAAAATCGGAACAACCTCAAGTAACTTGGAATTGAACCACAGACACACAATTCACACACAAAAAATAAGAAATAATGCAAATGACACTTTTGGCTCCCCCGAACCGACACTAAAACACAAAGGTTGACAAAAACTTAAAACTGACTCCAGCCATGGGTTGCCTCCCACGAAGCCCTCTTGATTAATGTCCTTGAGCTGGACGATACCTGGACGGTGTTAGGAGACATCCCAACTCAGGATCTCCTTTAGGCTTGCGTCGAAATTCATGAAATAAAGCTTCAGGGTCCTCCGGCGAGTGTGAATATTTTCTCGTTAGCATGAATGAGCTTGGTACGTCCATCGGGAAGATGGCCAGCAATCTCAAATGGCCTGAACAGTTCTCGTGAGGGATCATTCTTCGCAAGTGTGACGGTAGAAGGAATAAGAACATTCGGCTTCGTCTTTTCCTTGGTTTTCTGCTTCATTTCACCGAGATCTGTGATCTTAGGTGCTTCCTTGGGAGATGCTCTCGGCTTCTCCTTATTCACTGGCTTTTGCGTAGGTAGCTCGATAGGAATCGGTTGCACAACTGGCTCGGAAGAAGATGGCAAAGCAACTGGCATCCAGACCATTTTAGCTTTCTTTGGATTCTTCTTTTTTAGCCCGCCAGGATCTTTGCTTGGTGATGATTTATAAGAGGAGGCCTTTAGTTCCTTCTTCTTCTGTGGCGTCTGTGTCGTAGGTTTGGTCTTCTGCTTGATGACCTGTTCAGCACCTGTGACAATAGTCTTTGGAGAAATACTGGAAGACATTAGTAACGGAGTTGACCAAGGTCAACTCCATGGTTTCAACGAAAAGACAGTTAGCTTCTTCTTCCTTAGAGGTGTATTTCATACCGTCCTTGAGGTGGAATGTTATCGTATCCTTACCAACCCTCAATGTCAAGGAACCACTCGGGACATTGATTCGCATCCCGGTTGTTGCCATGAAGGGTCGACCTATAAGGATAGTAGTATCCTCCTCTCGAGTATCCATTACCACGAAATTGGCTAGAAAAGTAAAAGGACCACATCGAGTGACAACATCTTTAATTTCTCCCCTGGATGTTTTTAATGATCTATCAGCAAAAACAAGTTGCATGCTAGTTGGTTTAAGTTCTCCTAGATTCAACTTTTCGAATAAACTCATAGGCATGACATTTATGGAAGCACCTAGATCAACCAAGCTACGCTCTACTTCAATATTATTAATGATAAGAGGTAAAGTGAAAGAACCAGGATCGGGGCACTTAGCTGGGTATGACTTCTTGCTATGGACGGTCGGGCGTCTCCGGGTGTCTGACGTCCCGGTCCGGTGCTGGGTGTCGGCATGACGGTGTGGAACCAGGTGTCACGGACAAATGCCAAGTGTCAGAAATCTCCAGGTGTTCGACGTCTCGGTTTGGTGTCCGGTGTCGGCATGACGGTGTGGAACTAGGTGTCACGGACTGATGCCAATTATCAAGCATCTCTAGGTGTACGATGTCTCGGTCCAGGGTCGGGTGTGTCGGCATCACAGTGTGGTACTAGGTGTCATGGACCAATGCCAAGTGTTGGGCTTCTTTGGGTGTCCAACATCTCCGTTCGGCGTTGGGTGTCGGCATGACAGGGTGGAATAAGGTGTCACGGACTGATGCAAACTGTCCAGCATCTCTGAGTGTCCGACGTCTCAGTCCAGTGTTGAGTGTCGGCGTGACGGTGTGGAACTAGGTGTCACGGACTGATGCCAACTATCCGGCATCTCGACTCTGTATGGTGTTGGGTGTGTGACGGTGTGGAACCAGGTGTTACAGACTGATGCCAACTATCTGGCATCTCGACTCTCTATGGTGTTGGGTGTGTGACGGTGTGGAACCAGGTGTTACAGACTGATGCCAACTGTCCGACATCTCCGGGTGTACGACGTCTCGGTCCGGTGCTAGGTGTCGGCATGACGGTGCGGAACTAGGTGTCACAGACCGATGCCAAGTGTCGGGCATCTCCTGGTGTCCAACTACTCGATTTGGTGTCAAGTATCGGCATCAAGGTGTGGTATTGGGTGTCATGGACTGATGCCAAGTGTTGGGCACCTTCGAGTGTCCGATATCTCCGTCCGGTGTTGGGTGTCGGCATGATGGGGTGGAACCAGGTGCCACGGAATGATGCCAACTATCCGGCATCTCCGTGTGTCCGACATTTTAGTCCGGTGCTGGGTGTCGGCGTGACGGTGTGGAACCAGGTGTCACAGACTGATGCCAAGTGTCGGGCATCTCTAGGTGTCCAACGTCTCGGTCCAGTGCTTGGTGTCAGCATGACGGTGTGGAACCAGGTGTCACGAATCGATGCCAACTATCCGGCATCTCTGAGTGTCCGACGTCTCAGTCCGGTGTTGGGTTTCGGAGTGACGGTGTGGAACCAGGTGTCACAGACCAATGCCAAGTGTCGGGCATCTCCAGGTGTCCGACGTCTCGGTCCGGTGGTGGGTGTCGGCATGACGGTGTTGAACCAGGTGTCACGGACCGATGCCAACTATCTGGCATCTCCGGGTATTCGACCACTCATTCCGGTGCTGGGTGTGGGCGTGACGGTGTGGAACTAGGTGTTACAGACTGAAGCTAAGTGTCGAGCATCTTCAGGTGTGCGACGTCTCAGTCCGGTGCTGGGTGTCGGCATGAGGATGTGGAACCAGGTGTGACGGATAGATGCCGACTGTCTGGCATTCCCGGGTGTCTGACGTCTTACTCCGGTTCTAGGTGTCGGCGTAATGGTGTGGAACCAGGTGTCACAGACAGATGCCAAGTGTCAGGCATGTCTAGGTGTTCGAAGTCTTGGTCTGGTGTTGGGTGTCGGCTTGACGGTGTGGAACCAGGTGTCATGGGCCGATGCCAACTGTCCGGCATCTTCAGGTGCCCGACATCTCGGTCCGGTGCTGGGTGTCGGCATGAGGGTGTGGAACCAAGTGTCACGGACCGATGCCAAGTGTCGGGCGTCTACGGGTGTCTGACGTCTCGGTCCGATGCTGGGTGTCGGCATGACGGTGTGGAACCAGGTGTCACGGATAGATGCCAAGTGTCAGACATCTCCAGGTGTCCTACGTCTCGGTTTGGTGTAGGGTGTCGGCATAACGGTGTGGAACTTGGTGTCACGGAATGATGCCAATTATCAAGCATCTCTAGGTGTACGATGTCACGGTCCAGGGTCGGGTGTGTCAGCATCACGATGTGGTACTAGGTGTCACGGACCGATGCCAAGTGTTGGGCTTCTTTGGGTGTCCTACATCTCCGTCCGATGCTGGGTGTCCGACAACTCCGTCCGGTGCTGGGTGTCGGCATGACGGTGTGGAACCAGGTATCACTGACTGATGCCAACTATCTGACATCTCCGGGTGTCCGACGTCTCGGTCCGGTGCTAGGTGTCGGCATGACTGTGTGGAACTAGGTGTCACGGACTGATGCCAAGTGTCAGGCATCTCCAGATGTCCGACGTCTCAGTGTGGTGTTGAGTGTCGGCAGGACGGTGTTGAACTAGGTGTCATGGACTGATGCCCATTATCAAGCATCTCTAGGTGTCCGATGTCTCGGTCCAGTGTCGGGTGTGTCGGCATCACGTAGTTGTACTAGGTTTCACGGACCGATGCCAAGTGTTGGGCATCTTTGGCTGTCTGACATCTCCGTCCGGTGCTGGGTGTCGGCATGACAGGGTGGAACAAGGTGTCATGGACCGATGTGAACTGTCCGGCATCTCCTAGTGTCCGACGTCTCAGTCCGGTGCTGAGTGTCAGTGTGATGGTGTGGAACCAGGTGTCACGGACCGATTCCAACTATCCGACATCTCCAGGTGTTTGACGACTCAGTCCGGTGCTGGGTGTGGGCGTGACGGTGTGAAACCAAGTGTTACAGACTGATGCCAAGTGTCGGGCATCTCTAGGTGTCCAACTTCTCAGTCCGGTACTGGGTGTTGGCATGACGGTGTGGAACCAGGTGTCATAGACCGATGCCAACTATCCGGCATCTCCATGTCTCTGACGTCTTAGTTCGGTTCTAGGTGTCTGCGTGATGGTGTGGAACCAGGTGTCACTGACCGATGCCAAGTGTCGAGCATCTCTAGGTGTCCGACGTCTTGGTCGGGTGTTGGGTGTTGGCTTGACGGTGTGGAACCAGGTGTCACGGACCGATGCCAACTGTCTGGGATCTCCGGGTGTCCGACGTCTCATTTTGGTGATGGGTGTCATCATGACCATGTGGAAGCAGGTGTCACGGACCAATGCCAAGTGTCGGACATCTCCGGGTGTTTGACGTCTCGGTACAGTGTTGTGTGTCGGCTGACAGTGTGGAACTAGGTGTTACGGACTAATGCCAAGTATCAGTGATGCTCGCTGCAGAGCAGGGTATCAAATAACTACCAAGCTAGAAGCTAGGGTAGATCGTATTCCACGGGTCTTCTAATGATTGACTACTCAAATGTAAAGGCAAATCACTCAGGTTAACACTTTGTGCGTGGTGTGAGTTCCACGACTTCTAATTCTGAGAAATGCACGGAAATTAAAAATTAAAACTGAAAATAAATTGAAAGATTGGTTGAAAACAAAGATGACAGACAAGCTTAGACTTTGAATCCCTCTTCGTTCACCAGAGCATTGGCAATCAACAGATCAGCGGATTTCGATTCTCGTTCAATCAATTCTAAGACACCACCATAACTCCTTACCCTTAGGTTTAAGACTGGCGAACGTTCGCTCTATTCGATCTAGCTACCAAGATTAATTAGTCGCCCGGGTACGGTCGCCTCTCGCAACGACTTAACTTAACTGGTGCAATTACTAACGATTTATGAGTTACTCTTGTAGTGGATTAACCCTAACTGGTTCCTACGAAAGGCACACTCCAATGATTAGGTTAATTGTTCGATTTGATGTTTTAAAGTAAGGCGAGCGTTCGCTTCTATCCTTAGCTTAACAGAATCTAATCTAGGTGATCAATCCAGACAAGAAACATGAACAATGAAGAACAAATCAAACATGAAAGAGAAACTGATTGAACTTTGAATCTAATCACTGCCGATCCGTGACCGCTTTAAAGCCCTGGGTCACTTAGGGTTCATCTAGTCTAAGTTCTACGAGTTTAGCTACTCATGTTCATACAAAAAGAATCAAAGGCAAAGACTGAGTTCATCTTGAACAGAGGAAGAACATAAAAGGATCTAAAAAACCTAATTAAGATGACTCTAGCAGAACTTCGATCTCCGGAAATCTGCAATCCTAGCTCCGAGTCTTCAAGATGAAAGGGATGGCGTCACGATCTCTTCCTGGCTCTTCGAACTCTAACTCTACTCCTGAACTCTTGAGAATCCTCGAAGTATTTGGTATTAGTTGGTATTATCTGCCCTCTTTAATTTTGGGCCGCTGGTCAAGTATTTATACTTAACCCTAATACCGCCGGTTTTGCCTAGGATTTTCGCCAAAAATCTGATGGAATTTTCGACAAAAATTCCTTCGTAAGTGGGGTGATCGCCGGCTGTTTTCTCCTGTGATTTTTGGACTTCGGGTTCTCTGCGAAAACTTGACATTTTCGCCGAAAACATTCCTTGGTTGACATCAGCTGATTTGTTCTTGAGTTTTCGCCGAAAACTCCAAGGGATTTTTGCCAAAAACTTCTTTGTAAATGGGAGCAGGATTTGGTTTGACTTGATTGACTTCTTGGATCGATTCCGGTGTGATTCCTCGAGGTTCCATCACCTTAAACACGTCCTTGGCTACTTTATTTGACGGCAAAAACCTGTGCTAACATGAAAAAACTAGAAAACCATCAAATAGACCCGAAACGGGCCAAAGTAACACAAATGGCACGAGATAGAGTCGATGAGTGAATATTCGCTATTCTGCCCTAAAAACCATTTCTTAAGCAGGGAAATGTAGCTTAAATGAGGCTGATAATCACGTCAAATCGAGTGTCATCAAAATACCCCACACTAAAGCTTTTGCTTGTCGTCAAGCAAACTGAATAGAAACGCTCATGTTCACAAGTGATAAGATTTATTAAATTGGAGTTCAATCAAACACAATGAATTATTAGACAGATAATTCCTAGAACAAGAAACCTAACATGCATACTGATCAGCCAAACAACCTGGTCTCACTAATAAACTACACACGACGAGTAATCGCAACCAATTATGCACGAATTTGACCTGACCGACCAGACTCCTCACACAGGAAATATTTAGTAAACGGGGAACTCTCACTCTCTGTGTTTAAGGACGTGTTGCTGCTCTCAATCATTTCCTGTTACTGAATTCTGTCATAAGTTTGCAATTCGACCACATCTCCACCACTGTGACAACACGTGTAACTAGTCAAGAAGGACTTCCCTGCTAGGACTGTAACGAATTCTACACTACAAGGGTTTATGATGAGATGGATGATGGGAATGTATGATGATGGCTTTGGTGCGGTGTAGCTTTCGACTAACTTCCCTCGAATCTAGCCTATGGCTTCCTACCGTCTAACCAGACACGGGTGGAATAGTGAACGCTCGTCCTATGATACCCTCAAGCAACTTAGCACTTTATTTCTTTACACTTTTTTTCTTTCTGACTTCTCTTTTTTTGAACTTCGTTCTTCCATTTGTAGGGAGAAGAACGTTATTGACTAAACTTGAAACTTTTCTGATTTTTCTGCTTTTTCTTCTTTTTCAACATTCCTTTTGTTTTTCTCTTTTTTTTTCTTTTTCTTTGTGCTGATTTTTTTTCTTTTAGTTGCTAGAGGGGTTTACACTTTCGGACATAATAGCTAAGACCACCTGTTTAATGGCTATAGGCAGGTTACCACAAACCGACTTCCGGTAGGTCAATCTAGAACTACAACCACAGGGGATCAACGGAGATTGAAAGAATGGGAAATGGCTGTAATGTATATTGAATCGAAAGAACAGGCCAAGCTCAAGGGTTTAAACCTAATGGATTTATCATTTGGTAGGCTATTTGGCTTAGTAGCTGAAACTAGGTGCCCCTATCATTCTAGAACTCGTGTCATCGTGTGGTCTCAAGTAGGTCTCATGCAAATTCTAACTCATTCAAGCAAACAGAAAATCACTCAAAAAGAATTGAAATTGCAAGTTACGTGCAATGGATCAAAAGCTCACAGTTGGTTTGCTAGAAACTTGAGAACTCGTGCAATGGATTCGGTCATTTTCATGCAATCAAGGCTACAAACTACAAGTGTGATTTTTAAAATTCTGTTACGACCAGGCAATTTAGCATCAAAGTAAACACGTTTGTTCTCAAGTTCTAGGTTAAGCAGTCTAAGCATCATTATGAAAGTTTGAACAACAACTTAACATCAAGAATCAAGAACTGAGCCATTCTAATGCTAGAGAGACTGGACAGGAATCACGAGGCACACAAAAACACAATCAAGGGCAATCAAGTTCATGCAAGGTTCTCTAGCATCATACCCCACACTTAAATCGTACTGTGTCCTCACAGGATTAAATCTAGAGTTCAGGTGAAGTAGAAGAACCTGGATCGAGATGGTTGGTGTAGGGGATGAGCACGGATCCTCGGAGCAGAGGGAATCTACCAAAACGAAGCAGAGGGAATCTCCCAACTGCCTGCAAAACAAAAACAAATGAAAGATACAAAGGAAACCAGGACAAGTGTCCCGGATCCACACAGAAAAAAGTTGGATCGAGATCCGAAAAGAAGAAATAAAAAGAAAGGACAAGAAAAAGGACACCACCCGATCATAGCTGGTCAGGGGCGTCCGGGGGTGGAAGGTGTAGGGTGTCGCCGACCTGACGTTGCCACGCCAGCTGTGCGTCATACCGCTCGTCAGAGCGGTGTGATGACACTCGATTTGACGTGATTATCAGCCTCATTTAAGCGACATTTCTTTGCTTAAGACATGGTTTTTAGGGTAGAATAACGAATATTCAATCGATTGCCCTATCTCGTGCCATTTCTGTTACCTTGGCCCGTTTCGGGTCTATTTGATGGTTTTCTAGTGTTTTTATGTTAGCACAGGTTTTTGCCGTCAAATAGAGTCGCCATGGACGTGTCTAAGGCGTAGGAACCTCAAGGAATCAAACCGGAATCGATCCAAGGAGCCAGTCAAAGTCAAACAAAATCTTGCCCGAGTACAAAGAGATTTTCGCCGAAATTGAGCTTGCATATTCGGCGAAAATATTAGTGCATTCAACTGGTGCCGAGTCAAAGGACATCTTCAGCGAAAACATTGTACTCTTCGGACTGAAAATACAAGGCAGACAAAGCACTCCCGAACACAAAGGAAATTTCGCCGAAATTCTTAAGGAATTTTCGGCGAAAATAATACACTATTTCGGATCAGTTAGGGTTAAGTATAAATACTTAACCCGGCGGCCCAAAATAGGGGGAGGCATTCAATACAATCATAATTCGCAAAAACACAACTTTTCGAATCAGAATCCTCTCAAGTTCTGGAGCGAAGAGTTGGAGTTCGAAGAGCCGGATAGAGATCGTGACGCCATCCCTTCCACCTCGACGAACCGGAGCTAGGAGTGTAGATTACCGAAGATCGGAGTCTGTCAGAGTCGTCTAAATTAGGTTTTTCAGATTCTTTTCTGTTCTTCCTTTGAATGATGAACTCTTTCTTTGTCTTTGTTTCTTCTGTAATAATCATGAGTAGCTAAACCCTTCAGAGCTTAGACTAGATGAACCCTAAGTGACCCAGGGCTTTAAAGCGGTCACGGATCGGCGGTGATTAGATTCGAAATTCAATCAGTTCTTTTTCATGTTTGATTCGTTCTTCATTGTTCATGTTTCTTGTCTGGATTGATCACCTAGATTAGATTCTGGTTAAGCTAAGGATAGAAGCGAACGCTCGCCTTACTTTAGAACATCGAATTGAACAATTAACCTTATAATTGGAGCGTGCCTTTCGTAGGAACCGGTTAGGGTTAATCCACTGCAAGAGTAACTCATTAATCATTAGTAATTGCACCAGTTAATTAAGTCGTTGCGAGAGGCGACCGTACCCGTGCGGCTAGTTAATCTTGGTAGTTAGAACGGATAGAGCGAACGTTCGCCTGTCTTAAACCTAAGGGTAAGGAGTTATGGTGGTGTCTTAGTAATTGATTGAATGAGAATCGAAATCCGCTGATCTGTTGATTGCCAATGCTCTAGGGAACGAAGGGGGATTCAAAGTCTAAGTTCGTCTGTCATTCTTGTTTTCAAACCCTAATTCCCAATCTGCTTTAGTTTAATCTTTTTAATTTTTCTGCATTTCTTAAAGTAGAAGTCGTGGAACTCACACCACGCACAACGTGTTTACCTTTGAGTATTTTGCTAGTTCTGAAGTAACCAATCATAGAAAGCCCTCAGAATATGATCTGATATACGCTTTTTAGCATTAGTAGTTTTTATTTGGTTGAAACGTCCGAACAACGACCGGGCGGTTCACCAAATTGGCGCCGTTGCCGGGGACTTCTTTTGATTGTTCGAAAGAAGAACTGGCAATTTATTCTTCTACTTTCCATCTTTCATTTTTCCACCCACTTCGATTTTACACTGGTTTTGTTTGTCATTGTTATCTGTAGGTTTACAGGTGTATGCCTCACCGTCCTTGGACTCGCTCTCAAACCAAACAGGCTAAGATTGCAGGGAATCCAGGCTGTTCTGCTACACCTCTACGATCACAGATTCTGAAGGAAGGCAGATCCAATCCATTCATCACTCCGATCAAGATCGAGGAACCAAAGGAGAGTGCCTCATCTCCATCTTCACCTATACCGTCATCTTCATCCGCTTCATACACCGAGTCACTTTCACCACCTCCATCTCCTACCATGGGCGATAGATTACCACCAAACGGCGATCAACCACCGCCGCCACCACCACCTGCACAGAAGAGTCTAGCAGACTATAACAAGCCGAGCGCGACTAGCGTTCGATCTGCCATTGCCGTTCCGCGCATTGAAGGAGATCCTGACTATGAGATCAAGATCCCATTCTTGACGATGATCTCTAGGGATTTACAGTTTGAAGGCAGACCCCTAGACAATCCGTGCACTCATCTTGCAGACTTCCTTGATCTCTGCAGTACTTTTAAGAACGGAAACCTCGACAAAAACACCCTTTGTCTGAGAGCTTTCCCGTTCTCTCTAAAAGGCGCTGCTAAGAGGTGGCTTACTGGCAAACCACCTGGCTACTACACTAACTGTGATACTCTGGCTCAGGACTTCGTTCAAGAATACTTCCCTCCAGCCAGAACAACCGCCATCAAGGACAACATCGCCAGATTCTCCCAGAAAGAAGGAGAAAGCTTATATGATACTTGGAATCGATTCCAATAACTTCTTTACACCTGCCCTCATCATGGATTCGAGCAGAGGTAGTTAGCTGAAATCTTCACTCGTGGAGTTCGAGAAGAATCTGCCAAGTGGGTCAATTCTCTAGCTGAAGGGGATTGCACTACACTCACTCCTGAAGCTGCTCTTCTTCACTTCGCAAACTGTGCCTCCAAGTCAAGGAACTTGGGAGCGACAATCTGAAGGATCAAGGAGAAAGCTAGATCTCGAAGCTACTATCAAAGCAGAGGTAGAGAAGCATTTGAAGAAGTCTACCACACCGATCAAGCTGCCAGCAGCTTCTGTCTATGTTGCTGATTGCGAGTGGTGTGGAGCTTGCTCACATAATGGAGGCCGTTGTCAGAACTTTGGTAAGGCAGAAGTCTGGTCTGCCGAAGAGGTAAATTTCATACAACAAGGCTTCGTCAATAATCAGAATGGTTATGCTGGTTACCGTAACTTCAGACAGCAAGGGAGCTATCAAGGCAGACCCCTACAATGCTGGCGCCAATCATAACCAGAACCAGAATAACCACCCAGCTGGTCTAGCTCAGGATCAGAAGCCTAACCATCCGCCGGCAGGTGTCTACCAGCCGCCGCATCGCAATACGGGTAATTATGGAACTGCTCCTGGCAATCGCCAGAATCAATATCTTAACAATACCTATCCAGGTCAGCAGCATCAAAGAGATAATAATGTCAGTGACCTGGATAAGAAGCTCAGCCAGATCATCACAAGACTCGATGATCATGACAGTCAGTTCAAGGCTCAAGCTCTTCTCAATCAAGAACAGATAGCATCTGGACAAAGAATTGAGCAAGTCGTGAACAACATCTCGAGCATGCTAGCATCTCGTCGACCATTTGGCCAGCTTCCAAGCCAGACAGAGCCAAACCCGAGAAAAGAACAGGCTAAAATGGTAACTGCTCGAAAACTCCCGAACTTAAATGTTGATGCTTATTCTGTTTTACGCAGGATCGCTGAAACTCCGGAAGAAGAGGAAGAAGAGGAACAGAAACCGACGCCTAAGGAGGATCCTCCTCTTGCACCATACGTCGTAAAGCCTCCTTTTCCTAGAGCATTGCTGCCAAACGCAAGGATCGAGACTGGCATGAAGGGGAACAAGGAAGGATATCCTGACATTCGTGCTAAGAAACCTGTTTCTCCATATCCAGCTAAGTTATCTGATCCTGGTTCTTTCACTTTGCCTTTGGTCATTAATGATGTTGAGATTGAACGATGCTTAGTTGATCTAGGAGCATCTGTTAATGTTATGCCTGTGAGTCTATATGAAAAGTTAAACCTAGGAGAACTTGAACCGCCTAGTATGCAACTCGTCTTTGCTGATAGATCGCTTAAAACCACTAAGGGAGAGATTAAAGACGTTGTCACTAAATGTGGTCCGTTCACGTTCTTAGCTGATTATGTGACTATGGATACTAGTACAGATGATGCTACCATTCTCATAGGTCGACCTTTCATGGCTACTACTGGAATGAATATTAACGTTCCAAATGGTTCTTTAACTTTAAGAGTCGGTAAAGAAACAAAAATGTTCCGTCTTAAAGATGGCATGAAATATGACTCTAGGAATGAAGAATCTCACTGCCTAACTGTTGAAACGGTGGGGTTGACTCCGGTCAACTCCGTTACTAATGCTTCTTCCAGTGTCTCTAGATCAGTTGTTGCTGTAGGTATTAACCAGATTATGATGAAGAAGCCAGAAATTTCGGTTCAGAAGCCGCTTAAGAAGGAGAAGAAGGAACTGCAAGCCTCTTCTAAACCACCGAGCAGACCTCGAGGAAAGAACAAGAAGACGAAGACCCAAATGGTTTGGAGACCAAAAATTCCACCGTCTTCCATCGAGCCAACTGCACCACCATTTCGTTCTGAGAAACCGGCGTCGGAACAAGTATGGAAGGAGAAGCCGAAAGCGTCTCCTAAGGAAGTACTAACGATCACCGATCCTAGTGATATCAAGCCGAAGATTAAAGAAAATGAGAAACCGACAGTCCTCATTCCTTCCATCGTCACACTCAAGAAAGATGATCTCTCCAGAGAGCTGTTCGGATCATTCAAGTTCGTTGATCATCTTCCCGACGGACGTACCAAGCTTTTGCATGGGAACGGGAAGAAATTCACGTTTACCGGAGAAGTCCCGAAGCTGTATTTCATGAACTCCGACGCGAGCGTGAAGGAGAATCTGAGTTGGGATGTCTCCTAATACCGTCCAGGTATCGTCCAGCTCAAGGACGTTAATAAAAGAGCGCTTCGTGGGAGGCAACCCACGGCTGGAGTCTGTTTTAATTTTTGTTGAACTTGGTATTTTAGAGTCGGTTCGGGAGAGCCAAAAGTGTCAGTTTGTTTGATTTATCATTTTTCGTGTTGAGTCTGCATGTCATAGAGTCAGTTGCAAGTTGATTGAGGTCGTTCCAATTTTTGTGGATTTAACTGTGATTTTCTGAAGTTGGCCGAATTTACGAAAATATTTAAACACCCGAACAGTTCAAAATTTTCGGCGAAACCACCCTTATTTTCGGTGAAATCAATTTTCAATTTTCGAACTCAAGCTCCCTGTTCATTGTTTTTAGTTTGAAAAGTTTTTGTTTTTGGCGAAACCATTTTAACTGATATTTTCGGCGAAACCGTGCTATTGTTTTCGGCGAAACCGCCTTCACAAATCCGGCAGTCCATTTTAACTGATATTTTCAGCGAAACCACCCTCCTATTTTCGCCGAAAATAATTCTGAAAATCACCCAAATCTTTCTTTAAAAAATCCGGTCCACCCCCTCTCTCATCCTTCACCCATTTTCGTTCAACTCACCGAAACCCCCCCTTATCTCTTTAAAATCGCAGACCGCCCACATTTTAAAAACTCGCCGTCGCCGCCGTAACCCGCCGCCGCCACCATCGTCGACTGCCGCCGCTCCCTTCCCTTCCCTTTTCCGATCCCAACGAGCCCTAGAACGTTCGAATCGGAGCTTTGCAGCTCCAGTTCTCCGAAACCCCAGCTTTCAAGTTTTTCACCGATTCCTCTCAACTCGTTCATTTTTAGCAATCATGACTTCAAGGTAAGTTGTATAACTTTTTGATACGAATCTTTTGACAATGTAGATTGCTGAATTTCGTTGGGGTTGACTTTCGGGTGACTTTTCGGTTTGCCTCGTTTTGCGTGCCGACTGTTTCGTGTGAACTAGGATTAACTGAACTTATAGAACTGTTCTAGGATGCTTAGGGAGTTCCGTGCTTAATTGCCATATCATTTGATCATGTGTTGCTATGCATACGATTAATTCCTTGTTATGTTGACTTTTGTGAGAACTGTCGGTTTGACTTTGAATTGCTGTGATCATCTGGCTGTCTGATGTGTTCATTCTCGTTCATATTTTCGTGCTTGCCATATGAGATCCTATTTTACCGTCATTCTCCAAGTTATGATAGTCTTGCCATGATTCGGGTTCGATATGCTTAAATGTTGGCTTCCAAACTATCGGTTTGACTTTTTGAACTCTGATTGTGCTTATCCGACTCTGGCTGTTCCTAAGTATGTATTTTACTGTCTATGATTACCGGTTACTCCGCTTTGCTTACCCCACTTAGTTTCCCTCATTTCTTTGTGTAATCGAGTTTTTTCTACTAAGTGTGGGGTAGGGTTTTGGTTGACTAATCTGGTTTCATTCTGGTTCTAGGAACACCACACGACGAGGAGTACAATGCGCTCTGGAGCCACATGACAGGCGTGCCTGACGATCGCCTCGAGACGAACAACTCAGTTAAGTCTCTCTCTCACCCGCTCTATAAATTTATTCATATGGTTTGGCGGTGGTCGCTTTTATATGTTCCAGATAAGGATCGCCACCATATCCTCAAGGAGGAGCTCATGCTTCTCCGAGCCATCCGAGAGAGCTACCCTCTCCACCCCGGTTGGGTACTGGCTCGCATCTTCTGCCAAAAGACCAGGAGGAAGATGCCACCACGCAAACTCTTGGGAGGCAACTTCATAGGACAGCTCATCCTCTCCTTCGGCATCGGCCATGAGTATGGCCCGCACATTCCACGACATCCAGTTCGGACCGTTGGAGGAGACTTGGCGGTTGAGTACGACTTAGAACTCGACCTCAGTCCCCATGTAGCAGCTGATCCTCCACTCCAGCCTGTGGTCGAGTCAGAGGAAGAAGATGATGCTGAGGAGCAGCAGCCGCAGCCGCCGCCTGAGTTTCATGATTATATGCCCTCGCCACACCATCAGGCAGGGTACATCCACCAGTCGCCGCCGCACATCCCCGAGCCATATCCGACGCGTACTCAACAGCCGCAACACCACCCCGCGGATGTTGGAGAGTTATACGAGCGACTGCAGGAGTGGCGAATCACCGACAACGCCACTCAAGAGGCGCGATGGACTATTATGCAGCAACATATGCGCCGCGCCGACCGGCGATATGAGGCACAGATGGCGTGGCAACGCCAGCTCGGCGAATTTCTCCACTTTCCACCTCCCGGCTCACCGGACCAGTAGTGATCGGGTTGTATTCCTTTTCTGGTGTCTTCTTTTTATTTATTCTTTTCGGATTTCGGTCCAACTTTTTTCTGTGTGGATCCGGGACACTTGTCCCGGTTTCCTTTTTATGTTTCATTTGTTTTTGTTTTGTAGGCATTGGTAGACTCCCTTTGCTTAATGTTTTGTTACACTTCCCTCCGCTCTCTGAATCCGTGCTTACCCTCTAAAATCAACCGTCCTCATCCAGGTTCTTACATTCCACTCTGAACTCTAGAATTAGTCCTGTGAGGACACAGTCCGATTTAAGTGTGGGGTAGGATGCTAGAGAACCTGAACCTTGCATGAACTTGATTGCCCTTGATTGTGTTTTATGTGTGCCTCGTGATTCCATTCCAGTCTCTCTAGCATTAGAATGGCTCAGTTCTTGATTTTTGATGTTAAGTTGTTGTTCAAACTTTCATAATGATGCTTAGACTGCCTTAACCTAGAACTTGAGAACCAACTTGTATGCTTTGATGCTAAATTGCCTAGTCAGAACATAATTTTAAAATCACACTTTGTAGTTTGTAGCCTTAACTTGCAATTTTAATTCTTTCTGAGTGGTTTTCTGTTTACTTGAATGAGTTAGAATTTGCATGAGACCTACTCGAGACCACACGATGACACGAGTTCTAGAAGGATAGGGGCACCTAGATTCAGCTACTAAGCCAGATAGCCTACCAAACGATAAATCCACTAGGTTTAGACCCTTGAGCTTGGCCTGTTCTTTCGGTTCGATAATACATTACAGCCATTTCCCATTTCTTTCATTCCCCGTTGATCCCCTGTGGTTGTAGTTCTAGATTGACCTACCGGAAGTCGGTTTGTGGTAACCTGCCTATAGTCATTAAACAGGTGGTCTTAGCTAATATGTCCAGACGTGTAAACCCCTCTAGCAACTAAAAGAAAATCGGCAGAAAAGAAAAAAAAATAGAAAGAAAGAAAAGAAGCAAGCTTCAGAAAAAGAAAAAAAAATGAAGGAAAAGAAAATCAGAAAAATTTCAAAGTGTAGTTCAATAAAACGTTCTTCTCCCCACAAATGAAGAACGAAGTCAAAAGAAAAGTATAAAAGAAAGTAAAAAAAAAATTGTGCAAAAAAAGAAAAAGAATAAGTGCTAGGTTGCTTGAGGGTATCATAGGAGGAGCATTCATTATTCCACCCGTGTTTGGTTAGACGGTAGGAAGCCATAGATTAGATTCGAGGGAAGTTAGTCGAAAGCTACACCGCACAAAGCCATCATCATTCATTCCCATCATCCATCTCATTATAAACCCGAGTAGTGTAGTATTCATTACGGTCCTAGCAGGGAAGTCCTTCTTGACTAGATACTCGTATTGTCACAGTGGTGGAGATGTGGTCGAAATGCAAACCTATGACAGAATTCGGTAACAGAAAATGATCGAGAGCAGAAACACGTCCCTAAACACAGAGAGTGAGAGTTCCCATTGTACTATATACATCCTGTGTGAGGAGTCTGGTTGGTCAGGTCAAATTCGTGCATAATTGGTTGCTAATTACTTGTCGTGTGCAGTTTATTAGTGAGACCAGGTAGTTTGGCTGATCTGTATGCATGTTAGGTTTCTTGTTCTAGGATCGAGCTGCCTAATAATTCATTGTGTTTGATTGAGCTCCAATTTAATCGATCTTATCATTTGTGAACATGAGCGTTTCTATTCAGTTTGCTGGAGGACAAGCAAAAGCTTAAGTGTGGGGTATTTGATGACACTCGATTTGACGTGATTATCAGCCTCATTTAAGCGACATTTCTTTGCTTAAGACATGGTTTTTAGGGTAGAATAACGAATATTCAATCGATTGCCCTATCTCGTGCCATTTGTGTTACCTTGGCCCGTTTCGGGTCTATTTGATGGTTTTCTAGTGTTTTTATGTTAGCACAGGTTTTTGCCGTCAAATAGAGTAGCCATGGACGTGTCTAAGGCGTAGGAACCTCGAGGAATCAAACCGGAATCGATCCAAGGAGCCAGTCAAAGTCAAACAAAATCCTGCCCGAGTACAAAGAGATTTTCGCCGAAATTGAGCTTGCATATTCGGCGAAAATATTAGTGCATTCAACTGGTGCCGAGTCAAAGGACATCTTCGGCGAAAACATTGTACTCTTCGGACCGAAAATACAAGGCAGAGAAAGCACTCCCGAACACAAAGGAATTTTCGCCAAAATTCTTAAGGAATTTTTGGCGAAAATAATACACTATTCAGGATCAGTTAGGGTTAAGTATAAATACTTAACCCGGCGGCCCAAAACAGGGGGAGGCATTTAATACAATCATAATTCGCAAAAACACAACTTTTCGAATCAGAATCCTCTCAAGTTCTGGAGTGAAGAGTTGGAGTTCGAAGAGCCGGATAGAGATCGTGACGCCATCCCTTCCACCTCGACGAACCGGAGCTAGGAGTGTAGATTACCAAAGATCGGAGTCTGTCAGAGTCGTCTAAATTAGGTTTTTCAGATTCTTTTCTGTTCTTCCTTTGAATGATGAACTCTTTCTTTGTCTTTGTTTCTTCTGTAATAATCATGAGTAGCTAAACCCTTCAGAGCTTAGACTAGATGAACCCTAAGTGACCCAGGGCATTAAAGCGGTCACGAATCGGCGGTGATTAGATTCGAAATTCAATCAGTTCTTTTTCATGTTTGATTCATTCTTCATTGTTCATGTTTCTTGTTTGGATTGATCACCTAGATTAGATTCTGGTTAAGCTAAGGATAGAAGCGAACGCTCGTCTTACTTTAGAACATCGAATTGAACAATTAACCTTATAATTGGAGCGTGCCTTTCGTAGGAACTGGTTAGGGTTAATCCACTGCAAGAGTAACTCATTAATCATTAGTAATTGCACCAGTTAATTAAGTCGTTGCGAGAGGCGACCGTACCCGGGCGGCTAGTTAATCTTGGTAGTTAGAACGGATAGAGCGAACGTTCGCCGGTCTTAAACCTAAGGGTAAGGAGTTATGGTGGTGTCTTAGTAATTGATTGAATGAGAATCAAAATCCGCTGATCTGTTGATTGCCAATGCTCTGGGAACGAAGGGGGATTCAAAGTCTAAGTTCGTCTGTCATTCTTGTTTTCAAACCCTAATTCCCAATCTGCTTTAGTTTAATCTTTTTAATTTTTCTGCATTTCTTAGAAGTAGAAGTCGTGGAACTCACACCACGCACAACGTGTTTACCTTTGAGTATTTTGCTAGTTCTGAAGTAACCAATCATAGAAAGCCCTCGGAATACGATCTGCTATACGCTTTTTAGCATTTGTAGTTTTTATTTGGTTGAAACGTTCGAACAACGACCGGGCGGTTCACCACGGTGCATGTGTTGCTTCATAATAATCCATCTCGCATCCTGAGTGGCGGTATCTTGGATCCGCCACTCCTAGAGTCGCTCGTACAGCTCTCCAATGTTCGCCGGATGCGGTCGGTGCTGATATGGATCTGGAATGGGCGGTGGCGACTGGTGTGCATACCCTGCCTGATGATGTGGTGAGGGTGTACGATCATGAAACTCCGGCTCTGACTAGGGCCGCGGCTCATCTACTGATTCTTCTTCTAATTTATGCAGGACTGATGAATCTCCTAAGGAAGCACCGAAGGAGGCGCCTAAGGAGTATGATCCTCCTCTTGCTCCATACTACGTGAAGCCTCCTTTTCCAAGAGCATTGCAGCCAAACGCACGGATCGAGACTGGCATGTGGGGAGGTAAAGAAGGATATCCTGCCGCTCGTAGCAAGTAACCTTCATCGCCATATCCAGCTAAGTGTTCTGATCCTAGTTCTTTCACGCTTCCTCTAGTTATCAATGATGTTGAGATAGAACGTAGTTTGGTTGATCTAGGAGCGTCTGTCAATGTTATGCCTATGAGTTTATTTGAAAAATTGAACCTAGGAGAACTTGAACCGACTAGCATGCAACTTGTCTTTGCTGATAGATCACTGAAAACTCCGAGAGGAGAGATAAAAGACGTTGTTACTAAATGTGGTCCTTTCACGTTCTTAGCTGACTATGTGATCATAGATACTAGTAAGGAAGATTCTACCATTCTCATAGGACGACCCTTCATGGCAACAACTGGAATGAAAATTAACATTCCAAATGGTTCTTTAACTTTGAGGGTTGGTAAAGACACTGATGACACTCGATTTGGCGTGATTATCAGCCTCATTTAAGTGACATTTCTTTGTTTAAGACATGGTTTTTAGGGTAGAATAACGAATATTCAATCGATTGCCTTATCTCGTGCCATTTGTGTTACCTTGGCCCATTTCGGGTCTATTTGATGGTTTTCTAGTGTTTTTATGTTAGCACAGGTTTTTGCCGTCAAATAGAGTAGCCATGGACGTGTCTAAGGCATTGGAACCTCGAGGAATCAAACCAAAATCGATCAAAGGAGCCGATCAAGTCAAACCGAAAGTCTGCCCATTCACACTTACACTTTCGGCGAAAATAAGCTTACATCTTCGGCGAAAACAATAGTGCAAATCAACTGACGCCAAGTGAAGAATGATTTCGGCGAAAACATTGTATTCTTCGGACCGAAAATAAGAGGTAGAGAAAGCACTCCCATTCACAAAGGAATTTTTGCCGAAAATTCCTTAAGAATTTCGGCGAAAATAATAAGAGGATCCGGCTGATTAGGGTTAAGTATAAATACTTAACCCGGCAGCCCAAAGAGAGACAATCATAATTAATCATAATACAACTTTTCGAGATCAGAATTCTCTCAAGTCTGGAGTGAAGAGTTGGAGTTCGAAGAGCCGGATGGAGATCGTGATGCCATCCCTTCCACCTCGACGAATCGGAGCTAGGAGTGTTATCTACCGAAGATCAAAGTCTGCCAGAGTCGTCTGAATTAGGTTTTTCACATTCTTTTCTGTTCTTCCTTTGAATGATGAACTCTTTCTTTGTCTTTGTTTCTTTTGTAATGATCATGAGTAGCTAAACTCTTTAGAGCTTAGACTAGATGAACCCTAAGTGACCCAGGGCTTTAAAGCGGTCACGGATCGGTGGTGATTAGATTCGAAATTCAATCATTTCTTTTCATGTTTGATTCGTTCTTCATGTTCATGTTTCTTGTCTGGATTGATCACTAGATTAGATTCTAGTTAAGCTAAGGATAGAAGCGAACGCTCGCCTTACTTTAGAACATCGAATTACACAATTAACCTTATAATTGGAGTGTGCCTTTCGTAGGAACCGGTTAGGGTTAATTAACTGCAAGCGTAACTCATAAATCATTAGTAATCACACCAATTAATTAAGTCGTTGCGAGAGGCGACCGTACCCGGGCGGCTAGTTAATCTTGGTAGTTAGAACGGATAGAGCGAATGTTCGCCGGTCTTAAACCTAAGGGTAAGGAGTTATGGTGGTGTCTTAGTAATTGATTGAATGAGAATCGAAATCCGCTGATCTGTTGATTGCCAATGCTCTGGGGAACGAAGGGGGATTCAAAGTCTAAGTTCGTCTGTCATTCTTGTTTTCAAACCCTAATTCCCAATCTGCTTTAGTTTAATTTGTTTTAATTTTTCTGCATTTCTTAGAAGTAGAAGTCGTGGAACTCACACCACGCACAACGTGTTTACCTTCGAGTATTTTGCTAGTTCTGAAGTAACCAATCATAAGAGACCCTCGGAATACGATCTGCTATAGCTTTTTCTTAGCATTAGTAGTTATTTGGTTGAGCCCGAACAATGATCTTAGGTTCCACCAGACACGATAACGTTCCGCCTTAAAGACAGAATGAAATATACTCCTTTGAATGAAGAATCTCATTGCCTAGTTGTTGAAACTGTGGAGTTGACTTCGGTCAACTCCGTTACCGATATCTCGTCTAGTGTTCCTAGATCAATTGTTGTTGCAGGTGTTGGACAAATTACCGAGCAGAAACCAAAATCTGCTGCTCAGAAGCAGCCATAGAAGAAGGAACTGAAAGCCTCTTCTTCACCGCCGAGCAAGGAACCTGGCAGGTCGCAGAGAAGGAATCAGAAAATGAAGACTCAAATGGTCTGGAGACCAGTTGTGCCGCCACCTTCATCCGAGCCAGCTACACCGCTAATTCATTCCGAGCTACCAGCGCCGGAACAAGTATGGAAGGAGAAGCCAAAAGCATCTCCTAAGGAAATACCTACGATCACCGATCATGGTGATACAAAGCCGGAGGATAAAGAGAAGACGAAGTCGATCATTCTCATCCCATCCACTGACTTCCTTGTAGAGGATGACCCCTCAACAGAGCTATTTGGTCCGTTCAAGATCACTGATCACCTTCCCGACGGACGTACCAAGCTTATACACGCTAAAGGAAGAAAGTTATGCTTAACGGAGATGCCCGAAGCTCTACTTCATGAACTCGATGCTAGCATTAAGGAGAACCTGAGTTGGGATGTCTCCTAATACCGTCCAGGTATCGTCCAGCTCAAGGACGTTAATAAAAGAGCACTTCGTGGGAGGCAACCCACGGCTGCAGTCAGTTTTTTCATTTGTGTCAGACTTAATGTTTTAGAGTCGGTTCGGGGGAGCCAAAAGTGTTAGTTTGCATGATTTCTTATTTTTCGTGTGTAGTCCGTGTGTCATCGTTTTAATCGCAAGTTGTTTGAGGTTGTCCGATTTTTGTGGATTTCATTGTGATTTTCTGAAGTTTGCCGGGATTGCGAAAATATTTTCAATCGTACAGGTCAAAAATTTCGGCGAAAACTGACCCATTTTTTCGGCGAAAACTTGTTTGAAAATCCCACTGTGTTTTCTAGTCGATTTTATCTAAACTTTTTGGCGAAAAATCTATGAAGTTTTCGGCGAAAATTTATTTGAAAACTGGCAGACCATTTTGCCTCGGGTTTTCGGCGAAAAATTGCACACATTTACGTCATCATGGAACTTTTTCACCTCTATTACGTCCTATGCTCCTCTCTACCAATGCGGTAACTTCGTTCCACCTTACCCTCTCTCTCTTGATCATTGAGGACAATGCTCATGTTAGTCGTAGGGGAGTTTGAGGTTTGGTGTGATTATTTGTCGGTAGAAGTCTAAGGCTATGTTTTGATGTGTTGCATGATCTTAATTGAATGTCGAATTCCTCTATTGTAGAATCGTTCGGTTCTTGACTTTGGTGTTTAATTGACTTCAAGTTTTCACAATGACGTTTAGAGTGTCCTACTTAGAACCTATAACCAGCATGTTAGCACTAATATCAAATGAGTCTGGGCCAGAACTGAGATTTTATCACTCTTGTATGTTGGTTGATTGGTTTGATACGTGTTTTTGTACCACTCGATAAGACCGGCCTAAGATGATAAAGGCACCCTATTCCATGCTTTTCATCACCCTTTTTGATCCTTCGTGATTGTGGCTTGAGATTAGACGAAATCCAATTCGAAATCTTGTGTGGAAGTTGTAAGGGGCTAAGGATCAAGTGGCTAAATTGTGAAGAAAAGAAAAAAAAGAGAAAATGCTCAAAAGAAAAGCTAGGCAAGCTCGGCACCTAAGTGAAGTGTCGGGTTGAGCACTAGCAAAAGGGCAAAGGCTGTGAGCTAGGCAGGTTCAACACCTAAGTGAAGTGTTGAATCGAGCACTAGTATGCAGTAAGGAAAAAAGAAAAAAAGAAGAAGAAAAAAAAATGGAAATGAAAAGAAAAGAAAAGAAAGAAAAAGAGTTCTCAAATGTAGCCCTTGATTCTAGCCAGAGTTTGTAAAGTGCGGATCTAGAAGCGGATGAAGTCGAGTTGATAGCCACATCATAATCACTCACCACTTTCAAATTCCTTTTCCCGAGTTCAAGTCCTTTTAATTAGAGTTGGTGTTGTCGTGGTCGGTTTTTGTTGTGTCCCAATCAACCACTACTTGTAGTGTGCAGAAAATAGTGAGGTCTAGATTTGGTTGATGTTCTTGCATGTGTAGGTTGAGTTTGTTCGTGGAACAGTTTAAGCCGAATTGTGATTGCTTGAATCTCGATGGAACCGATCTTGTCATTTGTGAGCTTGGATGTTTTCTAGTTCATTTGCTTGAGGAGAAGTAAAGCTTAGTCGTAGGGGAATTTGATGTGACTTTATTTGGTTCATTTTAAGCCTTCGATTAGCCTATGAAATGCCCGTGTTTGATCCTTAAATGCCATGCTTAATATGCTTTTATTGAAGTTTTGTGTAAGTGCTATTCTGTTGCCCGATTGCCACTTTGAGGCCAATTCCATGTCTATTGGAGGTGTTATCTTTGTATTTTCAGGTCTTGGCATTGTAGTACTGGTGACAAGGAGCATGTAGGATCAAACGGGAGGTCAATCGGAGCTAGGATGGAGGAGATATGGACGTTGCAAGATCGAAGAAAATGCACTTTAAGCTGAAGGAATTTTCGGCGAAAATGTCATGGCATTTTCGCCGAAGAGGAATTTTTCGGCGAGGTTGTCAAGTCTTTGGTCCGAAAACTCTAAACAGGCGGCGGACATTTGATCATTGAAGTTATTTTCGGCGAAAATTATGCAATGTTTTCGCCGAAAATTTGTAAAGAGATGGCAAGCCGGACGGTGTTTACAAAGGCAGTTTCGGCGAAAATCTCACATTATTTTCGCCGAAAATTCTAGTGTCTTCCGGCGTGCTATATAAAGAAGAAGGGGCAAGAATTAAAGGGAGGAGCTCATATCTTATTTTACACATTGCCGATCAATTCCTCTTTCCTCTCAACTTCTCCAACACTTTCTCCTCATCAACCAATCCTTCATCAATCCTAGAGCAAGGTGCAAATTGGAGTAAGGAGCTTGGATTGAAGCCCACAACCTTGGGGAGAGGAGCTTGCAAGAAGAGGATTGCCATGGAACCCTTGGTGACCATCTCTCTTTCTTTCTCATGTGTACCCTTGGCCATGTGTGGCTGATTTCCTAGGTTTTCTTGGATTGATAGATGGTTGTGCTAGGATAAAGGTTAATTGTATAAACTTGCCATGATTGATCTTGGATTGTAAGAAGATGGTCTCTATGACTTGTTGTTAATTCCATTGATGGCTATGGCTTGATTGGTCTATTATTTGTAATGTAATGCATGAGAGTGCTTGGATTACATGGATTGTTGGTCTAGGGATTGAAGAGAGTGTGTTCTAAGAGATTAGATAATCTCAATTCAACCATAGTTGCATGATTTCTCACTTGTGCATTTTATCGAACACTTGGTGTGCATTAGGATTTTCACTTAATTGAACTTTGATTAGTCTTTGGATGATTCTCTTAGTGTTAAGACATTGACATGATAGTGTGGTGTCTAGCCTAGTGGTCATAGAGTCATAGGAGAGGGTTTTGTAGCTTGGCATTTCATCAAACACCTTTAATGCATCCTTAGTCACTTAGCTTGAGAGCGAGAGCCTAGGTTGAGTGGTTCTAGGATAGAGATTTAGTGCGACGAGAGTGCATTGAGTCTATAGAAGGGATTTTCATGGTCATTCGATTGCATCCTCGATCATGTTTGGCTTGTTTGTGCATTTATACCTCTTGAGCATGATGAACCTATCTTTCCAAGTTAACCTCCTTTACCTTTGATTTGCACCCTTTTGTTTTGCTTTGTTTGTTTAGTTTTCTTTATGTTTTCTTTTGTTCTTATTTCAAACCAAAACCAATTTTAAATGAATAGACCGTCCATGAACCGTGTGAGTAGTTGCTATTGAGAGAGCCCTCGTGGAATACGACCTTGATTGTTGTGAGTTAAATCTCGCGCATCAGTTAAAGGCTGTGAGCTAGGCAGGTTCAACACCTAAGTGAAGTGTTGGATCGAGCACTAGTATGCAGTACGAAAAAAAGAAAAAAGAAAAAAGAGTTCTCAATGTGGCCCTTGTTGTAGTGATCCTAGCTTGAGCGTAAAAAGTGCAGATCTAGAGGCGGACGAAGTCAAGTCGATAGTCACATCACCATCACTCACCACTTTCCAAAATTTTCCTACCCCCACCTAATCCGTTCCATTTCCCGACTTCAAGTCCTTTTGATTAGAGTTGGTGTTGTCGTGGTCGGTTTTTCTGTATCCCAATTATCCACTACTTGAAGTGTGCAGAAATAAGTGAGGTCTAGACTTGTTTGGTTGACGTTCTTGCATGTGTAGGTTAAGTTTGTTTGTGGAACATTTTAAGCCAAATTGTCATTGCTTGAATCTCAATGGGACTGATCTTGTCATTTGTGAACTTGGATGTTTTCTAATTCATTTGCTTGAGGACAAGCAAAGCTTAGTCGTAGGGGAATTTGATGTGACTTTACTTAGTGCATTTTTAGCTTATGATTGACCTATGAAATGCCCGTGTTTGATCCTTAAATGACATGCTTAATATGCTTTTATTGAAGTTTTGTGCTAAGTGCTATTCTGTTGCCGGTTTCCACTTTGAGGCCAATTCCATGTCTATTAGAGGTGTTTTCTTTGTATTTTCAGGTCTTGGCATTGTAGTACTGGTGACAAATAGCACGTAGGATCAAACGGGAGGTCAATCGGAGCTAGGACGGAGGAGATTTGGACGTGGCAAAATCGAAGAAAATACGATTTTCAGCTAAAGACAGTTTCGGCGAAACTATCATATAGTTTTCGCCGAAGAAGAAGCTTTCGGCGAAGTTTGCAAGTCCTCGGTCCGAAAACTCCAAGCAGACAGAAGGTCTTTGCGCTTTGACAACATTTTCGGCGAAAACATTCAAAGTTTTCGCCGAAAACTTTAGAAGGAATGAAGCAGCGTGTTTTCAAGGGCGTTTTCGGCGAAAATCCTACAGAATTTTCACCGAAAATATCAGGCAAGTCCGGCGTGCTATATAAAGGTGAAAGAGGCGTGAGTTTAAGGCATCAATTCATTTTTTTTACACAACACCATCGCCGATTGCCCTCTCTCTCTCAATTGTTCATCATCAACTCCATCATTTCCTCTCCCTCAACCACACACCAACCTCCCTCAATTGTTGATCAACTTGAAGATCTAAGTGAAGCCTTCCACCCTTGGATTGGAGCTTGAAGAGCAAAGTGAGAAGATCCTCCATGGAAGCAAGGATGATCTCCTCTCCTCAATTTCAGGTTTCCTCCATGGTTAAGCTAGGCTAAACTTAGGTTTAGTTTAGTGAGGGATGGATCAAGCTAGGATAGGTGATTGATTATTTGGATTGATGTTCTTATAGCCATTTGTGTAAGATGATGATCTTAGACCTTGTGCTTTGTAGCCATTTGAGCTTGACTTGTTCTTTTGGTATTGTTATGTCTTTCAAGACATGAGAATGTTTGATTGATGTTGATCTAAGGTTGTAGGATTGTAATTGGATGATTTGAGAGATTGGATTATCAAGTTACAACCATTTTGAGCTTGTTTTCCTTGTTGTCATTTTATCAAACACTTGGTGTGCATTTAGTTTTCTTTCATTTGAAGGTTGAAAGACCCTTGTGATTGCTAGACTAGTGTTATATGATTGACATGAGAGTGTCTTGCATCATTACCTTGTGCTAGATGATTGTTAGCATAGAATTCAAGTTCCAAGCATTTCATTGAGCTAGTTTAAAGCATTCCATTCCCTTTGTTCACATAGCGAGAGCATGGTGCATTTGGTCTAGGAATAGAGAGTCAATTGTGCGAGAGTTCGTTGATTCTACTTGAGTGAGATGCATGGTCATTAATTATACATCGTTGCTTGAGAATCAATCCAGCTTTCATGAACCTTGAGCTTGAAGAAACCCCTTGCTAGACTAAACTCCTTTCTCTTGTTTGATCCTCAATTTTCACTTGTCAATTTTACCTTGTTTGCTTATGTTTTTAACTTGTTTCCTTTCAAAACCAAACTTCAATTTAAATGTATGGACCGTTTACGAACGTTGTGAGTATTAGCCTTTGAGGGAACCCTGAGGAATACGACCTTGATAAATTCTTTATCAAGAGACATCACCTCGGCTGGGAGAACGACTCTGACGACGGAGAGGAGTACGACGCGCTCTGGAGTCACATGACTGGAGTGCCCGGCGATCATACCACAAAGCATGACTCAGTTAAGTCCCTCTCTCACCCTCTCTATCAATTCATTCACATGGTTTGGCATCGTTCTCTTTTGTTTGCACCGGATAAGAGCCGCCACCACATCAGCAGAGAGGAGCTCACTCTTCTTCGCGCCATCTGGGAGAGTTATCCTCTCCATCCCGGGTGGGTGCTTGCATGCATACTACGCCAGAAGACGCAGAAGCCGAGGCCACCCAGCTCACTTTTGGGAGGTAACTTCGTGGGCCAGCTCATTATCTCCCTCAGTATGAGCAATGAATATGGCCCGGACATCCCACGAAGTAGAGTGTATACCGTCGGTGGAGATTTAGCAATCGAGTACGACCTCGAGTTGGACCTCAATCCACAGGTGTCGGCGCCCCCTCCTCTCCAGGTTGAGGAAGAGTCGGAGGAAGAAGATGATGCTGATGAGTATGACGGTTCTTGAATAGATACCATTTTAGCTTGCTCCTTTCTCGGATTTGGCTCGCTTTGGCTCGGCAGTTGGCCAAATGGTCGACCAGATGCTAGCATGCTCGAGATGTGGTTCACAGCCTGCTCAATTCTTTGACCGAATGCGATCTGTTCTTGGTTGAGAAGAGCTTGAGCCTTGAACTGACTGTCGTGATCGTCAAGTCTGCTGATGATCTGACTAAGCTTTTTGTCTAGTTCACTGACGTTTTTTTCCCTCTGATGTTGCTGCCTGATGCTGCAGTTTTAGCGGTATCAAATACTACCAAGCTGTGAAGCTAGGGTAGATCGTATTCCACAGGGTTTCTACTAATTAACTACCCAAAGAAGCTGACAATTTATTCAAGTTAAAACACGCTGTGCGTGGTGTGAGTTCCACGACTTCTAATCTAATGAACAAAGGAAAATAAAAGACAGAAAAGTAAAAGGTTGACTAACGAGAAGATAGACGAACTTAGATTTCGAATCCCCCTTAGATCACCAGAGCAACGGCAATCACAAGATCAGCGGTTTTCAATTCTAATTCAATCGATTTTTATACACCACCATAACTCCTTACCCTTAGGTTTAAGACCGGCGAACGTTCGCTCTATCCGTTCTAACTACCAAGATTAACTAGCCGCCTGGGTACGGTCGCCTCTCGCAACGACTTAATTAACTGGTGCAATTACTAGTGATTTATGAGTTACTCTTGCAGTGGATTAACCCTAACCGGTTCCTACGAAAGGCACACTCCAATTATAAGGTTAACTGGTTGAATTGATGTTTTAAAGAGAGGCGAGCGTTCGCTTCTATCCTCAACTTAACAAGAATCTAAACTAGGTGATCAAGGAAGACAAGTTTATGCGCCAAAGCAGGAAGATGTTTGGCGACTAACCCTAGCTTGCAAAAACCTAATCTAGGCGATCAACCAGAGAAGAAACATAAACAATCAAGAACAAAACAACCATGTAAAGAGAAACTGATTGAACTTTGAATCTAATTACCGCCGATCCGTACCCGCTTTAAAGCCCTGGGTCACTTAGGGTTCATCTAATCTAAGGTCTACAAGTTCAGTTACTCATATCAGAAACAAGAGAATCAAAGGCAACAATGAAGATCATCATACAGAGGAAGAACAGATAAGAACTGAAAAACCTAATTCTGACGATTCCCGCGAAGCTTCAATCTCCTGGATCTTCAACTTTAAGCTCCGAGCTCTCCGAGGTGGAAGGATGGCGTCACGATCTCTCCACGATTCTTCGAACTCTCTAAACTCTATCTATCGACCCTAGAGTCGGCTGACTCTCAAAAGTCTGATTTGTGAAAATATGAATAATTGATTCCCCTCTTTCCTTTGGGCCGCCGGTTTAAGTATTTATACTTAAACCCTAAGTCGCGGCCTGATATTTTCGCCGAAAATAGCTTGGTATTTTCGCCGAAAATCCTAGTGTAAATGGACGGTCCGCCGGCTGCTCTCTCCTGTTCTTTATTCTCGGTTCGAAAACTTTAGGATTTTGCCAAAAACTTTCTTCACTTGACATCGGCCGGTTTGTGAACATATTTTCGCCGAAAATGCTTGGGGATTTTCGGCTAAAATTCCTTTGTAAACCGGGCAGGAATTTTCTGAACTTGATTGACTCCTTTGATTGATTCTGGTGCAATCCCTCGAGGTTCCAATGCTTTAGACACGTCCTTGGCTACTTTATTTGACGGCAAAAACCTGTGCTAACATAAAAACACTAGAAAACCATCAAATAGACCCGAAAAGGGCCAAGGTAACACAAATGGCATGAGATAGGGCAATTGATTGAATATTCGTTATTCTACCCTAAAAACCATGTCTTAAGCAAAGAAATGTCACTTAAATGAGGCTGATAATCACGTCAAATCGAGTGTCATCAAATACCCCACACTTAAGCTTTTGCTTGTCCTCAAGCAAACTGAACTAGAACACACTCAAATTCACAAATGACACGAGATTAAACCGAGATTCAATTCTAACAATTTGGTTTAGACTGTTCCACGTAGAAACTTAACCTACACATGTAAGAACATCAACCAAACAAGTTTTCGATCTCACTAATTTCTGCACATTTCAAGTAGTAGTTTTAACAAAGCTCGTTTCTTGGCAAAACAATTAATCATAATTAACCGACTACGATAACACCAATTCTAATCAAAAAGACTTTAAGCTCTAGCCATGATGTGGATGCGGAGGTAGGAAAAGTGATGTGGCTATCGACTCAACTTCATCCTTTTCTAGATCTGTACGTTACATGTTCTAGCTAGGACCGATTTAAACAATGATTTATTTCAAGTTCAATTTCTTTCTTCAATTGATTTACTGCATACTAGTGCTCGATACCAAACACTTCACTTAGGTGTTGGACCTGCCTAGCTCACAGTATTTGTGCTTATGCTAGTGCTCAACCCGAACACTTCGCTTAGGTGTTGGGCTTGCCTAGCTTTATTTTCAGCACTTTAAAGAACTTAACATGGATTTGCACAACTTTATTACTTGATTTAACCATTTAGCCATTTGATCCTAGCTAGTTATAACTTTTTACACAAGATTTCGAATTGGATTTCCATCTAATCTCAAGCCACAATCACAGGTGAACAAATATGAAGTGAAAAACATGGGAGAAGCTAGCATCTATCATCTTAGAACGGTGTTATCGAGCTTTGTTATTAACAAACCAATCAATTCAATTAATTCAAGTTTCAACTACTGAAGTGATTTATGATCTGTTCTGACCTAGACTCATTTAATATCAGTTCCAACACGTTGGTTACAGGTTCTAAGTGGAACAATCTAGACGTCATTGTTCAAAATTGAAGTCAATTTAACATCAATAGTCAAGAATTGAGCAATTCTATGCAAGAGAAATTTTAAAATTGAACCACAGAATCATAGATAGCAAACAAGATCATGTATAATCCTAGAATCCTACCCCACACTTAAACGGTTCTGTGTCCTCACAGGACTAAACTAGAGTAGAGAGATACGAAAAACCTGTGACGAGATGGTCGGTGTAGGGGATGAACACGGAGCGTCCGGAGCAGAGCGGAGTAGCTACTCAAGATCCTACAAAACAAAAACAACAAAAAGATCAAAAGGATACCGGGACAAGTGTCCCGGATCCACACAGAATAAAAGTCGAACAAAGAAGGTTAAGGGGAATTTTAAAAAAAATATTTTGACGATTGAATGAGAAACTGAAAGAAGGAAGAGAGAGAGGGTGAATCCGGATTTTAAAGTGAATAATTGGGGTGATTTTCAAAAGAGTTTTCGGCGAAAATAAGAGGGTGTTTTCACCGAAAATTTTAGTTCAAATGCACTGCCGGTTTTTCAAGTGTGTTTTCGCCGAAAGTAACCATATATTTTCGCCGAAAAGAAGCGTTAAAATCATTGCCTGGTTTTCAAAAACTATTTCGCCGAAAACATTATAAATTTCGGACCGAAAATGTTAAACAGGGAGACTCAGTTGAAAATTCAAAAGGTGATTTCGCCGAAAATGGTATTAAAAATTCGCCGAAAATTTTGAACACTACGATTGAAAATATTTTCGCAAACCCGGCAGACTTCAGAAAATCACAGTTAAATTCACAAAAATCGGAAAGACCTCAATCAACTTGCGACTGACTCTATGACACACAGATTCTACACAAAAAATAATAAATCTGACAAACTGACACTTTGGCTCCCCGAACCCTACTCGAACGACGAAAAGACTGACTCAAAAATTCAAAAAGGACTCCAGCCGTGGGTTGCCTCCCACGAAGCGCTCTCTTTTAACGTCCTTGAGCCGGACGGTACCTGTTAGGGACCCCAACTCAGAAGTTCCTTGAAGTCAATCGTCTTCTTCAAAGTGTGCGGTTGAGTGCCATGTAGCACTCCAGCAGGGTGATGTAACCGGTAGTGCTCCAATAGATCGCGATCTTGGTTGGATGACCAGTTCTTCTTGAATTCTCCTACTCAAGGAGGAAGCAGGTAGTACGGCGCGGCATGATCAATGAGCTCCATCTTCTCTACAGGTTGACTCGGCGGAACTGTAGGTGAGGGTATCTCCTCAATCTCTATGTGCTCCTCTTCGGCTTCAACTTCAGGATGGATTGGCTTTATGTCTTCATCAACCACCACCGCCAAGGATTCTTCTAGCTCATAATAGTCATGGATAGGATCATCATCTTCTTCTTCGAACATCAATGAAGCACCATATCCCGAAGATTATCAAGAGTTGTTACATCATCAACAACAACAAACGGCGAGAATTGACTCCTTCTTTGATAATATATTTTCTGTGCTACAAGCTCACCAAGAGATACACCAACAAGAGCATCAAAGTGGCGCTAGAGATAACCAAGAGATCCTTCTTCAAGTTCATGAACATCAACAATGCTCGTCGGGAACCCAATCCGCCTTGGATGATATCTCTGCAATACTACAAGCTCATCTCACGACGGGCATCAAGCTCGAGCAACCAAAGTAGTTAATGACAGAAGACACTCAAGAGCTGTTCGAAAAAGAAGACGATGATCCTATCCATGACCATTATGAGCTAGAAGAATCCTTGGCGGTGGCGGTTGATGAAGACATAGAGCCAATCCATCTTGAAGTTGAAGCCGGATAGGAGCACATAGAGATTGAGGAGATAGCCTCACCTACACTTCCGCCGAGTCAACCTGTAGAGAAGATGGAGCTCATTGATCATGTCGCGCCGTACTACCTCCTCCCTCATCTAGTAGGAGAATTCAAGAAGAACTGGTCATCCAACCAGAACCGCGATCTACTAGAGCACTACCGGTTACATCACCCTTCTGGAGTGCTATATGGCACTCAACCGCACACCTTGAAGAAGACGATTGACTTCAAGGAACTCCTAAGTTGGGGTCCCTAACAGGTACCGTCCGGCTCAAGGACGTTAAAAGAGAGCGCTTCGTGGGAGGCAACCCACGGCTGGAGTCCGTTTTTGAATTTTTGAGTCAGTCTTTTCGTCGTTCGAGTCAGGTTCGTGGGAGCCAAAGTGTCAGTTTAATTTTCTTTCGTTTTAATATTTTTTCATTAGTTTTTGAAAAAAAAGGGGTTTTAAAATAAATTTTCGGCGAGAATTGAAAATTCTCGACCGAAAACAAGTCACAGGAGCGTCCCCTTATTTTTGTGTGTTTTCCGAAGATGTTTTCGGCGAAAACTCCTAAAGTTTTCGCCGAAAACTTGTGTTGTTTTGAAAATCAGTTAGATTTTTTCGGCCCGATTCTAACGCATACTTGATCGTCCAAATCGGAGCTCTGTAGCTCCAGTTATGCCCGAAACAAGTTTTTCACGTTTTTGGCCAACTTCGTCGCTTTCCGTCCATTTTCTTGAGTCGTGTCTAAAAGGTTAGTTGTTGGGTTTTCAATTTTGAATCTTTTGACATATTGATTGTTGAATTTCGACGAGTTTAATACCGGTCTACCTCATTTTACGTGTCTGCTGTTTCGGTGTGATTTTTTTCTGAACTGTTTAAGCTTGGATGAACTAGATTGCTCTATGAGTATCGTGCCGTGAATTTGAAAAAAAAAAGAGTCAAAATATTTACAAAATTCCCCTTAACCTTCTTTGTTCGACTTTTATTCTGTGTGGATCCGGGACACTTGTCCCGGTATCCTTTTGATCTTTTTGTTGTTTTTGTTTTGTAGGATCTTGAGTAGCTACTCCGCTCTACTCCGGACGCTCCGTGTTCATCCCCTACACCGACCATCTCGTCACAGGTTCTTCGTATCTCTCTACTCTAGTTTAGTCCTGTGAGGACACAGAACCGTTTAAGTGTGGGGTAGGATTCTAGGATTATACATGATCTTGTTTGATTTTTTGTGATTCCGTGGTTCAATTTTAAAATTCTCTAGCATAGAATTGCTCAATTCATGACTTTTGATGTTAAATTGACTTCAATTTTGAACAATGACGTCTAGACTGTTCCACTTAGAACCTGTAACCAACGTGTTGGAACTGATATTAAATGAGTCTAGGTCAGAACAGATCATAAATCACTTCAGTAGTTGAAACTTGAATTAATTAAATTGATTGGTTTGTTAATAACAAAGCTCGATAACACCGTTCTAAGATGATAGATGCTAGCTTCTCCCATGTTTTTCACTTCATATTTGTTCACCTGTGATTGTGGCTTGAGATTAAATGGAAATCCAATTCGAAATCTCGTGTAAAAAGTTATAACTAGCTAGGATCAAGTGGTTAAATCGATAAATCAAGTGTTTGAGTGGTGAAATTCGAGTTGTGCAAATCAATGTAAAGTTCTTTAAAGTGCTGAAAAAAAAAGCTAGGCAAGCCCGACACCTAAGTGAACTGTTCGGGTTGAGCACTAGCATAAGCACAAATACTGTGAGCTAGGCAGGTCCAACACCTAAGTGAAGTGTTTGGTATCGAGCACTAGTATGCAGTAAATCAATTGAACGAAGAAATTGAACTTGAAATAAATCATTGTTTAAATCGGTCCTAGCTAGAACATGTAACGTACAGATCTAGAAAAGGATGAAGTTGAGTCGATAGCCACGTCATTTTTCCTACCTCCACATCCACATCATGGCTAGAGCTTAAAGTCTTCTCTCATTAGAATTGGTGTTATCGTAGTCGGTTAATTATGATTCATTGTTTTGCCAAGAAACGAGCTTTGTTAAAACCACTACTTGGAGTGTGCAGAAATTAGTGAGATCGAAAACTTGTTTGGTTGATGTTCTTACATGTGTAGGTTAAGTTTCTACGTGGAACAGTCTAAACCAAATTGTTAGAATTGAATTTCGGTTTAATCTCGTGTCATTTATGAATTTGAGTGTGTTCTAGTTCAGTTTGCTTGAGGACAAGCAAAAGCTTAAGTGTGGGGTATTGATGACACTCGATTTGACGTGATTATTGGCCTCATTTAAGCGACATTCCTTTGCTTGAAATGTGGTTTTGGTGGTAAAATAGCGAATATTCACTCAACTACCCTATTTCCTACCGATTTGGTTACTTTGGCCCTTTTTGGGTCAATTTGATGGTTTTCTAGTGTTTTTGTGATAGCACAGATTTTTGCCATCATTTACGTAGCCATGGACGTATTCAAGACCTCAAGGAGTGAACCAGAATCGAACCAGAAATCAAACCAGAGTCAGAACCGAAGATCCAAGTGCCCAGCACAATATTTTCGCCGAAAAGACTATGAGGATTTCGGCGAAAATACCTTCATAACTCACAGGCTGATTTACACTAAAGTTTTTGGCGAAAACTTCCTTATGTTTTCGCCGAAAATCCTAGAAGAAATCACACAGGGGATTTTAACTAAAGATTTCGCCGAAAATTACTTGATATTTTCGGCGAAAATTCCTTCCAAATCTGGCGCTGTATTGGAAACCTAATCGTACCTATTTAAATAGAGGCAGCCGGCAGACAGAGGAGGAGACACATCATTCATTATTCATATTTTCACAAATCAGACTTTTGAGAGTCAGCCGACTCTAGGGTCGATAGATAGAGTTTAGAGAGTTCAAAGATCGGTGGAGAGATCGTGACGCCATCCTTCACCTCGGAGAACTCGGAGCTTAAAGTTGAAGATCTAGGAGATTGAAGCTTCGCCGGAGTCGTCAGAATTAGGTTTTTCAGTTCTTATCTGTTCTTCCTCTGTATGATGATCTTCATTGTTGCTTTTGATTCTCTTGTTTCTAATATGAGTAACTGAACTTGTAGAGCTTAGATTAGATGAACCCTAAGTGACCCAGGGCTTTAAAGCGGTCACGGATCGGCGGTAATTAGATTCGAAGTTCAATCAGTTTCTCTTTGCATGGTTATTTTGTTCTTGATTGTTTATGTTTCTTCTCTGGTTGATCGCCTAGATTAGGTTTTTGCAAGCTAGGGTTAGTCGCCAGACAACTTCCCTGCTTTGGCGCATAAACTTGTCTTCCTTGATCACCTAGTGTAGATTCTTGTTAAGTTGAGGATAGAAGCGAACGCTCGCCTCTCTTTAAAACATCAATTCAAACAGTTAACCTTATAATTGGAGTGTGCCTTTCGTAGGAACCGGTTAGGGTTAATCCACTGCAAGAGTAACTCATAAATCATTAGTAATTGCACCAGTTAATTAAGTCGTTGCGAGAGGCGACCGTACCCGGGCGGCTAGTTAATCTTGGTAGTTAAATCAGATAGAGCGAACGTTCGCCAGTCTTAAACCTAAGGGTAAGGAGTTATGGTGGTGTACGGAAATCAATTGAATGAGAATTGAAAACCGCTGATCTGTTGATTGCCAATGCTCTGGTGATCTAAGGGGGATTCGAAATCTAAGTTCGTCTATCTTCTCGTTAATCAACCTTTTACTTTTCTGTCTTTTATTTTCCTGCTTTATTAGATTAGAAGTCGTGGAACACACACCACGCACAACATGTTCAAACCTGAGTAATTTGCCAGCTTCTTTGAGTAGTCGATTAGTAAAAACCCTGTGGAATACGATCTACCCTAGCTTCACAGCTTGGTAGTATTTGATACCGCTAAAACTGCAGCTATCAGGAGGGTAACCCTACGACTCATGACATGACTTCCCCTGTACTTGCAGGTGGGGGTGGCCGATGAGCTAGCCGTTTACCCTTAAACTGTTTGTGTCGTGGGAGGCGTTGAATGACTTGTGATGTGTGGTTATGTGTGATGTGGAATTGTGATGATGCTATGTGTGTGTGTGTGACTGTTGAGGTGTGTGAATGAGTGCAAGTGGTGTAGTGTGGGATATGGTTGAGTATGTGATTGATGTTGATGTGTGTGGTGGGAATTGATGTGAATTCTCATGGTTGGATTGGATGATGCGAATGAGCTATGTGATGAGTATGACGGTTGGTTGTAAGTGTGAATAATGGGTTGTGTAATTGAATTGGTAGAATCTGAAGGAGCCAACGTTACCCCAAGGAATGTGTTTGAGTCCGGTCTACGTGGGTAGATCACCTTGGTTGGATACCGAGGATTAGTATGAGTCGGGTCTACGTTGGTAGATCACCTTGGTCGAGTACCGAGGATTAGTTGCTACCTCCTGAGGGAGAGTGATGTGTTGTCCATGGAATTTGGATCCGTTGAGGATGTGTCTTGGACCCTTCTGGAAGAGTGGGTGCGTGGTGATTGGCCGGCGGGGTAGCGGGGGAACAACTCCTTATTGGCGCCTAAATTAACTCACATAGATGAATTGATTGTGTGGTTGCTGTTTGTGGTCAATATGTTGTGCATGAGGTTAAGTTGTGTGTGTGAGTTGTGTGGTTGTATTGCTATGTTGTTGCTCCTGGTTGCTATGAGATAATCATGCTTTGAATGTCGATCAGTGAGCTTGATGAACTTGATTTTGTGGTTGCATCGCCTAGTGACGACTTTGATGTATTGCTGAATTTTGCAAGCTGTGTGTTCCGGTTGAGGTAAGAACTTATATGAACGCCTAGTAGCATGATAGGACTTAAAATGAGAATGGTCTGATTCCGTTGCTTGTTTGTGTGTGGAGTTGGGATCGCTCCTAGGCTAGGTTCGGCGCATAGGTAGACCTAGAGGGTTCACTCACTTTCAATAGGAAGCTGATCCCCCTCCAGTTTCTCTTTCAGGTGCTCGTGGCTAGTGCTAGGTTGGAGAGACAGTTGACGGTTGAGTTCGAGAAGGTTATCTGTTGGAACCATGAGGTGAAGATCGGTGACTTGCTTGGAGTTGACTTAATTCTGTATTTATTATACTTCAGTTGACCATGTTATTTGGGTTGGGAACTTTTGTAAACCTTTGAGGATGGTTTGGATTTCATGTTGGATTGGTTTTGACTTTCGGTTTATGTTGGATTTTGTTTTGGAGGCCTCCGCTTTACTGTGGTTTTAATGAGAAGTTTTATTTCTGTCTTCATTGTTTCGCGCTTTTGGTTAAACCTGTGCTTGCGTAGCGTTCTATCTCGGGTCAATCTCGGGTAAACCGGGCTGATTCAGGTTGGATGTTACAAATGGTAAGAGGGTGTCACTTCTGCAGACATGGGGAGCTTAGTGTGTGTGAAGGTGGCTGCCCTGTGTAGAGAGAGGTTAGAGCAGAGGAAGAAGGAGGAGAGGAAGAGGAATGCGCCTGCCCCGCCCTCTCAGGCTGCTGGGCATTGTCACCCGGCTAAGCGTGCTCAGTCGTCTGACTCGGGTTTCAGGAGTGCTCAGTCTGCCCCTCAGGGGAGAGCCTTGACTTGTTATACTTGTGGACAGCTTGGACATAAGAGTAACATGTGTGGTTCGAGGAGTGTTGGGATGACTCGGTCGGGTGGAGCGTCGTCAGGGTTGCCTGTCTGTAATACTTGTGGTAAGCCTCACTACGGGGAGTGTCACTTGTTGAGGACCGCACCGGTGACATGCTATACTTGTGGCCAGGCTGGTCACAAAAGCACCTACTGTACGAGTAGGGGGGCTGCGCCGACTCAGTCCGTGGGTTCTGTTCAAGGACCTAGGGCTCCGTCCGGGAGTGTTGGAGGTAGAGGAGGAGGTAGTGTTGGTCGTGGTGCCGCGAGTGCTGGGAGAGGGACCGGAGCTAATGCTACACCATTTGGAGCCGGAGGAGAACAAGGAGGCTTGTATGCTCTTGCCGTAGGTGTAGAGGAGAATGTGAACGACGAGGCGAACGGTATGATATCTTTCTTGGTTCCTTCCATTTGCGTCTTTGTTTAAATTCAAGCTCGTCCTTATTCTTTATTCTTGTGGGTGTTTGGGTAGTAGGAGAGTAGTAGGGGTTGGTAGACTAGGAAGAGTTGGCTAGTGGATTAGAGCTTGGTAGTCTTTGGTGAAGCTAGATAGAGTGGTTGAAGTGTGTAGAGTCTTAGTGTGGTGGTGTTTGTTAGTAGTGTTGATTCCTTGTTGCTTGTGTTATTGTGTTGTTGTGTTCTTGTGGTGCTTTCGTGGTTCGGTTGTGCGTGTTTGTTAGAAGGAAGTTCAGAGTAGAGGTGAGTGGTGTCTTTAGAGGGTGTGAGTCGCCAGAACCGTTAGAAGAAATTTCGGGAGGTAATGTGATCTTGTATTGCTGCATTTGTTGCTGTGATTGATGGTTGCATTGCTAGAGCGGGTTGGGTTGTGATTTTGGGGACAAAATCTCTTGAAGTTGTGGAGACTTGTAACATCCCCACCCAACCGAACAGTTTGGAACTCGAGTTTGAGTGTTTGAGACATTGGAAACAATGTTCTTGAGGCCCCCTCGAAGTCCGGGACGTTCATAGTTGAGTCGGGTTGAAGATACAAGCGAGTACGTGAGAATTGGCCAAAGGTGACAGATTACAACACACGGCCGTGTGTTATAAAAACACACCGTGTTGTTTGAACAAACACGTCGTGTGTTATAAAACACGTCGTGCTTCTTGTGACTGCCATAAATAGCTAATTTTCACGGATTTCCATAACTTTTCCCTCTTTCTCTTTCCCCGAAATTGCTTTTGACGAACTAAAATTCCCCAAGTTTCAATCCCTGATTCTGGGAGTTGTAGAGCTCCGATTGGCGATCCGTTTGTTGCTACTCGTTTGTGGAGACGAGAGGAAGAGATCGCATGTTGTGGTTCTGGCTGGTTCGGAGTAGGCTGCTGTCAGTGAGGAGGAGAAGAGATACGACTTTGGAGTTGTAGAGCTTGGTCATTCGGGTTCCGGGAGTTGTTTTAGAGCCGCGTCTTCTTGTCAGGTGAGGGTTTAGCGTATGATAGGTAGAATTGGTCGACGTGAGGAGTTGAAACTTTACTTAGAGAAATGTAGGTTTTGCATGAATTGGAAGAGAGTAAAAGGGGGAATTGTTCTGTGATTGTGATGATTGATGATTGTTTGTGTTACTGTTACTTGGTGAATTGATTGACAATGGTTGGCTGATTTCTATGTGATGTGAGTTGGGAGAATGATGAACATTGATGATTAATGATATGGACTTAGTAATGAGTGTAGGTGGGTCGGGGTATGATTTTGTTGCTGCATTTCTATTTAGTGCTGTTCATCTGTGGTTGCAGGAGGGTGGTCCTGCCAATGTGGGGTCGCCCTTAAATGACAAACAGGTGGATGGTCCCACCAATGTGGGGTCGTCCAATGAAGGATGTACAGGAGGGTAACCCTACGACTCATGACATGGCGTCCCCTGTACTTGCAGGTGGGGGTGGCCGGTGAGCTAGCCGTTTACCCTTAAACTGTTTGTGTCGTGGGAGGCGTTGAATGACTTGTGATGTGTGGTTATGTGTGATGTGGAATTGTGATGATGCTATGTGTGTGTGTGTGACTGTTGAGGTGTGTGAATGAGTGCAAGTGGTGTAGTGTGGGATATGGTTGAGTATGCGATTGATGTTGATGTGGGTGGTGGGAATTGATGTGAATTATGATGGATGGATTGGATGATGCGAATGAGCTATGTGATGAGTATGACGGTTGGTTGTAAGTGTTAATAATGGGTTTTGTTAATTGAATTGGTAGAATCTGAAGGAGCCAACGTTACCCCATAGAATGTGTTTGAGTCCGGTCTACGTGGGTAGATTACCTTGGTTGGATACCGAGGATTAGTATGAGTCGGGTCTACGTTGGTAGATCACCTTGGTCTAGTACCGAGGATTAGTTGCTACCTCCTGAGGGAGAGTGATGTGTTGTCCATCGAATTTGGATTCGTTGAGGATGCGTCTTGGACCCTCCTGGAAGAGTGGGTGCGTGGTGATTGGCCGGCGGGGTAGCCGGGGAACAACTCCTTATTGGCGCCTAAATTAACTCACATAGATGAATTGATTGCGTGGTTGCTGTTTGTGGTCAATATGTTGTGCATAAGGTTAAGTTGTGTGTGTGAGTTGTGTGGTTGTATTGTTATGCTGTTGCTCCTGGTTGCTATGAGATAATCCTGCTTTGAATGTCGATCAGTGAGCTTGATGAACTTGATTTTGTGGTTGCATCGCCTAGTGACGACTTTGATGTATTGCTGAATTTTGCAAGCCGTGTGTTCCGGTTGAGGTAAGAACTTATATGAACGCCTAGTAGCATGATAGGACTTAAAATGAGAATGGCTGAGTCCGATTCCGTTGCTTGTTTGTGTGTGGAGTTGGGATCACTCCTAGGCTAGGTTCGGTGCATAGGTAGACCCAGTGGGTTCACTCACTTTCAATAGGAAGCTGATCCCCCTCCAGTTTCTCTTTCAGGTGCTCGTGGCTAGTGCTAGGTTGGAGAGACAGTTGACGGTTGAGTTCGAGAAGGTATCTGTTGGAACCATGAGGTGAAGATCGGTGACTTGCTTGGAGTTGACTTAATTCTGTATTTATTATACTTCAGTTGACCATGTTATTTGGGTTGGGAACATTTGTAAACCTTTGAGGATGGTTTGGATTTCATGTTGGATTGGTTTTGACTTTCGGTTTATGTTGGATTTTGTTTTCGAGGCCTCCGCTTTACTGTGGTTTTAATGAGAAGTTTTATTTCTTTCTTCATTGTTTCGCGCTTTTGGTTAAACCTGTGCTTGCGTAGCGTTCTATCTCGGGTCAATCTCGGGTAGACAGGGCTGATTTAGGATGGATGTTACAAAAGTCCTATTTCGCCCCTGTTCCATAGATTCTCTCGTTGCCTTTGAAGATCATCTTGCGGTGGTTCCTATAGACACTAAAATGGTTGATGAAATAGTTACAAGACTAAAAGCTTTAGGTTTAGAACATAAAGGAGCCCAACCTTTATCTACAAAAACTCTTGATTCGGAAGATTCTTCTTACACCGAGAATTCTGATATTGATCAATTAACTAATATGTTTAATAATCTTTTGTCTAATGATCAACTAGAAAATTCAGCAAAGATTAATAAGACATCTTTTAAAAAGACAACCCATACAACCCCTACTAAAGCCTATTATCCTAGGCCGACTGCTGTAGATATTCAATATGAAGATATGCAAAATTATAATGCTGCTCAATTTGATGGAACTTCGATAGTTGAGTGAAATATTGATGGACTATCTGAATATCAGATGAAAAATGTTCTTCAATATATGTTTATGTTCGCCACCGCGGAAAAGGCTAAAGGAAACAATGAATTACAAATTGTTCAAGCCTTAGTTTGTGGGTTTTCAGGGCAACTTAAAGGTTGGTGGGATTTTTATCTAACAAGTGAAGCTAGGAGATCATGTCTTAACTACTGTTAAGCAAGAAGTTGACTCTAATACGAATCAACCTCGCCATGTGCCTGATAGTGTTCATACACTTCTTTTTACTATAGCCACACACTTTATAGGTGCTACAAGTATAAATATGGATAGGACTTATGAACAACTAATAAATTTAAGATGTCCTACCTTATCTCATTTTCAATGGTATAAAGATGTATTTTTCTCTAAAGTTTTCCTTCATGAAGATTGTCAACATGATTTCTGGAAGGAAAAATTCTTATCAGGATTACCATCATTATTTGCCGAGAGAATTAAAAATAGAATCAAACTTAGATATGAAGGAATAATTCCCTACTCTCAATTTACTTATCGTGAACTTGCTTCGGAAGTAGTTGTCGAAGGCATTAACCTTTGTAATGAATTAAAACTTCATAAACAAGCTAAAATGGACAAAATGTCCTTTAAAAGGGCTGTAGGAGATTTCTGTGAACAAATAGGTTATCCTTCTAATATTTCTCCTTGCCCTAAGAAAAGAAATAAATTTAGGGAACCATATTATTTTAGGTCTAATAAACCTTACAAGTACCGTAAAAGAAGACCCTATAGAGATACTCAACATAAAGACCATAGAGGGAAAAGAAGTAAATTTAAAGGTGATAAGCCAAAATCTAATAAGATAGTTATTTGCTGTAAGTGTGGAAAACCGGGACATTATTCTAACCGATGTCCAATGAAGAGAAAGATTAATGAGTTGTGTATTAGTGAAGACCTTAAAAGTTCTTTAAAGAAAATGTTTCTATCTGAAACTAACTCTCAAAAGGAGGATATAGAATTCAATGATTATACTTCAGAATCTTCATCTGAGTCTAGTTCCTAATATGATAATTCCTCTAAATCTTCTTGTGAGTGCGATCAATATAAGGCTTTATGCAAAATGTATGGTTTATCTACCTATTTAGGGGTGAGTATTAGATATTCACCTATTTAGGTGGATATCTAAAGGGTGCTATTGATATTCAATATAGCACCCAATAGCTAGTTATTCGGAGCAACAAAAAACGATGATATTTCGAATAGCTAGCTATTGGGTGCTATTAATATCAATAGCACCCATACCAAACAACCCCCTAGTAAATTTAAAGGAGATAAGCCAAAATCTAATAAGATAGTTATTATAAGTGTGGAAAACCGGGACATTATTTGAACTGATGTCCAATGAAGAGAAAAATTAATGAGTTGGGTATTAGTGAAGACCTTAAAAGTTCTTTAAAGAAAATGTTTTTATCTGAAACTGACTCTGAAAAGGAGGATATGGAATTAAATGATTAGACTTCAGAATCTTCATCTGAGTCTAGTTCCCAATCAGATAATTCCTCTAAGTCTTCTTATGAGTGCGATCAATATAAGGCTCACTACAAGAAACTGGCTATTTAGCGTCGGATGTTTAACAGCGGCCACGTTCTGGCCGCTGTTGAAATATACTTACAGTGGACAATTAACAGCGGCCAAGTGTCCGCTGTTAAATTAACTAATTTAACAGCGGCCATGAGGCCGCTGTTAAATTTACTAATTTAACAGTGGCTTAGTGGCCGCTGTTAAACGTTTGGTATAAATTCCAGCATCAGCTTCTTCTTCCTCATTCCGCGAGATAGCAGCTGCATCTCTTTTTCTTCTTCTCTCGTTTGTCCGCCGCTGCCACACGAAGCCGCACGCCGCCTCTAGGCGTCGCCACCACCAGCCCGTCGTCGCGCCGTCACCCCCTATTCACGCCGCCGCCACACTAGCCCTTTCCCTCTCCCCTGCAACAGAAGCTAAGGTAAACCCTAATTTCAGAAATTGGGGATTTTGTTACATCATCGGCTAGTAGTGTTTAGATGTTAGGTTGTGAGTTCTTTCCAATTTTCAGACGGTATTTCAGCTTATTATGGAGATATAGATTAGCTTACTAGGGTTCAATTGACTACTACTACTTTGAATGCCCCGGGGTTTGCTTCGTTTACTGCTTCCAATTAATTGCTTTCAATTAGCTTATATGGGATTCGTTTTCTTTCGTTGCAGTATTAGTTCATGTTGATTTGAGTGTTAAACGCTAATTCTGCTGCTGTTAAATCGTCTTTTTTTGTAGTGGCTTTATGCAAAATATATGGTTTATCTACCTTAACTAGTGAGGAAAGTCTAATATTAGATCTTATTGATAAATTAAAAGATCCTAATGAGAAGAGAGCAATGCTCGAAAAATATTTAAAAAATTGTACTAGCCATACTAAACTAAGTAAACAAATGACTAAAAAGCATAATGTGAATCAATATAGTCTTCGTGAGGTTCTTAATAGAGTTAGACATAATCAAAAAAAGGAACTCACGATATCAAAGCTTAAAGGCCAAAGTAATGAGTTAAAAACAGAAATTAAAGACCTAAAAGATAGGTTATTAATTCTTGAAACTATGTCCATAAATAACCCAAACACATTGCACCCTCCTATTGATCCGACTTCCGAATGGAGAAAGGATGATGACGGAGATGATGGTGACGATGATGACCCAATCTTGCATCTTAAAGATGAAACTTCGACTAAATCTTTGCAGCTAAAATCCCTGAAATACGTAGATGTAATTGATAGGGTTATTACTGAAAAATGGCACACAAAAATTACAGTAGTTGTTAATAAAGATTGTATTTTTAGTGCTATTTCACTAATTGCATAAATGAAGGTCTTGTTCCTTCTAAATATTTTAGTAAAACTACTCAAGTTTTATATACGGCTGACAATAGTAAACTTATAGTTCATTATAAATTATCTGACGCTGATGTTTGTAACAATGGAACTTGCTTTACAGTACCGTTTATAATGGTCAAAGGATTATCTAATGAGGTGATCTTAGGAACACCTTTTCTTGCAATCTTATATCCCATAAAACATAATGACAAAAATGGCATAATTGCCTCTATAAAAGGTTATGAGGTTAAATTTGACTTTTTGGAACCACCTCGATAACATAATATTAAACAAATTAAGAAACAAATAGAAGCTAAAGAAAAGTTTATGAACTCTTTAGCTCAAGAAATTATTTATAAACAAATAGAGAAAAATCTTGAGAGAAATTATATAAAAGAGAAAATTTAATATTTTCAGAAGCAAATGGAAATTCAAATTTGTGCGGAAATTCCAACCGCATTTTGGGAAAGGAAAAGGCATATTGTTACCATGCCTTATGAACCAGATTTTGATGAAAGGATGATTCCTATAAAAGCTCAACTCATAGCTATGGGTCTGAGGTATTTACAACTTTGTAAAACTGAAATTTCAGAGCTTTTAAAAAGAGGTATAATTAGATCAAGTTCTAGTCCTTGGAGTTGTCTCGCTTTCTATGTGGAAGGAAATGCCGACTTAGAAAGAGGAGTTCCAAGACTAGTTATAAATTATAAACCTTTGAATAAAGCATTAAGATGGATTAGGTACCCTCCCCCTAATAAAAGGGATTTACTAAATCGTCTTTATGATGCAACAATTTTTTCTATTTCTAAATTTGATATGAAATCAGGATATTGGCAAATTCAAATTGCTGAAACAGATAGGTATAAAACTGCATTCACAGTGCCTTTTGGGCATTATGAATGGAATGTTATGCCTTTTGGGCTTAAAAATGCCCCTTCTTAATTCCAAGGAATAATGAATGATTTTTTCAATGCTTATAGTAATTTTACTATAGTTTATATTGATGATGTTTTAATATTTTCTAAGACTATAGATCAACATTTTAACACCTTAAAATATTCCTAAAGGTTACCACACGGGCAGGTCTTGCTGTCAGCAATAAAGTTAAAACTTTGCGAAGCCAAGATTAGATTTCTTGGACATAATATTTATCAAGGTTCTGTTATTCCTATTGATAGAGCTATCCAATTTGCAAAAAAAATTCCTATTGAAATTAGAAACAAAACTCAATTACAGAGATTTTTAGGAAGTTTAAATTATATTGCAGAATTTTATAAAAACTTAGCTTATGATGCTAAACCTTTATTTAATAGATTAAGGAGTAACCCTCCAGAGTGGACTTCGATCCATACTGAAGTTGTGAAAAAGATTAAAATGCGAGTTAAAGAGCTCTCTTGCCTTTCTATTCCTCACCTTGATACTTTTAAGATTGTAGAAACTGATGCCTCCAATTTAGGTTATGGAGGAATCTTAAAACAGATTCATAATAATAAAGAACAATTAGTGAGATACACATCGGGGGTTTGGCAAGGTCCTCAAGTAAATTATTCAACTGTGAAGAAAGAGGTTTTAGCCATAGTCCTATGTGTTCAAAAATTTTAAAGTGATTTAATAAATTAAAAATTTCTTATTAGAGTTGACTGTCAAGCAACTAAGGGTATTCTTGAGAAGGATGTAAAAAACTTAGCTTCTAAACAAATATTTGCTCGTTGGCAAGCTATTCTTTCTGTATTTGATTTTGATATTGATATTATAAAAGGACAAGCTAATTCGCTTCCAGATTTCTTAAGAAGAGAATTTTTGCAGGGCCATGAGACCGCCAAATAAAGAGAAGGGAAAGGCTATTGCACATCATCATAAAAAAGGTTGGCTATTGCCACAGAAGAAATTGATAAAATGAGGGATGATGATTATAAGCTAACAATTGAAGGATCTTCCTCATCAGAATACCAATTTTCATGTATGAAATTGCCTCCTTATACATAAAGGAGAATGCTAACTTTGGAATGTATCCAAAGGACTTTCATTATTATGAAGAAATTCTAATAGAAACTGGTTCAGTTGAAATTCAATCTTATCAAAGAGATAGGTCTAGTAATGAATGAGCATATGCTAAATTTCAAATTAAAAAGATTACTACTCTTGAACAATGGGGAGACATGTATACCCCAAGAGAATTGAAGTATCCTTCAAATCCAAAAGCTCGACTATTGTTTTGTGGATTATATTCAAGCTTGGAATGGTGTTTTATACTATGAAAATAAGCATCGAAAATTTAGTTGGTGGATACAACTGAATTTATAGGAGGAAACACCGGTTATACCGAGTTGGTTTCTTCAATGGTTTTGGAATTGGGGAATATTTCCTATATGTATGCCAAAGAAGGTTCATACTGTTTATGAACAGTTTGTTGAAGCAAATCAAGGACTTCAAAACCCAAGGTTCATATTTGCAAAAATTTATCATGTACCATGGGTAGTTCGTTGGGACTATGTGAAGACTCCAAAGGTGAATGCGGAAAAATTTGGTGAACAGATTCCAGCAATTCCATGGTTGGGACGAAGAATTCTACTTCGTTGGTTGAATAATTGTGATTTCTTTAATAAGGAATCTACTTATGCTAAAAGGGGATTGATTAGCGTGGTACCACCCAAAAAGAAATTACCTCCTAATGAGGAGAAAGCTTCACTTCCTGATCTTATAAAAAACCTCTTAAAAGATGTTCCAAAAGATGTTCTTAAAAGTGAACTCTTAAAAGCTCTTGAAGATGGAAGCAATTCCACTTTACAAATCCACTTCACAATTCCACGTCACAATTCCACATCACAATTCCATATCATAACTTCACTTATTACGAGTGGACTGCTAGCCTTACCGACCACCCCACCTGTAATAATAAAAGCAAAGGGGTGATCATGTCGCAAGGTCTAGGGCCACCCTCCCGTTCATTGTTAGGGCGACCCCACATTGCAACCAATATTCCACAGCCACACACACCCACACACCCACACACATATATATATAACAACGTTAAGAAGACTACATATTTGACGGCTATGTTTTTTATGGCAAAAACCTGTGTACTCAACGAGACACTCGAAAACACATCAAATAGACCTAAAACGGGCCAAATAACCAATTCGGTAGGAAATAGCGTTAATGGATGAAAACCCACTAAACTACTCCTAAAACTTACTAGCAAGTAATGAAATGTCGCTTAATCGGTGTCGATAATCACGATAATTCTAGTGTCATCAAATTACCCCACACTTAAGCTTTTGCATGTCCTCAAGCAAATTAATTTAAAACGCACTCAAGTTCATAAATGATAAGATCGATTAAATTGAGATTCAAGTCTTAACAATGAATTTTAAACCGATATACTTAGAACAATTAACCTAATCATGCATACAACAAGTAGTAATCACCAATCATACACAATGCCAACCGAACTGACCAAACTTCCTCACACAGAAAGTATTTAGTAAAATGGGGGAACACTCACACTCTGTGTTTAGGGACGTGTGTAACATCCATCCCGAATCGACCCGGGTTATCCCGTGGTCGAACCGGTATGAGTGCTACTTGAAGATACATCAATAAAATAAATGGAAGAACTACATTGAAAATCGAATTAAACTTAAATCAAGATTACATCGGAAGCGCTTCCATTAAATAAAAACTTAGTACAAACTGAAATACCAAAATCCAAACAACTGATAAAACATAAATCCAAACTCAAGCGATTACAAAATCTCCATCCAAAGGTGTCAACTGAAACATAAAACCAAAATAGACGGTCAACTCCAAAGTAGTTCACTAATCTTCATCTCGAAGCTCCAAACTGCAACTCCACTGAACTCAACCGAAACATCCTTACTTCAACTCATTCTCACCAACCACGAGCACCTGAAAGGGGAAGAGGGGGGATCAATTTCCTAATGAAATTGATTGAACCCACTAGGTTTAACTATGCGCCGAACCTAGCCTGAAAGAGCGGTTCCAAACTCCCCATATACAACCACAATGGAACCAGACACAGCCGTTCATATTTTAACTCCCTAAAACAGTCTAGGTGATCAAATAAGTTCCACTCTCGATTCACATTCACAAACCATGAAAATAATAATAAGAGAGAAGTCATCATGCACAGAGTTCAACACCATATCATCAAAACAGCTCATCACTACAACAAGATCATCATCCCTATAGTTCAACATGACATCACATATACACAGTTTAGCATTACATTGCAAACATACAATTTAGTATTACATGACAAGTTACCATCAATGCACACACACTCATCTATATTCACACACACTCATACATTTGCACATACGCAACATTTATCCCTTCATTATCTAAGTGATCCCACAAGTGAACTCCTCAAGCCGATATCCACAACTCACAATCTCGACAATATAACTAGAATCATCATGTACATGGTTCAACATCATACCACAATACATCTCATTATCACTAGGCAACGCTTTCACACACACATCAACCACAACACATCATTACACAAATTCACACTGATGTGCTGTAAAATAATGATCAAATACTACTAAGCTAAAAGCTAAGCAGATCGTATTCCACAGGTGTCTTCTAATCGTCTACTCAAATATGAAGGCAGTTTACTCAGGATAAAACACAATTTGTGCATGGTGTGAGTTCCACGACTTCTAGACTATAAAGTAGGAAATGAGAAATGAAAACAGAAAACAGTTGAAAGATTAATTGACTTAACAAGACGACAGACAAGCTTAGATTTCGAATCCCCCTAAGATCACCAGGACATTGGCGATCACAAGACCAGCGGTTTTCAATCCCGAATCATTCAGTTCTCAGACACCACCATAACTCATGACCCTTAGGTTAAAGACTGGCGAACGTTCGCTCTATCCGATCTAACTCCCAAGATTAATTGACCGCCCGTGCGTTTGCTTCTGTAATGGAAAACTAACTGGCGTGATTACTAGTGATTAATGAGTTACTCTAGCAGCGGATTAACCCTAACTGGTTCCTACAAAGAGAAATTGTTCCAATGAATAGGTTAACTGTTGATTTGGTGTTTTGAAGTGAGGCGAACGTTCGCTACTATCCTTAAACTTAACTAAAATCTTAACTAGGTGATCAAGCTAGAAAAGAAACACAAAAGCAAATAAAAACAAACCAAACATGCAAGAGAAACTGATTGAAACTAGATTTAATTACCGCCGATCCGTGACCGCTTTAAAGCCCGGGGTCACTTAGGGTTCATCTAGTCTAAACTCTATGAGTTTAGCTACTCATATTTAAAACAAAAGAATCAAAGAAAAACAAAGAATACATCTTCAACCAGGAAGAACAGAGAAGAACTGTAAAACCTAATTTCAGATGAATCTGTGAAGCTTCAATCTCCTAGATCTTCAACTCCTAGCACCGAGTTCTCCGAGATGGAAGTATGGCGTCACGATCTCTTCCCGGCTCCTCGAACTCTCTAAACTCTCTCTCAAACTTTTTAGGACTGGAACTTAATCCACAGAATAGGTATATCTCTTTTGTGGCCGCCGGTTTAATATTTATAGGGTTTAGGATTCCAGCCGAAAAAAGGAATTAGTTTTTGGCGAAAACTTGGGAGTTTTCGCCGAAGACTTCAGAGGAAACTTTCGTTGGATTCTCCTGTCTTCGACTGTGAATTTCTTGCATAAGTTTTCGGCAAAGACTATAGTCTTCTCGCCAAAAACTTTAGTTACAGCCGGGGCAGTGATTTCTTCTGGCTTGGTTGATTTTTGGATTGATCTCGGGTTATCCCTTGAGGTTCCTTTGCTTCCCGAGCTTGTCCGTGGTTATGTATTTGACGGCAAAAACCTGTGAATTCTCAAAAACACTAAAAAACCATCAAATAGACCCATAACGGGCCAAAGTAACCAAAACAGCAGGAATTAGAGAATTTAGGTGAAAACATGCTAAATCACCCTAAAACCCAAGATTCAAGCAAGGAAATGTAGCTTAAATGAGGCTGATATACACGTAAAATCGAGTGTCATCAAATACCCCACACTTAAGCCTTAGCTTGTCCTCAAGCAAACTGAACTAGAACGCACTCAGATTCACAAATGATGAGATCGATCAAGTTAAGGTTCAATCAATCACAATGAATTATTAAACCGCTACTTCTAGAACGAGTGACCTAACATGCATACATGTCAACCAAACAACTTGGTCTCACTAATTATCTGCACACAACAAGTAGTAAACACAAATCATGCACGAATCCGACCTAACTGACCAGACTTCTCACACATACAATATTTGGTACAAGGGAACTCTCACACTCTGTGTTTGGGGACGTGTTTCTGCTCTCAATCACTTTCTCGACCAAAATATGTCATATTTTTGCAATTCGACCACAATCTCCACCACTCTGACAACACGAGTAACTAGTCAAAAGGACTTTTGCAAGGGACTATAACGATAACTACACTACACGGGTTTATACTGAGATGGATGATGGGATGAATGATAGAACTGGCTTTGGTGCAGTGCAGCTTTTGACTAACTTCCCTCGAATCTAGCCTATGACTTCCTACCGTCTAACCAGACACGGTGGAATAGTGTACGCTTGTCCTATGATATCCTCAAACAACCTAGCACTTTATTTTGCATATTTCTTTTTCTTTTTCTGATTTTTCTTTACATTTTCTCTGACTTCGTTCTTCCGTATGTAGGGAAAAGAACGTTATTTGAACTATACTATTTGACTTTGAAACCTTGAATTTTTCTATTTTTTTGGAAAATTTTCTTTTTCTTGTGCCGATTTTTTAGTTGTTAGAGGGGTTTACACGTTTGGACATAATAACTAAGACCACCTGTTTAATGGCTAAAGGCAGGTTACCACAGACCGACTTTTGGTAGGCTAATCTAGAACTACAACCACAAGGGATCAACAGGGTGATGAAAAATGGGGATTAGCTGTAATTTATAACGAATCGAAAGAAAGGCCAAACTCAAGGGTTTACACCTAATGGATTTAACGTTAGGTTGGCTATCTAGCTTAAGTAGCTTTAACTAGGTGCCTCTATCCTCCTAGAACTCGTGTCATCGTGTGGTCTCGAATTGGTCTAATGCAAATTCTAACTCATTCAAGGTACGAGAAAGCCACTCAAAAAGAATTGAATTGCAAGTTATGTGCAATGGATCAAAAGCTCACAGTTGGTTTGCTAGTCGGATTCAATCATTTTCATGCAATCAAAGTGAAATACTACAAGCGTGATAAATTTTCTGTTCTGGCCAGGAAATTTAGTATCAATGCAGTAAGTTGATTACCGGTTCTAGGTTAAGCAGTCTAAGCATCATTATGAAAAATTGAAAACTAACTTAACATCACACGTCAAGAATCGGGCAACTCTAAGCTAGAGGAATCAGATAAGTCACGAAATCTCAGAGTATTCACACAAGATCATGCAATTTATACACCCTACCCCACACTTAAACGGTTCTATGTCCTCACATGACTAAACTAGAGTAGAGAGATACGAAGAACCTGGAAGGTGATTGATGAGCTGTAAAACAGTGATCAAATACTACCAAGCTAGAAGCTAAGCAGATCGTATTCCACAGGGTTTCTTCTAATCGTCTACTCAAATATGAAGGCAATTTATTCAGGTTTAAACACTTTGTGCGTGGTGTGAGTTCCACGACTTCTAGACTATAAAGCAGGAAAGAAGAAATGAAAACAGAAAATAGTTGAAAGATCGGTTGACTTAACAACACGACAGACAAGCTTAGATTTCGAATCCCCCTAAGATCACTAGGACATTGGCGATCACAAGACCATCGGTTTTCAATCCCGAATCATTTAGTTCTCAGACACCACCATAACTTATGACCCTTAGGTTTAAGACTGGCGAACGTTCGCTCTATCAGATCTAACTCCTAAGATTAATTGACCGCCCGTGCGTTCGCTTCTGCAACTGAAAACTAACTGGCTCGATTACTAGTGATTAATGAGTTACTCTAGCAGCGGATTAACCCTAACTAGTTCCTACAAAGAGAAATTGTTCCAATGAATAGGTTAACTGTTGATTTGTTGTTTTGAAGTGAAGCAAACGTTCGCTACTATCCTCAACTTAACTAGAATCTTAACTAGGTGATCAAGCTAGAAAAGAAACACAAAAGCAATTAAGAACAAACCAAACATGCAAGAGAAACTGATTGAAACTGGATTTAATTACTGCCGATCTGTGATCACTTTAAAGCCCCGGGTGACTTAGGATTCATCTAGTTTAAGCTCTATGAGTTTAGCTACTCATATTCAAAATAAAAGAATCAAAGACAAACAAAGAATACATCTTCAACCAGGAAGAACAGAGAAGAACTATAAAACCTAATTTCAGATAAATCTATGAAGCTTCAATCTCATGGATCTGCAACTCCTAGCACCGAGTTCTCCGAGATGGAAGGATGGCGTCACGATCTCTTCCTGGCTCCTCGAACTCTCTAAACTCTCTCTCCAACTTTTTAGGTCTGGAACTTAATCCACGGAATAGGTATATCTCTTTTGTGGCCGCCGGTTTAGTATTTATAGGGTTTGGGATTCCAGCCGAAAAAAGGAATTAGTTTTCAGCGAAAACTTGGGAGTTTTCGCCGAACACTTCGTATGAGACTTTGGCTGGATTCTCCTGTCCTCCACTGTGAATTTCTTGCATAAGTTTTTGGTGAAGACTTTAGTCTTCTCGCCGAAAACTTTAGTTACACCTAGGGTAGTGATTTCTTCTGGCTTGGTTGATTTCTGGATTGATCTCGGGTTATCCCTTGACGTTCCTTTGCTTCCCGAGCTCGTCCGTGGTTATGTATTTGGCGGCAAAAACCTGTGCATTCTCAAAAACACTAGAAAACCATCAAATAGACCCATAACGGGCCAAAGTAACCAAAATGGCAGGAATTAGAGCATTTAGGTGAAAACATGCTAAATCACCCTAAAACCTGAGATTCAAGCAAAGAAATGTAGCTTAAATGAGGCGAATAGGGTAGAGTTTTTTCTCTCTGTAGAGTTTTGACCTACTATTCCATTCATCGGTGATCGTTGCTTGGCCCTCGGGCCCTTGATTCTATGTCTTCTGATTCGTCTTCTCTAAATCCTGGGCTCAGATTACTGCTGAGACAGGATCGGATCTTCACTTCATTGAGGATTCGCGATCAGCGGTGATTGATGGGGTGTTGCAGATACCTGATTCAATGATCGATTTGGGGATCCAGCGATTGGAATCGGCGATTGTAGCGCAGTTTGTTGGTGCTCCTCCGCCTCTGAAGGTAGTGAGTGCGATGTTGAATCGCCTCTGGAGGCTTGGTGAGCCGATTTACGTTTCACAGATATCTGAGGGGTTTTTGCTCGTCGAGCTGGATTTTGTGGAGACACAAGAGTGGGTTCTTGCCCGTTCTTGGCACATCCACCCTCAGCCGATGATCCTTAGGAGGTGGCACAAAGATATTGCTCCGCTGGTCTTCGCGCCTCAAGAGAAGCCGGTATGGCTGACCTTCTCTGGTGTCCCACCGATGCTGCTAACTAATGAGGGGATCAGCTGGTTGGCTAGCCAGTATGGGAAGCCGATACACAGGTTTGTTAGAGAAGGATTCACGGTGAGAGTTTGTGTTCTAAGAGGTGATTTGGAGAATGAAAAGGATGAATTGAATATTCACATGGGGAAGGGCGATTATCGGGTGGTGAAGGTGAGCTTTCCTGTAGCTAGGTCGTATGCTCCGAAGAAAGTTTCTAAGGAGTGGCATCAGGTAGCCCAGCCATCGTCTGATACGAATGGTACTAAGGTAGCGAACGGTAATGCTGAACCTATTGCATGGGAGGTTGAATCGAACGAGCCTAATAACAGTTCGTCGGCTGGAGGGGGAGATGGTTCTGCATCTAAGACTCATGTGGGAGTGGAGGATGTTCCATCTCAAGTGGCACCGCTTGAGACCTCTGTGGAGGTGGAGGGAGTGGTTTGTCATAGCCCTGTATCTGGTTTTGTCGTGCACTCCAATGTATTTGATGAGCTGATTGTGCCTGATGAAGAGGGAGAAACAGGTCAGAGGGAGAGAGTACCTGAGAAGCCAACTCTGGGGGACTTTATGCCAGGTAACTCTGCCCCCAAGAAAAGTAAGGGTAAATGGTATGGTGGTGTGAAGACTAGACAGCAATTAAGAAATGATTAGATTCTGGATTTGGAATGTTAGAGGGTTTAATAAAAGTACTAAAGCTGATACTGTAAATAGGTACATAGCTGAACATAGTATAGATGTAGTTGCTATACTTGAGCCCAGAATTAGAAGGAAGAATACTGATATGTTGTACAGGAAAAGGTTTCAGAGTTGGTTTGCTGAATTTTGTTATGAAGGAGAGCTAGGTAAGATTTGGTTGGTTTGGAGAAACGATGTTCCTATAACAGTTTTGCATAATACTTCTCAGCTGATTCATATTAGAGTGGACCTTCCCGCTCCCTTTGTAGTTACAGTGGTTTATGCTTCTACTGATAATATGAAGAGGAGGCAGCTTTATCAAGACCTCCTTGATGTTCCTACTTTTGGACTTCCCTGGTTGGCTTTAGGAGATTATAATGCCATTCTTAGTGTGGTTGAGGCTTCTAATGACCCCTCTACTTTCAGTGGTATGGATGATTTTGTGGAGTTTGTTTAGAAAGGGCAGTTGATGGAACACCCAGCACAGGGCCCTCAGTTTACTTGGACTAATAATCAAGAGAACCCGATAGCAAGGAAGCTTGATAGAGCTCTTATGAATTCTACATGGCACAGGGTAATGAATAGTTCTGTTACAGTGGTTCCAGCAGTGGACTCGGATCATTGCGTGCTTTTGCTCAAAATAGGGGAAGAGCTAGAGTCCCATCCTAAGCCTTTCAAGTTCTATAGTTGCTGGATGAAAGATAAAGATTTTCAAAGGATTCTGACTGAAGCCTGGTCAGTCAGGTTTCGTGGTTCTCCTTTTAGTATTCTTTATGCAAAATTGAGGAAGCTTAAAATGAGATTAAAGGTGCTGAATAGTTCCAATTATTCTGATATTCAGAGTAGAGTTGAGAAGCAGAGAATAGCCCTAGAAAAAGCTAAGGAGGCTGTGTTTAATAGGCCAAGTTCTGGTAATATGCTGGCCATGAAAGATAGTGAAAGTGTTTTGGCTGATCTTGTTAGTGCTGAGGAGAATATTATGCGTTTGAAGTCCAGGACCCTTTGGATCAAAGAAGGTGATAGTAATAGCAAGTTTTTTGCTAGCTATGTTAAGGAGAGAAATGCTATGAACACTATCAGGCAATTGAAGGATGAAAATGGAGATTTGACTGATAATGTGGATAAGATGGTGACGATTGCAGTAGGGTTTTATAAAACTTTGTTGGGAACCCCTTCTAGCAGAGACACAGATATTTCGGGGCTGGTGTTGAGGAATCTTTCGATTGAGCAGTATGAGGAGTTGGATGCTAATGTGACAAGAAAGGAGATGAAAGATGCTCTGTTTAGCTTAGCTTCAGAAAAGGCCCCTGGCCCTGATGGCTACACTGCTGGGTTTTATAAAAGCTACTGGGAAACAGTTCAGGAGGATGTCTATGCAGCTATGGAAGACTTTTTCAGCACTGGGAGTCTGCATCCAGCAGTTAACTCTACAATAATAACCTTGGTCCCTAAAAAGGTCAATGCTACCAGTATCAAGGACTATAGGCCTATCTCCTGTTGCAACACCATTTATAAAGCCATCTCTAAAGTATTGGCCAACAGGTTGTGTGGAGTGCTTTCTTCTTTGGTAAGCAATTCTCAGTCTGCCTTCATTAAAGGTAGAGTTATTTCTGATAATGTCATAATTGCACATGAATTGCTAGCCAAATATAATAGGAAAATGGTTTCTCCTAGATGTGCTCTTAAGGTGGACCTAATGAAGGTTTTTGATTTAGTGGATTGGTTGATTTAGTGGATTGGCTGTTTGTTCAGAATCTGCTCAAAGAGATGAATTTCCCTCCTAGATATATTCAGTGGATCATGGCATGCTTTAATTCAGTCAGATACTATGTGAATTTCAATGGTTCTCTGTTTGGATTCTTCAAATGAGGGAAGGGTTTAAGGCAGGGAGATCCCATTTGTCTTGGCTATGCAAATGCTGGACTACCTATTTGTGGAGGCAGCTTCCAAGGGGCTTTTTCAGTTTCACCCTCAGTGCAAGCAGGTGCAATTAACAACTCTTTGCTTTGCTGATGATCTGATGGTTTTTACTAAGGGGTCTGAAGAAGCAATTCTGCAAGTGAGGGCTATAATGGATAGGTTCTATACCATTTCTGGTATGAAGTTGAATCCTGAGAAAAGTGACCTTTACACTGCAGGCGTTAGTGCTGCAGTGAGAGATAGGATGGTGATGATTGCTGGTTTTAGAGGAGGAGTTCTTCCCATGAGGTACCTTGGTATGCCCATATCAGCTGGTAAGCTTTCTAAAGCTGATTGCAGAGGACTGATTGACAAGATTACAGAGAGGGTCAAAAACTAGAAAGCCAAATTCCTAACCTATGCTGGAAAGTTGCAGCTGATTAAGTCGGTGATTAATGGTATACTGCAATATTGGCTCACAATGTTCATCATTCCTAAAGCTGTTTTGAAAGAGGTAGAAATGCTATGTGCCATGTTCTTATGGGGTAAAAATGAAGGTCAAAGGGTGAAAGTGGCTTGGTATCACATGGCTTTCCCTTATGAAGAAGGGGGATTAGGTCTTAAGGACCTTAGTAGCTGGAACTCAGCCAACATTATGAGGCATTTATGGAATATTCTGGTTAAGAGTGGTTCTCTTTAGGTGGCATGGATCTTAAAGTATAGATTGAAGGGTAAGGACATTTGGACGTTCAGAAGTAAAGCTGGATCTTGGCATTGGAGGAAAGTGCTGAAGTTGAGAGATTTGACTTATAGTCACATATCCTGGGATGCAGATGGTGATATTCTTTGGGATGGTGCAGCCATGACTAAGTTTCAAGCTAAGAAGGTTTGGGAGGTTATCAGGCCAAAGCAAGATACTGTTATATGGGGGAGGTGGCCTTGGGAAGGGTATAGAATTCCCAAGAACAGCTTGCTAGTTTGGCTGATAATGAAGGATAGAATTGCCACCTTAGATAAGGTTAGTCAATGGAATCCTGAGGCAGGTTCTATCTGCTGCCTTTGTCAATTGGAACCAGAAGACAGGAACCATTTGTTTGCTAAGTGCAGCTATGCTCGTGAGTGTATGCAGCGAATGTTCCCAGGAATCAGGGTTTTTGACAACTGGGACAGGATGGTACAGTTTGCAGTGAATATTTGGCGTGGCTCTGCAGTTAGACAGAGGTTTAAGAGACTATGCTGGTGTGCTATTGTAGTGAAATGTGGAGGGAAAGGTGTCGAAGAACGTTCACTGGAGTAAAGCTGGATGCAGAGGCTGTTTGTGCAAAAGTTTTGGAGACGGTAGTGCTGTTTGCTAAGGGCCATGTTAATGAACGAGTTATGTTGAGTTGTATGCCTATAGATGTACTTTGTGGTTGTGTTGTAGTCACTGTTCTTGTTTGGCTAGTTTGGCCTTGTAAGGACTTCATTGTTTTTTGATGATATAAAATCCCTAATTATTCATCAAAAAAAAATAAACACGTAAAATCGAGTGTCATCACACACCCATCATCATTATCAATCCTAAACCATTCAACCTCTATCTCACCTCTCAACACGACAACACAATTCACAACACATCACAAGGCACTTCACAACCACAATCCAATACATACACCATACACAGATCACACTCACAATCACATACATTCACCTTACACACAATCATAGATCACACGTCAATTCACTAGGTGTGTTAATTAGGCGCCATAAGGAGTTGTTCCCCCGCTACCCCGCCGGCCATCACATCATCCAGACGCATGCATAAAGGATCCTTCCCCAAAGGAGTATACCAATAGACGCATCCATATAGGATCCTTCCACGAAGGAGAACGACAACCGACCTTGGTAACCAACCAAGGGATTCACCCCAGTGAATCGGACTCAATCTCAACCAGTATTTCGGGTGGGGTAACGTTGGCTCCTTCCGGTTCTATCAATTTAATTATAATAAACAAAACCATACCATTTACACACATCACAAAGAAAATCCAAGAAACCAATACCATTTCACAATTCCACTTGTCAATTCCACTTTCCAATTCCACCACACAATTCCACAATCAAAGTCCACAACATAATTCCACAACACAATTCCACGAACCAATTCCATGTACCGATTCCACACGAAGCCACAACTTGCAATGATAGATGCAAATTACAGTAATTCATCTCATCTCATTTAATCCTATCTCACATTCCTAGTTCAGATTTATTAGCCATCATCTTTCATCCCAATCCCCACGTCACACATCAATTGATACAAACATCACACAATATTCACAAGTCAGTCATTCAGTTTTACTCTCAAGGTTTCTTGCAAGACCTAGTTCTATTCCAAGTCCAGTTTCAACTCCTCACTCCCATTTCTAGCCACCTAGTCAACTGTACATCCACACAAGTCAACCACACATATAGACAAGTCGATCATCCACTCAAACAAGTCAACTCAACACCACATAACAACAACAATTACAATAACACCAATTTGCCATTTCTACTTCCTAGTTCAAACAAATATTAAATTAAATTACATAATCCGCCTAATCCATTTGACTCGATTTCCACTCATAAATCATCCAATCACGACATCCTAGTTCTCCTCAAGCATTACCCAAAATACATTCGAGACTCCAACCTTGTTGGAATAGCCACATGTCACGCTATCAATCACCATCACACATAGCATTAATTTCACTCAAATCAATCCCACGACATCAATCAACCAACTCATGTAATCCACCACCCAATTCCATTACTCAATTCCATTACTCAATCCCTTAACTGATTCTATGTCATAAACCAGCACCCCAATCACATTATAGACCCCTCATTACACATATCATCCATATCACCCAAATCAGCACATAGTATACACTTCTTCCCAACATACATAGCATCAACTCATCCATCTCACATTCACAATAACATTCCACTACATACAACATTTCACATAGCACAAATAGTTTAAGGGTAAATGGCTAGCTTACCGGCCACCCCCACCTGCAAGTACGGGGGTAGCCATGTCGTGAGTCTCAGGGTTACCCTCCTGTTCATCCTTCATAGGACGACCCCACATTGGCAGAGCCATCCACCTGTTCATCATTTATAGCGCAACCCCACATTGGTAGGACCACCCTCCTGCAACTACAACTGACAATAGTATAATATACACAATTCTCATGTTCACAGACCCGTCCCTCCTATCACTATTTACTAATTCTGATCCGTTTATCATCATCGTTAATAATTTTCCCCAATCAGAACACATCACAAACAACCATCAATCAACAATCAATTCATTAATTAACAAGCACACGACAATCATCAATCATCATAATTCACATAACAATCAATTGCAGAACAGTTCTCCCCTTTTACTCTCTTTCAATTTCATGCAAAGCCCTACATTCTTCTAAGTCAAAATTTCAACTCCTCACACCGACCATTACTACCTATCATACGATAAACCCTCACCTAACAAGAAGACGAGGCTCTAAAAGAACTTCTAGAACTCGAACATCCAAGCTCTACAGCTCCAAAAACGTAGCTTCTTCCTTCTGACACCGACATCGCCCAACTCCGAAATAGCAGAAACCAAGACAAGCTTTCTCTTCCTCTCGTCGCTACGAATGCATAGCAAGAAACGGATCATCAATCGGACCTCCGTAGCTCCCGTAATCAAGGTTTGAAGTTGGGGGAAGTTTGGTTCGTCAAAGGGATTTTCGGGAGGAATGACAGAGAGAGAAGTTGATGATTTTCGTCAAAAAACCCATTTTTTATAGTTAGACCATGATACACGGCCATTTATCATGATGCACAGCCATGTATCATGATACACGACGTGTATCTCTAATACACGGCTATGTATCATGATCTACCAACTTCGATGAATTTTTCACGTACTCTCTTGTAACTTTGACCCGACTTAATTATGAACGTCCCAGACTTTGATGGGGTCTTAAGAACATTGTTTCCAATGTCTCAACCATCCAAACTCGAGTTCCAAATCGTTCGGTTGGGCGGGGATGTTACAACATGTTTATGCTCTCAATCACTTTCTCTACTGAATTATGCCATTGGTTTGCATTTCGACCACGATCTCCACCACGGTGACAACACGAGAAACTAGTCAAAAGGACTTTGCAAGTGACTGTAATAATCCTACACTACGAGGGCTTATGATGAATGGGTGAAGGGATGTATGATGATGATGGGTTTGGTGCGGTGCGGTGTGGTGTGGCAATCGACTAACCTCCCTCAAATCAAAATCTATGGATTCCTACCGTCTAACTAAACACGGTGATATGAACCGCTGCAACCATCGGCAGACGACCCTTAAGCACTGCAAGCTGAATACCTGAAAAACAAGTGGAATCTATGGAAACCTAGGTGGAAAGTACTTAGACCAGCTAGCTATAAAGAGCTAGGAACCCTAAATGTCCAGTCGAAGGTGCACACACAAGGGGTGAATACCATAGATGATAAACCAAACCTTAAGCTAAGCAACAACGAGCAAAAGCTTGAAGAAAAACAAGAACTTGTGTTCTGAGATTAAAATTATTCAAAGGCTGTTTTACATCGTAGGCCAAAGGTCTTTATTTATAGTTGAGGATTCAGGAACAAGCTCTTCGAATCCTACTCCTATTTTAACTCTAGAATGCTTAAAATATTCCTAAACAATCAAAAAATATAAAGGAAAACCGAATAAAACATTAAAATAGCCTAAAAAGGCAGAAAACCCTAAACTGGCAAAATAGGCGTGATCACGCAGTGTACGTGCTCACGCCGGATTGGGAATAAAACATTAAAATAGCCTAAAAAGGCAGAAAACCCTAAACTGGCAAAATAGGCGTGATCACGCAGTGTACGTGCTCACGCCGGATTGGGACTCCTAGTCGTCAAGGACTCCGTGTCCTTCGGGAATCCTTCTCCGAATCCAATAAGGATTGGTGGAGTTTTATCCTGGCCGCGTAAGGAATCTTTGGGCACGAAGGATTCTGAAAAGGCACGAGTATTTTGTGTACTCGGCCCAAATCGCCACTGCGTGGTGCTCAGGTGTCGGCATGCGCCTGTGCCTGGCTCGGCTCTGAGCCCTCGTCGAATCTTGCCAAGCCTGCAGTCTTCTAGCTTTGATTGGCCTTCAAGAGTGTCCCTAGGGTGTCTTTAGGCTGCAGCTTGGCCTTAGGGCTCATCGGTGCTGCCCTGTGCCCGTGGCTTGGTGCTAAGCTCGACCTGGGGCTCGTGTCTCGGCCTGACATAAGTATCATTGCTTGGCTCGGCATTGTCCTGGCTCCAAATGGGGTGGAGGCTAGGGCAGTTTTGTATTTGAACAGTGTAACATACCAAGGCCTGAGAAACCCTTGAAAGGCCTGGCTAGAAAGATGCCTCGACTCTAAGCACTTCTTGTACGGGCCTAGGCTTTGGTCCCGTGCTGGTGTCCCGGGTGGTGTCCAAGAATTGATGAGCACTCTGGGTCTGGTGGTCGCGATCACTTCACACGGGGTGGAATAATGTACGCTCATCCTATGATACCCTCAGCAACTTAGCACTTTTATTTTTTTCTGAAATTTTTCTTTCTTTCACATTTACTTATTGTTTTCGTTCTTCCTTATATAGGGAGAAGAACGTTTTTTACTTTCTAACTACTACTTTCACTTGTAACTTTTTGAACTTTTTCTTTGTATTTTTTTTGTTTTTCTCTTTTTTTCGTTTTTCTTTTTGTGCTAAATCTTTTAGTTGTTATAGGGGTTTACACGTCTAGACATACTAATTAAGACCACCAGTTTACTGGCTATAGGCAAGTCACCATAGACCGACTTCCGATTAGCTAATCTCAGGCTACTACCACATGGGATCAATGGGGTGAACAAAACATGGGGATGGCTATAACGTAATATTGAACCGAAAGAACAGGCCAAACACAAGGATTTACACCTAGAGGGATTGAAGTTGGGATAGCTTCTGGCTTAAATAGCAACTTCTAAGTGCCTCTATCATCCTAGTACTCGTGTTATCGTGTGGTCTCAAATAGGTCTCATGCAAATTTTAACTCATTCAAAGTATGAGAAAGCCACTAAAAAAGAATAAAAGTTGCTAGTTATGTGCAACGGATCAAAAGCTCACAGTTGGTTGCTAGTCGGACTCGCTCATTTTCATGCAATTCAAGGTGGCACTACAAGCGTGATTCTAATTTCTGTTCTGACCAGGTTCATTTAGCATCAATATAGGCATGTTGGTTACAGGTTCTAAATTAAGCAGTCTAAACATCATTGTGAAAATTTGAAGTCAAAACATCAAAAGTCAAGAACCGAGTAATTCTAGCTAGATGAATCTAACATGAACCACAGAATCACATATAAGCAAACAAGTTTAAGCACAATTCTTCTAGCACCCTACCCCACACTTAAATCATATTGTGTCCTCACAGGATTAAAAGAGAGTAGAGTTATCTGGAATACCTGGATGGTGATGGTCGATGTCGAGGATGAGGTTGGGAGCCTAGAACAGAGTGAAGCAGCTACACAAAATCATACAAAACAAAAACAACATAAAGATCAAAAGGAAATCGGGACAAGTGTCCCAGATCCACACATAATAAAATTCGACCGAAATCCGAAAAGAAGAAATATTAAGAAAAGGGAAAGGTGGGATTCTGGTTTTGGAAAAGGGAAAACAATTTTTAAAGTTTTAACTAAGTTCTCGGCGAGAATATGGAAGTTCTCGCCGAGAACTTATTTGAAAATATTATTAAAAAAACCGACGCTGAAACTTGACCAGTTGAGCCAAAGTTCTCGGCGAAAACTTCTTTACAAACATTTCACAAATGTTGACGTTGGGAAAATTCAAAATAGAATGCCAAGTTCTCATTGAGAATGTGGGACCTAGGCACTCAAATATTAAATTGAACAAAACTAACATCCTAACTTAACAAGACCGAAATAAAATCAATAAAAATTGGAAAAAAACCCAAATAAATTGAAATTGAACCGAGAACATGAGATACACACAATAAAAATTAAACCACGAATTGACACTTTTGGCTCCCCCGAAAGAGACTCAAAACACAAAGACTGACTCAACAAATTCAAGAATGACTCCAACCGTGGGTTGCCTCCCATGAAGTGCTCTCGTTTAACATCCTTGAGCTAGAAGATATCTGGATGACGATCAAGAAGCGTCCCAACTCAGGACTTCCTTCACGCTCGCATCGGAATCCATGAAGTACAACTTAGGTGTACCTCCAGTCAAGAGAAATAGCCTCCCATCGGCGTGAGTTAATTGGGTTCGACCATCGGGGAGGTTGCCAGTGACCTCGAATAGCCCAAATAGATCCTTCAAATGCATGTTTTCATCCGGTGTCTTGGCGAATGATGGCGGGGCAATTGACTTCCAAGCCACTTTCTTTGTCGCCTTGCATTCCTTCTTTGCTTCGCCATAATCTCTAGCTCGTTGCAATCCACCGGTGGGTACCTTCTTTTCTTATGTCTTCCTTGTCTCCCGTACTAGAGGCTTGTTCTTTGGGAGAATATCCTGCTCAACACCTGTAATACAGATTTCGGAAGAAATGTTAGATTTTTCATTAGTACTAGAGTTGGCCGAGACTAACTCTACAGTATTAATAGATAAACAATGTGCATCTTCCTTAACAGAATATTGCATACCGTCCTTGAGGTAGAACGTTACACTATCCTTTCTGACCCTTTAAGTCAACGAGCCATGTTGGACATCGATGGCCGCGCTGGCTGTTGCCAGAACGGTCAGCCTAGGAGGAGGGTAGCATCTACCTCTCCGGTATCCATTACAACAAAATCAGCAAGAATAGTGAAAAAAACACAACGGACAGCCACATCTTCTATTATTCCCCTAGGCGTTTTAACAAAATCTATCAGCTAACACCAACAGTAAACTAATCAGTTTCAATTCACCTAGATTCAAGTTTTCATAAAGACATGTAGGCATGGCATTAACAGAAGCACCTAGATCAGCTAAGCTACGATCAGTTTTCAAACCATTTATGATGCATGGTAAAGTGAAAGAACTAGGATTGCGACACTTAGCTGGGGGAGGTATGGATAGTGTCTGACAGAAGATGGAAGAGCACTCTTCATTAAGGGAGACAGAAGACGCCTCTCCCTTCTTCTTGGTCTTCGTAGGATCCTTCATGACCCTTTCAGCCCGTGTTTCTTCTCCGTGGCATCAGTCGGTGGTATCTTGAACTCTGTGTTCTTCAAGATCGAATACCATTTCTTGTATTGGGTGTCAAGGGTTTTTAGCTTCATGGCCTTAGGAAACGGAATCCTAGGCTGATAAGGAGGGAGGGGTGACGTAGGAAGGAACTTCGGATGAGACGGGGCAGTCACTTCCTCTTTTTATTCTTTATCTTCTTCCTCGATCTCTGGCATGTCAATGACGTGCAATATCGTTAGGAACCATGACCGGATCGGGCATTGCATGACCATCTAGTTGTTTGCCACTTCTTGTCGAGATGGCCTTGACATATTCATTCCTTGGGTTCGGTTCCGTTTGGCTCGGCAACTGACCCATGGGACGACCACTAGAGAGGAGGCTGACAATGTTGTTGAGCTGGTCTTCCATCCTCTCACCTTGAGCTATTTGGCCTTGATTCAAGGCAGCTTGAGCTTTGAACTGTGCATCGTGGTCGTCAAGTCTCGCCATGATTAGGTTGAGCTTCTTATCTATCTCGCTCTCCCTATTGCTTTGTGGGACTGACCTTTGAGGTTGTTGTCCTCCGGTGAACCCAGGTGGTCCTTGGTAACAATTGTTGAAGTACTGATTCTGGCGATTGCCAGGTGTTGTACCATAATTACCCTGGTTCCATTGAGGTGGCTAGTAAGATCCACTTGGTTGATTACCCGGCTTCTGCTCTTGAAATGACCCAGATGGTCAATTATTCAGTTTCTGATTCATGCCAAAATTGTATGGAGGATGCTCTTGGAAGCTCCCTTGTTGTTGCTATTGTTGAGGTTGTCTGAACTGATAGTAGTCGAAGTAGCCTTTTTGATCATTGATGAAGCCTTGACCAATAAAGTTCACTTCATCCATAGACCAGACATCTGCTTTACCGAAGTTCTGACAACTTCCTCCATTGTGAGCACAAATCCCACACCACTCGCAATCAGCAACGAAGACAGAAGTTGAAGGCGGATTGATGAGGGCACCAGCTTTCTTCATGTGCTTCTGAACTTCTGCCTTGATTTGTTCTTCAATGTCTAGCTGACTCTTGGATGCTTCAGAATGTCTCTCCTAGTTTCTACGAGGATTGTACTGACTTTGTGAACACAATCTCGACGAGAACTTTGAAGTTCTCACCGAGAACTTCAAGCCTGGCAGCTGTGAGCACTTTCTCAATTGATTTTACTTCTCTAATGATCCTGAATCATTTAGGCTTGGCAAACTAAGGCCCAAACACGGGTATCCGCCCATTATCCGGCCGGAATGGGTGGGCTTTGCCCCCATTGATCGAGTATTTGACGGGGTCGGGTAAACCCGTTACCCGGTTTGGGTGTTTTGCGGGTGGGGATCGGATTTTGGGTATTTGACCCGGCCTCAAGCCCGATGGGTACCCGGGAGCTAAAACGACGGCATTTTAGGATTATCACAAAAGCCTATTTTTAAACTCTAGCTCATTTTCCTTCCTTCTTTCTTCGACTTCAACTCAAAACTCTTCCCCTGAACTACGGCTACGGCTGCTAAAGAATCACAGCGTGAAGCTTACCCCAAATCGGCAAATCCCACTGTCCCAGCCTATCCTGGTGATTTCTGCCCTATTCTTTCATGTTTCATACTTGAAATCCTGATTTTCCTCCTCCATCCATGATTTTCAGCATGAATATCAATCAATCTTTGATTGAATCATGTTGTTATTATCGATCGAACGACATAAATGACTCGTCCTAGTAGTGGATCAAGGTGCTCTGTCTCTTTGATAACAAATAAGATTCTTCCGATATTGACTCTTTCTTTCTGTTTATGTTTTCTTATTCGTATTCTTAGTCCTAGTACTATAAATAGGGTGTCAACTCTTAGGGTTTTAACCATTACACCTTTGTTCATCGCACAATCTCTGGAGTTGGACTTGAACCTATTCTATGCTTTTGCCTTGATTTTTGGAAGTCAAATCTGCAATCTAAAGCGGTAAGTGATCTCAGCTATAAATTATCGAGTTGGTGTTAAAGTGTTGTTACTTATCTGAAACTCATTGTCATAACTATTCTGAAATTGAACAACTAGTGTTGTTTCTGGTTATTAGTCAGTGATTGTGATAAACTAATTGGTGATTAACTTGTTGATGAGTAATTGTTGATTTGTTATCTTATTGAAAAACTCTTGTATCAGTGTGTGTTGATTTGCTTATTTCACTTATTGTAATTTAACTATTCATTTCTATACTTGCTGGTTTATACTTATCTATTTTCATTCATAGTTTCGAGTTGTTGTTGAAGTGTTGTTAACATGTCTGCTAATGCTATATGTTTTTTGCTAACTATCTAGTAGTATGTTACTTGGAGCACTATTATTCATCTGTTGTTGATGACATTTGTTCTTGGAGCTACTGCTGTCAAGTATCAAGCAAGGAGCTGTTGCAATCAAGATTCAAGCGAGGGGGCTGCAGTGTTGCATTCAAACAAAGGGTTGTTTCACTTTATTTTGAATTTCGGAACTTATGTTCTACAATCTGAATTTTGGATATTACTTTTGGATATTATTGCATTAGCGCATTTGAATATTATTCTTTAGTGTGCAGTCTGCACTTTTAATTTTATTATGGTTTGTAGAAAATTGGTCAAAATCTTTCTTTTCTGGGTATTACCCGACAGACCGGGTAAACCCGTTGGCCCGATGTTGGGCGGGGATGGTTCCATTTTCATACCCAATTAGCTTGGATGGGTGGGTACTGGTAAAACCCGCCTAATGAACGGATGGGGATCGGATATACCAAACCCGTCCCCGACCCACCTATTTGCCAAGCCTAGGATCATTCCTTGAGGTTCCATTGCATCCCGAACACGTCCTACGGCTACGTATTTGACGGAAAAAACTTATGTACTCAACAAGACACTCGAAAACACTTCAAATAGACCCGAAACGGGCCAAAGTAACCAATTCGGTAGGAAATAGCGTTATTCAATGAATACTCACTAAACTACCCCTAAAACGTGCTAACAAGCAATGAAATGTCACTTAATCGGGGTCGATAATCACGATAATTCTAGTGTCATCAAATTACCCACACTTAAGCTTTTACTTGTCCTCAAACAAATTGATTTAGAACGCAGTCAAGTTCACAAATGACAAGATCGATTAAATTGAGATTCAATTCTTAACAATGAATTTTAAACCGATATACTTAGAACAATTAACCTTACACATCAGCCGAACAACCCGGTCTCACTAATTCTCTGCACACAACAAGTAGTAATCACCAATCATACACAATGCCGACTGAACCGACCAGACTTCCTCACACATAAAATATTTGGTAAATTGGGGGAACTCACTACAGGAAACTGTTAGTTTAATAGCAACAGATTAATAGCGGCCAATTTTTTGCCGCTGCTAAATTGCTAAAGTCGTGTAATTTAACAGCGGCCACTTAGCCGCTATTAAATTAGATAGTTTAACAGCGGCCAAGTGGACGCCGTTAAATTATGCACGCATATTGGGCTTTGTAGCCGTCAGATTAAAGTTAAAGAAACACAAAACAAGAAATCTCAACCGTCGGATTTAAGTTGGACAGTTTAACAGCGGCCTAGTGGCCGCCGTTAAATTATGCACACGGATTGGGCTTTATAGCCGTCAGATTTAAGTTAAAGAAACACAAAACAGCCAATCTCATCCGTCGGATTTAAGTTGGAGATCCATGGCTTCTTAATTCCCTTCCCTTCGTCATCTCCGTTGAAACTCCACCGCCGGCAGTAACCACCACTCAGCCGTCGTCTCCTCCACCGAACCAAATCTTTATCGTTGCACTCCTCTTCCGCCGAACCAACTCCTCCATCGTCGAATTCCTCCATTGTCTCCTCCACTCCTCCATCGTCGAGCTCCTCCACCGAACCAAATCTCCATCGTTGAACTCCTCTAGTGAACCAAATCTCCATCGTTGAACTCCTCCACCGAACCAACTCCTCCATCGTCGAAGTCCTCCTCCGTCAAACTCCTTCATCGTCAAAGTCCTCCACCGTCAAACTCCTCCTCCGTCGAACTCCTTCAGATCTGCCTCCATTAAACTCCTTCAAATCCGACTGTTATAGTCTACTGGATCTACCTCTAGGGTGAGAATTTTTGTTGGGTGTCGCCGGAGTTCCGGCTATTATTTTTATCGTCAAAATAATTTAACAACGGCCTCAAAATAATTTAACAGTGGACAGCGGCCGCTGTTAAATTATTACGTTTAACCGCAGCCGCTTTTTGCCGCTGTTAATTCGTTTTAACATTGGTAAATTTAACAGCGGTCGCAGCCGCTGTTAAATTACAATTCTGCCGCCGTTAAATACTCAGTTTCTTGTAGTGACTCTCACACTCTATGTTTTTTTTTTCGGGACATCTCCAAAAGAGATATCGTAGACCGTGAACCATCCTAAGAGCTAAAAAAAAGGAAAAAGAAAAGGCAAGGGAAGGGGAAGGGGGAGAGGGGGGGGTTGGGGTGGAAATTTATCCACCAACTAACTTAATGCCAGAAGGATCTTAAATTGAATAGACCAATAGAATTTGGGAGAAGGGCCAATGCTTCTTTAGCAAGGTTATGTGCCAATGTATTTTGTGATCTCGGAATGGGTGTGTATTCCACAAAATCTAACTCATTAATCAATTGTCTAATTTTTGTGACAATTGCTCCAGCATGTGAATGCAGGGCTTTCCCTTGCGCTATTTCATTTTAACCTGTTGTGCATCCCCTTTAATCACAACATTTTTTTCTTTGAATCTAAACACCATTGTAGAGGCTTCTCTAAGTGCTAGACATTCAATGGTAAAGGAGAGTTTGATCTCTCACACTCTATGTTTAGGAATGTGTTTATGCTTTCAATCACTTTCTCGACCGAATTATGTCATAGGTTTGCATTTCGACCATGATCTCCACCACGGTGACAACACGAAATGATCATGGGGAAATCTATTTTGCCGGAGGAAGTTCCTTGCCCAATTGTTCAGATGCTTTCACTGTTGAGGCGCTGGCAGTTCGGGAAGCTTTACTCTGGTGCACCGATAGAGAATTATTGAATGTGGACATTGAAGGTGATGCCGCGATGGCCATTAATCATATGCTTGACAAACAAAGACTGCATCCCCCCGCTGGAGCGATTATCCAGGAGTGTAAGTTGTTGTTGGCCCACTTCCCGTTGATTCGTTGTTTTTCGGTTCGTCGCGGGCCAACTCAGTTGCTCATCATGTTGCTCGTCATGCCTTGACAATGCTTCCTCTCCGAACAAGATTGTTGAATTTTTCCCAATTCGCTGGCTCGATCCCTTCTTAGAAGATGTTTTGGTATCGAGGACCCTCTCCCCCCTGCTTAGTTTAGGTGATCTTAGTTCTCTCTTCCGTGGGAGGACACGACCAAAAAAAGATCTTTGAAAATAACTGAAAATCAATAATTAAAGTTAAAAATTTGTAAAATTAAAAATCTATGATTAAATTTATATCCATTTAACATGGTCCATTAAATCTCCTCTTAAAAATTGAATGATTATGATTAGTATCCTCATATGAGTTTACTAAGGGGTGTCATGATAGTAGAAATTCCCAAGTTGAGTCAAACAAACAAACTCAACAATTAAAAGAGAATACATGATTTGTGTAGGAGCGGTCAATTAAAAGTTTGTTATAATAGGGATTGGATGTTAACTTGTGATAGCTGGAGGACTAATTGAGTTTTATCCTTCTAAAAAGGAAGGGCTAATTTAAGGATTTTCCTGCTTCTTTGGTAAGCTTCTCGACCGTTTTCGGAAACCAAATATTGGTGGGAGGGTTTTCTTTCTTCCTCCTCTCATTAGGCATCAGTCAGTAGTAGTCAGTCTCCCTACTTTCGAATTTCAACACTTACTAACCCAGAAGACCATACAAGAATTAACCTAACGGAGACGAACGATAACAAGAAGAAGAAGAAGAAGAAGAAGCAGCAGAAGAGAATGTTTTACTCTCAATGCTTCCTTTCCAGTAAAGGCCCACTGAGTTCAGTTTGGGTGGCTGCTTACTGCTTCAACAAGCTCAAGAAATCTCAAGTCGCTGAGACTGACATCTCCTTCTCTGTTGGTTCGTCCTTCTTCCCTCCCCCATTTCTTCTTCACATTTGTTCTTCCTCCGAATCTGTTCCATGAAATTTGCTGCTTTCGAGGATTCTTCAATTGGGTGGACTTGTTGCTTCAGTGCTTTGTACCCTTTCCATTTCCTATTCCGTACTGTTCTCTTGCGTGGGTTAAAATTTCAAATTTCATGTTTTTTTATATCCGTTCTATGTTGTTGGCAGTTTCAGGAACCCTGCTGTTTTTGGATCTTCCTGTTTAACATTACTTGATTCCCTGATTAAATCTCACTTGTTGTAATTCAGAAAAAGTTCTGCAAGATGAATTTGATGCCGTTGGGTATAGAGTATTGGCCTACTTGCTCCTCGGCATTGTCAGGATATACTCCAAGAAGGTTGATTACCTGTTCAATGATTGCAACAAGGTGCTTGTTAAAGTCAAGGGTTTTGTTGTCGATACTAGTGACAGTTCGCTTGTGCCATTTACTGCTCCTTGTTTCACTATTACCCTTCCTGAAAGCTTTGAACTTGACGCTTTTGACTTGGGAATCTTGGAAGATACTAGTGGGTATGTTGTTGTACTCAGATGTGTAATGAGTCATTTGTCATTTCAAACTAATACAGTTCCTAACTTCTTGCTCTTCAATTTAGGTGTAATGTGCTGCCTCTAGAAGATATCACGCTTAGAGGTATATCCCTTTCTTGCCTTTTTTTTGTTTATGTTTCACTCTGCATAGCGATTGAAGTCCTTTTGAAACAGATGTTACAAGGAGGCGTGGTGGATCTGAGTGCCTCCTTCTTGACAAGGTATCTTCCATGTGATTACTTAGGTTATGCTAATGATAGTGATTGTTGTACTTTTTTCAGTTTTTGCAATACATGTCGTGTGTCTGACTTGTTGGCATGCTGTTGCAAGTCTGGAATGCTTAAGTAGAAACAAAATCTTTTGGCATTCTTATATCGTCTTTTGGCATGCTGTTACATGTCGTGTGTCTTTTGGTAGAAACAAAATCAAGTGGATGACATTGATAGTTGAATAATGGTTTGTAGTGATTTAGATAAGTTGTTGATAAGTTCCGTGTTATGTACTGCTTTGGTCTGCAGTTTCGGACCACCGATGTTCCTCGTCAGGATAGGTGTCCCGCAGAAGACTCTCTGAATGAGTATGTAAACTTTTCTGAAAGATCCCTTTAATGTCATACAGTCCCTTCGTTGTCTAAATTATTTATGTTATATGTTCTGGTTTCTCACCCTGGAACTTATTGGAATAAATCATGTAGCATGTTAGCAATTGAGTATAGACCAAGTAGACCAAGTATTGAAGAGGACTTGGAAGTATTTGCAGAAGCTAATGATAACTGTCATCAAGATTCTGTTGAGCGTGAAATGTTATGCTGGGTTGAGAAAGAGCCTCCAGACATTGGAACATCATATTCAAGAGTATTTCAACCTGAAGATAGCGCAGACTCCAATGAAATGTGTATGCAGAAGGTATGGGATGATAGTTTCTGTGAAGCATTATCCCTTAATGTTGACATGTTTCACGGAATTGAGACACAGCCTGTGAAGATTGTTGAGGCGCTTGATGAATGTCAGCAGATTGAAGGGCAGTATTCAGATGTCTCGCGTGTGCCTGAGGCACAAAATGATATGCATCACAGTGTTCCAAGTGAAATAGAAGTAATGATTGAGGAATTTCAAGACAATACATCCTTGCAGGACCAACCTGTGGATTATGAAATGTGTCCTGAAGTTCCATTCGAACATTTTGGTGCAGATTGTAAGGATGATGCAGAACCGGTTGACTCGTTGCAGACAACATCATCAACATGTCTGAAGCGAAAGTTTGGGCTAGTATATCAAAGGAGAGCAAAGAAATTAATTGTTTATGATGCATCAGAGTCTGTAGAAGCTAGCATAGAGAAATTGCTGGACTCTAGATTATCTCAGGACAAAAATATGCAGCCTGAAACATTCAGCCCAGTTGGTGGGCTCCCTGAATGTGCTACCCCATGTATTAAAGATAGTCAGAGTGAAGTGGAACCCATCAAGTCGTTAGACTCAACTCTATTGGGAAATACAAAGTACCTATTGTCCAGAGATGATTGTCCTTTGTCAGTTACGGTTGACATCACTCCTGAATCAAGATTTCTTAATACATCAGGTATAAGAGGACTGTATCTGTTGCCACTTAAAAAAAAATATCTATTGCCGATTTTAACTGTTGAAGAAAATAAGTAGCAATGAAGCTCCCTATCCGTTCCTTTCCACTTTCCAGGTTGGAACTCTGCGTGCAGCCTTTTCTTTGCGTACACTTTAAAGTAGACAGTAGCTCCATGTGTAATCAATGTCTTACATCTGGCAACTTTTTGTTCATGTTGATGTTTAACACTTTCATATGACGCTTAGTGAGTTCCATAAAGTTTGTATTGTTAACAAGTTACTAAAAATATTTCTTATTGTACAGGAGTTAGTAGAACACCAGAGTTCTCAGTTATTCCTACTCCAGCTGCTAAGGATGCTGCTCCAGCTCATAGGAGGAGGAAATACATCTTCGATGATATTATTGTGATCCCTAATGAGTAAGTGGTTACCCAGGCCTTGGTTTTGTATTGTCTGCTGTCTTTTATTTACTGTAGTTTAGCTTTGAAACATCAAAGGAGGAAAGAAAACTTGTAAACTGTTGATGTTAGGATAATAAGTCTCTTACAGGCTTTGCATGCTTTGGGTATGTAGTGTCTGCCTTCTTTTATTTACTGTAATTTAGCTTTGAAGCATCAAAGGAGGAAAGGAAACTTGTAAACTGTTGGTGTTAGGAAAATGACTCCCTTACACCCCTTTGCAGCTTAATTAAGCAAAACCTAGAGGATCCCTGTGAGTTAGTTGCTAAAAGGAGGAAAATTCCTCGAACTGCTCTTGATTCCTGGAGGGCTTATCGACTTCCGATCTCCATCGGTGTTTAATGGAGCCCTTAATTCCTTGTGAGTTCACCATTATATTTTATTGTAGAAATTAATGAATCATGTTATCAATATTAAACATGATCCACACAGGTCTGTCATTGGAGATTGGATGCATTCCCGCTAGAAGGAGATCAAAGAAATCAGATACTGAAAAAACAGTGGACACTCCAAAAAAGAATCTGTCAAGATACACTATTGGCCAGTCAACTAAAACTGTGGAACCTGCAGACAAGTTGGAGACGCTGAATTCTGAACATGGTACTAGATCAGTTGAAACCGGGGAACTTAAAGATAAGTCGGAGATGTTAGATTCTCAACATGGTACTAGATCAGTTCAAACTGTGGAACTGTCAGACGCTATAGGGCATTCTGTATCTCCATCTATTGGTAGGCCAGTTGAAGGTGTTGAATCTCTGGAAAACTTGGGTGATTCTTGGCATCCAGTTGTTGATGAAGCAGCTGAAGTAGGTCCACAGGAAAAGTTAGATGGTCATGAACCTGAAAATGCTGGCCAAACTTCTGAGCAGTTGGTGATTGCTCCTGGAACTCCGGCTCGTTTATCGGTTCAAATAATGAACCCTCCAAGAGAACTGAATACACCAGAGTTGGGATATGTCTCAGAACCTACCAGAATTGCCCCTGAAACACCGATGCAGTACACAGGAATAGTGAGGTCATACGAAAGCCCCGAGAGGCCTGACAGTTGCAACTCAGATTTGGTAGGTCCAAGATTTGATCAAAAGAAGGGTGAAGAAATTGATTTCAATTTCATGAATGAGGTATGGAACTACAACTTGATTGTGACCAACTCGGTGATAATGTCACATTTTCATTTACTCCTGATAGTGAGAAACTGAATCCTTCACTCTATTCTCTCACTTGTTCATTTCAGGATACGAGGGCTGAAGATGAAAGCCAGAACATGTGTAAGTAATGCAATACAGTCATTTCATTTTTAAGAATAGCCACATCATGTAAATCCTCTCATATATTTTTGTATATTGTTTACAGATGGATGGTCAGAGAGAACCAGGTATGATGTAGAGATGAATGGGTACAACATAAAAGCCATAAAATTTTCGGATATCCTCTGTTGAGCCTAACCACCTGCCTTTTGAATATCTATCTTTAGAGTGGTGGCGAGGTTCTTGCAGAAGAGTTTTCAAGAGAAGATACGAAACGGGGAGGAGGAAGAGGTAAAGTTGCTGCAACTCCTGGAAGGAAGAACCAAGAAAGAGAGCGCAAGGGTTTTCTACGAGATACTGGTATTTTTTGACAATACAACATGATGTGAAATTAGAACATGGATAAGGATTATAACACAGAAAGAACAATTTTACAGGTGCTGAAAAGTAAAGGGCATGTGGAAGTGAAGCAAGAAAGTGGATACGGAGAAGTTGTTGTGGAAAAGGCGTCTCAATGGAGTTGTGATGAGTGAAAACTGCTAAGCTGGGAATTATATTTGTAGGTTTGGTGTTGGTGACTTGGGATTTGGCCATCATAAACTCTATGGGGTTGCACAGAAGATTTAACAGTTAGGAAGAGATAGATGTAGGAAAACAGGATGTTAGGTTTTGTTCTACTTGTAGCTGCACAGAAGTTGAGCAGTTTTAACTTTATTTAGAGGTTCTGGTAGTGTGGCCGTTAGGATTCGACATTTTCTCTGTACATGAAATATGAAATATTTAATTGCCAAAGACCTTTTTGCATCATAGATTTGTTGAGAGAGTTCCTCACCGTTGATTGATATTAATCAACTCGACCATTCAATTTACTTACCCCATTTTGTCACATAACCCTACTGCGCAAAAAGAAAGAGAAAGTCACTTGTGTTGCAAGTCATTTGAAGCTCAATCGGCAGAGATGATCAAGTTTGTGCCACGGAATCAATCAAAGCAATTAATCAAGCCCTTAGGAGTGAAATCAAAGGAGTTAGTGTGACAAGATTGCTCTACTTAAACCAATGAAGTAAGGAAGCAGCGATCAAGACTTTCAGGGGGGGAGAAAGTTGCATGCATGCTTTGTCACTCACTAGCGTGAGGCGTTCTTGCTCACTTGTCATTGTACGGATTTGATTTGCAGACTCTCTTTGTCACATGTTCATAAGTGAATCCCAGCTTGTAATTGTGTTTTATTCAGTTTTAATCTAGTGACTATCTCGAGGGTTGTCTCAAGATGTGGGATGTGGATGTAGACTCAGTATAGCTGGGTTGAACCACGTTAAAAATCGTGTGTCTTGCCTCCGCACCTTTTCATTCCTTTCTCTATTCGCTTGAACTAATCTCATCCAACGAACACACTACGTCTTGCTTGAGAGTCTCGTTAGATCAACATAGTTAGCAAGCATCTGTGTGTGATTACTAATCTGTTTTCAATTGGTGTCGGAGCTTACACTATCATTGAAGATAATTGTTGCCAAAGGGACATTCTCTATGGTGAAGCACAATGGTTAATTAAATGGACTCGCACACTCAAGACTCCCATGGTTAAACGGTATCGAATTACCAGTTATGGAAAAACAAAATGCAAGTTCTCTTTCAAGGTATAATCTAGTCGATAAAGGTGGTGTTGATCTAAGTGGAGAGTTTGATAGATGGGATGAAGTTAAAAAGAAAAATGTTCAATTAAATGAGAAGACTATGAATGTGTTTCATTGTGCTCTATGCAACGTGGAGTATAATAGGATTAGTAGTCTTGAAACTGCTTCTGAAATCTGGAAATCACTTGAGATTACTCACCAGGGAACTTCTTAGGTTAAAGAGTCTAAAATAAATGTTCTTATGCATGAATACGAGTTATTTAGAATGACTTCTAGTGAATTTGTGTCTGAAATGTATAAGAGGTTTAATCTCATTGTAAAAAAAACTTGATAATTTAGGGAAGAAAATTGAAAAAGATGATCTTGTTTCTTCGATCTTTGCCAAGGGTGTGGTGTGGATGCCCAAGATAACAGCTATCGAAGAAGCTAAAAACCTTTCAACTCTTAGTCTTGAAGATTTAATGGGATCTTTAATTAGTCATGAAGTTATTCTTAACCACACTAAGCATGAGGAAGACATTAGGTCTTCAAAGAATATTGCTCTTAAAGCCTCTGCTAAGAATACAATTAGTGACAATGAAGGTGACCAAATGATGAATTTTCTCTTATGACAAAGAAGTTTAGACAATTTCAAAAGAACAAAAGAGAAGCTTGAAACAATAGACTAGGAACATGATCTGCCTCTTCCCGGTTTTAAGTCACAAAGCAAGTTTCGAAAAGATGATGACAAAACTATTGATGAAAAAAAAATCATATTATGTGCTTTAAGTGTGGTAGATCAGGTCACATGTATTCAGATTGTCCGAACAAGGGCATTCAAAAGAGAAAGCCATGATGGTACTTGGAGCGATTCTGACTTTGAAGAAGAAGATCAAGTGTATTTGGCGATTACTGAAAATACAACAGAAGATGAGACTTCCCATGAGGTAACTTCAGAATTTTCAACTGAGTTTACTAAAGAAGAAGTTGTTACTGCTTATCTCTCATTAGCTACTTATACACGAAAGCTAAAAACATGTAATGTCAATCTTAGTAATAAATTAAAGGAACTTGCTACTCCAGGTCAATGTGATTTTAGTAAAACCATTCTTGATCTTCACAAAGAAATCTCTCTGCTTACCAAACATAATTCAATTTTACTGCGTCAAAACTATTACCGGGACACAACAAAAAGGATTAATGAAAGATCACAAAATTTGTTTCAACCTAGAGTTTCATTTTCTCGTAGCTGATTGGGAGGAAAACCTCCTTCAACAAAGATACCTAGTTTTTGGTTAGGGTCGTATTCTCACGGGTCCCTTTGTTCGGCTTACTCGTGGAGAGTGAGTTTGCTCAATGGGGGTAGGACACTCAAAAGTCAACAGTTCAATCAATCAACAAGTCAACACAATTCAAGACTCAAGAACGGGATCAAAGAGCATGGAAAAGAGTGACTACGACCAAGACAACACAAACAAAATAATCAGGACGAAGGAGGATGAGAATGGAGGGCGTAGATAAGTTCCCCCTAAGGATCATGACTATTGACTAAGTTGTTGAATCTAGGATGAAAAAAACTAATTATAATGATTTGCAATCAATTAGACACATCAAACATGGGTCCAAAGACTCTAATGAGACCTTAGGTATAGGCCAAACACTAACCAATTGGACTCTCATCACTAATACGCAAGACGCACACTAAGTGTTCGATAAAATGTCTATGAGGAAATTCAACTCAAACAGACTCAAATCTCGCCCCTCTCTAGAGTGTAACGATCAATCAAGCATATACTCTCAAGTCCTATGAAAAAACACCCTTTCGGGATAATTTCAAGCTAAGCATTGATACCATATTCAAGCATGAACTCAAGATATGGCAAAAATACATGAAGAACGAGAGTAGCCATTGCAAAAGCAATAAACATAGTTTATCATCATTCAACACAATGCAGCAAGCCAAATAGTCAATCCCCTTAGGGTTCTACAAATCTAACCTATGAGGGTTAAGTTACACATGAAAAAAGAAAGAAAGACAAAACCTAATTTGGAGATCACACTAATGAATCTACAATCCGGAGCGTCTTCTTCTTCGATTCGTGTTTCCAAGGTGTAGATGATGATTGGGGATGATTAGAAATAAGTAGAGGATGTCTAGGGATTATGGGGATGCATTGGAGAGGTTCCCCCTTCGTCAAAATAGGTTTGGAGGCGAGCCAAGGTCGAATCTCCTTAAAATCCAAAAAAACAGCATTTATAGGACTGCCCAACGCTGAGCGCATAACTGACACATTTCTGGCTTCTGGTCAGTGCATCTGTCGGTTGTGCGCCGTCTGTGCGCTAGATCTCACTGACGTAGCCTCCTCTTGAAACTGAAATGATAGTTTCTTCTTTCTTCCATAACTTGAGCATCCGAACTCCGATTTGATCATCGTTTGAACCAGTGGTTTCGTAATTGCGTGCTCTATCACGGACTGACATGAAAACTAAAAAAAACCTTGAAAACGTGAAAATGGATCAAAAGGGTCCTAAGAGGCTATTTAAGACTAATTATCATAAATCAATAAAAACTCATTTAAAAGACAACAACAATGCACGAATGCTACACAGATATGTATCAATTATGAGAAATTAAAAGTGACATATTTTGAGTCCTCAGTTGCCTTAAGAAAACACTTAGTAATTCATCATTTCGTCCACCCAAATGCTCATATTGTCATCAAACAAGTCATTCGAACTGAGTTTGTACTTTCACACAAACAAACAGGGTACCAAAGAAAATCTGGGTACCTAAAACGACTAACAATGATTCTCTTTTAGGAACAACCCGTCAACTCTGAATGGTACTTGGACAGTAGCTGCTCAAATGACATGACTAGAGACAAACGACATTTTAGCATCCTTATCATTCAGAAAGGAGGAAAGGTCATCTTCGGTGACAACAACAAAGGACATATTCTTGGTAAAGGTACTATTTGTAATGTCTTTATATCTAATCTTTCATAATGTTCTTCTCGTTGAAAATTTTAAACAAAACTTGCTCTCCATTAATCATTTGTGTGGAACTAAAAATAAGGTCATTTTTTAACCTACTACCTGATGTGTTCACAGAATTTCCGATGATAAATTTTTGTGCATTGGTTCTAAGAAGAATAATATCTTTAGACACCGTCACAGCTCCTAAAAAGTTAGTGTGACAAGATTGCTCTACTTAAACCAACGAAGCAACGATGAAGACTTTCAGGGGGAGAAAGTTGCCTGCATGCTCTGTCATTCAGTTCATTCAGCTTTTAGATTCTGTCACAGCTCCTTACCCTTAGGTCTAAGCCCGCAAACGTTCGCTCTATCGGAACTAACTACCAAAATTAATTAACCGTCTGTGCACCTGATTGATTTTAATGAGCTTCTCTAGAAACGGATTAACCCTAAATGGTTCCTAGGAAAGGCATAATTCATTGAAAAGGTTAATTAATTGTTTTGAGGTTCTAAAACAAGGCGGACGTTCGCCAACTATCCTTATTTCAATGGGAAACTAATATAGGTGATTAAGCTAGAAAAGAAACACAGATTAAGAACAAATCAATTATGAAAAAGAAACTGTCTGAATTAAGATCAAATTATCGCCGATCCGTGACCGCTTTAAAGCCTTGGGTCACTTAGGTTTCATCTAATATAAGCTAGAAGAGTTTTAGCTATTCATCTCTAATAAACAAGATTCAAAAATCACAAAAGAATTCCGGCAACTTCGATCTTGAAACTGTAAAACTTAATTTCGACGATTCCCGACAACTTCAATCTTTGAAATCTTCAACTCCTAAGCTCCGAGCATCTTCCGGGACCCTGAAGGATTCTCTAAAAACTCTCCAAGTCATGGCTCTTCTCCGAAAATTGAATGTCCTGAATCAGGGGCTGAAGGGTTGCTTAAATAGGGATAAAACCGATCCTTGTCTGAGTTGGAACTGGAAAGGGTCAAGTTCTCGGCAAGAATGTTGAATTTCTCGCCGAGAACTTCTTTGAAAAGTAATTCAGAAATCATGCCGCAAGTTTTAATACTTTCTTAACAAGTTCTTGCGCGAGAACTTCTTTAGAAAATAATTCAGAATCAACACCGCATATTTCTTTAATTCCTTCACAAGTTCACGGTGAGAACTTGGAAAGTTCTCGCGAGAACTTCAACAAGAATTTCATTATAAACTCTGAATAATATTCGACGAGAATTGGATTGGATTTGTGAGCAAGTTCTCGCAAGAACTTCAGTACTGACATTGTTTCGATGATTCCCGATCCGCTTGAACTCCAATTTTGTCCCCGTTTGAAATGCTGAATTCGTGAGAGAGTCATCTATAATATGGTAACTTGGAGGCTCAACAAAAAAACTCACAACCAAGGTAAAAATATCGAATAAATGAATAATGTACGCACTTGGAGCTGAGAATTTGATAGTTAACACATTAACACCAAATACTCATCATAATAGCATTAATGGGTATAAAACGTAGTGTAATATGAGAAGATAATCACGGTAATTCTAGTGTCATCAGTATTCCAATCTTTGACTCTCTCTTTGATCTCGGTTGGACAACATTTGTCCCTAGCTATCGAAATTCCTTTTGTCTTGAACCCGTCTGACTCTTTTACAGTAGTCCCAACCTTTAAGTTACCGGCTCTTATCCTCTCCAAATGCAAACGCTTTTTTATGATACTAGTGTGACCATGCCCGACGATGTGACCAAGCCATATTCAGCATTAGCACTGATGTCGAGCATTATCGGGTGCCTGATGCCGAGTCACGACATCACCAATGCAGGTCCAAGAGTGATGATGCGGACCGTGGTTGACCAACACACCATGGCCGACCAAGACTCTAATGCTAACCAGAGCACTACTACTGAGCCGATGCTAGGCGCCAAAATCAGGCCACCACATGATCCTGATCTGAATGCTAATGCCGACTAGGATGTTGATGTCGAATCAGACACGGAGGCTGGGATGCTGATGCTGGGCCGAGGAACATTCTGATGTGAGACCGAGACGGTGATGCTGGACCAATGCGGAGCATCGGACCAGCACTGATCAAGCACTACCCACCACTTATACTGGGCCGAGAGCCTATTCCTTGGCCGAGTAGTCACAGGCCAATGTTGGGCCCTAAAGCCAGATGAATGCTAGACCAATGTTGGGCCTTCACAGGCCCATTATTGGATCGGACAGTGACAGAAGGAATACTCAGCATTAGGGTTTCACTCCTAGGCGCAAGTGTAGGAATTTTATTAGAGTTTTAGTCAGATTTGTATTCCTTTTTAGAGTCAGAATTTTATTCCTTTTTAGTTAGAATTTGGATTATTTTAATAATTTGAGTTAGAGTTGTACAAGCAAACAGAGAAGCCTTGTGGCCGAACCCCCAAACTTTGATGAATAAACAAACTTTGTTTTTTTCTTTGCATGAAATTGTAATTTCTTTCTTTACGATTTTCATGGAATTGATTGTCATCTAGAATTTGGTTTGTCGTGGCTCAAGGTCATCACCCTTAACTTCGTGGCACCATTCGACCATGAGACTTTGGGTTCCTAGCTCTTTATAGCTAGTGGGTCCAAGTCCGTTCCATCCCTGATTTTGAGGATTGTACTCGATTGCTAGGTTGCCGAGCATTTGGTATAGGACCGCGGACCACGGTTGTCGATGGTTCATATCAAATACCCTCATTACTATCACCCCTGATTTGATCTCTTTTGTTCTTGCTCGGAGCTCCAACTTTTGGTCTTTCGGTTCACAATGAGTCATAGTTAGTAGCCACTTGGTTCAACCTCCACTCTACGCTTCTTGCCCTTCAGTATGACCAGAACTCGTCCTTACCACCGTTCCATATCTGTCGCCTCTCCCCCACCCTCTAATTTTTCATCACCTATCACTTTCTACCCAGATCGTTTGACCTCACCATTATATCTCCAATTGACATCTGGATCCTGTATCACACTATAGTCACAAAACTTCCTCTCAGCCTTCCAATCTCCCCACCGAAGTAATCGACCCAAGACCCAGCCCGAACTAACTCAAAGACATTAAAATCTTACTGGTGTGAACCGCCGCAACCGTGGGCAGACGACCCTAACCACCGCTAGTCTTGAACCTTCGCTCGATCACTGTTGGCACCGGGGCGGGAAAGTACTTGGACCCGTCGGCCGCGATTGATCGAGAACCCTAAGTGTCCAGGAATGGCTCCACGACAGAAGGGGAATACTTCTGTTGATAATACCGACTCTAAGCTATGCACGCAGCATAAAACTAAGAATTGAGAGAACAAAGTTCTTATTTGATTAATTGATTCAAAGGGGTTCGTGTTTACAATGAGGCCGAAGCCTCTTATTTATAGGTGAGGAAGGGAGAACAGGCTCTCCTTTTCCTCCTATGAAATAGCTAATAAACTAATAAAGAAATACATAAAAAAGGACTGAAATTCGTAGCCTTGTTCACCAAGGAAAAGAGTCCTTCCTAAACTAAAACACTAAAAGGGAATAAGCTGGAAATTCCTAAAAAACAGCTAAACGGGTTCTGGGAGAAATTGCTAAATAAATACCAAATAAAATAGAAAAAATAAGCCCTTTGGCAGATCACTAGTAGACGTCATGGGCTTCAACTTTCATGTTGGGCTTCGGCCCAAATTCTATCTCCAAGTAGCCCATATTCGTCAATCTTCGTCAGACTAGAAATCTGTCCAAAACCGGGGAATCCTAGCTTGATTAGGATTCCTTGCTTGGATGTATTTGGCATCTCCTCTTCATTTCCCGTATCATAAATGGTCAACCATCCTTCATTGGATCAGGCTCAGGTGGTGGCCTGATCTTAGCTCTGAGCATTGGCTTCCTCGGGTCAGCATCCGAGCTCCTCTCCTTGATGCTTAGGCCAAGCATCACTAGGACTTGTTCTAGCCCTATCTCCCTCAATACTCCTCCGAATTCAGCTCCGTTTGTTGGAGGGTGCTCATGAGACTTCAAGCTAACCAGGGCTCTTGATATTTCCCTAAAGGCACGGGCCAATCGTTGGCTGGGCCAAAAGCACGCTTCTGTGGTGCCCGGCGCTTGGTCCAGCGCACGGGGCTGGCTCAGTGCTAGGCCTTTGTCGATCCTGGCCAAGCCTTCTGCTTTCTTCTTCATCCAGGTCTTCAGGGATGCTCTCAAGGGTTCTTTAATGGCTGGTGCTGGTCCGAGGCTCGTGGCACTGGTCATGGGGCCTAGTTTAGGTACTAGGCCTAGTTCTCGGTTGGCTCCGGGGCCTGACTTCGGGCTCCAGTGAGTTCCAGTCGGGCCCTTTCCTGTCTTCCTCCGCCGATGCTCTAGGAATGCTCCTAGAGACTCCCAATGCTCCTCTTCACCTCCAGGTGTCGTGGTAATCAGGGTAGGGCCTAGTGGCGGCCCTCAGCTTAGGGCTGGAATTGGCCCTACACTTGGCTCAGGGTCTGGATCTGGGGCTTTGTCTCTCCAAGGCTCCGGAGGTGGTACTGGCGTAGGCCTAGGCCTAGTGTGGTCTCGGCACGGTATTAGGGTTGGGGCTGGGTCGGCGTCAGTCGGGTCGGGTCGGGTGGCCCGGATCCCATCATTCCCCTCTTCTTGAAAAGGATTCGTCCTCGAATCCGCACCTGGTAATCCGTTAGAAATTTTAAAAATAATGGACATGGAGTGTAGGATTGGACCTGGTAGTTCGTGAACGCTCCTTGGGGTTTTGGGCCGTACCGGGATGGTACGGGTGCTCGGGGGTGCTCTAGGCGATCGGGCTACTCCGGGTGATCGGGCTGATCAGGGCTCTCCGGGTGATCGGGCTGATCGGGGCATCCTTGCGATCGGACTGAGCGGGCGCCGGGCGATGGTCGGGCGTCGGGGCTCTAGTCGGGAGCCGGGTGACGGTCGGGCGTCGGGACGCTGTCGGGCGTCGGACGATGGTCGGGCGCTGGGCGCTGGTCGGGCGCCGGGGGCTTCGGTCGGGGGCTGGGCGCTGGTCGGGCGCTGAGCTCCGGTCGGGCGCTTGGCTCCGGTCGGCGCAAGGCTCCGGTCGGGCGCTGGGCTCCGGTCGGGCGCTGGGCGCTGGCGCGGTCGGGCGCCGGGGCTGGTCGGGCGCCGGGGCTGGTGCGAGGCTGGTCCGGGTCTGGGGCCGGGGCTGATGCCGGTGCTGGGCGCGGGGCTGGGGCCGGGTGCGGGGCTGTGCTAGCGCTGGTGCTGGTGCTGGTACTAGCGCTGGGCCGGTGCTTGTGCTAGCGCTGGGCGTTGGACCGGTGCTGGCACTGGTGCTGGTGCTAGCGCTGGAAGCTGGGCCGGTACTGGTGCTAGCGCTGGGCGCTGGGCTGGTATGGCGCTGGTGCTAGTGCTGGGCAGGCACTGTGCCTAGCGCTGGCCTGATGCTGGGCAGGCGCTGGGTTTTTCAGGGCAGGCGCTGTGCCTAGCGCTGGCCTGATGCTGGGCCGATGCTGTGCCTAGCGCTGGCCTGATGCTGGGCAGGCGCTGGGCTAGTGCTGTGCAGGCGCTGTGCCTAGCGCTGGCCTGATGCTGGGCCGGTGCTGGACAGGTGCTGGGCCCAGTGCTGGCCGTCTTGGCTTCAAATCTTCTCTCCAACCTTTCCATCGTAGCGCTCATCTTAGCCAATATTTGAGCTATGGTTGGCAAGGTAGCCTCTAGCAACGCCAATTCTTCTTCTGTCATGGTTAGTTGATAAATCGAAATACAAGTCCTCCAACTCTTTCAACCAATAGATGTTAGGGTTCGGTTCACCAAAAACCCTAGGCAACGAAAGCTTAATAGAATTTTCTATTTTCTATTTTCTCTATCCCCTCTTCTTAAGAACAAACTTACGACGAAAGGAAATAAACTTGGCAAGGGTGGCCTTGCTTGATTTTCTATTTTCTACTTTCATGTTGGGCTTCGGCCCAAATTCTATCTCCAAGTAGCCCAAATTCGTCAATCTTCGTCAGACTAGAAATCTGTCCAAAACCGGGGAATCCTAGCTTGATTAGGATTCCTTGCTTGGATGTATTTGGCATCTCCTCTTCATTTCCCGTATCATAAATGGTCAACCATCCTTCATTGGATCAGGCTCAGGTGGTGGCCTGATCGTAGCTCTGAGCATTGGCTTCCTCGGGTCAGCATCCGAGCTCCTCTCCTTGATGCTTAGGCCAAGCATCACTAGGACTTGTTCTAGCCCTATCTCCCTCAATACTCCTCCGAATTCAGCTCCGTTTGTTGGAGGGTGCTCATGAGACTTCAAGCTAACCAGGGCTCTTGATATTTCCCTAAAGGCACGGGCCAATCGTTGGCTGGGCCAAAAGCACGCTTCTGTGGTGCCCGACGCTTGGTCCAGCGCACGGGGCTGGCTCAGTGCTAGGCCTTTGTCGATCCTGGCCAAGCCTTCTGCTTTCTTCTTCATCCAGGTCTTCAGGGATGCTCTCAAGGGGTCTTTGATGGCTGGTGCTGGTCCGAGGCTCGTGGCACTGGTCATGGGGCCTAGTTTAGGTACTAGGCCTAGTTCTCGGTTGGCTCCGGGGCCTGACTTCGGGCTCCAGTGAGTTCCAGTCGGGCCCTTTCCTCTCTTCCTCCGCCGATGCTCTAGGAATGCTCCTAGAGACTCCCAATGCTCCTCTTCACCTCCAGGGGTCGTGGTAATCAGGGTAGGGCCTAGTGGCGGCCCTCGGCTTAGGGCTGGAATTGGCCCTACACTTGGCTCAGGGTCTGGATCTGGGGCTTTGTCTCTCCAAGGCTCCGGAGGTGGTACTTGCGTAGGCCTAGGCCTAGTGTGGTCTCGGCACGGTATTAGGGTTGGGGCCGGGTCGGCGTCAGTCGGGTCGGGTCGGGTGGCCCGGATCCCATCATTCCCCTCTTCTTGAAAAGGATTCGTCCTCGAATCCGCACCTGGTAATCCGTTAGAAATTTTAAAAATAATAACATGGACGTGTAGGATTGGACTTGGTAGTTCGTGAACGCTCCTTGGGGTTTTGGGCCGTACCGGGACTGGTACGGGTGCTCGGGGGTGCTCTGGGCGATCGGGGTACTCCGGGTGATCGGGCTGATCAGGGCTCTCCGGGTGATCGGGCTGATCGGGGCACTCCTTGCGATCGGACTGAGCGGGCGCCGGGCGATGGTCGGGCGTCGGGCTCTGGTCGGGAGCCGGGTGACGGTCGGGCGCCGGGCGCTGGTCGGGCGCGGGACGCTGATCGGGCGTCGGACGATGGTCGGGCGCTGGGCGCTGGTCGGGCGCCGGGGGCTTCGGTCGGGCGCTGGGCGCTGGTCGGGCGCTGGGCTCCGGTCCGGCGCTTGGCTCCGGTCGGGCGCAAGGCTCCGGTCGGGCGCTGGTGATGAACCCCCGGTGCCCTGGACCCGACCAGACCTGCCCTTTACTCGGAGCCAAGCCAAAACCTTCAAGACAAGGGTCACCGCCTATATAGGAGATTGGAGTAGAGTCAAGCATGAAGAACTGGATCAGAGGTTCATCAGAGAAGGATGCACCGTGCTGACCATTGATGACCGACAGAAATCCCATAAGGAAGACAAATGCCCGACGGACACTGCCCGGGCCCCGGCGGATGCAGTCAACCGGCCCCTGCCTCGGCTAACCCTGCTCCACACTCAGAACCTGGCGGACAAGTTGAAGCCAGAAGATTCAGGAGGTCAAAATACTTGGGAGGAACCTCACTTGTCCGAGGAAATGTTCAGCCAAAAGCCAGAACCGCCCGGCATCACCAAAACCCTAGCACCGGGTCCGGAGCCCTTGATGCCGAGCCGGTCGCCAGCACCGAAGGACGCCACCCGACCGCCCGGTCACCCGGAACCTGCGGTAATTACAGAATTGCCACCGCGCGGGTTCCGGGCACTTTTCCTAGCCGCGTCCGGAGTCCAACACGCGCCCGGAGGGTTTTCCTAATCCCGTCCGGACACGGTCACCCGGCGTGCCCTAATCCGCCCGGATTAGGGTTTTTGTGCAATTTTTGCCGGTTTTAGAATTTCACTCTCGGACAACTTTGTGTATTTTAATATTTTCTTCGGCCTATCTTTTAGGATTATTTTAGTCTTACCTTATTAGAGTTGGAGTCGGCTTAGGCCACCCTTGTACTATAAATAGAGGCCTCGGCCATCATTGTAAGACACGTTAAGTCATAATTGAAATTTCAGAACTTTGTTCTTTTTCCTTCAAGTCTTTGCTCGTTGTTGCTTAGCTTAAGGTTTGGTTTATCATCAAAGGTCATCACCCTTTGTTTGTGGCACCAATTCGACTGAATACCTTGGGGTTCCTAAGTCTATACTTAGTGGATTTCAAGTATTCCCCGCGGTTTCAAAAGTTAGGATTCGTGAAGCTGGTAATATAGTTTTGGGTGTTGAAGCCGATCCCTTCATTGAGGAAGCGGTTCGCATCAGCTGGTATCAGAGCGCGGTTCAACTCTTGGACCAACAATCTATCCCAGTTTTCAGGTTCTTTTACTTGAATTCATATCCTTTATGCTTTCGTTGTTTTCAGTTTCAGAAAAACCCTAAAAATAGCTTCATTGTGTTTGCTCTATTCTTCTACCTTTCTTCAAGTTTGTTGTGAGAAAAAGCTGTGGCCGATCATAGAAGAAAAGAAAAGAAAAGAAAAGAAAATCAAAGGTCTAGAAAAATTGACCTAGTTAAAAAAAAAAAGAAGGCAAGGCCACGTTCACTATCAAGGTAGTAGACTAAGTTCAAGAAGAGGGGTTTTTCATAGGTTAGCTACTAGATTCCGCACTACTAGCTCTCTTGGTAGAACACCCAAATTTGTATGTCTTGTCATCCCACGTCCTAACTCAAGATTCTGGCCCCTAGAAATCCGAAACCCTAGGTATAAGGTCTTGTTAGTGTCATTGGTAGACTTGGACTGCATAGCTTCGAAGAAACTTGCAACTACTTGAATTGAGATTGACTTTGTTTTGAAAATTTCAAAGAAAACCCTAATTTGAGTGATTTAAAAAAAAAAAAAAAATACATACACGAGTGGTAAGAACAAGAGTGTGTGAGGATCATTAGAGAGATTTTGTGAGGTCTTGTTCTTGACTAACAATGGCAGATGAGAGATTCAATGTGTTCGATGCCCGATTGACCGCCATCGCCGAAAACGTGGCCCGAATGGCCGAGCAGTTCGGAGCCGCGAATGGAGAAGGCCCCCGGCGGCCAAGGAGGAATGAGCAGGAAGAAGATGATGATGTGAGCAGCCTGAAGCTCACCGTGCCTAAATTCACTGGCAAAACCAATCCCGACGACTACATCGATTGGGAGAGAGCCATGGAGGATTTCTTTGAATGCCACAACTATTCCGAGAGGAAAAAGGTAACCCTAGCCACACTAGAGTTTACTGACTATGCTGCCTTGTGGTGGTCCCAACTCAGGAATCTGATCAGGAAAGAAGAGGAGGACCCCGTCCTTACTTGGAGGAGTCTTAAAAGAAAGATGAGGAGGAAGTTTGTGCCGAGTAGCTACAACCGAGACTTGCACACCAAGCTTCGATCCTTGAAGCAAGGTAGCATGACGGTTGAGGAATACAACAAGGAGATGGAGATCCTGGTTGCACGGCTTGATCTGAGTGAGGATGAAGATGCCAAGATAGCCCGTTTCACCGGAGGGTTGCAAAGAGAGATCCTACATCAAGTCAACATCCTCAACTTTGCTGACTATGATGACTTGATCCACGTGGCTACTAGGGTTGAGAAGGAGCTGAAGAACGGCCTTGGAAGAAGGGCTACCCCGCCGCCACCGATCAGTGCCCCGGTGAGAGGAGACCGAAGCGCCGGCCACACCCCATACCGGCCAAACCCTAACCGGAGCACCGGACCGCGACCAAACCCTAACCAAGGGTCGGCACCACGGGTAAACCCTAACCTTGGTTCAAAAATCCCTACTACTAACGCCCGGCCAAGTGCCATTGTGTGTTTTAAATGTCAAGGTAGGGGTCACATGGCAAGGGAATGCCCTAACACCCGAACCATGGTGCTTAGAGAGGGAGAAGTCGTGACGGACGACGAGGAGGAACCACTTGTTGAAGAATTGGAGGGAGAGTCTAGTGAAGGAGAAGAAGTTGATGTAGAAGGCTTGGAAAAATTTTCAGCCTTCAGCAGTCGAGTGATCACCCCGGCACCGCCCCAGCACAGCGCCCGGCACTGCCCCGGCCCCGCGCCCAGCACTGCCCCAGTACTGCCCCAGCACTGCCCAGTACAGCGCCCGGCACTGCCCCGGCCCAGCGCCCAGCACTGCCCCAGCACAGCGCCCAGCACTGCCCCGGCCCAGCGCCCAGCACTGCCCCGGCCCTGCACCCCGCGCTGCCCCGGCACAGCACCCAGTACTGCCCCGGCCTGGCACCGGCCCTGCCCCGGCCTAGCACCACGACTGCCCCGGACATCCTGTCCGCGCCGGATGATGTCAATCGCCCCACCCCGGGTCTTTTGAACATTCCTTCGGCCAATATTGACCTGAAGAAAGCTGGAGGACTCTTTGACGACCTGAAGTCGAGCGCCGGCCCCGACGACCACCCGGCGCCCCCGACGGTCATGAATCCGACGGCCACCCGCCCCCGGGTTCAATTTTCAGCCGTCTCCCGGCGGATCCTTAGTACACAACCTAAAGAAGAAGGCTGGGAACAAAGGGACAACCTGTTCCATACCAGGTGTGTGATTTTAAATAAAGTTTGCAATTTGGTTATTGACGGTGGAAGTTGTACAAATGCAGTGAGTTGGGAACTTGTCCAGGGTTTGGGAATTACTACTCACCCACATCCTAAGCCCTATCGACTGCATTGGCTAAGCAATACTAGAGAGTTGAAGGTCAACAAACAAGCACACATTCCCTTGAGCATTGGAAGATACAAGGACGTGGTGCTCTGTGACGTAGTTCCCATGGAAGCTGCCCATGTCTTACTTGGAAGACCGTGGCAATTTGACAGGTATTCACAACATGATGGGAGGACCAACAAATATCAACTTCTACATGGAGACACCACATTCAAGCTGAAGCCACTATCACCTACCGAGATACTCAAGGATCAAATAGAGAGAAAGGTGAGCCGAGAGAAAAAAGAGAAAGAGCTCAAGAAAAGAGAGAAGAGAGAAGAAAAGAGTGAACCCTCAAAAGAAAAAGGAGCAAAAACAGAATCAAGCTCAAAAACAGAATTTCCTGATCCTAAGGATCAAAGAGCTCAAAAGAGAGAGGGTGAGCGGAGAGAAAACCTGTTAGCTAAACCTAGTGAGATCAAACAAACCCTAGTATCTAGGAAATCCCTCGTGGTCATTCTTTACAAAGAATGTTTGATCTCTAACCCTAACACTTCTCTCCCTAGTGATGTGTCTTCACTTTTGCAGGATTTCCAAGATGTATTTCCCAAAGACATCCCTAGTGGATTACCCCCAATCCGAGGCATTGAGCATCAAATTGACCTTGTACCGGGAGCAACACTCCTAACAAAGCTGCCTATCGGACCAATCCAGAAGAAACAAAAGAAATCCAACAACAAATTGAAGACTTGATGGACAAGGGATATGTAAGGGAAAGCATGAGCCCATGTGCTGTACCTGTCATCCTTGTGCCAAAAAAGGAAGGAACTTGGAGGATGTGTGTCGACTGCCGAGCCATCAATAACATCACAGTTAAGTACCGACACCCCATCCCTAGGTTAGATGATATGCTTGATGAATTGCATGGTTCAACAATCTTTTCTAAAATAGATTTGAGATCAGGCTATCACCAAATCCGAATGAAGGAAGGTGATGAATGGAAAACTGCTTTTAAAACTAAACTAGGATTGTATGAGTGGATGGTCATGCCCTTTGGATTAACTAATGCACCTAGTACCTTCATGAGGTTAATGAATCAAGTCCTTAGGCCTTTCATAGGAAAATTTGTAGTAGTTTATTTCGATGACATCCTAATCTACTCAAAAACCCTAGAAGATCACCTAGGTCACTTGAAATCTGTCCTCGAAACCCTAAGACAAGAACAACTATATGCAAATATGGAGAAGTGCACTTTTTGCACCGATCATCTTGTGTTTCTTGGTTTTGTTGTTAGCTCTACAGGAATTAGAGTTGATGAGGACAAGATCGAAGCAATCAAGTCATGGCCAACCCCAAAGAACATCACTGATGTCCGAAGCTTCCATGGACTTGCAAGCTTTTATAGAAGATTTGTGAGGGACTTTAGCACCATAGCTGCCCCTCTCACGGCGGTCATCAAAAAGAATGTTCCTTTCCATTGGGGAGCACCTCAAGAGGCAGCCTTTGAGAGCCTCAAGAAGAAACTCACCGAAGCCCCCTTACTTAAGCTACCCGATTTCTCAAAACCTTTTGAAATCGAGTGTGATGCTTCGGGAGTAGGAATTGGAGCCGTGTTGATGCAAGAAGGAAGACCTATCGCCTATTTCAGTGAAAAATTGAGTGGTGCCACCCTCAATTACCCCACCTACGACCAAGAATTGTATGCCCTAGTCCGAGCCTTGAAGACTTGGCAACATTATTTGTGGCCCAAGGAGTTCATAATCCGCACCGATCATGAATCTCTCAAATACCTAAAGGCTCAACACAAATTGAACAAAAGACATGCAAGGTGGGTGGAGTTCATTGAATCTTTTCCCTACATCATCCACTACAAGCAAGGTAAGGAGAATGTGGTAGCCGATGCCCTTTCTCGGAGGTATGCTCTAATCACTACTTTAAGTTCTAAGTTCCTTGGTTTTGAGCATATCAAAGATTTGTACGTGACTGACCCCGACTTTAAAGACATCTTTGAGTCTTGCTCACATGTAGGGTTCGAGGATTACTATAGGCAGAATGGGTACCTGTTCAAAGGACCTAAGCTTTGCTACCCGAGCCATTCAAGCCGAACCCTAGTCATAAGAGAAGCACATGGAGGAGGTCTCATGGGTCACTTTGGAGTTGCCAAAACCCTAGCTTGCCTTAAAGAGCACTTCTACTGGCCTAGGATGCGGAAAGAAGTAGAGAAGATCATCAACCAATGTGCCAAATGCCAACGAGCTAAGTCCCACCTTCAACCCTTTGGTTTATACACTCCTTTGCCTATCCCCGAACACCCTTGGGTAGACATATCTATGGATTTCGTTCTAGGATTACCTAAGTCTAGGAAAGGCAAAGATTCCATTTTTGTGGTTGTAGATAGGTTTTCAAAAATGGCTCATTTCATTGCCTGCCATAAGGTTGATGATGCATCCCATATAGCTGATTTATTCTTTGGAGAGATAGTTAGACTCCACGGCATTCCTAAGACCATAGTTTCTGACCGAGACTCAAAATTCCTAAGTTACTTTTGGAAAACTTTGTGGGCTAAACTAGGAACCAAACTTATGTTCTCCACAACCTGCCACCCTCAAACAGATGGCCAAACCGAGGTTGTCAATCGATCTCTTTCCCAAATGCTTAGAGCCATCATTAAGTCCAACCTTAGGACTTGGGAGGACTGTTTACCCCATGTAGAGTTTGCCTACAACCGATCGGTCCACTCAGCCACCCAATACTCCCCCTTTGAATTGGTCTATGGTTTTAACCCTCTAACTCCATTGGATTTATCACCATTGCCTATACATGAGTTTTTGGATGCAGATGGACACACCAAGGCTGAATATGTTCGGAAGCTTCATGAGAAAGCCAAAGCCAACATTGAAAGGAGAACGGCTCAATACCTAAGAAATGCAAACCGAGGGAGAAAGGAGAAAATCTTCCAACCTGGCGACCAAGTGTGGATTCACTTCAGAAAGGATAGGTTTCCTGAACAAAGAAGATCCAAGCTGCTACCAAGAGGAGATGGACCCTACACTGTCCTTGAAAGGATAAACAACAATGCTTATGTTTTAGATTTGCCTAACACCTATGGTGTGAGTGCTACTTTTAATGTTGCTGACTTAACTCCTTTCTATGATGATGATTTTGTAGAAACAGATTCGAGGACGAATCCTTCTCAAGAAGAGGGGAATGATGAACCCCCGGTGCCCTGGACCCGACCAGACCTGCCCTTTACTCGGAGCCAAGCCAAAACCTTCAAGACAAGGGTCACCGCCTATATAGGAGATTGGAGTAGAGTCAAGCATGAAGAACTGGATCAGAGGTTCATCAGAGAAGGATGCACCGTGCTGACCATTGATGACCGACAGAAATCCCATAAGGAAGACAAATGCCCGACGGACACTGCCCGGGCCCCGGCGGATGCAGTCAACCGGCCCCTGCCTCGGCTAACCCTGCTCCACACTCAGAACCTGGCGGACAAGTTGAAGCCAGAAGATTCAGGAGGTCAAAATACTTGGGAGGAACCTCACTTGTCCGAGGAAATGTTCAGCCAAAAGCCAGAACCGCCCGGCATCACCAAAACCCTAGCACCGGGTCCGGAGCCCTTGATGCCGAGCCGGTCGCCAGCACCGAAGGACGCCACCCGACCGCCTGGTCACCCGGAACCTGCGGTAATTACAGAATTGCCACCGCGCGGGTTCCGGGCACTTTTCCTAGCCGCGTCCGGAGTCCAACACGCGCCCGGAGGGTTTTCCTAATCCCGTCCGGACACGGTCCCCCGGCGTGCCCTAATCCGCCCGGATTAGGGTTTTGTGCAATTTTTGCCGGTTTTAGAATTTCACTCTCGGACAACTTTGTGTATTTTAATATTTTCTTCGGCCTATCTTTTAGGATTATTTTAGTCTTACCTTATTAGAGTTGGAGTCGGCTTAGGCCACCCTTGTACTATAAATAGAGGCCTCGGCCATCATTGTAAGACACGTTAAGTCATAATTGAAATTTCAGAACTTTGTTCTTTTTCCTTCAAGTCTTTGCTCGTTGTTGCTTAGCTTAAGGTTTGGTTTATCATCAAAGGTCATCACCCTTTGTTTGTGGCACCAATTCGACTGAATACCTTGGGTTCCTAAGTCTATACTTAGTGGATTTCAAGTATTCCCCGCGGTTTCAAAAGTTAGGATTCGTGAAGCTGGTAATATAGTTTTGGGTGTTGAAGCCGATCCCTTCATTGAGGAAGCGGTTCGCATCAGCTGGGCTCTGGTCGGGCGCTGGGCTCCGGTCGGGCGCTGGGCTCCGGTCGGGCGCTGGGCGCTGGGCGCTGGTCGGGCGCCGGGGGGCTGGTCGGGCGCCGGGGCTGGTGCCGGGCTCGGGGGTCCCGGGTCTGGGGCCGGGGCTGATGCCGGTGCTGGGCGCGGGCTGGTGCTAGCGCTGGTGCTGATGCTGGTACTAGCGCTGGGCGCTGGGCTGGTGCTTGTGCTAGCGCTGGGCGTTGGACCGGTGCTGGCGCTGGTGCTGGTGCTAGCGCTGGGAGCTGGGCCGGTACTGGTGCTAGCGCTGGGCGCTGGGCTGGTACTGGCGCTGGTGCTAGTGCCGGGCGCTGGGCTAGTGCTGGGCAGGGGCTGTGCCTAGCGCTGGCCTGATCCTGGGCAGGCGCTGTGCCTAGCGCTGGCCTGATACTGGGCAGGCGCTGGGCTGGTGCAGGGCAGGCGCTGTGCCTAGCGCTGGCCTGATGCTGGGCCGATGCTGTGCCTAGCACTGGCCTGATGCTGGGCAGGCGCTGGGCTAGTGCTGTGCAGGCGCTGTGCCTAGCGCTGGCCTGATGCTGGGCCGGTGCTGGACAGGTGCTGGGCCTAGTGCTGGCCGTCTTGGCTTCAAATCTTCTCTCCAACCTTTCCATCGTAGCTCTCATCTTAGCCAATATTTGAGCTATGGTTGGCAAGGTAGCCTCTAGCAACGCCAATTCTTCTTCTGTCATGGTTAGTTGATAAATCGAAATACAAGTCCTCCAACTCTTTCAACCAATAGATGTTAGGGTTCGGTTCACCAAAAACCCTAGGCAACGAAAGCTTAATAGAATTTTCTATTTTCTATTTTCTCTATCCCCTCTTCTTAAGAACAAACTTACGACGAAAGGAAATAAACTTGGCAAGGGTGGCCTTGCTTGATTTTCTATTTTCTACTCTTCTTTTGTATGATTTTCTTGATGGTATGATGGCCACCAGCTTTTCTTTGCCTTACAATCGAAAACTCAATACAAGAACTTAAAGATAGATGAAGATTTTCGAAAGCTATTTTTCTAAGAACACAAAGATAGGGTTTTCTCACGATTTTTCTAACAACGAAAAGTAAAGGATATGAATTCAGGGTTTCAAACCTGAAGGCTGGGATAGATTGTGGTTCCTCGAGTTGAACCGAAGCTCTGATACCAAAACTGGTGCGAACCGCCGCAACCGTGGGCAGACGACCCTAACCACCGCTAGTCTTGAACCTTCGCTCGATCACTGTTGGCACCGGGGCGGGAAAGTACTTGGACCCGTCGGGCGCGATTGACCGAGAACCCTAAGTGTCCAGGAATGGCTCCACGACAGAAGGGGAATACTTCTGTTGATAATACCGACTCTAAGCTATGCACGCAGCATAAAACTAAGAATTGAGAGAACAAAGTTCTTATTTGATTAATTGATTCAAAGGGGTTCGTGTTTACAATGAGGCCGAAGCCTCTTATTTATAGGTGAGGAAGGGAGAACAGGCTCTCCTTTTCCTCCTATGAAATAGCTAATAAACTAATAAAGAAATACATAAAAAAGGACTGAAATTCGTAGCCTTGTTCACCAAGGAAAAGAGTCCTTCCTAAACTAAAACACTAAAAGGGAATAAGCTGGAAATTCCTAAAAAACAGCTAAACGGGTTCTGGGAGAAATTGCTAAATAAATACCAAATAAAATAGAAAAAATAAGCCCTTTGGCAGATCACTAGTAGACGTAATGGGCTTCAACTTTCATGTTGGGCTTCGGCCCAAATTCTATCTCCAAGTAGCCCAAATTCGTCAATCTTCGTCAGACTAGAAATCTGTCCAAAACCGGGGAATCCTAGCTTGATTAGGATTCCTTGCTTGGATGTATTTGGCATCTCCTCTTCATTTCCCGTATCATAAATGGTCAACCATCCTTCATTGGATCAGGCTCAGGTGGTGGCCTGATCGTAGCTCTGAGCATTGGCTTCCTCGGGTCAGCATCCGAGCTCCTCTCCTTGATGCTTAGGCCAAGCATCACTAGGACTTGTTCTAGCCCTATCTCCCTCAATACTCCTCCGAATTCAGCTCCGTTTGTTGGAGGGTGCTCATGAGACTTCAAGCTAACCAGGGCTCTTGATATTTCCTAAAGGCACGGCCAATCGTTGGCTGGGCCAAAAGCACGCTTCTGTGGTGCCCGGCGCTTGGTCCAGCGCACGGGGCTGGCTCAGTGCTAGGCCTTTGTCGATCCTGGCCAAGCCTTCTGCTTTCTTCTTCATCCAGGTCTTCACGGATGCTCTCAAGGGGTCTTTAATGGCTGGTGCTGGTCCGAGGCTCGTGGCACTGGTCATGGGGCCTAGTTTAGGTACTAGGCCTAGTTCTCGGTTGGCTCCGGGGCCTGACTTCGGGCTCCAGTGAGTTCCAGTCGGGCCCTTTCCTCTCTTCCTCCGCCGATGCTCTAGGAATGCTCCTAGAGACTCCCAATGCTCCTCTTCACCTCCAGGGGTCGTGGTAATCAGGGTAGGGCCTAGTGGCGGCCCTCGGCTTAGGGCTGGAATTGGCCCTACACTTGGCTCAGGGTCTGGATCTGGGGCTTTGTCTCTCCAAGGCTCCGGAGGTGGTACTTGCGTAGGCCTAGGCCTAGTGTGGTCTCGGCACGGTATTAGGGTTGGGGCCGGGTCGGCGTCAGTCGGGTCGGGTCGGGTGGCCCGGATCCCATCATTCCCCTCTTCTTGAAAAGGATTCGTCCTCGAATCCGCACCTGGTAATCCGTTAGAAATTTTAAAAATAATAACATGGACGTGTAGGATTGGACTTGGTAGTTCGTGAACGCTCCTTGGGGTTTTGGGCCGTACCGGGACTGGTACGGGTGCTCGGGGTGCTCTGGGCGATCGGGGTACTCCGGGTGATCGGCTGATCAGGGCTCTCCGGGTGATCGGGCTGATCGGGGCACTCCTTGCGATCGGACTGAGCGGGCGCCGGGCGATGGTCGGGCGTCGAGCTCTGGTCGGGAGCCGGGTGACGGTCGGGCGCCGGGCGCTGGTCGGGCGTGGGACGCTGATCGGGCGTCGGACGATGGTCGGGCGCTGGGCGCTGGTCGGGCGCCGGGGGCTTCGGTCGGGCGCTGGGCGCTGGTCGGGCGCTGGGCTCCGGTCTGGCGCCTGGCTCCGGTCGGGCGCAAGGCTCCGGTCGGGCGCTGGGCTCTGGTCGGCGCTGGGCTCCGGTCGGGCGCTGGGCTCCGGTCGGGCGCTGGGCGCTGGGCGCTGGTCGGGCGCCGGGGGCTGGTCGGGCGCCGGGCGCTGGGCGCTGGTCGGGCGCCGGGGGCTGGTCGGGCGCTGGGGCTGGTGCCGAGGCTGGTCCCGGGTCTGGGGCCGGGGCTGATGCCGGTGCTGGGCGCGGGGCTGGTGCTAGCGCTGGTGCTGGTGCTGGTACTAGCGCTGGGCGCTGGGCTGGTGCTTGTGCTAGCGCTGGGCGTTGGACCGGTGCTGGCGCTGGTGCTGGTGCTAGCGCTGGGAGCTGGGCCGGTACTGGTGCTAGCGCTGGGCGCTGGGCTGGTACTGGCGCTGGTGCTAGTGCCGGGCGCTGGGCTAGTGCTGGGCAGGCGCTGTGCCTAGCGCTGGCCTGATGCTGGGCAGGCGCTGTGCCTAGCGCTGGCCTGATACTGGGCAGGCGCTGGGCTGGTGCAGGGCAGGCGCTGTGCCTACCGCTGGCCTGATGCTGGGCCGATGCTGTGCCTAGCACTGGCCTGATGCTGGGCAGGCGCTGGGCTAGTGCTGTGTAGGCGCTGTGCCTAGCGCTGGCCTGATGCTGGGCCGGTGCTGGACAGGTGCTGGGCCTAGTGCTGGCCGTCTTGGCTTCAAATCTTCTCTCCAACCTTTCCATCGTAGCTCTCATCTTAGCCAATATTTGAGCTATGGTTGGCAAGGTAGCCTCTAGCAACGCCAATTCTTCTTCTGTCATGGTTAGTTGATAAATCGAAATACAAGTCCTCCAACTCTTTCAACCAATAGATGTTAGGGTTCGGTTCACCAAAAACCCTAGGCAACGAAAGCTTAATAGAATTTTCTATTTTCTATTTTCTCTATCCCCTCTTCTTAAGAACAAACTTACGACGAAAGGAAATAAACTTGGCAAGGGTGGCCTTGCTTGATTTTCTATTTTCTACTCTTCTTTTGTATGATTTTCTTGATGGTATGATGGCCACCAGCTTTTCTTTGCCTTACAATCGAAAACTCAATACAAGAACTTAAAGATAGATGAAGATTTTCGAAAGCTATTTTTCTAAGAACACAAAGATAGGGTTTTCTCACGATTTTTCTAACAACGAAAAGTAAAGGATATGAATTCAGGGTTTCAAACCTGAAGACTGGGATAGATTGTGGTTCCTCGAGTTGAACCGAAGCTCTGATACCAAAACTGGTGTGAACCGCCGCAACCGTGGGCAGACGACCCTAACCACCGCTAGTCTTGAACCTTCGCTCGATCACTGTTGGCACCGGGGCGGGAAAGTACTTGGACCCGTCGGCCGCGATTGACCGAGAACCCTAAGTGCCCAGGAATGGCTCCACGACAGAAGGGGAATACTTCTGTTGATAATACCGACTCTAAGCTATGCACGCAGCATAAAACTAAGAATTGAGAGAACAAAGTTCTTATTTGATTAATTGATTCAAAGGGGTTCGTGTTTACAATGAGGCCGAAGCCTCTTATTTATAGGTGAGGAAGGGAGAACAGGCTCTCCTTTTCCTCCTATGAAATAGCTAATAAACTAATAAAGAAATACATAAAAAAGGACTGAAATTCGTAGCCTTGTTCACCAAGGAAAAGAGTCCTTCCTAAACTAAAACACTAAAAGGGAATAAGCTGGAAATTCCTAAAAAACAGCTAAACGGGTTCTGGGAGAAATTGCTAAATAAATACCAAATAAAATAGAAAAAATAAGCCCTTTGGCAGATCACTAGTAGACGTCATGGGCTTCAACTTTCATGTTGGGCTTCGGCCCAAATTCTATCTCCAAGTAGCCCAAATTCGTCAATCTTCGTCAGACTAGAAATCTGTCCAAAACCGGGGAATCCTAGCTTGATTAGGATTCCTTGCTTGGATGTATTTGGCATCTCCTCTTCATTTCCCGTATCATAAATGGTCAACCATCCTTCATTGGATCAGGCACAGGTGGTGGCCTGATCGTAGCTCTGAGCATTGGCTTCCTCGGGTCAGCATCCGAGCTCCTCTCCTTGATGCTTAGGCCAAGCATCACTAGGACTTGTTCTAGCCCTATCTCCCTCAATACTCCTCCGAATTCAGCTCCGTTTGTTGGAGGGTGCTCATGAGACTTCAAGCTAACCAGTGCTCTTTATATTTCCCTAAAGGCACAGGCCAATCGTTGGCTGGGCCAAAAGCACGCTTCTGTGGTGCCCGGCGCTTGGTCCAGCGCACGGGGCTGGCTCAGTGCTAGGCCTTTGTCGATCCTGGCCAAGCCTTCTGCTTTCTTCTTCATCCAGGTCTTCAGGGATGCTCTCAAGGGGTCTTTAATGGCTGGTGCTGGTCCGAGGCTCGTGGCACTGGTCATGGGGCCTAGTTTAGGTACTAGGCCTAGTTCTCGGTTGGCTCCGGGGCCTGACTTCGGGCTCCAGTGAGTTCCAGTCGGGCCCTTTCCTCTCTTCCTCCGCCGATGCTCTAGTAATGCTCCTAGAGACTCCCAATGCTCCTCTTCACCTCCAGGGGTCGTGGTAATCAGGGTAGGGCCTAGTGGCGGCCCTCGGCTTAGGGCTGGAATTGGCCCTACACTTGGCTCAGGGTCTGGATCTGGGGCTTTGTCTCTCCAAGGCTCCGGAGGTGGTACTTGCGTAGGCCTAGGCCTAGTGTGGTCTCGGCACGGTATTAGGGTTGGGGCTGGGTCGGCGTCAGTCGGGTCGGGTCGGGTGGCCCGGATCCCATCATTCCCCTCTTTTGAAAAGGATTCTTCCTCGAATCCGCACCTGGTAATCCGTTAGAAATTTTAAAAATAATAACATGGACGTGTAGGATTGGACTTGGTAGTTCGTGAACGCTCCTTGGGGTTTTGGGCCGTACCGGGACTGGTACGGGTGCTCGGGGGTGCTCTTGGCGATCGGGGTACTCCGGGTGATCGGGCTGATCAGGGCTCTCCGGGTGATCGGGCTGATCGGGGCACTCCTTGCGATCGGACTGAGCGGGCGCCGGGCGATGGTCGGGCGTCGGGCTCTGGTCGGGAGCCGGGTGACGGTCGGGCGCCGGGCGCTGGTCGGGCGCGGGACGCTGATCGGGCGTCGGACGATGGTCGGGCGCTGGGCGCTGGTCGGGCGCCGGGGGCTTCGGTCGGGCGCTGGGCGCTGGTCGGGCGCTGGGCTCCGGTCGGGCGCTGGGCTCCGGTCGGGCGCATGGCTCCGGTCGGGCGCTGGGCTCTGGTCGGGCGCTGGGCTCCGGTCGGGCGCTGGGCTCCGGTCGGGCGCTGGGCGCTGGGCGCTGGTCGGGCGCCGGGGGCTGGTCGGGCGCCGGGCACTGGTAGGGCGCCGGGCGCTGGGCGCTGGTCGGGCGCCGGGGGCTGGTCGGGCGCCGGGGCTGGTGCCGAGGCTGGTCCCGGGTCTGGGGCCGGGGCTGATGCCGGTGCTGGGCGCGGGGCTGGTGCTAGCGCTGGTGCTGGTGCTGGTACTAGCGCTGGGCGCTGGGCTGGTGCTTGTGCTAGCGCTGGGCGTTGGACCGGTGCTGGCGCTGGTGCTGGTGCTAGCGCTGGGAGCTGGGCCGGTACTGGTGCTAGCGCTGGGCGCTGGGCTGGTACTGGCGCTGGTGCTAGTGCCGGGCGCTGGGCTAGTGCTGGGCAGGCGCTGTGCCTAGCGCTGGCCTGATCCTGGGCAGGCGCTGTGCCTAGCGCTGGCCTGATACTGGGCAGGCGCTGGGCTGGTGCAGGGCAGGCGCTGTGCCTAGCGCTGGCCTGATGCTGGGCCGATGCTGTGCCTAGCACTGGCCTGATGCTGGGCAGGCGCTGGGCTAGTGCTGTGCAGGCGCTGTGCCTAGCGCTGGCCTGATGCTGGGCCGGTGCTGGACAGGTGCTGGGCCTAGTGCTGGCCGTCTTGGCTTCAAATCTTCTCTCCAACCTTTCCATCGTAGCTCTCATCTTAGCCAATATTTGAGCTATGGTTGGCAAGGTAGCCTCTAGCAACGCCAATTCTTCTTCTGTCATGGTTAGTTGATAAATCGAAATACAAGTCCTCCAACTCTTTCAACCAATAGATGTTAGGGTTCGGTTCACCAAAAACCCTAGGCAACGAAAGCTTAATAGAATTTTCTATTTTCTATTTTCTCTATCCCCTCTTCTTAAGAACAAACTTACGACGAAAGGAAATAAACTTGGCAAGGGTGGCCTTGCTTGATTTTCTATTTTCTACTCTTCTTTTGTATGATTTTCTTGATGGTATGATGGCCACCAGCTTTTCTTTGCCTTACAATCGAAAACTCAATACAAGAACTTAAAGATAGATGAAGATTTTCGAAAGCTATTTTTCTAAGAACACAAAGATAGGGTTTTCTCACGATTTTTCTAACAACGAAAAGTAAAGGATATGAATTCAGGGTTTTAAACCTGAAGACTGGGATAGATTGTGGTTCCTCGAGTTGAACCGAAGCTCTGATACCAAAACTGGTGTGAACCGCCGCAACCGTGGGCAGACGACCCTAACCACCGCTAGTCTTGAACCTTCGCTCGATCACTGTTGGCACCGGGGCGGGAAAGTACTTGGACCCGTCGGCCGCGATTGACCGAGAACCCTAAGTGTCCAGGAATGGCTCCACGACAGAAGGGGAATACTTCTGTTGATAATACCGACTCTAAGCTATGCACGCAGCATAAAACTAAGAATTGAGAGAACAAAGTTCTTATTTGATTAATTGATTCAAAGGGGTTCGTGTTTACAATGAGGCCGAAGCCACTTATTTATAGGTGAGGAAGGGAGAACAGGCTCTCCTTTTCCTCCTATGAAATAGCTAATAAACTAATAAAGAAATACATAAAAAAGGACTGAAATTCGTAGCCTTGTTCACCAAGGAAAAGAGTCCTTCCTAAACTAAAACACTAAAAGGGAATAAGCTGGAAATTCCTAAAAAACAGCTAAACGGGTTCTGGGAGAAATTGCTAAATAAATACCAAATAAAATAGAAAAAAATAAGCCCTTTGGCAGATCACTAGTAGACGTCATGGGCTTCAACTTTCATGTTGGGCTTCGGCCCAAACTCTATCTCCAAGTAGCCCAAATTCGTCAATCTTCGTCAGACTAGAAATCTGTCCAAAACCGGGGAATCCTAGCTTGATTAGGATTCCTTGCTTGGATGTATTTGGCATCTCCTCTTCATTTCCCGTATCATAAATGGTCAACCATCCTTCATTGGATCAGGCTCAGGTGGTGGCCTGATTGTAGCTCTGAGCATTGGCTTCCTCGGGTCAGCATCCGAGCTCCTCTCCTTGATGCTTAGGCCAAGCATCACTAGGACTTGTTCTAGCCCTATCTCCCTCAATACTCCTCCGAATTCAGCTCCGTTTGTTGGAGGGTGCTCATGAGACTTCAAGATAACCAGTGCTCTTGATATTTCCCTAAAGGCACGGGCCAATCGTTGGCTGGGCCAAAAGCACGCTTCTGTGGTGCCCGACGCTTGGTCCAGCGCACGGGGCTGGCTCAGTGCTAGGCCTTTGTCGATCCTGGCCAAGCCTTCTGCTTTCTTCTTCATCCAGGTCTCCAGGGATGCTCTCAAGGGGTCTTTAATGGCTGGTGCTGGTCCGAGGCTCGTGGCACTGGTCATGGGGCCTAGTTTAGGTACTAGGCCTAGTTCTCGGTTGGCTCCGGGGCCTGACTTCGGGCTCCAGTGAGTTCCAGTCGGGCCCTTTCCTCTCTTCCTCCGCCGATGCTCTAGGAATGCTCCTAGAGACTCCCAATGCTCCTCTTCACCTCCAGGGGTCGTGGTAATCAGGGTAGGGCCTAGTGGCGGCCCTCGGCTTAGGGCTGGAATTGGCCCTACACTTGGCTCAGGGTCTGGATCTGGGGCTTTGTCTCTCCAAGGCTCCGGAGGTGGTACTTGCGTAGGCCTAGGCCTAGTGTGGTCTCGGCACGGTATTAGGGTTGGGGCCGGGTCGGCGTCAGTCGGGTCGGGTCGGGTGGCCCGGATCCCATCACTTACCATCTAAACTTTCCCCTTTTTCCATCTCTTGTCAATCCATCTCCTCCACCCAATTAAATCAAAACCACCCCTGATGAAACACCTCCACCGTCGGCACCCCTTTCCATTTCCCCAGCTGCAATGAACCACCTCTAGCTATTTAGCATGAAGTCGACTGAAGCTTTTATTCATCGATTTCGGTTACCTGACCTCTTCTTCCTCTTTCTTTTACAACGAATTCAGATTCAAAGAAAGCAAAGAATGGAGGTTTTGTGACGAAGACATAATCAAATTTAGCAAGAATGATAGGACTCGAATCTCTAGTTCATCACTTGCTTCATCCCCAACAAACATCCCATTTCAATCTCACCCACACCTCTTCTTCCATCACCATCACAGACTATTCCTACAACATCTTAAGGATTCTCGTACTACCTAATGAATTTGAACCCAATTTCGAATTGATTCTCAATTGATTCAGCTCTCGCTACCCATTGACCACCCACATAGAGATTGAATGTAGTAAAATGAGATTTAGTTCATCAGTGTACATGAATATGATGTTGGGGTGCGGGGCAAGATCGGTGGTTTGAAAGATCGGTGTGCCTCACCGACTTCGCCAAAGCTCGGATGCCGCCATTGCTTCCACCGGAGCAACGTTGATTGGTGGCTTGAAGAGTTAGGGAAAGGAGGGACTTTTGTCGAGATGACGTGTCTACTTTGTTGGAGTGGAGCTCCCACTGTGAACCGATGCCTTCACCTTTCCCATCGAGCTTAGTTGCTTCACCATCGATTGTCTGATACTTCTTTACAGAGCTTTAAAAAAATATTTGTGGCTTTAATCGCCGGATGATGAATATTGACATATTGTTCTTCAGCCGTATTGGATTTTCCGATTTCTGTATTAGGATCGATGAATTTTACTCCAATTTTTTCCACAAGGGCCAAACGCCACCACCGGCGACAAAAGCACCAACAACACCGTCACAAACCCTAATAAAACCGTCGAAATCCAATTCATGGAATTCAATTAAAGAAAACAAGAAGCTATCAGAAGTTATCCTCCGATTCGAATAAAGAAGGCGGTGATTCTGAGTTGGCCGGAGATTCATGGAGAAGGAGGATGGAGAAGGAAGCAGAAGGAGGGAGGGAGGAGGAGAAGAGTTCTGATTTTTTGGTCAGATTAGATTTTTTTGCCAGATTGGGTATGATTCAATTTAGTTTAGGGAGTTGGGTTGGGGACCATTTTGAGTACTCTAGTCAGATGATTGGGCATCTTAGGAATAATGTGGAAAACTTGTGTGACGTGGCAGCCCAGTTGGCGAGTCCGCACATGGAAACATAAAAAATCATGGATGTTCGTAGCTAATAGTGATCGTTTGGTTGAAGCGTTGAAGTTCAGTGATGGCTAGAATTTTTTTCAAGTTTCATGATCATTAGGTTATTTGGCCAAAGTTCGGTGATCATTTAAGTAACCAACCCTTTTATACTTCAAGTCTTTTTAGAAGTAGGCATTTCAACCTAATGTGGTCACCTCCATCTTGCTAGCTTCATCACTTCCCTTCTTCTTAAGATGGAGTTGACCTCCAATTCAAGAGCTGGGACAATCGTGTCTTTCCTCTGTGTGCTCAAAGCATCCTTTGCAAACTGAAAGTTCCCAATGATCCTCAACAGACGAACCTCGCTCTCACCAAAGAGGAACATAGGGTATTTCCTACTGTTGTACTAAACGTGAAATATGTGTCAAGCTCTCTTTACTTGCGTAGACTGGAACATTGCAAATGAATGTACTCTCATGAAAACTCTTCATCAAGTTATTCTGGATATTTTTGTTGTGCTTAAAGATCATGGTGACTAGGATCTCTTTAGTATCGCACGAGCTTACCTTGGGACGTCACGAGATACTAAATGAATCAAAGAAACAATCATCCAATGCTACAAAAGACAGTGAACGTGATGATTGTTCAGATTATGAGAGTGATTCAGGAGTTGATTCTTATTGGTTGAGATTCTCTCATTATTTTTGTCTTTTGGCTTTGAATTTGAACGTTGTCTCTTCCTTTTGTTTTGATGTTTTAGCTCTAAACTGGTTGATCCTTTCTGTCATCTGCCTTTGAATAAACACGGCTTTTTTATGCTTTCAAGTCATGAAATTGTTAGTGACATTGGGCTTAGGGGGAGATTATTGTGAGCGTTCACCATCGTTGATTGATATTAATCAATCTTCAATTTACTTTCCCATTTTGTCACTAACCCTACTGCGCAAAAGGAAAGATAAAGTCACTCGTGTTGCAGGTCATTTGCTCTTCGATTTACGCAATGGAAGCTCAATCGGCAAAGACGATCAAGTTCATGCCACAGAATTAATTAAAGCAATTGATCAAGCCGTTAGGAGCAAATCAAAGGAGCCAGTGTGACAAGATCTCTCTACTTAAACCAACGAAGCAGGGAAGCAACGATGAAGTGTTTTAAGGGGAGAAAGTTGTTTGCATCTGTCACTCACTAGCGTGAGGCATTCTTGTTCACCTATCACTGCAGATCGGGGTTTATTAGTAGGATTTCTTTTTCAAGAGTAAATCTGTGAATCCCGGCTTGTAATTGTGTTTTATTCTACTTTAATCAAGTGACTATCTCAAGGGTTTTCTTGAGAAGTGGATGTAGACTCATCATAGTTGTGTTGAGCCACGTTAAAAAATCGTGTGTCTTGCTCTGTTCCTTCTTTCCATTCCTTCCTCTGTTGGCTTGAACTAATCTCATCCAATGAACACTCTACAACTTGCTTGAGAGTCTCGTTAGATCGAAATAGTTAGTAAACGTCTGTGTGTGATTACTAATCCGTTTTTGATGGGCCCGGCCCGACGAGGCCCAAAGGCCCACACGACGGCCCATGAGGCGGCCCACACGGCAGCCTGAACACAGCGGCTAGGGCTGGAGGTCCGGATGTAGGCGGTAAATCAGATGGGCCGAACAGGCAGGCCCAGGAAGTGGAGTAAGGCCCAAAGCGACGGCCCAGCTCGGCGGCCTCCTAGGGTTACTTGGCGACACTTAGGGTTCCAAGACAGAGCAGACACGTGTCAACATCCTACGGGGGCTACAAACGAGTGGCTAAGATTCAGCCTTGGCGACCAAGGCAGGGGTACTATAAATACCCCCGTATACCCTATTAACCAGAGGACAACACTTTTACTCAGCGGACAAAACGCTCAGCGGTACGTTACTCGCCTCCCTCTCCCATTCCTTAAACTGATCGCCTCCCCTTTTCCTTGAACTAACTTCCCCCCACGTTGCTTACGAGGTACACCACTCCGGGAGGACCAACAAGCTTGGGCTTCCATTATTGGGCCAGGCGACAAGGCTGGAACAATTGGCGCGCCAGATAGGGGGCGATCAGGCGACTTTTCAAGGTGAATGGCTTCATCAGCGATTCCCACTCTGATGGGCGAGGATGGCGAAAGAGGAGATGGAGTAACACCTGTCAAGCATGTCAACCCAGATTCTCGAACAGACCCAAACCTCACTAGAAACATGGAGCGTGAATTCGAAGGCGACTCGGAGTCCCAGAGTACTATTCCGGCCGGCGATGCCTATGAGCTGTTGGAGCAGCAATTTCGGTCCCTTGAGGAACAGAATGCTGAACTCACGCAGATGTTGAAAACGGTGATCGCCCAGCAGGCTCAAGCTCTCAGGGCCAACACTCAGGACAGGCAATCGCCACAGGACTCCCATTTAGAAGTGTTACAGCAATTCCTCCCGGCTACTCAAATCTCCCCCGCACAGATGGCGGTTCGCCAACCTCTGTCCAGGGCGATACTCGCCGAGCCACTACCTAAGGGGTTGGTTCTGCCCAACCTAGATAGGTATGTAGGTACTGGCGACCCGGACGAGCACTTGCAAGCCTTCCAGATCGCCATGCAAATGCAGCAGGCTGGCGACGCCGCATATTGCAGAGCTTTTCCGGCGACACTGGGAGGGCGAGCCAGGGAGTGGTACATGAATCTACCGGAGGGCATCATAACATCGTGGGAGGGCTTTGCGAGGATCTTCTCACAGAAGTATGAGTGCAAGAAAACAAGGACGGTCCCGTTGCAAGCGCTGGTGAGCCTGAGGCAAAAGCCGAACCAGTCGCTGAAGGAGTTCTTTGATGAATGGACTGGGGTCGTCCAATCCATCAAGAGGGTAGATCATGAAATCGCTGCGACAAGTTTATTCCAGTCGACTCATAACGGCAGGTTGCGGGAGTCGCTGCTGCAGGTGGCTCCGAAGTCGCTGTCCGACTTGGAAACCAGAGTACACAAAATTATTTTAATTGAGGAGCAGTTAGCAGAGCCTGTCGGTGGAGCGGTGAAGATGGAAGAAAAGGCCGTTACAGGGAACAAGCAGGCCAAAGGGCAGCCCTCCGAGACACGGCCATACGGGAAATATTGCCCAGGGGAGCAAGGGCGTTACCAAGAGAGAGGATACCCTGGGGGCAAAGGGGTTATCAGGAGAGAGGATACCAAGAGGAGAGGACAGATTATACACCCCTCTCAAAATCGCGAAGAAAGATTCTGCTATATATGCAGCATAAGGGACATCCCATCAGCTGGCCGGGGCCAATGTTCACTCCGGCGGATCAGCGAAGTCGCCAAAAGTTTTGCGATTTCCATGACTCTCATGGGCATACCACTGAAGACTGCAAGGAATTGAAAAATGAAATCGAAAGGTGGATAAACGAAGGACGTCTCAGAGATTTCATTGTCAGCTCAAAGCGGAAAAACAAGCCGCAAGAAGATGATCGCCGTGGGCAAGGAGAATCACAAGACAAGAAGGGTGATGTCTTCGCCCGACTTAAGGAGCCTATGGACAATGCAGATAGCAAGAAAAAGCCTCGACCTGAGGTAAACCACGTTTATCAAACCATTTTTGGGGGGGAAAGTTGCCCGACAAAGAAAGTCAGAAAGGAGGAAACAAAGGAGGTGATGATGATAGACCAAGTCAGTCGCCCAACGTTGGGATTCTCGGAAGAAGACATGGCCAGGGTAGGAGGCCGAAGTTTGGAAGCGATGGTGATTCAAGTAATCACACACAATAGCCGAGTGGAGCGAGTGATGATTGACGAAGGGAGCTCTGCGGACATTATTTTCTGGGAGCTGTACAAAAAGATGAACCTGCCAGCTAGCTTGCTCAGGCAGACAAAAACTACCATCTCAGGATTTTCAGGACACACAGTTCCCATCAAGGGGATAGCCACGATGGCAATAACCATTGGGGATGGAGACTTGCAGGTCACCCGATCCATCGACTTCCATGTCATGGATTGTCAATCCACGTACAACATGATCCTAGGGCGACCTGCACTCGCCGCCTTCCAAGCAATCTCCTCCCCAGTGCACCAAGTACTGAAGTTCGCTACTAATGAAGGGATAGGTTTTGCCTGGGGACACCCGGACATCGCCAGAAGGTGTTACAGGGCGGCGACTAAAAGCACGTGCCTCACCATAAGCTTGGAGGCAGAGAATGAGGGAGAAAGAGTCGTACCAGCAGAATCGGACGTCCCAATACCGCTGTTCGAAGAAGATGAAAGTAAGATAGTTCGAGTTTCAACCTACCTGAGCGATAACAAGAAACAGGAGTTGGTCAAGTTGCTCCGAGAGTTCTCGCACCTGTTCGCATGGTCACCAAGTGACATGCCAGGAATTGCTCCAGACATCATCAAACACTCTCTAGCGATCGAACCCGGGAGTCGCCCAGTCCAGCAAAAGCGGCGGAACATCTGCAGAGAAAGGAAGCAAGCGGTGGCAAATGAAGTGGACAAACTTTTGAAGGCAGGGTTTATCAAAGAGGTACAGTATCTTGAGTGGTTGGCTAATGTAGTTCTTGTCAAGAAATCGTCAGGAGCATGGCGAATGTGTGTCAACTTCACCAACCTTAACGATGCTTGCCCCAAGGATCCGTACCCCTTGCCCAACATAGAGCAGCTGGTAGACGCAACGGCGAACAATGAAATGCTGTCCTTTCTGGACATGTTCTCAGGATATCATCAAATACCTTTAAGCAAGCAAGATCAAGAGAAAACGGCTTTCATGACGCCCACGGCGAACTACTGCTATCGAGTGATGCCACTCGGGCTCAAGAATGCTGGCGCGACTTACCAGAGAATGATCGACAAAGTCTTTGTCAAGCAGCTCGGCCGAAACTTGGAGGCGTATGTGGATGACCTGCTGGTCAAAAGTAAGAGATCTAATGACCATCTTGGCGACTTAAGGGAAACCTTCAATACACTGCAGGAGTATTCGCTCAGGTTGAACCCTTTGAAGTGTGTGTTCGGGGCAACATCAGGAAAGTTCCTGGGATACCTCATAACCAGGAGAGGAATTGAAGCTAATCCAGCGCAGATCGCGGCGATTACAGCGATGGCCCCTCCAAAGACTGTGAAGGAGGTTCAGGTTCTATCTGGAAGACTGACTGCAATCAATCGATTCATTCCCAGGATCGCCGACCGCTGCGCTCCGTTCTTTGCGACTTTAAAGAATGCATCAAAGTTCGCATGAAATGACAAATGTAACAAGGCTTTTGAAGAGCTGAAGCAATTTTTAATTACCCCTCCTGTACTTGCATCTCCAAAGTCAAATGAAGATTTATTTCTCTATATTGCGATCTCTCCAAAGGCAGTTAGTGCGGTCTTAGTTCGAAGAGAGGACAAAGCCGAACACCCTGTTTTTTATACAAGTAAAACCTTGGTCGATGCTGAAACAAGGTACCCGACGATAGAAAAAATGGCATACGCTGTGGTCTGCGCGGCCAGAAAGTTGCGACCATATTTTCAGGCACACACAATACATGTGCTCACGAATCTTCCGATTAAGAATGCGTTAAGATCTATGAGCATGGCAGGGCGATTAGCTAAGTGGGCGATCGAGCTAAGCGAGTATGACATTCGATACCAACCGTGAACGGCGATCAAGGCCCAAGTCCTTGCTGACTTTGTAGTCGAAGGTGCAGTACAAGAAGACACCGAGGAAGGCGATGAATGGACGTTATTTACAGACGGCGCCTCAAGTAAAGGAAGGTCAGGCGCGGGGATAGTCCTAAGGTCTCCTGGGGGGATCCTCCACGAGGTCGCATTGCGATTTGCAACTAATCGAACCAACAATGCAGCTGAGTACGGGGCATTGGAGGCTGGCTTGCGAATTGCTAAGAGTATGGGAGTTACTAACATCAAAGTTTTCTCAGACTCGGCGATAGTAGTCAACCAAGTTAATGGGAGCTTTGAGGTAAAGGAGGAGTCGCTCCTCCCTTATTTTGATGAGGTAAAACTGCTTATATCGGAATTCAAGAAGGTGGTTATATCCTAGATTGCTAGGGAGGAGAATTGCCACGCGGATGCATTATCGAAACTAGCAACGGCGACAGATTTTGAAGAAGGGCGAATGGTCACAGTGGAAAAGGAAACAAGGAGGAAGCAGTGTTTTCACGTGATTAACGGAATTGGGAAAAGCGACTGGCGAACGCCTATTATTCAATACTTGGATAACGACACTGTACCAAGTGACCCGTTAGAAGCGACCAAGCTCCGGCGAAAAGCAGGGAGGTGTACTATAATAGGGGGAGAGCTGTATCGAAAATCAGCTATGGGTCCATACTTGCGATGCCTGGGAGAGGAGGATGCAGCTTGGGCCCTAGAGGAAGTACATTCAGGAGTATGTGGTACTCACTTGGGAACAAGAAGTTTGGAAAGGAACTTAATATACCAGGGCTTCTATTGGCCAACAATGAGAAAGGAGGCTGGCGACCTGGTGAAGAAATGCCACAAATGTCAGGAATTTGCAAGTTATCACAAGTTGCCAGCAACAGCGCTCCAGGCGAATGTCAGCCCGTGGCCATTCGCGAGGTGGGGGATGGATATCCTAGGCCCATTTCCGGAAGCCTCGGGGAAAAGGAAATTCCTCATCGTGACGGTTGATTATTTCACCAAGTGGGTTGAGGCAGAAGCAGTGGCAAGTATCACCGCCAAGCAGATACAGAAGTTTGCATTTAAAAGTATCGTCACCAGATTTGGTATACCAGAAAGTATTATATGTGACCATGGAACTCAGTTTGACTCACAGGTCTTTAAAGAATTTTGTGATGACCTGAGGATAAATCTGAGATTCGCTTCGGTCGCCTACCCACAAGCTAATGGACAAGCAGAGGCGGCTAATAAGCTTATTCTACAAGGATTAAAGAAAAGAGTGGATGGCTGTAAGGGCGTATGGGTCGAGGAGCTTGATCATGTACTATGGGCTCACCGTACGGCTTATAAAACGGCGACAGGGGAGACTCCCTACACATTGACGTACGGGACTGAGGCGGTCCTTCTGGTAGAAATCTCAATCCCATCTATCCGAATAAAGGAATACAAGGATGAGGTCAACGAACAAGAATTGATGCTTAACGTAGATATGATTGAGGAAAAAAGAGAAAAGGCACAGATGCGGCTGATCGCTGAAAAGGAGCAGTTAGCCAGGCGGTACAATTTAAAGCTCTGACCACATCACATCGCGCTCAATGACTTAGTGCTGCGAAAGATCTTCAGGCCGGCGGTCGGGGCGGCCAAGCTCAACCCCGGATGGGAAGGCCCATACAGAGTACGGCGAGTGGTAGGGGCCAACACCTTCAAACTAGCAGAGTTAGATGGAGCAAAGATCCCCAAAACTTGGAACTCCATGCATCTCAGGCGATATTATGATTAAAAAGACACTTGTAACCGAGGCTAGTTTTTAAGGCAACTAAGGGCCCTAATGATTGAATCTAATATATGTCTTCGCGCCATCAAATTTATCATGTAAGACCTAAGGGCATTGGGATCGCTATGTAAGACCTACGGGCATTAACAAATCGCTGTGTAAGACCTAAGGGCATCAAATTTATCATGTAAGACCTAAGGGCATTGGGATCGCTATGTAAGACCTACGGGCATTAACAAATCGCTGTGTAAGACCTAAGGGCATCAAATTTATCATGTAAGACCTAAGGGCATTGGGATCGCTATGTAAGACCTACGGGCATTAACAAATCGCTGTGTAAGACCTAAGGGCATCAAATTTATCATGTAAGACCTAAGGGCATTGGGATCGCTATGTAAGACCTACGGGCATTAACAAATCACTATGTAAGACCTAAGGGCATTGGGATCGCTATGTAAGACCTAAGGGCATCAAAGTTATCGGTATAACATCTAGTTAATGATGAAAAGAAGCAAAGCGATCAAGAGAGGTGTAATAAGATAAAAGACCAAAGATTGAAAATTCGCGAGGAAGAGTTTAATAAAGCAGTTTTTACAAAAAAAGAGAAGGAGAAAGAGAGGAAAACAGCAACAGCACGCAGAAACATGATGATTGTCTGAAAAGATAGCAATAATAACAACAGGTTGAAAGAGAGATCATGGGTCTTTAGCGCCGAAGCCCTTCTCGCCAGCCTTGGAAGGGTCAGCGGCGGAATTGAAGTCCCTGCCGCTGGTTGAGGGGGCTTGATCAGATGATGGCGGCTGAACCTCTGATCCATCGAGATTCAGATCAGGCAGGCCACGGCTGCGGCGAGTGGCCGCCACATATTCAGCATCTGCCGCCACTATCTCCCGCTCCAAGCGAGCAGCATCTAAAAAATAAGTCTCCTCCTCGGCATCGGGAAGGTCGGGAACCCCAAAGTTATAGCGATTGAGACCTCGAAGGACGGCTCGAACCATTTTTCGCCCCGGCCAGCCCTTGTTGGGAAACAGCTCGTAGAACTCATTACGACAGCTGCGCATTACCACACGCATACTCTCGCCGAGAGCATGAGTGTAATAAGCCACAGTCTCATCATACTGAGCCTTGGCAGCGGCAAGATCACGATCCGCCGCCGATTCAGCCGCCAGAGAGTCATTAAGCAGCTCCTTAGCTCTGTCCCTTTCGGCGGCTATCTCCTCCACCTGAGCAACCTTGACACGAGCCTCATCCAACTCGGCTTCAAGGGCGACAATGTGCTTATTAGCAGATTGCAAGTCCTCCTGGACGCCCTCCATCTGGGAGATCCGCCCAGTCGCCTCAGCCAGGCTTTCCTTCAGAGACTCAGCAGCATAGGTCGCTGCATCTGCCCGTCGCTAAGATAAAAAAAACAAACAACAACGTGCGGGTTTAGCAAGGATCGTAAGGTGACAAGCCGGGAAATAGTATATATAAAAGGGGAGAAAGAAGAGGCAGATGAGTAAATACCTTCTCCTCGTTATGATAACGGGTGAGATCCATGCGCAAAGAGCGCAGATTCTCAACATCCTCCTTCAACCTCCGATTCTCCTCCTGCATGTGTTTACATGCAAATGAAAGATCGCCGAGCTCGGCCATGGCCTAGGCAGCAAAACAAATGTAAGGGGTAAGAAGCAGCGAGCAGAGCTAAGGTAACAGGACAAAGCAAATAAATGACGCATTCCATAAATACCTGAAGGAGGCGGCAGGAAGTTGCCCCATGCAGGTCCGAAATCTCCGAGCCCTCACCAGGAGCGGTCACCCCCTCGTAGACACCTCGAGAGAACTCCTCCGTGATATCACTCGCCATCCGGGGCGATATGTGGGATGCCACCGGATGAACGACAGCGAAGTAGGGAAGGCGAAAGGGACCCTCGCCCTCGCGACCAGCAGGAGCAGGGCGATCGAAGAGAGTGTTAGCTCGCTCTGTCCAGCTGGCCTGGCGGGCACGGTCGGTGTTGACAGGAGTCGGGCGAGAGTGGTCGTGAGCAGGCTCGGTGGGACGAAGATCAAGCTCCGTAGCCGGCGCAGACTCGGGATGCTCCGGATCCTGGGGAAGAGGGATAGGTTCGTCAGGAAGATAGGAGTCGTCATATGAGATGACGTTCTCGTCAGCAGGATGCTCTAAGGGCTCCCTCGCAGAAGGATTGTCATTTGCCGGAGGCGATTGGCGACGAGAGCGGCGGAGGGGAGTTTCAGTCTCAGCATCGACATCCTCCACCTCTATCACTGGTGGGGGCGGCGGCGGTGGATTGTCGGAGCCCTCACCTGCCTTTCTCCTCGGCTTGGAAACCCCAGCTTTTTTCTTCCTCTTTGAAGAAAGGAGGCTTTCATCCGTCTCAGCCGCCTTCCTCTTCCCCTTAGATTTGTCAGGCGAAGGTTGGGCAGAAGCAGGGGCGACGGGGGCAGCCTCAGAGCGGTTGGGACGAGTCTCGGCGACAGGACCACGCGCGGTGGTACTAAGAGGCACCCAGCGAGGCTTACGGCGCCTAGAAAAAGTACATCCAAAGATTAGTATAAAAAAAAGGAAAGAGAAGAGAGCACAAAAAGGCGATAATATAAAGGTTATACATTCCTAAGGGTTTGGCTACGACGACTCAATTACGCAAGATGAACGGCGACAGCTAGGAAGGGAGGAAAACAATCAGCACCGCCTAAGACATAAAGTATACCTCCTCGTATCCCCGCCTGGGCAGTCCGCAGGCCAGAAGTGATCGATAAGTGATGGCAATCAAGAAGGATCTGGCGACGTAGGAGTATTTCATCAGGAGTAGGATCAAGCTCGGCGTTGAAAGAACTCACGTCACCAGAAGACCAGGATGAAGGGAGCAGCGAAGCCCAATGGTGATCCGTGTCGCTGGGGCGGAAGTAGAAAAACGAATGGTACCATGTAGGGCGAGGTTTCGGTGATGAGTAAGTGCCCTTTTGAGTAAGATCAGCTCGGCGAACGAAACTGATGCCATTGGAGGTGTGTTTGGCATAATGAATTAATTGAAACAACCGTAGAGTGGGGGCGATCTTCTTAGTCACGCAGCTGCATTCAAAAGCAGAGGCTGTAGCCCAACACCCGACGTTAAAGGCGCCAAGAGAAGCGCCAAAGCACCCAAGCAGGGCGACCGTGAACGAGGATGGCGGAAGGCGAAGGCCATTGGTGAAGGCCTCGGTCCAGACGCCGTGCCACCCTGGCGGGCAATTGCCAATAGTGGAAAGCCGAGAGGCCACGACGAATTCCCAGGTAGACGGCAGCATGGCGAATGGAAGAACGCGGGCGATCTTCTCCACCGACCCTGAAGGAAAGTAGCCCGGGCCGATGACCGTGCGCTCGTCACAAGTAGCTCTTCCCCACATAGACCGCCAGTTGCCAATGGAGTAGGAGCCGGTGACTCTAGTCGCCTCAGGATCAATCTCGACCCCATGACGGGCCCGCTCGAATCCTTTTTGGTGGGGACCCCAAAAAGGCAGGGCAGGAGATTCATCAAAATTCTCCTCTGCTACGTCGGAAATTTGGGCAGACGAGGTTTCGGCCATAGATGGAGGATTTAAGGACACTGGTTCAGGAGACTGGCTGGAAGTTGAAGGAGGGGATGAAGGAGAGGATGAAGGAGAAGGTGAAGAGTCGGTACCCGCGGAGTAGGAATGACTTTGGTTTTGGTTATCGGAATCGGAATCCATGGTTCAAGACTAATATCAAGAAGCAGAAAAGAGAAGGAAACACACGGCAGGACGACAATGAGAGTGAGAAAGAAGGGAGGAGTCACGTACCAGGTGGGCGTCGGGGAGCTCCGGACATCTGAAAAATGGCAAAGAGAGATGAACGTTTTCCGGTGGTCGGAAGAAGGAAAAATGGAGCGTTTTCTGATCGGCGGAGGAAGGAAGAAGCAGGGGAGGCGAGAAGACTGTAAAAACAGAGAGGCAAGGTGGCAGAGAAAGAGTAAAAAATGGAGGAAGACGGTAAGAATGGGGTTTATATAGGAGTGCAGTGAGCGGGAGTGGAACCGTCGCGGTGAACGAGTGAGGCACACGTACGGTTAAAAGGGCGTGTTGGCGGGAAGTTGAGCCGTCGCGACGTTTCATTGGGGGCACGCGCGGCTGAGGTGACGTCTGAAGGGATAAGGTAATGATGGCTTTCTGGGCAATTACTGAAATACCCCGATTTCCCCAACTTCTCCAGCAAGGTAGGGAGTAAAAGACCATAATACCCTGAGCGGTAGAGAGGTGCATGAAAAACTGGAAAGAAGGGGCGCGATAGAAAGCAGCGACAAAAGAGATAAGGCGATAAGAACCAAGACACCAAAGCGGCAAAACAACAAAGCAACAAGGCGATAGGACAGCAAAGCGATAAAGCGACACAACATAAGCGATCCGAGTTATAAGTAAGCCCTCAGCCAAGCAAAGCTCGAACTAAGGGCTCGGGGGCAATTGATGGGCCCTCCTACGGCGATCACAAGACAAGCGATCCGAGTTATAAGTAAGCCCTCAGCCAAGCAAAGCTTGACTAAGGGCTTGGGGGCAATTGATGGGCCCGGCCCGACGAGGCCCAAAGGCCCACACGGCGGCCCATGAGGCGGCCCACATGGCAGCCTGAACACAGCGGCTAGGGCTGGAGGTCCGGATGTAGGCGGTAAATCAGATGGGCCGAACAGGCAGGCCCAGGAAGTGGAGTAAGGCCCAAAGCGACGGCCCAGCTCGGCGGCCTCCTAGGGTTACTTGGCGACACTTAGGGTTCCAAGACAGAGCAGACACGTGTCAACATCCTACGGGGGCTACAAACGAGTGGCTAAGATTCAGCCTTGGCGACCAAGGCAGGGGTACTATAAATACCCCCGTATACCCTATTAACCAGAGGACAACACTTTTACTCAGCGGACAAAACGCTCCGCGGTACGTTACTCGCCTCCCTCTCCCATTCCTTAAACTGATCGCCTCCCCTTTTCCTTGAACTAACTTCCCCCCACGTTGCTTAGAGGTACACCACTCCCGGAGGACCAACAGGCTTGGGCTTCCATTATTGGGCCAGGCGACAAGGCTGGAACAGTTTTCAAGAATGATGACCTAGAAAACTCTACCAGCGATTGCTTTTGGGGTATTCCCACACAACAACTTCTTCGAAAACTGTAACACCCCAATTTCATGAAACGTAAATCGACTACGTGTCCCGGGACAGACGATGACTCAAAGATTGAAAAATACAACTTTGACCAACTGCTTTCAAACCAACCATAAAACTAGGGTATTAACCGTCAAAACATTTACAACGGAATTGGCCCCAACGACTTGAGAGCAATTCTCCAAGTCGCCATTACACCGTCTCATGATCCACTGCTCCGGCACGCCTTAAGAAACTCCGGTGGTCCGTTGCTTGTCCAGGAAATTCCTGCAAACTGGTGGCTGGCTCGGGCTCAGTCCATTATCATGATTATTCTATAAACATGAATAAACACATTTAATGGAATTAACAACGTAAACCAGTAATTCCATAATCATCCTCCCGTAATGGAGATTACTGTTACCATGTATCGAATGACTTGTCACAAGGAATATTAATCCAATATTCCAAACACGACCTACATGTGAAACATTAACACACATAATCACAAGTCAATAAGACATCACATGAGCTATTCTAATAGTACCACACAACATCGAGATCAACTCGATCAACTTTCATTAAACAATAGGGCGTCCCCTCTTCCCGCCTAGCTAACCTCTACGCCATCATCGATAAGGCTTACTCCTGAGCCTGTAATAGGGACTTCACAAGAGTAGTTATTCTTCCCGACTACCATGAATCGATTGGGGCTATCAATACCCAACTCTCATCATCCGGTCGAGGCTAATTCCACCCAACTCTTATCATCCGGTTGGGGCTAATCGTACCCATCTACCGTGAATCGATTGGGGCTAACAATACCCAACTCCCATCACCCGGTAGGAACCCATATCCATCGATGTTTCCGGCATGGGACTAGCTAGCGAGGCTTTACTTTCCACCTGTATACACTAGGTACCAAACATCATCAGATGACATCACGATTTAACCATAACGAAATCAAACATAATTAGGTATAAATCGACGGTTCCGGAAAGATGGAACTTTCCGTAGAAACGACACCTGGTTGTCAAAACCAAGACTTTCCGTCTTAATTTCCAGGTTAGTAGGGGAGTCACTCGGACTACTTAAGTCCCCCTAACCTTAGGCATCATAACTTTATAAACCGGAATTAATGAGAATCCGCGTCACTCATTACTCTGAATAATCTAACCTATCGGGAAAACCAACTCAGATGGGTTAGTACTCGGTTAGTAGTAAAATCACCACGAAAATTATAAGGACCTTAATTTAAGCATGCACGAGTCCAAAATAAGGCCCGAGTACCTCACTCGTTGATCCGGTTCCCGTCAAATGATTAATTCGGAATTATCACAATATTTGGTTAGTGACAAAGTTTAACCAAATAGCTATTTAAATTGAGGAATTAATTAATCCAAGGAATTTACCCCCTTAAACAAACCCACCTATAACACGAGCCGGTTGACTTGAAGATCGACTCCGTAGCTCGAATCGGTTCGAAATAAGAACTTAACGGACTTCCGTAACTTCCTGGCCAAATTGTACAAACTGAAAAGTTAGTTGGGCCAAATCTGTCACCATTTAGAGTTTAGGATTAAACTAAGAGAATAGAATAACTGAGGGGCCAAACTGTCAAAGATTCAAAGTTTAGGACCACGATGGTAATTAAAATTAAATCGGAGGACTGAACTGTGACCTAGAGAATTGGGTGACCAAAATGCATCTTTGCCATCCTCTTCCCCAAATTGCTGGAAACGCTCCAACTGCCATTGCTGATGCCGACGACGATCGAAACCCTCCGACAGTTGCTTGAAATCGTGATTAAATAGAGGGGAAAACTTTGTAGGGTCGAGATAGATCGATTGGTGGCTTTGGATCAATTCAAGCCTGAAGTGTACCGACCGAAGCTTCATCGGAACCATCATCGGAGAAGGAAGGAAATCGAGTTAGTTGGATTTCGAGTGGCAGAAGCTTCGAACTGAAGCAACGGATGGTTTATATAGGCTCGGAGGTGTCGAATAACGCCAAAGAGGATAAGATTACGAGCTGATTCGTAATCTAGAGGGGTCGCCGTTGTTTTCTCTAAAGTCGTCGAAGTAGGGACGATTTCTCATCAATCTTGGCTGTTTCCTAATGGATTCATGTTCGCAGCATGATTCCAGGCTCTAATCCACGTTCTGGTGGGGTCCCACGTTTCGAAAATGCTAGAAAAATGGCCCTTGACCCTTGGGAAGAGTCGCCGGAACGAATTTGGGTCGCCGGAGTAATGGATCCAAGGAAGGAGACGACCAAAACGGCGTCGTTTTGGGTGCTGGTCGAAAATAAATAAATAAAAGTCATTACTGGGATTCAAACCTGGATCGGCTGAATGCTAGTCTAGTTTCAAAACCAGCTGGTCTAATAGTCCTTCATCAATCATTATTACCCAGCTATTTCTTAACTCGGTCTGATTGGTGATTCACCTTTTCACATTGAATCCTACCAACGACCAACTCGAACTAACCCTAAAGCCTCGAATGAACTTGTGTTCCCTTTTTTTTAAATTCGAAAAAATTCAGGGTGTAACATTTCTCCCCTCCTTAAAAAGATTTCGTCCTCGAAATCAGACGACAGTTAACTTTAACGATGTTAAAACCAGAGCAATTCACAAACGTGAGAAAACTTATTATTATTTTTTTTTCATTCGAGAAAACTAAAAGGGAGGCAAGCCAGAAACAAGATCACTAAGCAGATGATGATCGCCATTTTCTCGAATGTTTCCACAGGTCCATCGAAGACGCCCCTACGATAACCTATGCACACAAAGTAAAAGAAAGAGACGATGAGAAGGAGGCATCCTGTCCCGAGGATGATAGCCTTCTTCATGGCGTAGTCCTCGTCGTAAACCCTTTCCATCCTTGAAGCGACTGCGATGGAGGACTTCAAGATTTTTATCGGTGATTTAGTTGTCGAGAAAAAGAAGATAAGAGGGGGTCCTTAAAGAGAAGGGGAAGAGGAGGTGTCATCATTGAGCCTCGCCCACTTGCGAGTGTCGGCAAGTATGGTTAAATAGACGCGGATTACGAGATCATCTTTTTAAATTCACTGGTTAATGAATCGATACAAACTATTGGCATCTCTTGGTTCATCTGCCATCCGCAGGGATTCTGAGAAGCAGAATTCTCACCAGCTAGTCGATACTTAAAGATTATGGAGAAACGTACGCACCGTCTGAGACAATACATTCTCATATCCCAGGCAAAAACCACAAGAAAGAGAATAAGGTTACAACATGAATTCGAAGAAATACTAAGGCATGCGGGATGAGACTTCTGTTCGATTTCGCCGAACTGGTCCTTCCGGAGGATTTTCTTGACGCCTTCATCGGTCTATGTGTTTGCATAGTTTTAGGATGAAGGTGATAGCCACGAAGAGAAGAATGACTATCAGAAAGATAAAGTTTACCCCACTCAAGGTTTCCGTTTCATCAGAGCAAGTCATTTTTCTTTAGAGAATGACTTAGAGGGAGGGGGTAGATTTAAAGAAGAGAAGTTTACGGTTAGCTTGCCCAAAAAGCCATCGTTCGGACTCGAAAGTCAAAAGCAAAAAGAGTGACATGACAACGCAGGTTCAGGCTTTAACGGAGCCTCAAAAGTAGAGCTGATGTGGTGGACGATTCTCAGCCGTTCACGTGTCTTCGCAGAAAGCGAGAGATTTACGTAGATCTTGTGTCACTTGGGTATTTAAACTTGATGAAGCTCGGTTCCAAGTGTCACCCGCATGGTGCTCTGAGGGGATTCCGTCAATACTTACGGGAGGTTCGGATGGAAGTTTTCGGTGAAGAAAGGAAAAATGCAGGAGCGACTCCATTCCTCAACTTTTTCCCCACCACTGAGAGTCCGCCAATCCCTGGTAATCCTTACTTGACCGATTTCTGTCCCTTTTGTGATTCTATCAAAATAAAATGGACACTAGATAGCAGCTGCCCTAATCACATGACTCCGAATGAAATTTCCTTCATTTCTCTAGATCGTGGCTTTAACCAACTCGTTTCCTTTGGAAGGGGTTCCAAGGCAAAGTCCAAAGGTAAGGGTTTCGTTAGGTTGGGTCCCTTGATCATACCGGACGTGTTACTGATATCTAACATTGCCGGTAGTTTCATTAGCATGAGTCAGCTTATGGAACTAAATTTTTTCTTCCAATTTAAGGGAGGATGGTGTACAATTTTTGACCATTTCGGAAACCCTTTTCTCTCTGTACCAAAAGTAGGCAGGTGCTTTCTGCTTAACAAGGCTCATGTAGCGCAGACAGAAGTTGCCATCAGGGGAAGACCAGACCAAGCGGGAACACACTACAAGAAAAAGGAGGTTTAACAACAGATTTTTATTTAGTCTAACAGCGGATAAACCGCTGTTAGGTTGACTAACGTAAGGCTATCTAACAGCGCATACGCGTCCGCCGTTAAACCTAACAGCGGATATCTCTATATTCGCTGTTAAATGTAACAGCGGATTAAAATTATAACAGCGGATGTTATCCGCTGTTAGAGTTCCGATCAGAATTAAAAAAAATTACAGAAACCTACTCGTCGGAGCAGTTTCTGCATCTCGCCAGAGCAGGTTCTGCATCAGGTCATCTTCTTCTTCTTCTTCTACTTTCTTCGTTCGTTCTTCTTCTTTCTTCTTCTTATTCTTCTTCTTCTACTTATTCTTCTACTTTCTTCTTCTTCTTGACTCTTCTTCTCTTCTTTTTTCTTCTTCATCTTCTTCTACTTATTCTTCTTCTTTCTTTTTCTTTTTCTTCATCTTCTTCAGCTTGATTCTTCTTCTTCTTCTTCTTCTTCTTCTTCTTCTTTCTTCTTCTTCTTCTTCTTCTTCGGCCGAAGGTGAGGTCCAGCGGTGGAGGAGTGGTGAGAAAAAGGAGGATTTAGGGTTTAGAAGAAGGAAGAAGAGGGGATTTTTGAGGAGAAGGGCTTTTTGTATCTGGAAAAGAAGGAAAGAAAGCATTGGTTGGGGATTGGTTGGTGGTGGGCACACGGATTGCCACATCAGCAAAACTTAACAGCGGATAACCTAACAGCGGTTTTAATTCGCTGTTAGATTTTCCCTCAAAAATTTGACTTCCCGCGAAGGCGGGATATTTTGGCGCGTCCGTGAATTCAACGTTAACAGCGAAAAATAACAGCGGTTGTTTAAATATCCGCTGTTAGAATGTACAATCTAACAGTGGATTCCTGTCCGCTGTTAGCAATCTGATGTTAGAATGTATTTTTCTTGTAGTGACAGTCAAGATTTGTTGTGGAAAGAAATGGTCTAGGGACGAGATTTTAGAAACGGCAAGTAAGATACTGGAGGCTGACAAGGGAAAGAAGCGAGAGCGTCTGAACGAGTTAGTGGATCTTTCACGGAGTTAGTTCTAAAAAAAAATGCGACCCGAATAGTCATTTTGTACTACCAGTTCATGTACCCAGTTCCTTCTTAATAATAATAATTTTCTACTTATCTTCCACCTTTAGACATTCAAACTAGTTATTCCCTTAAAAAACTAACTCAAAACGCAAGATCACAACTTAAAACATGACTTACCACAACAACAGTTAGTGCGAAATTAAAGTGGTCTACTCATCATGCAAGTTCTTGAGATCGAGTTCCCGACGTCGTTCCTCAGCTGTCTCTGACATCAGCTTCCTGATAACGAAAATTTGACCACACAGGATGATCAAGGCAAAGATTACAAATCCCATGTCACGCACACTGCCATCCTCTCGATAGCACATTCCCGGAATTGAGAGAGTTTACTAAGCAAGGGAGGGAAAGCGAAAGAGATGGTGATGGTGGTCAAGTTTTCGAAACCCAGTTTTTATGGGAGCCAAATTCGAGAAGGGATTGGTCACAATAATGGTGACACCACTCATTTCATGTCGGTACGCATGGACAAAGAAAAGGGGTCCAATAAGTCAAGGGCTAGGAGGATAGGGTTCGTCCCTTTAAATAGACAGTATCGAAACGCTTTGGATAGAGAGTAGAGGTTGGAAAAAATACCTCATTCATCGCTTTTATATCAAAGAAATGGCTACGATTCCCATTTGCCAATGCGGGGAAGCCACAATTATAACAACATCCTGGACGGAAGAAAATCCAGGGCGAAGGTTTTTTAGCTGCAAAAGACGTCGCTCGATAAGTCAAAAGCGCTTTATCAGTTTTGACTAACATTTAAAATTGATTAGGGAGAAATCTCATCTATCCCCTTGGTCTGTGGCAGAGGATGAACAACTATTGTAGTTACTTCGCATGGTTAGATCCCCGATGCAACATCGAGCCAAAGTCGTGATCAACGGTCTCTTACGAAAATTAAACATCTACGACCGTACCTTCGGAAGTGAAAGATAAGCAATTTCAGGAGAGACTATTCCCGATACTGCTGCATCATCTGCATCTTCCGTCAGAAACACGGCTAATAGAGGTTTTCGTAATAGAAACAGGGAAGTTACCTACAAAACTTCCTTAGCAGTCCTTGCCGTTGTTTGTATAATTTTCGGAATCCTTATCATTCACGTGATAAGCAAATAAATTCATACTTTTATCCTGTAACATCTATATCAGCCACACCCACCATTTGTCATAATAACAAATTATTTCAACAACGTTAGTTATAGAACTCAAGAACGTCTCACCGTGGAGGTTTCTGTGCTGGTGCCATGAAGCAGGGATCTGAGACCGGTGCCTGTGAAAAACCTTTCACTTTTAAACCTTGGTTAAAATCCGTCAAAACTTAATACCCTTTTTCTTTAAAATCACAAGAATAACTCCCGCACCAGACCGATCTTCTAGTGTTTCCTGGTAACCGAGAAACAGGAGGAAGCCGGCTCTAATACCAAAATGTAACACCCCAATTTCATGAAACGTAAATCGGCTACGTGTCCCGGGACAGACGATGAGTCAAAGGTTGAAAAATACAACTTTGACCAACTGCTTTCAAACCAACCATAAAACTAGGGTATTAACCGTCAAAACATTTACAACGGAATTGGGCCCAACGACTTGAGAGCAATTCTCCAAGTCGCCATTACAGTGTCTCATGATCCACTACTCCGGCACGCCTTAAGAAACTCTGGTGGTCCGTTGCTTGTCCAGGAAATTCCTGCAAACTGGTGGGTGGCTCGGGGTTAGTCCATTATCATGATTATTCTATAAACATGAATAAACACATTTAATGGAATTAACAACGCAAACCAGTAATTCCATAATCATCCTCCCGTAATGGAGATTACCGTTACCATGTATCGAATGACTTGTCACAAGGAATATTAATCCAATATTCCAAACACGACCTACATGTGAAACATTAACACACATAATCACAAGTCAATAAGACATCACATGAGCTATTCCAATAGTACCACACAACATCGAGATCAACTCGATCAACTTTCATTAAACAATAGGGCGTCCCCTCTTCCCGCCTAGCTAACCTCTACGCCATCATCGATAAGGCTTACTCCTGAGCCTGTAATAGGGACTTCACAAGAGTAGTTATTCTTCCCGACTACCATGAATCGATTGGGGCTATCAATACCCAACTCTCATCATCCGGTCGAGGCTAATTCCACCCAACTCTTATCATCCGGTTGGGGCTAATCGTACCCATCTACCGTGAATCGATTGGGGCTAACAATACCCAACTCCATCACCCGGTAGGAACCCATATCCATCGATGTTTCCGGCGGAGGACTAGCTAGCGAGGCTTTACTTTCCACCTGTATACACTAGGTACCAAACATCATCAGATGACATCACGATTTAACCATAACGAAATCAAACACAATTAGGTATAAATCGACGGTTCCGGAAAGATGGAACTTTCCGTAGAAACGACACCTGGTTGTCAAAACCAAGACTTTCCGTCTTAATTTCCAGGTTAGTAGGGGAGTCACTCGGACTACTTAAGTCCCCCTAACCTTAGGCATCATAACTTTATAAACCGGAATTAATGAGAATCCGCGTCACTCATTACTCTGAATAATCTAACCTATCGGGAAAACCAACTCAGATGGGTTAGTACTCGGTTAGTAGTAAAATCACCACGAAAATTATAAGGACCTTAATTTAAGCATGCACGAGTCCAAAATAAGGCCCGAGTACCTCACTCGTTGATCCGGTTCCCGTCAAATGATTAATTCGGAATTATCACAATATTTGGTTAGTGACAAAGTTTAACCAAATAGCTATTTAAATTGAGGAATTAATTAATCCAAGGAATTTACCCCCTTAAACCAACCCACCTATAACACGAGCCGGTTGACTTGAAGATCGACTCCGTAGCTCGAATCGGTTCGAAATAAGAACTTAACGGACTTCCGTAACTTCCTGGCCAAATTGTACAAACTGAAAAGTTAGTTGGGCCAAATCTGTCACCATTTAGAGTTTAGGATTAAACTAAGAGAATAGAATAACTGAGGGGCCAAACTGTCAAAGATTCAAAGTTTAGGACCACGATGGTAATTAAAATTAAATCGGAGGACTGAACTGTGACCTAGAGAATTGGGTGACCAAAATGCATCTTTGCCATCCTCTTCCCCAAATTGCTGGAAACGCTCCAACTGCCATTGCTGATGCCGACGACGATCGAAACCCTCCGACAGTTGCTTGAAATCGTGATTAAATAGAGGGGAAAACTTTGTAGGGTCGAGATAGATCGATTGGTGGCTTTGGATCAATTCAAGCCTGAAGTGTACCGACCGAAGCTTCATCGGAACCATCATCGGAGAAGGAAGGAAATCGAGTTAGTTGGATTTCGAGTGGCAGAAGCTTCGAACTGAAGCAACGGATGGTTTATATAGGCTCGGAGGTGTCGAATAACGCCAAAGAGGATAAGATTACGAGCTGATTCGTAATCTAGAGGGGTCGCCGTTGTTTTCTCTAAAGTCGTCGAAGTAGGGACGATTTCTCATCAATCTTGGCTGTTTCCTAATGGATTCATGTTCGCAGCATAATTCCAGGCTCTAATCCACGTTCTGGTGGGGTCCCACGTTCCGAAAACGCTAGAAAAATGGCCCTTGACCCTTGGGAAGAGTCGCCGGAATGAATTTGGGTCGCCGGAGTAATGGATCCAAGGAAGGAGACGACCAAAACGGCGTCGTTTTGGGTGCTGGTCGAAAATAAATAAATAAAAGTCATTACTGGGATTCAAACCTGGATCGGCTGAATGCTAGTCTAGTTTCAAAACCAGCTGGTCTAATAGTCCTTCGTCAATCATTATTACCCAGCTATTTCTTAACTCGGTCTGATTGGTGATTCACCTTTTCACATTGAATCCTACCAACGACCAACTCGAACTAACCCTAAAGCCTCGAATGAACTTGTGTTCCCTTTTTTTTTAAATTCAAAAAAATTCAGGGTGTAACATTTCTCCCTCCTTAAAAAGATTTCGTCCTCGAAATCAGACGACAGTTAACTTTAACGATGTTAAAACCAGAGCAATTCACAAACGTGAGAAAACTTATTATATTTTTTTTTTCATTCGAGAAAACTAAAAGGGAGGCAAGCCAGAAACAAGATCACTAAGCAGATGATGATCGCCATTTTCTCGAATGTTTCCACAGGTCCATCGAAGACGCCCCTACGATAACCTATGCACACAAAGTAAAAGAAAGAGACGATGAGAAGGAGGCATCCTGTCCCGAGGATGATAGCCTTCTTCATGGCGTAGTCCTCGTCGTAAACCCTTTCCATCCTTGAAGCGACTGCGATGGAGGACTTCAAGATTTTTATCGGTGATTCAGTTGTCAAGAAAAAGAAGATAAGAGGGGGTTCTTAAAGAGAAGGGGAAGAGGAGGTGTCATCATTGAGCCTCGCCCACTTGCGAGTGTCGGCAAGTATGGTTAAATAGACGCGGATTACGAGATCATCTTTTTAAATTCACTGGTTAATGAATCGATACAAACTATTGGCATCTCTTGGTTCATCTGCCATCCGCAGGGATTCTGAGAAGCAGAATTCTCACCAGCTAGTCGATACTTAAAGATTATGGAGAAACGTACGCACCGTCTGAGACAATACATTCTCATATCCCAGGCAAAAACCACAAGAAAGAGAATAAGGTTACAACATGAATTCGAAGAAATACTAAGGCATGCGGGATGAGACTTCTGTTCGATTTCGCCGAACTGGTCCTTCCGGAGGATTTTCTTGACGCCTTCATCGGTCTATGTGTTTGCATAGTTTTAGGATGAAGGTGATAGCCACGAAGAGAAGAATGACTATCAGAAAGATAAAGTTTACCCCACTCAAGGTTTCCGTTTCATCAGAGCAAGTCATTTTTCTTTAGAGAATGACTTAGAGGGAGGGGGTAGATTTAAAGAAGAGAAGTTTACGGTTAGCTTGCCCAAAAAGCCATCGTTCGGACTCGAAAGTCAAAAGCAAAAAGAGCGACATGACAACGCAGGTTCAGGCTTTAACGGAGCCTCAAAAGTAGAGCTAATGTGGTGGACGATTCTCAGCCGTTCACGTGTCTTCGCAGAAAGCGAGAGATTTACGTAGATCTTGTGTCACTTGGGTATTTAAACTTGATGAAGCTCGATTCCAAGTGTCACCCGCATGGTGCTCTGAGGGGATTCCGTCAATACTTACGGGAGGTTCGGATGGAAGTTTTCGGTGAAGAAAGGAAAAATGCAGGAGCGACTCCATTCCTCAACTTTTTCCCCACCACTGAGAGTCCGCCAATCCCTAGTAATCCTTACTTGACCGATTTCTGTCCCTTTTGTGATTCTATCAAAATAGAATGGACACTAGATAGCAGCTGCCCTAATCACATGACTCCGAATGAAATTTCCTTCATTTCTCTAGATCGTGGGTTTAACCAACTCGTTTCCTTTGGAAGGGGTTCCAAGGCAAAGTCCAAAGGGAAGGGTTTCGATAGGTTGGGTCCCTTGATCATACCGGACGTGTTACTGATATCTAACATTGCCGGTAGTTTCATTAGCATGAGTCAGCTTATGGAACTAAATTTTTTCTTCCATTTAAGGGAGGATGGTGTACAATTTTTGACCATTTCGGAAACCCTTTTCTCTCTGTACCAAAAGTAGGCAGGTGCTTTCTGCTTAACATGGCTCATGTAGCGCAGACAGGAGTTGCCGTCAGGGGAAGACCAGACCAAGCGGGAACACACTACAAGAAAAAGGAGGTTTAACAACAGATTTTTATTTAGTCTAACAGCGGATAAAGCCGCTGTTAGGTTGACTAACGTAAGGCTATCTAACAGCGCATACGCGTCCGCCGTTAAACCTAACAGCGGATATCTCTATATTCGCTGTTAAATGTAACAGCGGATTAAAATTATAACAGCGGATGTTATCCGCTGTTAGAGTTCCGATCAGAATTAAAAAAAAATTACAGAAACCTACTCGTCGGAGCAGTTTCTGCATCTCGCCGGAGCAGGTTCTGCATCAGGTCATCTTCTTCTTCTTCTTCTACTTTCTTCGTTCGTTCTTCTTCTTTCTTCTTCTTATTCTTCTTCTTCTACTTATTCTTCTACTTTCTTCTTCTTCTTGACTCTTCTTCTCTTCTTTCTTCTTCTTCATCTTCTTCTACTTATTCTTCTTCTTTCTTTTTCTTTTTCTTCGTCTCTTCTTCTCTTGTTTCTTCTTCTTCTTCTTCTTCGGCCGAAGGTGAGGTCCAGCGGTGGAGGAGTGGTGAGAAAAAGGAGGATTTAGGGTTTAGAAGAAGGAAGAAGAGGGGATTTTTGAGGAGAAGGGCTTTTTGTATCTGGAAAAGAAGGAAAGAAAGCATTGGTTGGGGATTGGTTGGTGGTGGGCACACGGATTGCCACATCAGCAAAACTTAACAGCGGATAACCTAACAGCGGTTTTAATTCGCTGTTAGATTTTCCCTCAAAAATTTGACTTCCCGCGAAGGCGGGATATTTTGGCGCTTCCGTGAATTCAACGTTAACAGCGAAAAATAACAGCGGTTGTTTAAATATCCGCTGTTAGAATGTACAATCTAACAGTGGATTCCTGTCCGCTGTTAGCAATCTGATGTTAGAATGTATTTTTCTTGTAGTGACAGTCAAGATTTGTTGTGGAAAGAAATGGTCTAGGGACGAGATTCTAGAAACGGCAAGTAAGATACTGGAGGCTGACAAGGGAAAGAAGCGAGAGCGTCTGAACGAGTTAGTGGATCTTTCACGGAGTTAGTTCTAAAAAAAAATGCGACCCGAATAGTCATTTTGTACTACCAGTTCATGTACCCAGTTCCTTCTTAATAATAATAATTTTCTACTTATCTTCCACCTTTAGACATTCAAACCAGTTATTCCCTTAAAAAACTAACTCAAAACGCAAGATCACAACTTAAAACATGACTTACCACAACAACAGTTAGTGCAAAATTAAAGTGGTCTACTCATCATGCAAGTTCTTGAGATCGAGTTCCCGACGTCGTTCCTCAGCTGTCTCTGACATCAGCTTCCTGATAACGAAAATTTGACCACACAGGATGATCAAAGCAAAGATTACAAATCCCACGTCACGCACACTGCCATCCTCTTGATAGCACATTCCCGGAATTGAGAGAGTTTACTAAGCAAGGGAGGGAAAGCGAAAGAGATGGTGATGGTGGTCAAGTTTTCGAAACCCAGTTTTTATGGGAGCCAAATTCGAGAAGGGATTGGTCACAATAATGGTGACACCACTCATTTCATGTCGGTACGCATGGACAAAGAAAAGGGGTCCAATAAGTCAAGGGCTAGGAGGATAGGGTTCGTCCCTTTAAATAGACAGTATCGAAACGCTTTGGATAGAGAGTAGAGGTTGGAAAAAATACCTCATTCATCGCTTTTATATCAAAGAAATGGCTACGATTCCCATTTGCCAATGCGGGGAAGCCACAATTATAACAACATCCTGGACGGAAGAAAATCCAGGGCGAAGGTTTTTTAGCTGCAAAAGACGTCGCTCGATAAGTCAAAAGCGCTTTATCAGTTTTGACTAACATTTAAAATTGATTAGGGAGAAATCTCATCTATCCCCTTGGTCTGTGGCAGAGGATGAACAACTATTGTAGTTACTTCGCATGGTTAGATCCCCCGATGCAACATCGAGCCAAAGTCGTGATCAACGGTCTCTTACGAAAATTAAACATCTACGACCGTACCTTCGGAAGTGAAAGATAAGCAATTTCAGGAGAGACTATTCCCGATACTGCTGCATCATCTGCATCTTCCGTCAGAAACACGGCTAATAGAGGTTTTCATAATAGAAACAGGGAAGTTACCTACAAAACTTCCTTAGCGGTCCTTGCCGTTGTTTGTATAATTTTCGGAATCCTTATCATTCACGTGATAAGCAAATAAATTCATACTTTTATCCTGTAACATCTATATCAGCCACACCCACCATTTGTCATAATAACAAATTATTTCAACAACGTTAGTTATAGAACTCAAGAACGTCTCACCGTGGAGGTTTCTGTGCTGGTGCCATGAAGCAGGGATCTGAGACCGGTGCCTGTGAAAAACCTTTCACTTTTAAACCTTGGTTAAAATCCGTCAAAACTTAATACCCTTTTTCTTTAAAATCACAAGAATAACTCCCGCACCAGACCGATCTTCCAGTGTTTCCTGGTAACCCGAGAAACAGGAGGAAGCCGGCTCTGATACCAAAATGTAACACCCCAATTTCATGAAACGTAAATCGACTACGTGTCCCGGGACAGACGATGACTCAAAGGTTGAAAAATACAACTTTGACCAACTGCTTTCAAACCAACCATAAAACTAGGGTATTAACCGTCAAAACATTTACAACGGAATTGGGCCCAACGACTTGAGAGCAATTCTCCAAGTCGCCATTACAGTGTCTCATGATCCACTACTCCGGCACGCCTTAAGAAACTCTAGTGGTTCGTTGCATGTCCAGGAAATTCCTGCAAACTGGTGGGTGGCTCGGGGTTAGTCCATTATCATGATTATTATGTATAAACATGAATACACACATTTAATGGAATTAACAACGCAAACCAGTAATTCCATAATCATCCTTCCGTAACGGAGATTACCGTTACCATCTATCGAATGACTTGTCACAAGGAATATTAATCCAATATTCCAAACACGACCTATATGTGAAACATTAACACACATAATCACAAGTCAATAAGACATCACATGAGCTATTCCAATAGTACCACACAACATCGAGATCAACTCGATTAACTTTCATTAAACAATAGGGCGTCCCCTCTTCCCGCCTAGCTAACCTCTACGCCATCATCGATAAGGCTTACTCCTGAGCCTGTAATAGGGACTTCACAAGAGTAGTTATTCTTCCCGACTACCATGAATCGATTGGGGCTATCAATACCCAGCTCTCATCATCCGGTCGAGGCTAATTCCACCCAACTCTTATCATCCGGTTGGGGCTAATCGTACCCATCTACCGTGAATCGGTTGGGGCTAACAATACCCAACTCCCATCACCCGGTAGAAACCCATATCTATCGATGTTTCCGGTGGAGGACTAGCTAGCGAGGCTTTATTTTCCACCTGTATACACTAGGTGCCAAACATCATCAGATGACAGCACGATTTAACCATAATCAAATCAAACACAATTAGGTATAAATCGACAGTTCCGGAAAGATGGAACTTTTCGTAGAAACGACACCTGGTTGTCAAAACCAAGACTTTCCGTCTCAATTTCCAGGTAAGTAGGGGAGTCTCTCGGACTACTTTAAGTCCCTCTAACCTTAGGCATCATAACTTTATAAACCGGAATTAATGAGGATCCGCGTCACTCATTACTCTGAATAATCTAACCTATCGGGAAAACCAACTTAGATGGGTTAGTACTCGGTTAGCAGTAAAATCACCATGAAAATTATAAGGACCTTAATTTAAGCATGCACGAGTCCAAAATAAGGCCCGAGTACCTCACTCGTTGATCCGGTTCTGTCAAACAATTATGATGTGACTTCATTTAGTGCATTTTGAGTCTATGATTGACCTATGAAATGCCCATGTTCGATCGTGAAATGCCATGACTTATATGCTTTTATTGAAGTTTTGCACAAAACGTCCATTTGTTGTCCGGTTGCCACTTTGGAGCCAAATTCGTGGTCTATTGGAGTTACCTCTGTGCATTTTCAGGTTATGGCATCGAACTAAGGATGACAAGGAGCACATAGCAGAAAACGAGAGGTCAATTGGAGTCCGGACGAGGGAGATATGGCCATTGCAAGTTCGGAATTTATGCAGAGTGCAGGGGTGCACACCGTGCAGTGGTGCACGGCGTGCACTGCCCCTGCACTATAAATGCCTTCGTTTTTGGCCATTTTGGGGGATTCTTTCATCTCTCTTGAACCCCAAACACATACCCACGAACCCTCAAACCCTAGAACACATTTTTGGAGCAATTTGAAGCCATTGGAGCTAGGATTGAAGCCAACAAACCTTGGGAGAAGTGCTTACAAGTGGAGAAGTGAAGATCATCTCAAGGATTCATCCATGGTGTTCTTGGTGACCATTCTTCCTTCTTTTCTCTTTACTCCCTTGGTCATGTGTGGCTGAGTTTCTAGGGTTCATCTTGGATGGGTAGATTAGTTGTGCTATGATAGAGGGATGATTGTATAGAACTTGCCATGATTGATCTTGGTTGTATGAGGATGATTCCTAGACTTGTTCTTAATGCCATTTTATGCCATGTTTGCTTAATTTGGCCCATTCAATGTGATTTGATGCATGAGAGTGCTTGGATTGCATAGATTGTAGGTCTAGGGATTGAAGAGTTTGAGGTTTGGTGTGATTATTTGTGGTAGAGATGTAATGCTATGCTTTGATGATTTGCATGATCTTGATTGTTTCCAAATTCCTCTATCGTAGAATCATTCGGTTCTTGACTTTTGGTGTTTAATTGACTTCAAGCCTTCACAATGATGTTTAGATTGTTCCACTTAGAACCTATAACTGGCATGTTAGCACTAATATCAAATGAGTCTAGGCCAGAACAGAGATTTTATCACTCTTGTATGTTGGTTGATTGGTTTGATACGCGTTTTTGTACCACTCGATAACACCGGTCTAAGATGATGAATGCAATCAGACTTTTCGCCCCTTTTCCATGCTTTTCTTCAACTTTTTGAACTTTTTGGTCCCTCGTGATTGTGGCTTGAGATTAGGCGGAATCCAGTTCGAAATCTTGTGTTGAAGTTGTAAGGGGCTAAGGATCAAGTGGCTAGTTGTGAAGAGAAATGTCAAAAGAAAATGTTCAAAAGAAAAGAAAAGAAAAGCTAAGCTAGGCAAGCTCGACACCTAAGTGAAGTGTCGGGTTGAGCACTAGCAGAGGCAAAAGCTGTGAGCTAGGCAGGTTCAACACCTAAGTGAAGTGTTGGATCGAGCACTAGTATGCATTAAGAAAAAAAATGAAGATGGAAAGAAAAGAAAAAAAAAAGAGTTCTCAAATGTAGCCCTTGATCCTATGCCCAAGTTTGTAAAGTGCGGATCTAGAAGCGGACGAAGTCGAGTCGATAGCCACATCGCGAGCACTCACTACTTTCCAAATTCTCCCTACCCCCACTTAATCTGTTCTTTTTCCCGAGTTCAAGTCCTTTTGATTAGAGTTGGTGTTGTCGTGGTCGGTTTTTCTGTATCTCAATTAACCACTACTTGAAGTGTGCAGATATTAGTGAGGTCTAGACTTGTTTGGTTGATGTTCTTGCATGTGTAGGTTAAGTTTGTTTGTGGAACAGTCTAAGCCAAATTGTTAATGCTTGAGTCTCAATGTGACCGATCTTGTCATTTGTGAACTTGGATGTTTTCTAATTCATTTGCTTGGGGACAAGCAAAGCTTAGTCATAGGGGAATTTGATGTGACTTCATTTAGTGCATTTTGAGTCTATGATTGACCTATGAAATGCCCATGTTCGATCGTGAAATGCCATGACTTATATGCTTTTATTGAAGTTTTGCACAAAACGTCCATTTGTTGTCTGGTTGCCACTTTGGAGCCAAATTCGTGGTCTATTGGAGTTACCTATGTGCATTCTCAGGTTATGGCATCGAAGTAAGGATGACAAGGAGCACATAGCAGAAAACGAGAGGTCAATTGGAGTCCGGACGAGGGAGATATGGCCATTGCAAGTTCGAGATTTATGCAGAGTGCAGGGGTGCACACCGTGCAGTGGTGCACGGCGTGCACTGCCCCCTGCACTATAAATGCCTTCGTTTTTGGCCATTTTGGGGGATTCTTTCATCTCTCTTGAACCCCAAACACATACCCACGAACCCTCAAACCCTAGAACACATTTTTGGAGCAATTTGAAGCCATTGGAGCTAGGATTGAAGCAAACAAACCTTGGGAGAAGTGCTTACAAGTGGAGAAGTGAAGATCATCTCAAGGATTCATCCATGGTGTTCTTGGTGACCATTCTTCCTTCTTTTCTCTTTACTCCCTTGGTCATGTGTGGCTGAGTTTCTAGGGTTCATCTTGGATGGGTAGATTAGTTGTGCTATGATAGAGGGATGATTGTATAGAACTTGCCATGATTGATCTTGGTTGTATGAGGATGATTCCTAGACTTGTTCTTAATGCCATTTTATGCCATGTTTGCTTAATTTGGCCCATTCAATGTGATTTGATGCATGAGAGTGCTTGGATTGCATAGATTGTAGGTCTAGGGATTGAAGTGAGTGTGTTCTAAGAGATTAGATCATCTTATTTCAACCATTTTCACCTGATTTCTCTCTTGGGCATTTTATCGAACACTTGGTGTGCATGTGGATTTTCATTCAATTGAGTTTGAAAAGGCTTTTTGGTGAATCTCTTAGTGTTAGAGCATTGATATGAGAGTGTTGTGCCTAGCCTTGTGGTCATAGAGTCTTAAGAGAGGGTCTTGTGTCTTGGCATTTCATCAAACACTAAGAATGCATCCTTTTTCACTTAGCTTGAGAGCGAGAGCCTAAGTTGAGTGGTATTAGGATAGGGATTTGGTGCTACGAGAGTGCATTGAGTCTATAGAAGTGAAATGCATGGTCATCCGAATGCAAACTCGATCTTGATTAGCTTGTTTGTTCAATTAGTCATCTTGAGCATGATGACACTACCCACCAAGAGAACCCCCTTTGTCTTTGATTTGAGCCACCTTTCTCTCTTGCTTAATCTTTGTTAGTATTGCATTTCTTTGCCTTTGTTTCTGATTTTCTCGATCAAACCAAACCAATTTCAAATGTCTAGACCGTCTATGAGAAGTGTGAGTATTGGTCTATGAGAGGACCCCGTGGAATACGACCTTGGTAAAATCGCTTTTATCAAGTTTTTGGCGCCGTTGCCGGGGATTCTCTCATTCCTTTGAAAGCACTTAGTAGTGGACCGATCTATTCACTTCCTTCCGCTTTACTTTTTGCTTCCTTGTTGCTCTTTGTTTACTTTATTATCCTGCATCGTTGTATTACTCGGGTGTGTTTGTTGTGCTTGTTTGCAGGAGATTTTGGGTTAGTGCATGAGGCGTTCAGCTCGTCTTCAAGCACGAATCCAAGGACTAGAACAAGTGCTCGAGTCACCTACCACATCCCCACCTCCTACAGTTGAAGAAGAAGAAGTTGATCGCATCTCACACCACACTATGTCTCATCACGAGGATGAAGATAACCATTCGGAACATTCACATCGCACCAATGAAAACGATCAATCGCAAAGGGGTGCAAGACGTACTTTGGCGGATTATGCTCGTCCTACTCTTGAAGGGGCAGCCTTTAGCATTGTTCGAAGACCCGTCAATGCTAGGAACTTTGAGCTCAAGCCTAATATGATCCAAATGGTTCAAAATGGAGTGGTGTTCAATGGCATTGATGGTGAATGTCCATCTAGGCATCTCAAGGACTTCTTGGAGATATGTGACACGGTTAAGAATGACCAAGTTCACCCGGATTGTGTGAGACTCCGGCTCTTTCCTTTCTCACTCAAAGGTAGAGCTAAGTCATGGTTGGAGAATCAACCGAGTAGAGCTTTCACCACATGGGAGGGCCTAGCCGAAGCTTTCCTTGAAGAGTTCTTTCCTCCCTATATGACGGATGCAATCCGAGACCGCATCAACCACTTCACACAACACAAGGGAGAGCTCTTCCATGAGACTTGTAATAGGTTCCAAGCCATTCTTCGGTCTTGTCCTCATCACAACTTCGCCGAATGGAGCTTGGCGGACATCTTTGCTAGGTCCCTTGATTTTGAGAATACAAGGATGATCAACCAAGCCGCCGGAGGTGACTTAAGGATGCTCACTCCCGAAGATGCTCTAGAACTCTTCGCGGAGATGGCCAACAAGACAAGGAGTTGGTCTCGACAACAACCTCCTAAGTCTAAGTATGGAAGTGACACGCACTATGACTCTCGGTCCGTAAGTGTTGATGCACCAAAGGAGTCATCTAGCTATGGGAAGAGGCCTAAGTTACCGGGGCACCGAGATGAAGATGATCCAATGATCGCTCTCCTTATGTCTAAGATCGACGCCATGGCTTCACAAGTAAGCAATCTTAGTATGCCTAAGACTCCCTCTAAGCCATCTAAAGTGGGTAATCCACCGGTTGCTTCGGTATTTTGTTGTGAAGGTTGTGGAGGCCAAGGCCATGATATAAATGTATGCCCTTCCGCTACTTCCGAGCCTAACCAAGATGAAAACATTGAGGAAGTAAGCTTTGCACAAGGTCAAGGATTCCATGGTAACTTCAACCCTCAAGGGAACTATCAAGGGGGTAACTACAACCGTCCTTGGAACCAAGGAGGTGGGTACAACAAGCCTAACCAAGGGTACCAAGGCCAAGGTAATCAAAGTGGTGGTTATAACAAGGGTTACAACCAAGGTAATCAAGGAGGATTCCAAGGTTACAAGGGGTACAATCAAGGTAACCAAGGAGGAAACCTATGTAATCAATGGGGAAATCAAAAGCAAGGCAACCAATGGAACCAAGGGGGAAACCAAAACCAAGGTAACCAAGGAGACAACCAAAATCAAGGTAACCAAGGTGGTGAGCAAGGTTCTAATCCACCGGGGATGTATAATCATAGGGGTAATGGGCCGCCCGGTTTCACCAAGCCTTCTCAAAACAAAGAGGGTGGTTCTACAATCTCCCAAGAAGACACCAATGCGGCAATGATTCAACTTATCAAGAATCAACAAGCTTCAATTGCAAATTTGGAGAATCAAATGGGTCATATTGCTAAGGCACTTTCGGAGAGAACTTCAGGCTCTTTACCTTCCAATACCGAGATCAACCCCAAAGGTCCGGAGCATTGCAAGGTAGTGACCTTGAGAAGTGGAAGACCCTTGCAAGATACAACCTCTACCCCAATTGACTCTAAAAAGGTACAAGATCCTAATCTAATGGTTGATGATGATGATATTAATGATCCTCCTTCGGATGAAGTTGAGGTTGAAGTCGAACCTCCTACGGGTAATGTGAGCACTAAGGTTGCCAAGGAACCTAGTAAGGCTACATCGAGTACACCACCGGTCTCTCCTCCCGCACCGGTTGTATCTCCATACAAGCCTAAGCCTCCATACCCATCTCGATTGAAGAAGGATGGCCTTGAGAAGGTTTTCAAGAAGTTTGTGGAGCGGATTAGTCAAATGCAATTCTCTCTTCCGTTTCCCGAAGCAATGACTATGATGCCCCAATATGCTAAGTTCATGAAGGAACTCTACACCAACAAGAGAAAGCTACCGGAGACATCTCTAGTCCACCTTAATGAGGAATGCTCCGCCGTTCTCTTCAAAAGTCCACCCAAAAAGCTCAAGGATCCGGGTACCTTTACTATCCCTTGTGCTATTGGTAATATTTCTCTTGCTAATGGTCTTGCGGATCTAGGTGCTAGTATCAATGTCATGCCTTATTGCATATTTGAGAAGCTAGGGTTGTCTAATCTTCGTTCTACTCGTATGTACATTCAACTTGCGGACAAGTCGACCAAGAGTCCTAGGGGGATTGTTGATGATGTGCTAGTTAAAGTAGGCCCTTTTGTCTTCCTAGTTGACTTTGCGGTCATAGATACCGATGATGTGGATGTCTCATTGATATTTGGTAGACCATTCCTAGCTACTTCTCGTGCTTTGATTGATGTGCATGACGGAAAATTGACATTGAGAGTAGGACAAGAGAGTGTCACATTTTGCATAGCCGATGGCATGAAGTTTGCTCACGCACAAGATGATTTAGAGTACTCTTGTGATACTATTGCTTCGGCTAGTGTGTGTAGTATTTCTAACTTCGTGTGTCGAGATTCTTTGGATGTTTGCCTTAGAACGGATGTGCAGGAACATTTAGGCACCCCGGAGTTAAAAGCTCAAGTGGCTTACCTTGATGAAGGGAGAGACAAGTTAGAGGGTGAAACGGTTTTTGTTGCTCTCCCGAAGGTGGAAAGGGTAAAGACCTCCTATGAAGAACCACCTACTCTTGAGCTCAAGCCTCTTCCCGCACATTTGGAGTATGCTTTTCTCATGCCAGATTCCAAGCTACCGGTCATCATCAATTCTGAGCTTCTACCCGAGCAAAAGGACCGTCTAGTGGAGCTCCTCAAGAAGTACATGAGAGCTATTGCGTGGAGCATCTCGGATATTTGAGGTATAAGTCCCACATTTTGCTCACATCGGATCCTTATGGAGGAAGATTTCAAGCCGGTTGTGCAACCACAAAGAAGGCTAAATCCTAACATGAAGGAGGTTGTGAAGAAAGAGGTTATTAAGCTTATGGATGCGGGGATTATCTTTCCTATCTCGGATAGCCCTTGGGTTAGCCCCGTGCAAGTTGTCCCCAAGAAAGGAGGGATCACGGTGGTAGCTAATGACAAGGATGAGCTTATCCCGACAAGGACGATCACCGGGTGGCGTGTTTGCATAGATTATCGTCGACTCAATGATGCCACTAGGAAGGATCACTTTCCTCTACCTTTCATGGATCAAATGCTCGAGCGTCTCTCCGGTCACGAGTACTATTGTTTCTTGGATGGTATGTCCGGGTACTTCCAAATCCCGATCGCCTCGGAGGACATCGAGAAGACCACATTCACATGCCCCTTCGGTACTTTTGCTTATCGACGGATCCCCTTTGGGTTGTGCAACGCTCCCGCCACCTTCCAACGGTGTATGATTGCCATTTTCGATGATTTCGTGGAAGATATCGTGGAAATGTTCATGGACGACTTCTCGGTTTTTGGGGATTCATTCGACCTATGCTTGAGGAACCTTGAGAAGGTCTTGCGTCGGTGTGAAGAGACCAATCTTGCATTAAGTTGGGAGAAGTGTCATTTCATGGTCAATGAGGGGATTGTTCTTGGTCACAAGATCTCTAAAAAGGGCATTGAGGTTGACAAGGCAAAGTTGGAGACCATCTCTCAACTTCCTCCACCCTCATCCGTGAAAGCCGTGAGAAGCTTCTTGGGGCATGCCGGTTTCTATAGGCGCTTCATCAAAGACTTCTCGAAAATAACTACTCCTATGACTCGGCTTCTTGAGAAGGATGTGGAATTTCGTTTTGATGAAGAGTGCTTGCAAGCTTTTGAACTCCTCAAGGGTAAGCTCACGAATGCCCCTATACTCATTGCTCCGGATTGGTCAAAGTCATTTGAGTTGATGTGTGATGCTAGCGATTACGCCATTGGAGCGGTTCTAGGCCAACGAATCGACAAGAGATTCCATCCAATATACTATGCAAGTAAGACTCTCAATGATGCTCAAAGGAACTACACAACTACGGAGAAGGAGCTCTTGGCCATAGTGTTTGCTTTTGATAAGTTTAGGTCCTACTTGGTACTTTCTCACACTATTGTCTTCACGGACCACCAAGCTTTGAGGTACCTTCTATCTAAGACCGATGCTAAACCAAGGTTGATCCGATGGGTCCTTCTATTGCAAGAGTTTGATATTGAGATTCGAGATAAGAAGGGGTCCGAGAATGTAGCCGCCGACCACTTATCTCGCTTGGAAGAGGCGGAAATGGTACACAATGGTAATGAAGAGATCAATGACAACTTCCCCGATGAGCTATTATTCGCTATAGCAACTTTAGACTTCAAGGAACCTTGGTTCGCGGATTTGGCTAACTATCTTGCTAGTGGAGACTTGAAGGAGGGCCTCTCCACTCAAGACAAAAGGAAGTTCTTTGCGGATTTGAAGCATTACTATTGGGACGATCCTTTTGTATTTCGAGTTGGCTCGGATGGTATGATTAGAAGATGTGTCACTTATGGAGAGTCTAAGGACATCATGCGACATTGCCACTCCGGTCCTAGGGTGGACATCATGGAGCAAATCGCACGGCTCGCAAGGTACTTGAGTCCGGATTCTTTTGGCCCTCGATCTTCCGAGATTGTCAAGACTTTGTCAAGTCTTGCGATGCGTGTCAACGTTCAGGTAACATCTCTTCCCGTAATGAAATGCCTCAAAATGTCTCGTTAGTGGTAGAAATATTTGATATATGGGGTATTGATTTCATGGGACCGTTTCCTACTTCGCATGGTAACAAGTACATATTAGTTGCGGTAGATTACGTGTCTAAATGGGCGGAGGCACAAGCTTTGCCTACCAATGATGCCCGAGTCGTAGGGAAGTTTCTTGTTAAGTTGTTCACCCGTTTTGGTACCCCTCGTGCTATCATTAGTGATCGAGGTACTCATTTTCAAGGGCAATTCGATAGAGTATGCCACCGGTTCGGCGTCACTCATCGGATGTCCACCTCGTATCACCCTCAAACTAGTGGCCAAGTCGAGGTGACCAATAGGGAACTTAAGAGAATCTTAGAGAAGACGGTCGACCAATCACGGAAAGATTGGTCGAAGAAGCTTGATGACGCTCTATGGGCCTACCGCACGGCCTACAAGACCCCTATAGGCACTACTCCCTATAGGATGGTCTATGGCAAAGCATGCCATTTGCCGGTAGAGCTCGAGCACCGAGCTTATTGGGCATTGAAATTTCTAAACCTTGATATGAGTCTCGCAGGAGAAGAGCGTAAGTTTCAGGTACATGAGCTCGAGGAGTATCGCCATCATGCATATGAGAATGCAAAGCTTTACAAGGAGAGGACGAAGCTCATTCATGACTCCCGTTTGAAGCCGGTCAAGGATTTCAAAGTTGGTGATCAAGTTCTCCTATACAACTCTCGGCTCAAGCTCTTTCCCGGGAAATTGAGGTCTCGTTGGTCGGCCCCTTTACGGTAACTCATGTTTTTCCTTATGGCACCATCGAGGTAATCTCTCCATCCCAAACCGAACCTTTTAAGGTGAATGGCCATAGACTTAAGCATTATGTTGTTAGTGATACTATAGGTGCTGTTGAGGTCTTGTCTTTGGTCGTGCCTTGAGTGTTCCTTGCTTCGTCGAGCTTAAGACGTTAAACAAGCGCTTCTCGGGAGGCAACCCGAGGGTTTTTCATGTCTTTTCTTCTTGATTTGATTGCGTGATTGTGTGTTTTTGTGGTGTTCAAGGTCCTTGAGTTGTTGTGGTGTCCTTTGTGGTCTCGTAGGCGTTGAAATTCTGAAGTTCGGGGTCCGTTTTGGGTTGATTTGACGGTGTTTTGGTCATTTTTCGTCGAGGTGAAAATTTGTTTTTAAGCTGAGGAGGTGCACGCCGTGCACCACTGCACGCTGTGCACCACTGCACGCCGTGCATGATGCACGCCGTGCACCGTGCACGGTTTGGTGCACGTGCTGTCCAGGAGGATTCGAAAAATTTTCAGCTCCAAGGTGCACGCCGTGCACCCTGCACGTCGTGCACCCTTGCACGCCGTGCACCTGATCTTTCCCTTTACATTGTTTCGGGTTGGTCAGGGTTGAGTCATCTGATTCTTGATTTTCTGGTTTGAGTCATTGTTCGGTTTGGTTTTGGTTCACCCAACTCACTTGACCCAGCTGCCCGACCCAACCCACTCCTCACACCCGACCCCTCTCACTCTCTCTTTCACACAGCCGCCGCCACCACCCACATCAACTAACCCCAATCCCGCCGCCAACTCCACTCCGCCCAACTCCCCTCCCGCCGCCGTTCCGCCGTCGATCCCGCCGCCGTTCCATCCCACCTGCCACTGCCAGCAACCCGCCGCCATCTCTTTCCCTCCAGCCGGCACCGCCGATTCCGTTCATCCGACCCGACGCCGCCACCAAATCCTGCCAGCCTACTCACCCGCCCGAACCAACCGACCCACACACCCAACCCGGCTGACCCACCCAACTAAACCCAACCCCCTTATCCCCTTTCCTCGACTCCCCCAGCCCAGCACCCGTCTCTCTCAATTCCGCCGCCATTCTACTCATCCGATCCACCGCCGAAGCTTCCTCAACCGCCCGACGCCACCACACCGACCAGCTCCAGCCGCCGCCGCCCGTACACATCTGCCACTCAGCCCGCCAACCGCCACTGCCCATTTTCCGTTCCACCGACCCAGCCCCTCTCTCACTCTCTCTTCCCCGCCAGCCGATAGCCACTACGCCCCAATCGCCGTCCGGACTCCAACCAACACAGCCGCCACCGACGCCACCACATCAACTAACTACAGCCGGCGCCGCCGATTCTGTTCATCCGACCCGACGCCGCCACCAACTCCTCCCAGCCGGCAACTTCCCATCTCAGCCCCCGATTCCAGGTTTCCAATTTTGATTTGGGATTTCTGAATTGGTTGCTGTTCTACTAGCTGGGGATGGGTTGATGTGAGGGGTGTGGTTTGTTGAATTTGGGGGAGGCTGCTTGTTTAGGTTTGGTAGCATTTGGTGATTGAGTCATTTTTGCCTCATGATTTGTTTTGCTTCCTTGTTGTGATTTGAATTGCCAAGGGTGAATGTTCAGTTGCTTATTCGAGTGCGGAGGTTTGATTGAGGGAGTTGGCTTGCTTCCCTCGGTTGGTTTTGTGGTCCATTGCTTGTTTGCTATGCTCAGTGCAATGAATTGATTTCGATGTGTTGTGGGTTTTGATGAAGAGATTGTGGTTCCTTCAATCGGCCAGAGTTTTGCTTGAGTGGAGGGGGTGTAATGTGCTTGTTTTGAATCAATTTGTTTTGTGATTTAGGAGCTTAAATTGGGCAGATGTTGGTAGGTGTCTTGTGTCCTGATTTTAGTGTTGCTTGATGAACTAAATGGTGGCAGTTGGTGGTTGATTTTTGTTAGTGTGGTTTGGGGGGATGAGCGTAGTGTGTTTATTCTTTCGTTTTGGGTGGAGGGGTTGTTTGGTTTTGAATGGACATTTGTGCTATCTTGCTTGTTGTGGTGCTTAGTTGATTGGTGTGGATTGTCACATGTGTGAGTGTGGTTTCGTGGATATTTCCTCTGTTATTGATTCATGACCAATTTTTGGCCAATTTGGATTATTCATTGCCTTGTGCTTAATTCGGGGACCGAATTCCCTTCTTTGTGTGAGGAGGGGTGTGTTTGATCACCACGCATGGGTCTATTTTTGTACATCCCTCCTTACATTATGTGATTTCGTGCTCATATGTTGCTATTAGTAATATTGCCCGTTTTACATGCCTAATGCTTAGAGTGGTCCTTAATGAATTGATCTTTGCTAGCATAGGTTGTCGCTTTTGACTCTGATGATCTTAATTCATGCTAAGTGATATTTCATTTTGATGTGATCGTTGAGCTGTGGATGTTAAATTGTTTGATCTTTGCTCTGATCTTTCATGTTTTGGATTTCGGAATTAAGGATACTTGATTAGTGATTTTTGTGTTCATCCTTCCCAGTGAGATTTCCAGGGCCCCACTTCTATCTCAAGACCCTTGTTTTCTTTTTTTTGGTTGTGCTTGTGTGTAGATCAATCAGGGCTCTCTTTTGGCTTTATTGCACTTGTTTATGCACCCCATGTTATCTTTACTTTTTCGCTTTTAATTGTTGTTTGAGGTTTTTGTGTTGTTTTAGCTTTTTGAATAAGGTTTGACAAGCATTTTGGATCACTCTTCACCAAGGATCATCATGGAACTCTTTCACCACTATTACGTCCTATGCTCCTCTCTACCAACGCGGTAACTTCGTTCCACCTTACCATCTCTCTCTTGATCATTGAGGACAATGCTCATGTTAGTCGTAGGGGAGTTTGAGGTTTGGTGTGATTATTTGTGGTAGAGATGTAATGCTATGCTTTGATGATTTGCATGATCTTGATTGTTTCCAAATTCCTCTATCGTAGAATCATTCGGTTCTTGACTTTTGGTGTTTAATTGACTTCAAGCCTTCACAATGATGTTTAGATTGTTCCACTTAGAACCTATAACTGGCATGTTAGCACTAATATCAAATGAGTCTAGGCCAGAACAGAGATTTTATCACTCTTGTATGTTGGTTGATTGGTTTGATAAGCGTTTTTGTACCACTCGATAACACCGGTCTAAGATGATGAATGCAATCAGACTTTTCGCCCCTTTTCCATGCTTTTCTTCAACTTTTTGAACTTTTTGGTCCCTCGTGATTGTGGCTTGAGATTAGGCGGAATCCAATTCGAAATCTTGTGTTGAAGTTGTAAGGGGCTAAGGATCAAGTGGCTAGTTGTGAAGAGAAATGTCAAAAGAAAATGTTCAAAAGAAAAGAAAAGAAAAGCTAAGCTAGGCAAGCTCGGCACCTAAGTGAAGTGTCGGGTTGAGCACTAGCAGAGGCAAAAGCTGTGAGCTAGGCAGGTTCAACACCTAAGTGAAGTGTTGGATCGAGCACTAGTATGCATTAAGAAAAAAATGAAGATGGAAAGAAAAGAAAAAAAAGAGTTCTCAAATGTAGCCCTTGATCCTATGCCCAAGTTTGTAAAGTGCGGATCTAGAAGCGGACGAAGTCGAGTCGATAGCCACATCGCGAGCACTCACTACTTTCCAAATTCTCCCTACCCCCACTTAATCTGTTCTTTTTCCCGAGTTCAAGTCCTTTTGATTAGAGTTAGTGTTGTCGTGGTCGGTTTTTCTGTATCTCAATTAACCACTACTTGAAGTGTGCAGATATTAGTGAGGTCTAGACTTGTTTGGTTGATGTTCTTGCATGTGTAGGTTAAGTTTGTTTGTGGAACAGTCTAAGCCAAATTGTTAATGCTTGAGTCTCAATGTGACCGATCTTGTCATTTGTGAACTTGGATGTTTTCTAATTCATTTGCTTGGGGACAAGCAAAGCTTAGTCGTAGGGGAATTTGATGTGACTTCATTTAGTGCATTTTGAGTCTATGATTGACCTATGAAATGCCCATGTTCGATCGTGAAATGCTATGACTTATATGCTTTTATTGAAGTTTTGCACAAAACGTCCATTTGTTGTCCGGTTGCCATTTTGGAGCCAAATTCGTGGTCTATTGGAGTTACCTCTGTGCATTTTCAGGTTATGGCGTCGAAGTAAGGATGACAAGGAGCACATAGCAGAAAACGAGAGGTCAATTGGAGTCCGGACGAGGGAGATATGGCCATTGCAAGTTCGGGATTTATGCAGAGTGTAGGGGTGCACACCGTGCAGTGGTGCACGGCGTGCACTGCCCCCTGCACTATAAATGCCTTCGTTTTGGCCATTGTGGGGGATTCTTTCATCTCTCTTGAACCCCAAACACATACCCACGAACCCTCAAACCCTAGAACACATTTTTGGAGCAATTTGAAGCCATTGGAGCTAGGATTGAAGCCAACAAACCTTGGGAGAAGTGCTTACAAGTGGAGAAGTGAAGATCATCTCAAGGATTCATCCATGGTGTTCTTGGTGACCATTCTTCCTTCTTTTCTCTTTACTCCCTTGGTCATGTGTGGCTGAGTTTCTAGGGTTCATCTTGGATGGGTAGATTAGTTGTGCTATGATAGAGGGATGATTGTATAGAACTTGCCATGATTGATCTTGGTTGTATGAGGATGATTCCTAGACTTGTTCTTAATGCCATTTTATGCCATGTTTGCTTAATTTGGCCCATTCAATGTGATTTGATGCATGAGAGTGCTTGGATTGCATAGATTGTAGGTCTAGGGATTGAAGTGAGTGTGTTCTAAGAGATTAGATCATCTTATTTCAACCATTTTCACCTGATTTCTCTCTTGGGCATTTTATCGAACACTTGGTGTGCATGTGGATTTTCATTCAATTGAGTTTGAAAAGGCTTTTTGGTGAATCTCTTAGTGTTAGAGCATTGATATGAGAGTGTTGTGCCTAGCCTTGTGGTCATAGAGTCTTAAGAGAGGGTCTTGTGTCTTGGCATTTCATCAAACACTAAGAATGCATCCTTTTTCACTTAGCTTGAGAGCGTGAGCCTAAGTTGAGTGGTATTAGGATAGGGATTTGGTGCTACGAGAGTGCATTGAGTCTATAGAAGTGAAATGCATGGTCATCCGAATGCAAACTCGATCTTGATTAGCTTGTTTGTTCAATTAGTCATCTTGAGCATGATGACACTACCCACCAAGAGAACCCCCTTTGTCTTTGATTTGAGCCACCTTTCTCTCTTGATTAATCTTTGTTAGTATTGCATTTCTTTGCCTTTGTTTCTGATTTTCTCGATCAAACCAAACCAATTTCAAATGTCTAGACCGTCTATGAGAAGTGTGAGTATTGGTTTATGAGAGGACCCCGTGGAATACGACCTTGGTAAAATCGCTTTTATCAGATTAATTCGGAATTATCACAATATTTGGTTAGTGACAAAGTTTAACCAAATAGCTATTTAAATTAGGAATTAATTAATCCAAGGAATTTACCCCTTAAACCAACCCACCTATAACACGAGCCGGTTGACTTGAAGATCGACTCCGCAGCTCGAATCGGCTCGAAATAAGAACTTAACGAACTTTCGTAACTTCCTGGCCAAATTTTACTAACTGAAAAGTTAGTTGGGCCAAATCTGTCACCATTTAGAGTTTAGGATTAAACTAAGAGAATAGAATAACTGAGGGCCAAACTGTCAAAGATTCAAAGTTTAGGACCACGATGGTAATTAAATTAAATTGGAGGACTGAATTGTGACCTAGAGAATTGGGTGACCAAAATGCAACTTTGCCATCCTCTTCCCCAAATTGTTGGAAACGCTCCAGCCGCCAATGCCGATGCCGACGTCGATCGAAACCCTCTAACAGTTGCTTGAAATCGTGATTAAATAGAGGGGAAAACTTTGTAGGGTCGAGATAGATCGATTGGTGGCTTTAGATCGATTCGACGAAGCCTGAAGTGTACCGACCGAAGCTTCATCGGAACCATCATCGGAGAAGGAAGGAAATCGAGTTAGTTCGATTTCGAGTGGTGCAAGCTTCGAACTGAAGCAACAATGGTTTATATAGGCTCGGAGGTGTGGAATAACGCCAAAGAGGAGAAGATTACGAGTCGATTCGTAATCTAGAGGGGTCGCCGTTGTTTTCTCTAAAGTCGTCGAAAGTAGGGACGATTTCTCATCAATCTTGGCTGTTTCCTAATGGATTTATGTTCGCAGCATGATTCCAGGTTCTAATCCACGTTCTGGTGGGGTCCCACGTTCCGAAAACGCTAGAAAATGGCCCTTGACCCTTGGGAAGAGTCGCCAGAACGAATTTGGGTCGCCGGAAAACCTGGGTCGCCGGAGTAATGGATCCAAGGAAGGAGACGACCAAAACGGCGTCGTTTTGGGTGCTGGTCGAAAATAAATAAATAAAAGTCATTATTGGGATTCGAACCTGGATCAGCTGAATGCTAGTCTGGTTTCAAAACCAGCTGGTCTAATAGTCCTTCATCCATCATTATTACCCAGCTATTTCTTAACTCGGTTTGATTGGTGATTCACCTTTTCACATTGAATCCTACCAACGACCAACTCGAGCTAAACCTGAAGCCTCGAATGAACTTGTGTTCCCCTTTTTGTTAAAATTCGAAAAAATTCAGGGTGTAACACAATCCATCTAATTAACCATGTCAAGCCATTGTATTGATTATGGATGAACAAATACATCATGATACACATACACACGAGGAGTTGTCTATGTGTTGCAATACAAAGTGGGCAAGCTGAATTAGCTAATTTGCCAGTTACACCGAAAGACAAAAGTATATTAACAGTTACACCAAAAGACCTAACAACACGAGGACAAGAGACAACCAGTGGCCTAACTTAATAATGTGATCAACTAGAAAATTACCTTCTCAGTAAATATATGATGCGCTTCATTTTCTCAATTGCAATGATACATCTCATTTTCATTGAACCAGTGACTAACACCACATGTTGATGATCTAAAAAGTCTGACACAACTAAGATGTCGACAATATACAAGAAATCTAACTACAAAATATTTTGTCAAAACCCATATACTAGATGATTTCAAGACCTTCAATAGCCCTCTTAAGTTTCGCCCTCCTAATGGAGCATGCTCCTAAATTCGTGGTAGACATTACTATCTCTAATCACCCCTTCTGGTGTTGCTTTCTTATCAGTTTATTTCACAGCTTTTTCAACATTAAGATTTAGTCATAGATCTAGCTACCGACTTCCTAATATTCAACTAATTTGAGTTAGCAACACCCATATTTTGAATGTTGCAAACAACCCTTCAAACTCTTTTGTAGCAACTCCACCCAAAAGACATGATGACAAATAGTTGCAGTGGCATGCTGGATATTACTTGCAAACAACTTCATTCCTTTGTTTCCAAAATGATCTACACTATTGCCCCAAATGAAATTCAAAGCTCCAAGACATTCAAGTTGTCATCCCACCAACCTTGAAAATTATCTACAAAGAAGCTAGACCAAGTGTTACACCCCGAACCTAACTATAGAAATTGTGTGTAAAATTCCTAAAATACCCTTAGTAAAATTTTTCTACCCATTAAGAAATCATTATGGTCATGAACCATTGTTCAATTAGGATATGATATTTTGTTTATAGTTCGGTAACATTTAACTTAAGAGTGTTAAATTCATTTTGTGGTTAGTAGGGTAAATTCGATCAGTTAACATATTATATTAGTAAATATGAGAACTAATTCAAACTGAATACGTGGTCGTATCTCAGTGGTGCTTAGGCATGTCTTGTAAACCTGAGGTCTTCTGTTCGAAACTCAGAAGTAGCAAGTAGTCCTAATTAATTTTGCACCTCTCCCAAAACGCAGCACTTCAATTTGCCTCTCCAATGCCCAAAACGACGTAGTTTCAGATTGTCTTCTTCCCCTCCAATTTTCCTTCTCTGTACACGTTTTTAGAGTTCCAATAATGGAAATTAAATTTCCATTCAATGCTTTTAGCCTCCCTAAGTGAGCTGATTCAGTGAATGAATCCACACCCCCCCTCTATACTTAATCGTCCCTCATAAAGCCAACCTTTATCTTCAAGTTCCGAACTAAGAATTCTACCGAGAATAGTTGACTGAGGAAGTAATTCCGAGTCGCCGGCGAGTCTTTCCCGTCTGCCGGTTAGTCCCTGCTCCAGGTAAGAGTTCGTCCGGGACCCATCTCTTCTCCTTTGCGTCCTAAAGCCCGGTATAGTGTACCTAATATTAACTCGACTATCAGTTCGTCAGAGTGTTCCCCTGCTTTCGATTTTCAGTCCCGACGATGGCCGGCGATTTCCGATCGATTTCCTCCATTCCATCCTCGAATAGATGTTCTTAGGCCTCGGAAACATTCGTCCAAGGTAAGTGAACCATTTCCCTAACCTAGTCGAGTTAACGGCCTTCGCTTAGGAGTAATTAGGGACTCGCCGGAATTGGGTTTGGTCGCCGGCGAGTGTTTCCAACGTTTTGGGAACTATGGGTTGAAGACGGTGATCCAACCAGTCTGGTTCTGACCAATTTCGGTCGGACCGATTTGGTTGGATGTTTTGAATCAGTGCATGTTAACCCCTAGAGTTTTCATGAATATACACGAAGTCATTTAAGTTCTTTAAGCGTCTGTAACAGTCACCCCGTTATGCTGTACTAGTCTATAACTTTTGAATCTTTACAAAACGAACCCAACTAACTTTCTCAGTTAGTTCAGTTTAGTCCAATAGATACGAATCCGGTTAATTTGTTAACTGTCGATCTTAGAACGCTTAAATCGTGTCGTAGCATAATTAAAATATTAATAAGGTTCATAAATTTTATCAGAATAATATTGTAGGGATTTATCATAAGAACTTGGAATTAAATAAAATAACTTTTAGGTTAAATAATGAATTTTAGTAACTCGTGAGGTTATCATAGTAATACATGGAAATAGTGTTTAGGAACCAATAAAAATTTGAATGACGATTTGAACTAGATGGATTAAGATCAATAATAATATGAGGATAGAAATAATAAAATTGAAGGTTCTTAGTGGAATAACTCAATTTTAGTTAGAAATAATCTACAAGAAATTATTAAACCAAGTGACGATTTCTCTTTTCTCATCTCCAAATCAGATAACTAGGTTATGTTGAAATACAATTCTTAATTGAGATGACATTAATAATGTATTTCAAGAATTAGTTAATAAGAGTAATAATAATGATTTAAAATATGATCTCTCTTATCTTGTCTCGAATTTGGACTTGAGTAGGATTAATAATATGAATGAAAGAAAATTTATAGAATTATTAGTATGATTATAAATAAAGTTAATAGTAAGAGGATGTTAAACTGGACCAATTATAATATAAGGCTAAGATTAAAGAGTAATAATAAAGGTTAATTCAATTAGTAAGATGTCATGAGATACGAATTAGAGTATATCACTACAACAGATCAAGAATATAGTCGCAGGCGCGACCACATTTAGTCGCGGGCAGGCCTGCGACTAAGGCCTGCGACTAAGAACGGGCCGCCTGCGACTAAAGTCGCTGCGACAAAGCCCAAGCTTAGTCGCAGGCTTTTTCTTAGTCGCAGGCGCCTGCGACTAACTTCAAATTAAAATTAAAAAAAAATTGGATCATCAAAATCTAAAATTAAAATCCGATGTATACTGCTGCATAATATTCTCATATAATCAACACAATAATGATGTGATGATGAACTAATTGAAACCAAACCCATGAGAACTACTAGAGGATGCGTACAAAGATAGATGATGATGATAATTGATAATGAAAAAAATGAGATTCATTATACAAAAACAAGAGGTGGTCTCCAAGACATCGGTTATGGTTGTGTTCCCAAAGTCGTGCTCCTCGATCCGAGCTGGGGAGACAGGACTTCGCTTAGGAAAAAACGAGAGGTGGTCGGAGACATCATCTCCTATAGAATTAGAAGAAGAAATTTCAGAAATAAATCGATATAAATCGACATTAACTCGAGAACAACATAACAACTAAACAAATAAGATTTATGGATGAAATACTTACCAAAAAGTTCGAGAATCCATCGAAATATGCTCGTTCCAAGGAAGAAAACGAGAGGAAACGCGAGGAAATGAGAGAAAACGAGAGGAATCAAGAGAAAATGATAGAAAACATGAATTCTGATGACTCGGATGGGGAGGTCATGCAATTTGTTAGTCGCAGGCCGCCTGCGACTAAGAATGGGCATAGTCGCAGGCCCTATGCTTTGTCGCAGGCGCCTGCGCCTAAGTTAGTCGCAGGCCCATTTTTAGTCGCAGGCGCCTGCGACTAAGCCCATCTTTAGTCGCAGGCGCCTGCGACTAAGAATTAGCCTGCGACTAACTTAGTCGCAGGCGTCAAATCAGCCTGCGACTAAATATCCACATTGTTGTAGTGTATGTTAGAGGATTTTAATCAGAGAATTAATAGAATGAATTTTAAACCAGTAAAGTAATTTTCTCAGTTAATAGATTTAATTGATAACTGTCATCAAGTAAAGCCGTCGTCACACTTCATGATTAGTCGTGAAGTGGTCCTTCCCAAATCTCCAAACCGTCGCCCAAGATTGTTCCATCAATAGTTGGTCTCAGTCTAATCGAATTCCTTGTCTTTAGGTTCTTAAAGACGATCAGCTCCCTAGACCAGACTTCGACGTTGAGGTTCTCCCGCTTATTTAAAGGTGGGTTGGTTAAAGGGGGTAATATCTTGTCGTTGCTAGTTTTACATTATGTCATGATTTATAATATGCTACTTTTACAAATTATGTGTGCCATATATATGTTATATGCATGTCTAAGAGTCTCACCTACATTTATGTTATGTCATGTTAGATGAGTATAGGTGGGTTGGTTAAAGGGGGTAATATCTTGCCGTTGCTAGTTTCCTTTACGTCGTTAATATATTATGCCTTTATTGTGTTATGCCAAGTTTCGTGATCTATGTTTGATCTATATATTTTATGTTTTAATTGAGTAGTAATATTATGTCCATGCCAAGTAAGCATAAGTTAGTAACTATTCACCTAGACAATTCTTAGGCAAGTTAATAATGTGTCTCTTATCTGGTCGTTGCTATAGTTACCTTACGTGTGTGTGAAGTTAGGGTTGTTATGTTTCTAGTCATGTTAATTTATGACTTATCCTCATGTGCACGTTATGATTCTGTTCATGTAATTAAGTTGTGGGAATGTTTGAATGTCACACCTCATATAGACAAGTATAAGATGGTTGGATTAAAATGGTAGTATTAAGATGGTAGTATCTTATCGTTGCTTGATTACTTTACGTTGTTAACTATGACATGTTTGGTTGATGAATTGTGTTTAATTATTATGAAGTTGTATACATGATTGAGTGTCGAGCCTCATAAAGATAAGTATATGTGGATTAGTTTAAGAGGATGATATATTGTCGTTGCTAATGTTACGATATGCTTTTATTATGATTACGTTAAGTTGCATGACTTAGTTGGTCGATATACTTCATGTTCTAGTTGTGGTATAATGTCATAACCATGCCATGTCATTAGTAGTCAGTAATACATCCCATAGACCATTACGAGCTGAATTTATAACGTGCCTTTCTAGTTATGTTTATGATGATTTATTTATAAGTTTATGTTATGTTCATGTGATTAAAGTTATGATTGTTTATGGTTCTAGTCATGTAATTGTGATTTATCAACATGTGCATGTGATGATTACGTTCTTAAGATTAAGGTTATGCCTGTTATGTTTCTAGTCATGTTAATCATGATGTGTCCACACGTTGCATGCCATGCTTTTATTCATGTCAGTAAGGTTGTATGGTTAGGATAGTCACACACCTCACATAGACAAGTAATAGGTGGATTAATAATTGGTGCTCACTAGCTAGACCTCCGCCCCACCCCAGTTTACAGTATTGGTCGCCGGCGACTCTCAGCATGATATTGGGCCAGATTGCCCACAGTTTTCAGTTGGACCAGAGAGTCCTTTTCAGTTGGGCCAGAGTTGCCCTCAGTTTTCAGTTGGACCAGAGAGTCCCTTCATCAGTTTTCAGGGGGTGGTAAGGCTAGTTAGTTGAGTTGGGGCCCCAAAGTAAAAGCTTATCAGAATTAAGTTAAGTCAAGTTATGCATGAAGTGTTATGTTCATGTTTCTCAGCATCAAGTCATGTGCAGTAAATGTGAATTCAGTGTTAGTCCAAATTGCGACTTCATGTATGATGAGTTTGAGTTCCATGTTGATAGTTTAGTAAATGTTCCATGATAAGTATTGTGATGATAATGTTTTGCTTAGCTTCAAAGTCATGACTACTACTAGCCAACAAAGTATAGTGTACGTATTGCTATGTTTCTAATATGATAGTTGACCCAACCTAAAATATGGATAGAGTGATGACTATTGGTGTCTTGAGATGTTATGTTATGTGAGATATGCTTCTCAGTTTCAGATCATGGATCAGTTATAGGATAACATTATGCATGGATGTTGAGTTGTGATTAGTGATGCTTTATTTAAGTCATGGTATGTGCTTGTTGTGTTGTATGATTTATGCATCCTTGTTAAGTATTAATATGTGATATTATTGAGTTTATTAGTAATCCTTTGTAGGTTATGATTAAGACTTAATAGTGACGATCTCTACTGAGCCATGGTTAAAGAACCCTAGTCACTTAAGAGTCATGATGCATGAGTACAAGTCTGCAAGCCTTATGAGATGATTAATGGAGTTAAGATTGTGATTGCCATGAGTATTATCATAAGTTACTTCATGAACTACGTTACAAGTAAGGTTGTGCACTAGGTGATGAATAGCGATGCATGTTTAGAAGTATTATTGTTCTTAGTAATATGATTGATTGATCCTAAGTTTTTGGGATCCCTTTCATGTTTCTCTATTGATTTGAGCACGAAAGACTGACCCCGAGCCACCCACCAGGTTATTAGGAGTTGTTTCGAGCTTGAGCCTTGGGGAGCTGATTCAGGTTGGAGTGGTGTCTACAGTAATGTTAGACTTGGACTTGAGACAAATGTTTTTATGTTTTCTCGAGATTTGTTTTCAGTTAAGTTTTGCTCAAGTGTTTAGGGCTGAGTTATCGAGTTATGTTTTTATGATTACAAGGTTTATTTAAAACTTTTCAAGTTTTATTTAAGTTTATTTTTCAAGGTCCTTGGCCAAGGCATTTTGTTAAATTATTTTAATTAAGCGTAGCACCCTCGTTTGGTTTTATGTTTTCCGCTGTCTTAAAGGGTAATTTGCTAATTTCCCTTTATTTCAAAAGAGAGGGTGTTACACCAAGCTACTACAGACAATAAATGTTTCCATACCTCTTGAGCTTTACAATAATTGCGAAGAACACAAAGAATTGTCTCATATCCATTATTATAACATTGACAGAGACTTGATTAATGTGCAAGGTTGAGAGTCAATCAGTTAGGTTAATAGTAGTGGATGTCAATTAGTTGGTCAGTTGTAAAACTCCGCCCTATATAACTTCGGTGAAGCCACTTACTCAAACATGCATTTCTATTGCGGTGATATCACTCTACACGTCATTCCACAAACACACATACTTATGTCAAAATAACCAACAAGTGCATTTGTAATAACAGTATAAATATTTTCAAACAACAATGAGGCCAAAGTCGGAAAACCAATATAATCCAATAACAAATAACTCTACAGGGAGGTAAACAATGCTCTAATAGACAATGTAAACCAAAGTCCACTGAAAGGATCCTACCTCTCCGTGGCCATTGGTATATCAATGAGTTGCAAGTTTGCCTCCCTTATAATATAACATAAAAAATGGTGGGAATTTCGATTCCATGAGATGACTAGGCGAATTATTTCCCTTTCTAGGTTCTTGAAATGAATGACAATTTCCCAATCAATTCATGTTATACTATGATTAATTTATCCTTCCTCTTCTCCACTAGCCACAAACATTAAAGAGAGCTATCTTTGAATTCGACAACTAAGACGAATTCATCGTCAAAACCCTATCCGAACAAGGCCACACCATCCTTGCTACTCCCAATATGATAACATTGACGCCATCTATACTTGAGAGTTTGATTCAACATTAACGTTGATGACCCCTACAAGAACCAACTATAGATGGTACACCTCGATCTTATGATATGAGAATATACTAAAAATATTCCCCTTTGAGAGGTTGAAAGGCAACACTCTAGTAGTTGATGTATTTTATATGACATAATTATTCAAGAAAATTTTGTTGAAGCATTTGTCTCTCGAGTTAAATGTGTTGTGTATGCATCCAATTGTCCAGTGATAACACCGAAAAAGTAGTGTTCATCTCTCTCATATTGGACGACATTTCACCAACAAACCATCACACTTGGGTTTGATTTTGACAAGATTCACTTGGGTTTGTATCTTTTGCTCTATTTCCATTTTAGGGTGTTTGTGACATTATTTTTGTATTTTGTGTAATGACCCACATCTGAGTAGTCAGTACTAAGAAGGATCGTTGAGAATGGACTGAACAATGTTAAGGAAGTACATATGCATTTTGGATGGAAATGATTATCTACACAGGGACAACAGGCATTGCGCCTAGTGTAACGGTCGTTGTGACTTGCTAGATAATGGGCGTTCTATCATGACAATGAGCGTTGTACTACTTGAGGGCAACATGCATTGTTCACGCGTAACAGTCGTTGCCTTCTAAGTTGTAACGACCGTTGGGTTTGACAATGGTCGTTGCGACCTACAAGTATGAAATCGTGGGAAAAGCACAATATCAGGTTTTAATTCTCGATTGTTGAAGCTCTTGACGTGATAAAGGAAGTTTTATGACGAACTAAAGGTCTTAGAATTGAAGTACGAGCCTGAGGAGGCTTGGAGAATGGTCATTGGCGATACCTTGGGTTCTTCTCGGTCTTCTTTTTAAGGTAAGGGTCGTTTCAATTGTTGAGTTAATCTCCATTTCGTGAAATCCTAGTTCCAATTAGATTCGTAGCTGTGTGTTGGAAGGTGTGAGCAATGGTTGTGGGTTTTGGCTCGGTGTAAGGGTGTTCCTGTGATCTCAAAGGAATTGGAAAGCTTTGCTAGCCAGGTGAGGGCTTAGCACCGATAGATAGTGGATGTGAGGAGTTGCAATATGACTTACATTAATATAGGATGCATGTAATGTGGAGATATAAAACCGGTTAAACAAAGTGTTGTGTTGTGATGTGAAATGTGCTTGTTTGACTTGGATTGATTGGAATGTTGATTAGGTGGCGAGTAGAGAGTTAATTTATGTTTGTGTAATGTATATACATGATTTTGATTTTAGAAATGTGGAATATTGGATGCAGGAGGATGATCCCAATGAAGGATCATTCTGAGAAGGACAAACAAAAGGGTGACCTTATACCTCACGACATGACTACCCTTGTTCTTTGTTTGTACAGGTGGGGTGGTCAGTGAGAACAATTGTTTGCTCTTAGAAAGTAAAATGTAATTGTGGTTGAGTACTGGAATGTGTTGTAGTGATTGTTTGGTAATTGCACGGTGAAACGGAATGAGTAATATTGGTTGGTCAAGTGGAATTGGGATCGGGAATTGATCAATGTGCCATACGTGTTTTGTTGTTTGTTATGAATGGAATTAGAATATGGAAGGGAGCCAACGTTACCCCTGGGATGAGTCGTGAAAATGGTTAAACAGGTCTACTGATGGGTAGGCAATCTCCCTACAGGGATGGATCCCAATGGATGCGTCAAGGACTTCCTGGTATATGGAAGTGCGTCTCGTGGGATGGCGGGGTAGCGGGGGAACAACTCCTTTTGGTGCCTAATCACCTCTAATTGAATGTGATTGTCTGGATGAAAATGTGTGTGTGTGTGTGATTACTTAATTGTGATGATGATGATGAAATGTGACTATGGTGGATGTGATACAGATGATGATATGGGGTTATGCATGTTCGAGTATTGGTGGAGGGAATCATGGTTGATCATATAGCATTACTGTACTAGGTTGCTAAAATGAAATAGACGTAGGTACGAGTCCCGTTTCGTATTACAGTGTGTGAGTCTGGGATGCTTCGTAGGTAGTTTGGTGCATAGTTAAGCCTAGTGGTTTCACTCTGTTTCAATAGGATACTGATCCCCCCATTTATTTCTCCCCTTTCAGATCGCATTGTATAGTTGGTTTAATTGGAGCAGGGTAGACGTTCTACAGCTGATTGAAGATGAGGTACTAGAGCGCTTACTATCGGGGTGGATTTGTCAATTTGCTCATTACTCTATTTAGTTGAGTTTTCGTACTCTTGGGGATTTTTTTTTGTAATTTGACTTTGGAGTATTTCAGTTTGACCGGTTCTGGTCTGTTTTAACTCAATCTCGAGATCATCTTTCATTATTCAGTTATTGAAGATTTCACATGTTTTATTTGTTTGGTTGGTTCTTTAAATGGATTGATTCATTAGTAATTATCCATTTCTGGTTCACTCATGGGTTTGACCATGGAAACCGGAGATGGGTGTTACATTTTCCTAAATGTTTTGTGATGCATTGTAGGTGTGTCTTGACTAAAGGACGTGTGGGGACCATTTTGGAGTGAGTAGGAGCCAAATCAAGTTGGATTACCTCAAAGACACGGGAATGAAGAAGGATTGTTTACTAACCACGAGCTCACCACAGGAACATCTGCGACCGCAGCTTCCCCAACCAAATATAACATCCCAACCTTTTTTGACAAGATATTGTCCACTTTGGGCCTAGGCCCTCACGGATATACTTTTGGGTGCATCATGGTGACTTCTCAGGAGGTCACCCATCTCTGCACTACTCCACCCTGAGCACGTATAACTTTGGAGTTCTTACAAGAACTCCTCCGTTACACCCCAAAACGCACCTTGTCAGTTAATGTTGAACTATTCCATATAGCCCATGGCTTGTCGGCGTGGGAATTTCCTAGGATGTCACACCAAAAGAATCACCTAAAATGACGAGAGAAAAGAAAAAAGAGATTTCACGATCTTGTCACGAGCTATGTCGCGGGTGTGGATTTCAACAAGTTTTTCCACATTGTTGAAGACGAGAGAAAAGAGAAGAAAGTCTACAGTTTCGTTACGGGACCAATAATGCTCGCAGACTCCATAGACTATTGAGTATAAAAATTGGGTGTTAATTGAATTGAGGGAGATCTCTTTTCCGGCTCGGGTTCTAGGAAATTTTGATGAATTTGGCACTTCTCCAACACCCTCCACTCACCTCCAATAATTCTCCCTTCATCATCAATTAAACCCATCCTTGGAGCATCATGAGAAGAGGGAAGAAAGCTTACAAGGGAAAATGATGTCTATATACTTCAATCTGGGTTGTATTCTTCCACTTCTTATGATGTCTAGCTTAGGTAGGTTTGTAGAACCCTAAGAGGAAGGATAAATTGCTAAAATGATTGTGGGTTTGGAAGCTTAATGCAACTTAATGTGCTTTTGCCTATCCTACTCTTATGCTTTTGTGACTATGTGCACCGCATATGAGTTTATCACTTATGGTTGGTGTTTATGCTTGTGTTTAGTTGTCTTTAGAAAGTGTTTGATCCATAGATCCTTGTGAGTAGGATCCTAGATAGTTGTTACACTCGAGAGAGAGGCAGGAAACTAGGTTTGTTTGGTTGGAAACCTTCTTAGAAACTAGGTATTGGGAGAGTCCTAAAGCACATATTCCATACACAAAGAACAAAACTAGGAAACCAAAAATATATGATAGAAGGTTACACGATGTTAAATGTTGACTCAGTATTGTTTTTCAGATGGAAGAAGATAGAGGTGTAGGGAATCAAACATTGTGTCTCGCGCATGCAAAGCGAGTGCTCTGCTATATGAACTACAACCCCTCAAGTGAGTCAAGTATCCATCCTCGTCCAAGATGTAAATTGAGCAGTCTAACATATGTGCTAATAGTAAATAAATATGGCGAATCGAACTTTGTGCCTCTTACATGTAAAGCGAGTGCTCTAGCATGCGAACTATACCCCCTCTATGAACTAACTATAAGTATTCAATATAAAATCTCAACTTTAGGTACTATAAGTTAGAGTAAATAGATGTGAAAGTCATATAGAAAGGTCAAAACAAAAACTTAGATGTGGAAGTCATACATAGAGGACAAAAAAAGAAGACAAACAATCGTAGGTTACAAAAGGATGGAGGTGCGGGGAATCAAACCTCGTGCCTCTCGCATGCGAAGCGAGCGCTCTACCATATGAGCTACACCCCCTATATGTCTTGTTGTAAAATATGAAACTAAATGTGTTACATTCAACAAAGCAACATCTCAACCGCATTTAAATTGGATTACTAAAAGCTTTCATTGATGTTTGCTTGTTAGTATTTGTCTCTCATTTTCTCAGGTGAATTGCTTTGAGAACACTAGAAACTGTTCTCATATGAGAACATAGTGAAAAACCATTAGATTAGGTACCAAAATCTAAAGACTAAAATTAAAATAGAAAATAAGTTAAATTAATACCTAATTTAATTATTATTTTCTATTCTGTTTAATAACCTAACTTAACTTCCTCCTCCTCCCTCCTCGGCACCTCTGCCTCCATCTTCCCTCTTCCACCTCCATCCTGCTCCTCCCTCCTTCCTCCCAGGGACGGAGTTAGATTATCAAATAAGGTGGCCATGGCTTATAGAATAGTAATGAAACTGCAATGTATTGGTTTAGTTGTTTATATTCAGGCAAGCAGCCTCGGGTTCAAATCCCCAAAATTGCAATATGGATACTTTTACTTTAAGTTTTTATTATTGCCCTTTTGTTATTTTAATAGGGATCTCAATTACTATATTCATTTTTTCTGAAAAAATGCTAAGAAATTATATTCTAACCCATTAACAGATCAGCCTATAAGGCTTTGCTGAAATTAAATAGTTTAACTTTTCTATTTTTGTTATTTTAATAGGGATCTCAATTACTATATTCATTTTTTCTGAAAAAATGCTAAGAAATTATATTCTAACCCATTAACAGATCAGCCTATAAGGCTTTGCTGAAATTAAATAGTTTAACTTTTCTATTTTTGTTATTTTAATAGGGATCTCAATTACTATATTCATTTTTTATGAAAAATGCTAAGAAATTATATTCTATATTTTGACTTTTGTAGTATACTAGTCTTTTATTTTCTTTGATTAGAAACCATATGCATGGAGAGTATATAAAGAAAACTTGATTTATATTAACTTCATAGTTTTCAGCGAGAACTCCTAATTTGGGGCAAAACAGAATTTCGAAAACACCGGTAACGCAACTCCGAAAAACAAAATAAAACAAAAACAACAAAAATCGGAAAAACCCCAAATAAATTGGAATTGAACCGAGAACACACGACACACACAGAAAAAATAAGAGACCACAAATGACACTTTTAGCTCCCCCGAACCGACTCTAGACACGAGAACTGACTCATAAAAACTGACTCCAGCCATGGGTTGCCTCCCACGAAGCGCTCTTGCTTAACGTCCTTGAGCTGGACAATACCTGGTTGTCGCTCAAGATGTATCCCAATTCAGAATTTCCTTCACGCTTGCATCGGAGTTGACTAAATACAGCTTCGGTTTACCTCCAGACTATAGGAAACACTTCCCATTGATATGCATCAACTGGGTTCGTCCATCGGAAGGTGCCCGGTGACTTCAAATGGTCCGAAGAGGTTCGTCGAAGGATATTCTTCTATTTTTGCTGAAATTAAATAATTAAATAGTTTAACTTTTCTATTTTTTTTGTTATTTTAATAGGGATCTCAATTACTATATTCATTTTTTATGAAAAAATGCTAAGAAATTATATTCTATATTTTGACTTTTGTAGTATACTAGTCTTTTATTTTCTTTGATTATAAACCATATGCATGGAGAGTATATAAAGAAAACTTGATTTATATTAACTTCATAGTTTTCGGCGAGAACTCCTAATTTGGGCAAAACAGAATTTTGAAAACACCGGTAACGCAACTCCGAAAAACAAAATAAAATAAAAACAACAAAAATCGGAAAAACCCCAAATAAATTGGAATTGAACCGAGAACACACGACACACACAAGAAAAATAAGAGACCACAAATGACACTTTTAGCTCCCCCGAACCGACTCTAGACACGAGAACTAACTCAAAATTTAAAAACTAACTCCAGCCGTGGGTTGCCTCCCACGAAGCGCTCTTGCTTAACGTCCTTGAGCTGGACAATACATGGTTGTCGCTCAAGATGTATCCCAATTCAGAATTTCCTTCACGCTTGCATCGGAGTTGACGAAATACAGCTTCGGTTTACCTCCAGACTGTAGGAAACGCTTCCCATTGATATGCATCAACTGGGTTCGTCCATCGGAAAGGTGCCCGGTGACTTCAAATGGTCCGAAGAGTTCTGTCGAAGGATATTCTTCTATTTTTGCTGAAATTAAATAATTAAATAGTTTAACTTTTCTATTTTTTGTTATTTTAATAGGGATCTCAATTACTATATTCATGTTTTATGAAAAAATGCTAAGGAATTATATTCTATATTTTGACTTTTGTAGTATACTAGTCTTTTATTTTCTTTGATTAGAAACCATATGGAGAGTATATAAAGAAAACTTGATTTATATTAACTTCATAGTTTTCGGCGAGAACTCCTAACTTGAGCAAAACAAAATTTCGAAAACACCGGTAACGCAACTCCGAAAAATAAAACAAAATAAAAACAACAAAAATCGGAAAACCCCCAAATAAATTGGAATTGAACCGAGAACACACGACACACACAAGAAAAATAAGAGACCACAAATGAAACTTTTAGCTCCCCCGAACCGACTCTAGACATGAGAACTGACTCAAAATTTAAAAAACTGACTCCAGCCGTGGGTTGCCTCCCACGAAGCGCTCTTGCTTAACGTCCTTGAGCTGGACAATACCTGGTTGTCGCTCAAGATGTATCCCAATTCAGAATTTCCTTCACGCTTGCATCGGAGCTGACGAAATACAGTTTCGGTTTACCTCCAGACTGTAGGAAATGCTTCCCATTGATATGCGTCAACCACTACAAAAAAACGCGTTTTGGCGTCGGTCATTGATGAGCTGCAGAACAGTGATCAAATACTACCAAGCTAGAAAAGCTAAGCAGATCGTATTCCACAGGGTTTCTTCTAATTGACTACTCAAAGAAGCTGGCAATTTATCCAAGTTTAAACACGTTGCGAGTGGTGTGAGTTCCACGACTTCTAGACTAAGATGCAGGGAAATTAAAATGAAATTAAAAGACAGAATGATTGGTTGGTTTAAACAGACGACAGACAAGCTTAGATTTCGAATCCCCCTTAGATCACCAAGGCAGCAGCAATCACAAGACCAGCGGTTTTCAATTCTCATTCAATCGGTTTCTATACACCACCATAACTCCTGACCCTTAGGTTTAAGACCGACGAACGTTCGCTCTATCCGCTCTAACTACCAAGATTAACTAGCCGCCCGGGTACGGTCGCCTCTCGCAACGACTTAACTAACTGTTGCAATTACTAATGATTTATGAGTTACTCTTGCAGTGGATTAACCCTAATCAGTTCCTACGAAAGGCACACTCCAATTATAAGGTTAACTGGTTGAATTGATGTTTTAAAGAGAAGCGAGCGTTCGCTTCTATCCTCAGCTTAACAAGAATCTAAACTAGGTGATCAAGGAAGACAAGTTTAAGTGCCAAAGCAGGGAACTGTCTAACGACTACGTCTGGCGACTAACCCTAGCTTACAAAAACCTAATCTAGGCGATCAACCAGAAAAGAAACATAAACAATCAAGAACAAAACAACCATGCAAAGAGAAACTGATTGAACTTTGAATCTAATTATCGCCGATCCGTGACCGCTTTAAAGCCCTGGGTCACTTAGGGTTCATCTAATCTAAGCTTTACGAGTTTAGCTACTCATATAAGAAACAAGAGAATCGAAAACAAACAAGGAATACATCTCAGGTAGGAAGAACAGAGAAGAACTGTAAAACCGAATTTGACGAATCCGTGAAGCTTCAATCTCCGGTAATCTTCAATCCAAGCTCCGAGTCTCCGAGGTGAAGGGATGGCATCACGATCTCTCCACGATTCTTTGAACTCTCTAAACTCTCTCTCGAACTTCTAGGTCTGGAAATTCTGATTGATATTATGAGGTATATTCTGATAAGGTATGGAAGTATGGGCCGCCGGTTAAGTATTTATACTTAACCCTAAACCGCCAGATTTTAACTAGGATTTTCGGTAAAAAATATTAAGGAATTTTCGCCGAAAATTCCTTTACAAAAGTGGGTGACCGCCGGCTGATTTCTCTGTAATTTTCGGTCCAACACTTCTCGGCGAAAACTTAGTGTTTTCGTCGAAAATATCCTTCAGTTGACATCAGTGGATTTGTGCTAGCATTTTCGCCAAAAATACCAAGGGATTTTCGGCGAAAATTCCTTTGTAATACGGGCAGGAATTTGTTTGACTTGGTTGGCTCCTTGGATCGATTCCGGTGCGATTCCTCGAGGTTCCAACTCCTTAGACACGTCCTTGGCTACTTTATTTGACAGCAAAAACCTGTGCTAACATAAAAAAAAACACTAGAAAACCATCAAATAGACCCGAAACGGGCCAAGGTAACACAAATGGCACGAGATAGGGCAATTGATTGAATATTCGTCATTCTACCCTAAAAACCATGTCTTAAGCAAGGAAATGTCGCTTAAATGAGGCTGATAATCACGTCAAATCGAGTGTCATCAAAATGCCCCACACTTAAGCTTTTGCTTGTCTTCAAGCAAACTGAACTAGAACACACTCAAATTCACAAATGAAACGAGATTAAACTGAGATTCAATTCTAACAATTTGGTTTATACTGTTCCACGTAGAAAGAGTGACCTACACGTGCAAGAACATCAACCAAATAAATTTTTGATCTCACTAATCTCTGCACACATCAAGTAGTAGTTTTAACAAAGCACGTTTCTTGGGAAAATAATTAATCATAATTAACCGACTACGATAACACCAATTCTAATCAAAAAGACTTTAAGCTCTAGCCATGATGTGGATGCGGAGGTAGGAAAAGTGACGTGGCTATCGACTCGACTTCATCCGTTTCTAGATCTGTACGTTGCATGTTCTAGCTAGGACCAATTTAAACAATGATTTATTTCAAGTTCAACTTCTTCCTTCAATTGATTTACTGCATACTAGTGCTCGATACCAAACACTTCACTTAGGTGTTGGACCTGCCTAGCTCACAGTATTTGTGCCTATGCTAGTGCTCAACCCGAACACTTCACTTAGGTGTTGGCTTGCCTAGCTTTATTTTCAGCACTTTAAAGAACTTAGCATTGATTTGCACAACTTTATTACTTGATTTAACAATTTAGCCATTTGATCCTAGCTAGTTATAACTTTTTACACAAGACTTCGAATTGGATTTCCGCCTAATCTCAAGCCACAATCACAGGTGAACAAATATGGAGTGGAAAAACATGGGATAAGCTAGCATTTATCATCTTAGAATGGTGTTATTGAGCTTTGTTATTAACAAACCAATTAATTCAAGTTCAACTACAAGAGTGATTTATGATTTGTTCTGACCTAGACTCATTTGATTTCAGTGCCAACACGTTGGTTACAGGTTCTAAGTGGAACAGTCTAGATGTCATTGTTTAAAATTGAAGTCAATTTAACATCAAAAGTCAAGAATTGAGCAATTCTATGCTAGAGAATTTTCAAATTTGAACCACAGAATCATAGATAGCAAGCAAGATCAGGAAAATTCTAACATCCTACCCCATACTTAAACGGTTCTGTGTCCTCACAAAACTAATCTAGAGTAGAGAGGAACGAAGAACCTGGAAGGTGATGGTCGGTGTAGCGGATGAGCACGGAGAGTCCGGAGCGGAGCGGAGTAGCTACTCGAGTTCCTACAAAACAAAAACAACAAAAGATCAAAAGGATACCGGGACAAGGGGCCAGGGAAAGTTGGTGGAGGGCCCTAGACGGCGGGTGTGACGGGAGCGGGAGCTAGAGCCTGTGTCAAGTCGCGCCTTGGTCCTGCGCTCATGAGTGACATCCCTAAGACCAGAAACGAAACCAGATTAGTTAACTAATAACCCACCCCACACTTAGTCGAAAAACTCAATTTTCACAAAGAAATGAGAAAACCCGAGTGGGGGTAAGCAAAGCGGAATAACCGGTAATCACAATCATTCGAAACACATGCTTAGGAACAGCCAGAACGGAATCATCACAATTAGAGTTCAGAAGTCAAACCGACATTCAAAAAGTCAACATGATAGAACATTGAACCCTAATCATGGCAATATTAGCACAAAGCGTAAAATGACGGTATAATATGATCTCAGATGGCTAACACAATAATATGAACATAAATGAGCACAAAAGGCAGCCAAACGAGGGTAAACAGTTCATGGTCAAACCGACACTTCACAAAAGTCAACACCGCAAAGAATTTATCTTTAAGCATAGCAACACACGATCAAATGGTATTTATAATTCAACACAATACTCCCTAAACATGCTAGATCAGTCCAACGAGTTCAGCTAACCTAGTTCACATGAAATCAGTCGGCACGCAAATCGAGGTAGAACCAAAAAGTCAATCGAAAGTCAACCCCGACGAAATTCAGCATTCAATATGTCAAAAGATTCGGAATGAAAAGTTCTACAACTTACCTTGTAGCCATGGTTGCTGAAAATGAACGGAGAAAGAGAAATCGGTGAAAAACTTGGAAAATCTAGGGTTTGGCTAAACGGGAGCTCTAGAGCTCCGATCCGGACGATCTACGTCTCAAAATGTTCGGAAAACAGAGGGGAGTAGGGCGGCGGCGGGTGTTAAAAACTGGGGGAGGTTTTTTCAGATTTTCGAAAATGAAAGTGAGGAGAGAGAGAGTGAGTCCGTGAAAAGTAAGGGGGAAAATTGTTTGATTTTCACTCATGTTTTCGACGAAAATATGTGAAAGTTTTCGCCGAAAATGTTAGTTAAAAAGTACTGCCAGTTTTCAAAAAGGTTTTCGCCAAAAATTTCAATACATTTTCGCCGAAAAGTTTAGGTAAAAACGTCTGGCAAACTCAGTGGGATTTCAAAGGGCATTTTCGCCGAAAACATGGGTTATTTTCGCCGAAAATTTTGACCTGCACGATTGAAAATATTTTTAAAATCCCGACAAACTTCAGAAAATCACAGTTAAATCCAAAAAAATCGGAACAACCTCAAACGACTTGTGATTGACACTACGACACACAGACTACACACGAAAAATAAGAAAACAAACAAACTGACACTTTTGGCTCCCCCGAACCGACTCTAGAACACTAAGGTTGACACAAATGAAAAATTGACTCCAGCCGTGGGTTGTCTCCCACGAAGCGCTCTTGCTTAACGTCCTTGAGCTGGACGATACCTGGATGGTGTTAGGAGACGTCCCAACTCGGGATTTCTCTTAGGCCCGAGTCGGAGTTCATGAAATATGGCCTTGGGGATCCTCCGGCAAGTGTGAACCTCTTCACGTGTGCGTGAATTAGCTTGGTTCGTTCTTCGGGAAGATGACCAGAGATTTCAAATGGCCCGCACAGTTCTTTCGAAGAAGCATCCTTCTCTTTATTCTCTTTCTTTATCCCGCCAGGATCCTTAACTTTTGGCAATTCAGTAGGGGATGTCTTTGGCTCTTCCTTCTTTCTCGGCTTCTGTACCGGCAGCTCATTTTTCAGAGTAGGGACCTGTCCTACAACTGGCAAGAAGATTTCTGCAGAAACTGTAGATTTTTCATTAGTAACGGAGTTGACCGAAGCCAACTCCACAGCTTCAACACACAAGCAATGCGCCTCTTCTCTGATAGGACTTTGCATACCGTCCTTGAGACGGAATGTCATGGTATCCTTGCCGACCCTTAATGTCAACGAGCCATTCGGGACATTAATGGTAATGCCGGCTGTCGCCATAAACGGTCATCCAAGGAGAAGAGTGACATCTTCCCCTCGGGTATCCATAACAATAAAATCAGCTAGAATATTAAAAGGACCACAATTGACAACCACGTCTTCTATCAATCCCCTAGGTAATTTCACAGATCTATCGGCAAACACTAAACGCATGCTAATCGGTTTCAATTCTCCTAGGTTCAATTTCTCATAGAAGCAGGTAGGCATGACATTAATGGAAGAACCTAGATCAATTAAACTACAATCAATTTTCACATTTTTAATAGTGCAAGGCAAAGTAAAAGCACCAGGATCGCGACACTTATCTGGGGGAGGTATGGCGGTCGCCTGGCTGTGGATCGCGGAGCATTCTTCCTCGTGGGAGATGGAAGACAACTCTCCCTTCTTCGTGTCCTTCGCAAGATATTTCGCGACTTTTCCAGCATCCGGTATCATCTGGATAGCATCAGTAATTGGTGTCTTGACATTTGTGTTCTTCAAGTATCCATGCCACTTTCTTTACCGGGTATCATGATCTTTCTCCTTTGATAGCGCAGCCTTTGGAAACGGAATCCGAGGCTGATATGGAGGGAGAGGTGGCGCAGGTGATGTCTTTGTTAGGGAGGCGGGGCAGTTACCTCCTCCTCTTATTCTTTATCCTCCTCCTTGATCTCTGGCTTGTCAATGGCTATAGCATCAAGAATTATGGCCGAATCAGGAGCTGTAGGACCAGCTAATTGCTTGCCGCTTCTTGTGGAGATAGCATGGGCGTGCTCCTTCCTAATGGTAGGGTCGTCTTCAACCGATGATTGATTAAGGAGGGGGCTATTAGTTAGCAGGCTAAACATGTTATTCAACATGCTCTCCACTCGTTGACCTCGAGCTTCATGATCTTGATTTAAGAGGGCTTGAAGCTTGAATCTCTCCTCGTGGTCATCGAGTCTTGCCAAGATCCGGTCGAACTTCTTGTCTACCTCGATCTCCCAAGTATTCTCAAACGTATAATTCTGAGGTTGCTGTCCTCCGGTGAATCCAGGGGGATCTTGATCAATAAAATTCACTTCCCAAATAGACCAGTTATTTGTTGTACCGAAAATCTTCTTCATTTCCTTCTGCACTTCACTCTTGATCTGATCTTCACGGCTTGGTTGCCTCTTAGCTGCTCCAAACTGTCTGTCCCAACTTCTAGATTTAGATGCGCAGTTTGCAAAGTGAAGAAGAGCAGCTTCTGGTGTGAGTGTGGTGTAGTCTCCATCAGCTAAGGAGTTAACCCATTCAGATGATTCTTCGTTCATACCCCAAGCAAAGATCTCGACTAGTTGCATCTGAGTGAAGCCATAATGAGGGCAATCGTAGAGGAGTCCCTGGAATTCGTTCCAAGCATCATGTACTCCTTCTCTCTTTCTGAACCTTGAGATGTTTTTCCTGTAAGCAGTTGTTCTGGAAGGAGGGAAGTATTCCTCTATGAATTCTTGAGCAAGATCATCCCAGTTGGTGTAGTGACCGGGTGGCTTGCTAGTGAGCCATCTCTTTGCGGCGCCTCGGAGTGAGAATGGGAAAGCTCGAAGGCATAGAGCGTTCTTGTTGAGGTTCTTAGACTTGAAAGTTTCACAGACAGCCAGGAAGTCAGATAGATGTGTGCAAGGATTATCATCTGGCTTTCCCTCAAATTGCACGTCCCTAGAGATTAGTCCCAGAAAGGGGATCTTGATCTCATAGTCGGGCTCGTCGTCATTAGAAGGCACGGTGATGGGAGACTGAATGTTAGATGCGCTCGGCTTACTGTAGTCCGCAAGACTCTTTGGAGCAGACATTGCGGTAGGGAAGATGGAACGGAAGTGATTTGCTTCTGAATTTTCTTAACCTGTAAAAGACAAAAACAAGCACAACCGGTGTAAAATCGAAGTGGGATGGAATATGAAAGATGGAAAGTAGAAGAATAAAATGCCAACTCTTCTTTCAAACAATATAGAAGAGTCCCCGGCAACGGTGCCAATTTGATGAGCTGCAGAACAGTGATCAAATACTACCAAGCTAGAAAAGCTAAGCAGATTGTATTCCACAGGGTTTCTTCTAATTGACTACTCAAAGAAGCTGGCAATTTATCCAAGTTTAAACACGTTCCACGTGGTGTGAGTTCCACGACTTCTAGACTAAGATGCAGGGAAATTAAAATGAAATTAAAAGACAGAATGATTGGTTGGTTTAAACAGACGACAGACAAGCTTAGATTTCGAATCCCCCTTAGATCACCAAGGCAGCAGCAATCACAAGACCAGCGGTTTTCAATTCTCATTCAATCGGTTTCTATACACCACCATAACTCCTGACCCTTAGGTTTAAAATCGGCGAACGTTCGCTCTATCCGCTCTAACTACCAAGATTAACTAGTCGCCCGGGTACGGTCGCCTCTCGCAACGACTTAACTAACTGGTGCAATTACTAACGATTTATGAGTTACTCTTGCAGTGGATTAACCCTAATCGATTCCTACGAAAGGCACACTCCAATTATAAGGTTAACTGGTTGAATTGATGTTTTAAAGAGAGGCGAGCGTTCGCTTCTATCCTCAGCTTAACAAGAATCTAAACTAGGTGACCAAGGACAACAAGTTTAAGTGCCAAAGCAGGGAACTGTCTAACGACTACGTCTAGTGACTACGTCTGGCGACTAACCCTAGCTTGCAAAAACCTAATCTAGGCGATCAACCAGAAAAGAAACATAAACAATCAAGAACAAAACAACCATGCAAAGAGAAACTGATTGAACTTTGAATCTAATTACCGCCGATTCGTGACCGCTTTAAAGCCCTGGATCACTTAGGGTTCATCTAATCTAAGCTTTACGAGTTTAGCTACTCATATCAGAAACAAGAGAATCGAAAACAAACAAGGAATACATCTCAGGTAGGAAGAACAGAGAAGAACTGTAAAACCTAATTTGACGAATCTGTGAAGCTTCAATCTCCGGTAATCTTCAATCCAAGATCCGAGTCTCCGAGGTGAAGGGATGGCGTCACGATCTGTCCACGATTCTTTAAACTCTCTAAACTCTCTCTCGAACTTCTAGGTCTGGAAATTCTGATTGATATTATGAAGTATATTCTGATAAGGTATGGAAGTATGGGCCGCCGGTTAAGTATTTATACTTAACCCTAAAACGCCGGATTTTAACTAGGATTTTTGGCGAAAATATTAAGGAATTTTCGCCGAAAATTCCTTTACAAAAGTAAGTGACCGCCGGCTGATTTCTCTGTAATTTTCGGTCCAACACTTCTCGGCGAAAACTTAGTGTTTTCGCCGAAAATATCCTTCAGTTGACATCAGTGGATTTGTGCTTGCATTTTCGCCGAAAATACCAAGGGATTTTCGGCGAAAATTCCTTTGTAAACCGGGCAGGAATTTGTTTGACTTGGTTGGCTCCTTGGATCGATTCCGGTGCGATTCCTCGAGGTTCCAACGCCTTAGACACGTCCTTGGCTACTTTATTTGACGGCAAAAACCTGTGCTAACATAAAAAAAAACACTAGAAAACCATCAAATAGACCCGAAACGGGCCAAGGTAACACAAATGGCACGAGATAGGGCAATTGATTGAATATTCGTCATTCTACCCTAAAAACCATGTCTTAAGCAAGGAAATGTTGCTTAAATGAGCTGATAATCACGTCAAATCGAGTGTCATCAGTCATTTTCGCGTTTTGGCGTCAGTCATTGACCGACGCTAATTTGAATAGCGTCGATCGACCAAACTGACGCCAGAACTGGTGACGTTAAACTTTAGCATAGGGTTTCAGCGTATTAGGGTTAGTATTTAGCGTCGGTCAACCAAACAACTGACGCTAAAACGCGAGATACTATTTAGCGTCTGTCGTCCGGTCGACCGACGCTAATCACTTTCCTTTCAACCGATGCCAATACGCTCTTTTTTGTAGTGAACTGGGTTCGTCCATTGAAAAGGTGTCTGGTGACTTCAAATGGTCCGAAGTGGTACGTCGAAGGATCATTCTTCTCCGGTGGTTTGGTAGAAGGTGGCGGAGGAGTTGGCTCGGTAGAGGGTGGTGGACTGATTGGCTTCCACACCATCTTGGGCTTCTTTAAGCTCTTCTTCTTCGTCTTGCCATTATCTTTAAGTTACGGCGATTTAGAGGAAGACGCCTTTGGTTCCTCCTTCCTCTTTGTCGACTCCTGCACCGGAGGCTTCTTCTTCTGGTTGCTCACCTGTTCAGCAACTGTAGCGGCTATCTTCGAAGAAACACTCGGAATGACATTAGTAACGGAGTTGACCGAGCCCAACTCCACAGTTTTAATAGAAAGACAATGAGCTTCTCCCTTAGGAATGTATTTCATACCGTCCTTGAGATGGAATGTTACTGTATCCTTCCCAACCCTTAATGTTAATGATCCGCTAGGGACATTAATGTTCATTCCGGACGTTGCCATAAAGGGTCGACCTAGGAGAAGAGTAACATCCTCCTCTCGGGTATCCATGACGACAAAATCAGCTAAGAAAGTGAACGGATCACAACGAACAAGCGCATCTTTGATTACTCCTCTAGGTGCCTTTAGAGACTTGTCAGCAAACACTAAATGCATGCTAGTAGGTTTTAGTTCACCTAGGTTCAATTTCTCATATAAACACATACGCATAACATTTATAGATGCTCCTAGATCCACCAGACTGCGCTCGACCTCAATATTATTAATAATGCAGGGTAATGTAAAAGAACCTGGGTCGGAGCACTTAGCTGGGATGGGTATGGATGTCGAACGAGATTGAACGGCGGAGCATTCTTCCTTGGAGGAAGTGGGGCACGCTTCCTTCTTCTTCTTCAAGTTGTGCTGCTCGATTCCCTTGCCTAGCAACGCATTGGGAATGGGATTCTTGGTTGATATGGAGCAAGGGGTGGTTCTGGTGCTCGTATAGCTCTTGGCGAGGTAGCCTTCTCGTCTTCTTTCTCGATCTCTGGTATATCAACAGCTACGACATCAGGAGTCATGATCGAATCGGAAGATGTAGTAGCAGATGAGCTCTTGCAACTTCGAGTAGAAACAGTCTTGACATGCTCATTCTTCGGGTTTGATTCTATCTGGCTTGGCAGCTTACCGAAGGGCTGGCCCCTAGAGAGCATGTTGGCAATGTTGTTCACTTGGCTCTCCACTCTATGGCCTTGTGCAACCTGCTCCTGATTCAAGATAGCTTGAGCCTTGAATTGACTGTTGTGATCATCTAGCCTAGAGATGATCTAGGTCAGCTTCTTGTCCAATTAGATATCCTTGTTGTCTTGGGGCGTAGGACGTTGAGGCTGTTGTCCACCGGTGAACCTAGGAGGGACTTGATAATTATTGTTTAGGTACTGATTCTAGCGATTGACAGGTGTTTTACCGTAATTGCCTTGATTCCTGTGTGGCGGCTGGTAGACGCCTCCGGCTTGAATGTTCGGCTTTTGCTCCTGATATGACCCAGATGGTCGGCTATTCTGATTCTGATTGGAGCCGAAGTTGTAGGGAGGTCGGTCTTGGAAACTTCCCTGTTGTGGAGCTAGTCTGTAGTTGCGGTAGTTGGCATAACCTTGTTGGTTATTGGGAAAATCATGGGTAATGAAACACCTCATCTACAGACCAGACGTCTGCTTTCCCAAAATTCTGGCAGCTCCATCCGTTATGAGCACAGGTGCCACACCAGTCACAGTAAGCTACATAGGTAGAAGCTGATGGAGGTTTGATTGGCGTAGTAGACTTCTTCAGATGCTTATCAATTTCTGCTTTAACCTGTTCTTAATGTTGAGCTTGTTTCTAGCTCTTTCTGTTTGTCTCTCCTAGTTTCTTGACTTGGAAGCACAGTTAGCAAAGTGGAGCATAGCGGCTTTTGGCGTGAGAGCAGTGCAATCCCCTTCAGCTAAGGAATTGACCCATTTAGATGATTCCTCATTCATACCCCGAGCAAAGATTTCGGCTAGTTGCCTCTGCTCGAAGCCATGATGAGGGCAGTTGTAGAGAAGCTCTTGGAATTCATTCCAAGCGTCATACAAGCTCATTCCTTCCTTCTGTCTGAACCTAGCGATGTTATCCTTTTATGTTGTGGTTCTTGAAGGAGGAAAGTATTCCTCTACAAGCTCTTGAGCCATGTTATCCCAGCTATCGTAGTGACCGGGAGGCTTGCTGTTGAGCCATCTCTTGGCGGGGCCCTTGAGAGAGAATGGAAATGCTCGCAAGCACAAGGTGTTCTTGTCGAGGGTTCCGCTCTTGAAAGTTTCGCAAAGAGCAATGAAGTCTGCCAAGTGTGTACAAGGATTATCGTGCGGTTGTCCTTCAAACTGCACATCCCTAGAGATCATTTCCAGGAAGGGGATCTTGATCTCATATTCGGGATCAGCTTCGGTGCGAGGCACAAAGATGGAAGATCGAACGCTAGTTGCGTTCGGCTTGTTATAATCTGCAAGGATCTTCTGTGACAGCGGCGGCAGAGGTGGAACTTGGCGATCTATGTCACCCATTGTAGGAGAAGGTGGTTGTGAATCTGAATCTAATGAAGCGGATGAAGATGAGGAGCTCTCCTTCGGCTCCTTGATCTTAATTGGTGTGAAGGATGAGGGCGGAAAGGTCCCAAAAAATGATATCAGCTAAACTTCCTTCTTCGATCATTACTCTCTCCACTCGGCTGCTGTGAGTGTACACTTGAATAACCATCTCTTCCAAACTTGGGCCGCCCACCCGCGTCATATCTTCTTCGATAAATCCCAACACTGGGTGATTTACTTGCTCCATCATCATCCTCCTGGATTTCCTCCTTCTTGACTTTCTTTGAGGGGAAGCTTTCTCCTCCCAAAATTGGACGTGGTTAACTTCCAGCCGTGGCTTTTTCTTTGCTCCTTTTTCGCCCTGCGGTTCTTGCAGTCTGGCAAAAAATCCTCCCTTCTTCTCTTGTGCGTCCTCTCTTCTTGAGCGATTGATGTGATCATATTTAGTGCATTTTAAGTCCTCGATTGACCTATGAAATGCCCGTGTTTGATCCTTAAATGCCATGCTTAATATGCTTTTATTGATGTTTTGTGCTAAGTGTCCATTTGTTGTCCGGTTGCTACTTTGAGGCCATTTCCTTGTCTATTGGAGCTGTTTTCTTTGTATTTTCAGGTCTTGGCATTGAAGTACTGGTGACAAGGAGCATGTGGGATCAAACAGGAGGTCAATCGGAGCTAGGACGGAGGAGATATGGACGTGGCAAAATCGAAGAAAATACAACTTTCAGATGAAGACAGTTTCGGCGAAACTATCATATAGTTTTCGCCGAAGAAGAAGCTTTCGGCGAGATTTTCAAGTCCTCGGTCCGAAAACTCGAAGCAGACAGAAGGCCTTTGCGCTTTGACAACATTTTCGGCGAAAACATTCAAAGTTTTCGCCGAAAACTTTAGAAGGAATGCAGCAGCGTGTTTTCAAAGGCGTTTTCGGTGAAAATCCTACGGAATTTTCGCCGAAAATATCAGGCAAATCCGGCGTGCTATATAAAGGTGAAAGAGGCGAGAGTTTAAGGAATGGAATTCATTATTCTACAACACCATCGTCGATTGCCCTTTCTCTCTCTCAATTGTTCATAATCAACTCCATCATCTCCTCTCCCTCAACCACACACCATCCTCCCTCACTTGTTGATCAACTTGAAGATCTAAGTGAAGCCTTCCACCCTTGGATTGGAGCTTGAAGAGCCAAGTGAGAAGATCCTCCATGGAAGCAAGGATGGCCTCCTCTCCTCAATTTCAGGTTTCTTCCATGGTTAAGCTAGGCTAAGCTTAGGTTTATTTTAGTGAGGGATGGATCAAGCTAGGATAGGTGATTGATTGTATGGATTGAGTTTCTTTTAGCCATTTGTGTAAGATGATGATCCTAGACCTTGTGCTTTGTAGCCATTAGAGCTTGGTTTGTTCTTTTGGTATTGTTATATCTTTCAATACATGAGAATGATTGATTGATGTTGATCTAAGGTTGTAGGATTGTAATTGGATGGTTTGAGAGATTGGATTATCAAGTTACAACCATTTTGAGCTTGTTCTTCCTTGTTGACATTTTATCAAACACTTGGTGTGCATTGAGTTTTCTTTCATTTGAAGGTTGAAAGACCCTTGTGATTGTTAGACTAGTGTTATATGATTGACATGAGAGTGTCTTGCATCATTTACCTTGTGCTAGATGATTGTTGGCATAGAATTCAAGTTCCAAGCATTTCATTGAGCTAGTCTAAAGCATTCCATTCCCTTTGTTCACATAGCGAGAGCATGGTGCATTTGGTCTAGGAATAGTGAGTCAATAGTGCGAGAGTTCGTTGATTCTACTTGAGTGATTTGCATGGTCATTAATTACACATCGTTGCTTGAGATTCAATTCAGCTTTCATGAACCTTGAGCTTGAAGAAACCCCTTGCTAGACTAAACTCCTTTCTTCTCTTGTTTGATCCTCAATTTCTCTTGTCAATTTTACTTTGCTTGTTTATGTTTTTAACTTGTTTTCTTTCAAACCAAATCTCAACTCAAAATGTATGGACCGTTCACGAATTTTGTGAGTATTAGCCTATGAGAGGACCTCGAGGAATACGACCTTGATAAATTCCTTATCAAGTTTTTGGCGCCGTTGCCAGGGACTCTCTCATTCCTAAGAAAGCAATTATTAGTGAACCGATCTTTACACTTCCTTCCGATTTCCTTTTAGCTTCCTTGTTACTTTTTGTTTACTTTGTTATCCCGCATCGTTATATTACTCGGGTGTGTTCGTTGTGTGTTTGCAGGAGATTGGTGTTAGTGCATGAGGCGGATCACACGTCTCCAAGCACGACTCCAAGGCATCAAGGTCGTGTTTGAACCACCAACTCGTTCTCCCCCTCACCTAGTTCATAGCACCACACGCAACAACATGTCTCACCATGAAGACGAAGATAACCAATCGGTACATTCACATCACACTAATGAAGATGATCAATCACAAAGAGGTGCGAGGCGCACACTAGCTGATTATGCTCGCCCAACCCTCGAAGGGGCAGCCTCGAGTATCGTGCGAAGACCGGTAAATGCAAGAAACTTCGAATTGAAGCCTAATATGATTCAGATGGTGCAGAACGGAGTGGTGTTCAACGGTATAGATGGAGAGTGCCCATCTAGACACTTGAAGGACTTCCTAGAGATATGCGATACGATGAAGAACGATCAAGTTCACCCGGATTGTGTGCGACTCTGACTCTTCCCCTTCTCACTCAAAGGTAGAGCCAAGTCTTGGTTGGAGAACCAACCTAGTAGAACATTCACTACATGGGAGGGACTAGCCGAAGCCTTCCTCGAGGAACTCTTTCCCCCTTATATGACGGATGCAATCCGAGACCGTATCAACCACTTCACACAACACAAGGGAGAGCTCTTCCATGAGACTTGGAATAGGTTCCAAGCCCTTCTTCAGTCTTGTCCTCATCACAACTTCGCCGGATGGAGCTTGGCGGATATCTTTGCTAGGTCCCTTGACTTTGAGAATACAAGGATGATCAACCAAGCCGCCGGAGGTGATCTAAGGACGCTCACTCCCGAGGATGCTCTAGAACTCTTTGCGGAGATGGCCAACAAGACAAGGAGTTGGTCTCGACAACAACCTCCAAGGTCTAAGTATGGAAGTGACACTACTATGACTCTAGAGCTATAAGTGTTGATGCACCAAAGGATTCATCTAGCTTTGGGAAGAAGCCTAAGCTACTGGGGCACCGAGATGAGGATGACCCTACGATTGCGCTCCTCATGTCTAAAATCGACGCTATGGCATCTCAAGTGAGTAACCTAACCATGCCTAAGCACCCCTCTAAGGTTCCATCAACTCATGTGGGTAATCCTCCAGTGGCTTCAATATATTGTTGTGAATGTTGCGGGAGTCAAGGCCACGATGTTAGTGCTTGTCCTTCCGCCACTCCTGAGCTTGGTCAAGGCGACCACAATGAGGAGGTAAGCTTCGCACAAGGTCAAGGTTTTCATGGTAATTTCAGCCCGCAAGGTAACTATCAAGGTAACTATAACCGACCTTGGAACAACAAGTCCACCCAAGGGTACCAAGGCCAAGGGAGTCAAGGTAGCGGTTATAACAAGGGTTACAACCAAGGACATCAAAGAGGATTTCAAGGTTATCGAGGGTATCAAGGAAACCAATGGTCTCAAGGAAGTAACCTAAACCAAGGGAGTCAATGGATTCAAGGAGGTCATCAAGGTCAAGGGAACCAAGGGGGAAATCAATGGAATCAAAGTGGACATCCAAATCAAGGTCCCCAAGGTCCTACCCCACCGGGAATGTACAATCATAGAGGTGATGGACCACCCGGATTCAACAAGCCACCTCACAAAAACGAGGGCGGTTCTTCAATATCGCAAGAGGATACTAATGCAGCGATGATTCAACTTATCAAAAACCAACAAGCCTCAATTGCAAATTTGGAGAATCAAATGGGTCATATTGCTAAAACACTCTCGGGGCGACCCTCGGGCACTTTACCCTCCAACACCGAGGTCAACCCCAAGGCTCCCGAGGAACTTATGACGGTAACATTGAGGAGTGGTAAGCAAATCCAAGACCCAAAACCTAAAGCGGTAAGAACTCAAGATGATGACTATGTTTTGGTTGAAGATGTTGACTCCGATGATGACACGGATAAGATTGAGGTCAAAGATAGAGGAGCCAAGGCTAAAGAAGCTTCTAAGATGACCAATAAGGTTGGTTCTCAAGAGGCTACGACGAGTGCTACTCCGGTCTCTCCTCCCGCACCGGTTGTGCCTCCGCACAAGCCTAAGCCACCTTATCCTTCTCGCTTGAAGCCGGATTCCATGGAAAAGGACTTCAAAAGGTTTGTTGAGATTCTTGACAAGGTGCAATTCACAATGCCTTTTGGAGAAGCAATCACCAAGATGCCTCAATATGCAAAGTTCATGAAGGAGATCTTCACCAACAAATGCAAGCTAACGGATGTCACCTCGGCAAAGCTTAACGAACAATGCTCCGCCATTCTCTCTAAGCAACCACCGGAGAAGCTTAAGGATCCAGGTAGCTTTACTATTCCTTGCACTATTGGTGAGCATGCAATTAGTAGAGGTTTAGCCGATTTGGGTGCTAGTATCAATGTTATGCCATATTGCATGTTTCAGAAGCTAGGCCTAGGGAAATTAAAACCAACCCTCATGAATGTTCAATTAGCGGATAAGTCCATGAAATCCCCTCGTGGTATTGTTGAGGACGTGTTGGTTAAGGTTGGTGCTTTCGAATTTCTTGTGGATTTTGTTATCCTAGATGCTATGGGTGGTGCCGATGTGCCTTTGATTTTAGGACGACCTTTCTTAGCAACTTCTCGTGCTTTGATTGATGTTTATGGTGGTAAACTTACCCTTAGGGTCGACAATGAATGCATGATCTTTGACCGCTCAAATGGAATGGAGTTTACCTTGTCTTATGCTAGTCACCATGACCCTAAGAATCCGCATGAGCTTACTTCGGCTACTAATAGCACTAACCTTGTCCGACATAGTCTTGCGGAGTTGTTTGCTATTAGTGATGTGCAGGAAAAGACGGATGAAGTGAAGGAGTCTCCACCGTTCGTGCTTTCGAAGACACCACCTAAGGCTAAGAAGAAAGGTGTAATCAAGTCACCCGAGAAGGGTAAGGAAGCCGCACCAATGGGTGAGACGAGCAAGACTAAGAAGCCACCCGATGAAAGGCTCAACTCCAAGTGGTTTGGTCCCTTCTCCATTGCTCCCACCTCACCATCCGGAAAATCCGCTCATTCCACCCGAAGTCGGTAAGGTACAATTCAAGTTTCGTGTGCCATGCGAAGGTAATGACATCGACTTCAAGGAGGTAATGAGTTGGGATGGTTTTACTTAGCTTACTCTTTGAGCTATCGTCTAGCTAGAGACGTTAAAGAAGCGCTTCATGGAAGGCACCCCATGTTATCCTTACCTTTTTGCTTTTATGTTTTTGTGTTGTTTTAGTTCGTTGAATAAGATGTTGTCAAGCACTTAGGCGGATCACTCTTCACAATGGACGCTATGGGACTCTTCCACGACTTTATATTCCTAAGCTTTTTTCTACCAACGTGGTACCTTCGTTCCACCTTACCCTCTCTCTCTTGATCATTGAGGACAATGCTCATGTTAGTCGTAGGGGAGTTTGAGTTTTGGTGTGATTATTTGTGGTAGAGATGCTATGATTTGCTTGATTTGCATGATCTTAATTGAATGTCGATTCCCTCTACTGTAGAATCATTCGGTTCTTGACTTTTGGTGTTTAATTGACTTCAATCTTTCACAATGACGTTTAGACTGTCCTACCTAGAACCTATAACCAGCATGCTAAAGCTAATGTCAAATGAGTCTAGGCCAGAACAGAGATTTTTATCACTCCTGTATGTTGGTTGATTGGTTTGATACGTGTTTTTGTACCACTCGATAACACCGGTCTAAAATGATGAAGGCAGTCAGTATTCTCACCCCTTTTCCATCTTTTTGATCATTCGTGATTGTGGCTTGAGATTAGACGGAATGCAATTCGAAATCTTGTGTTGAAGTTGTAAGGGGCTAAGGATCAAGTGGCTAATTTGGAAAGAAAATGTTCAAAAGAAAAGAAAAGCTAGGCAAGCTCGGCACCTAAGTGAAGTGTCGGGTTGAGCACTAGCAAAGGCAAAAGCTGTGAGCTAGGCAGGTTCAACACCTAAGTGAAGTGTTGGATCGAGCACTAGTATGCAGTAGGAAAAAAGAGAAGAAAAAAAATGGAAATGGAAAGAAAAGAAAAGAAAGAAAAAGAGTTCTCAAATGTAGCCCTTGATCCTACGCCCGAGTTTGTAAAGTGCGGATCTAGAAGCGGATGAAGTCGAAGTCGATAGCCACATCATGATCACGCATCACTCTCCTATCCCCGCCTTTTCGGTTCCATCTCCTGAGTTCAAGTCCTTTTAATTAGAGTCGGTGTTGTCGTGGTCGGTTTTTCTGTATCCCAATTAACCACTACTTGAAGTGTGCAGAAAATAGTGAGGTCTAGACTTGTTCGGTTGACGTTCTTGCATGTGTAGGTTTAGTTTGTTCGTGGAACAGTTTAAATCGAATTGTTATTGCTTGAATCTCAATGGAGCCGATCTTGTCATTTGTGAACTTGGATGTTTTCTGATTCTTTTGCTTGAGGACAAGCAAAGCTTAGTCGTAGGGGAATTTGATGTGATCATATTTAGTGCATTTTAAGTCCTCGATTGACCTATGAAATTCCCTTGTTTGATCCTTAAATGCCATGCTTAATATGCTTTTATTGATGTTTTGTGCTAAGTGTCCATTTGTTGTCCGGTTGCTACTTTGAGACCATTTCCTTGTCTATTGGAGCTGTTTTCTTTGTATTTTCAGGTCTTGGCATTGAAGTACTGGTGACAAGGAGCATGTGGGATCAAACAGGAGGTCAATCGGAGCTAGGACGGAGGAGATATGGACGTGGCGAACGTTCTAACTACCAAGATTAACTAGCCGCCCGGGTACGGTCGCCTCTCGCAACGACTTAATTAACTGGTGTAATTACTAATGATTTATGAGTTACTCTTGCAGTGGATTAACCCTAACCGGTTCCTACGAAAGGCACGCTCCAATTATAAGGTTAATTGTTCAATTCGATGTTCTAAAGTAAGGCGAGCGTTCGCTTCTATCCTTAGCTTAACAAGAATCTAATCTAGGGGATCAATCCAGACAAGAAACATGAACAATGAAGAACGAATCAAACATGCAAAGAGAAACTGATTGAACTTCGAATCTAATTACCGCCGATCCGTGACCGCTTTAAAGCCCTGGGTCACTTAGGGTTCATCTAATCTAAGCTCTACAAGTTCAGTTACTCATATCAGAAACAAGAGAATCAAAGGCAACAATGAAGATCATCATACAGAGGAAGAACAGATAAGAACTGAAAAACCTAATTCTGACGACTCCCGCGTAGCTTCAATCTCCTGGATCTTCAACTTTAAGCTCCGAGTTCTCCGAGGTGGAAGGATGGCGTCACGATCTCTCCACGGATCTTCGAACTCTCTAAACTCTATCTATCGACCCTAGAGTCGGCTGACTCTCAAAAGTCTGATTTGAGAAAATATGAAGAATGATTCGTTCATTTGATGTCCCTCTCCTGGCTGCCGGCTGCTTCTCTTAAATAGGTACGCTTTGGGGTTTCCAATACATCGCCGGATTAGCCTAATATTTTCACCGAAAATATAGGGATATTTTCGGCAAAAATCCTTGTGTGAATGGACGTCCGCCGACTGATCCTTCTGTTCATTCTTTTCGGTCTGAAAACTCAAAGTTTTCGGCGAAAACTTTCTTCACTTGACATCAGCCGGTTTGCACTAATGTTTTCGCCAAAAACATATACTTATTTTCGGCAAAATCTCCTTTGTCTTGGCACCAGTCTGAATGCACTAATATTTTCGCCGAAATCCATAGGACATTTTCGGCGAAAGTGTCTTTGTAATCGGGCAGGATTTTGGTTGGACTTTGATTGGTTCCTTTGATCGATTCCGGTTCAGTTCCTCGATGTTCTAATGCCTTAGACACGTCCTTGGCTACTTTATTTGACGGCAAAAACCTGTGCTAACATAAAAACACTAGAAAACCATCAAATAGACCCGAAACGGGCCAATGTAACACAAATGGCACGAGATAGGGCAATTGATTGAATATTCGTTATTCTACCCTAAAAACCATGTCTTAAGCAAAGAAATGTCGCTTAAATGAGGCTGATAATCACGTCAAATCGAGTGTCATCAAATACCCCACACTTAAGCTTTTGCTTGTCCTCAAGCAAACTGAACTAGAACACATTCAAATTCACAAATGACACGAGATTAAACCGAGATTCAATTCTAACAATTTGGTTTAGACTGTTCCACGTAGAAAAAGTGACCTACACATGCAAGAACATCAACCAAACAAGTTTTCGATCTCACTAATTTCTGCACACTTCAAGTAGTAGTTTTAACAAAGCTCGTTTCTTGGCAAAACAATTAATCATAATTAACCGACTACGATAACACCAATTCTAATCAAAAAGACTTTAAGCTCTAGCCATGATGTGGACGCGGAGGTAGGAAAAGTGACGTGACTATCGACTCGACTTCATCCGTTTCTAGATCTGCACGTTACATGTTCTAGCTAGGACCGATTTAAACAACAATTTATTTCAAGTTTCGACTTTTTCCTTCAATTTATTTACTGCATACTAGTGCTCGATACCAAACACTTCACTTAGGTGTTGGACCTGCCTAGCTCACAGTATTTGTGCTTATGCTAGTGCTCAACCCGAACACTTCACTTAGGTGTCGGGCTTGCCTAGCTTTATTTTCAGCACTTTAAAGAACTTAACATTGATTCGATTAAATTACTTGATTCAACAATTTAGCCACTTGGTCCTAGCTAGTTATAACTTTTTACACAAGATTTCGAATTGGATTTTCGTCTAATCTCAAGCCACAATCACAGGTGATCAAATATGGAGTGAAAAACATGGAATAAGCTAGCATCTATCATCTTAGATCGGTGTTATCGAGCTTTGTTATTAACAGACCATATAATTCAATTAATTCAAGTTTCAACTACTGAAGTGATTTATGATCTGTTCTGACCTAGACTCATTTAATATCAGTTCCAACACGTCGGTTACAGGTTCTAAGTGGAACAGTCTGGACGTCATTGTTCAAAATTGAAGTCAATTTAACATCAAAAGTCAAGAATTGAGCAATCCTATGCAAGAGAAATTTTTAAAATTGAACCATAGAATCACAGATAGCAAGCAAGATCATGCGTAATCCTAGACTCCTACCCCACACTTAAACGGTTCTGTGTCCTCACAGAACTAATCTAGAGTAGAGAGATACGAAGAACCTGTGACGAGATGGTCGGTGTAGTGGATGAACACGGAGCGTCCGGAGTAGAGCGGAGTAGCTACTCAAGATCCTACAAAACAAAAACAACAAAAAGATCAAAAGGATACCGGGACAAGTGTCCCGGATCCACACAGAATAAAAGTCGAACAAAGAAGGTTAAGGGAAATTTTAAAAATATTTTTTTGACGATTGAATGAGAAACTGAAAGAAGGAAGAGAGAGGGTGAATCCGGATTTTAAAGGAATAGTTGGGTGATTTTCAAAATTATTTTTGGCGAAATTAAAAGGGTGGTTTCGCCGAAAATTTTAGTTCAAATGCACTGCCGTATTTTCGTTGGCGTTTTCGCCGAAAATAACCATATGGTTTCGCCGAAAACTTTAGTTCAAATCACTGCTTGGTTTTCAAAATCAATTTCGGCGAAAACATTATACACTTCGGACCGAAAATATGAAACAGGGAGACTCAGTTGAAAATCCAAAAGGTGATTTCGCCGAAAATGGTAGTTCGGTTTCGCCGAAAATTTAGTTGGGATGGTTTCGCCGAAATCAGAAAATTTTCGAACCGAAAATAGGAAACAGGAAGAATGAGTTCGAAAATCAAGAATCAGTTTCGCCGAAAATGGTAGTGGCTTCGCCGAAAATTTTGAACTGTTCGGGTGAAAATATTTTCGTAAATCAGGCCAACTTCAGAAAATCACAGTTAAATCCAGAAAAATCGGAACGACCTCAATCAACTTGTGACTGACTCTATGACATGCAGACTCTACACAAAAAATATGAAATCAAACAAACTGACAGTTTGGCTTCCCGAAACCGACTCGAACGACGAAAAAGACTGACTCAATAATTAAAAAAATGGACTCCAGCCGTGGGTTGCCTCCCACGAAGCGCTCTCTTTTAACGTCCTTGAACCGGACGGTACCTGTTAGGGACCCCAACTTAGGAGTTCCTTGAAGTCAATCGTCTTCTTCAAGGTGTGCGGTTGAGTGCCATGTAGCACTCCAGAAGGGTGATGTAACCGGTAGTGTTCCAGTAGATCGTGGTTCTGGTTGGATGACCAGTTCTTCTTGAATTCTCCTTCTGGAGGAGGAAAGAGGTAGTACGGCGTGGCATGGTCAATGAGCTCCATCTTCTCTACAGGTTGACTCGGCGGAAGTGTAGGTGAGGGTATCTCCTCAATCTCTATGTGCTCCTCTTTGGCTTCAACTTCAGGATGGATCGGCTCTATGACTTTATCAACCACCACCGCCAAGGATTCTTCATCAGATGCTTCTAGCTCATAATAGTCACGGACGGGCTCATCTTCTTCTTCGAACATCTCCTGAGCGTCTTCTGTCATTAAATGCTTTGGTTGCTCGAGCTTGATGTCCGTCGCGAGATCAGCTTGCAGCATTGAAGAGATATTATCCAAGGCAGATTGGGTTCTCGACGAGCATTGTTGATGTTCATGAAGCATCTCTTGGTTATCTCTATCGCCACTTTGATGCTCTTGTTGGTGTGTCTCTTGGTAACCTTGTAGCATTGAAGAGATTTTATCAAATAGGGAGTCAAGTCTCGCCGTTTGTTGTTGTTTTTGATGTAGCATTTCTTGGTAATCCTCAATATTCGGTGCTCCATTGACGCGCCACTCTTGGTACTGGTCATCCCACCTGTAATCCTGCATAATTTAAAACTCAAAAACACTACCCAGGTAAATCATGAAAATATGGAGGAAAATAAATGGTAAGGCGGAAAGGTAGAAGAATAATTTGCCAACTCTTCTTTCAAACAATTAGAAGAGTCCCCGGCAACGGCGCCAATTTGGTGATACCTCCGGTCGTTGTTCGGACGTTCAGCCAAATAAAAAACTACTAATGCTAAGAAAAATCGTATAGCAGATCGTATTCGACTCGAGGTTTCTTCTAATCGACTACTTTGAAGAAGCTGACAAATTACTCAGGTTAAAACACGTTGTGCGTGGTGTGAGTTCCACGACTTCTAAACTAATAAGCAAAGGAAAGTAAAAGACTGAAAGATTAAAAGATTGACTAACGGGAAGATAGACGAACTTAGATCTCGAATCCCCCTTAGATCACCAGAGCAACGGCAATCACAAGATCAGCGGTTTTCAATTCTAATTCAATCGGTTTCTAAACACCACCATAACTCCTTACCCTTAGGTTTAAGACCGGCGAACGTTCGCTCTATCCGTTCTAACTACCAAGATTAACTAGCCGCCCGGGTACGGTCGCCTCTCGCAATGACTTAATTAACTGGTGTAATTACTAATGATTTATGAGTTACTCTTGCAGTGGATTAACCTTAACCGGTTCCTATGAAAGGCACGCTCCAATTATAAGGTTAATTATTCAATTCGATGTTCTAAAGTAAGGCGAGCGTTCGCTTCTATCCTTAGCTTAACAAGAATCTAATCTAGGGGATCAATCCAGACAAGAAACATGAACAATGAAGAACGAATCAAACATGCAAAGAGAAACTGATTGAACTTCGAATCTAATTACCGCCGATCCGTGACCGCTTTAAAGCCCTGGGTCACTTAGGGTTCATCTAATCTAAGCTCTACAAGTTCAGTTACTCATATCAGAAACAAGAGAATCAAAGGCAACAATGAAGATCATCATACAGAGGAAGAACAGATAAGAACTGAAAAACCTAATTCTGACGACTCCCGCGTAGCTTCAATCTCCTGGATCTTCAACTTTAAGCTCCGAGTTCTCCGAGGTGGAAGGATGGCGTCACGATCTCTCCACGGATCTTCGAACTCTATAAACTCTATCTATCGACCCTAGAGTCGGCTGACTCTCAAAAGTCTGATTTGAGAAAATATGAAGAATGATTCGTTCGTTTGATGTCCCTCTCCTAGCTGCCGGCTGCTTCTCTTAAATAGGTACGCTTTAGGGTTTCCAATACAGCGCCGGATTAGCCTAATATTTTCGCCGAAAAATATGGGGATATTTTCGGCGAAAATCCTTGTGTGAATGGACGTCCCCCGACTGATCTTTCTGTTCATTCTTTTCTGTCCGAAAACTCAAAGTTTTTGCCGAAAACTTTCTTCACTTGACATCAGCCGGTTTGCACTAATGTTTTCGCCCAAAACATATACTTATTTTCGGCGAAATCTCCTTTGTCTTGGCACTAGTCTGAATGCACTAATATTTTCGCCGAAATCCATAGGACATTTTCGGCGAAAGTGTCTTTGTAATCGGGCAGGATTTTGGTTGGACTTTGATTGGTTCCTTTGATCGATTCCGGTTCAGTTCCTCGATGTTCTAATGCCTTAGACACGTCCTTGGCTACTTTATTTGACGGCAAAAACCTGTGCTAACATAAAAACACTAGAAAACCATCAAATAGACCCGAAACGGGCCAAGGTAACACAAATGGCACGAGATAGGGCAATTGATTGAATATTCGTTATTCTACCCTAAAAACCATGTCTTAAGCAAAGAAATGTCGCTTAAATGAGGCTGATAATCACGTCAAATCGAGTGTCATCACTAGGCTAAGCTTAGGTTTAGTTTAGTGAGGGATGGATCAAGCTAGGATAGGTGATTGATTGTATGGATTGAGTTTCTTTTAGCCATTTGTGTAAGATGATGATCCTAGACCTTGTGCTTTGTAGCCATTAGAGCTTGGTTTGTTCTTTTGGTATTGTTATGTCTTTCAATACATGAGAATGATTGATTGATGTTGATCTAAGGTTGTAGGATTGTAATTGGATGGTTTGAGAGATTGGATTATCAAGTTACAACCATTTTGAGCTTGTTCTTCCTTGTTGACATTTTATCAAACACTTGGTGTGCATTGAGTTTTCTTTCATTTGAAGGTTGAAAGACCTTTGTGATTGTTAGACTAGTGTTATATGATTGACATGAGAGTGTCTTGCATCATTTACCTTGTGCTAGATGATTGTTGGCATAGAATTCAAGTTCCAAGCATTTCATTGAGCTAGTCTAAAGCATTCCATTCCCTTTGTTCACATAGCGAGAGCATGGTGCATTTGGTCTAGGAATAGTGAGTCAATAGTGCGAGAGTTCGTTGATTCTACTTGAGTGATTTGCATGGTCATTAATTACACATCGTTGCTTGAGATTCAATTCAACTTTCATGAACCTTGAGCTTGAAGAAACCCCTTGCTAGACTAAACTCCTTTCTTCTCTTGTTTGATCCTCAATTTCTCTTGTCAATTTTACTTTGCTTGTTTATGTTTTTAACTTGTTTTCTTTCAAACCAAATCTCAACTCAAAATGTATGGACCGTTCACGAATTTTGTGAGTATTAGCCTATGAGAGGACCTCGAGGAATACGACCTTGATAAATTCCTTATCAGCGATTCTCTTCTGGACTCTTGTCCTTTCGCTTAGTGCTGAGAACAAAGTCTCTCAGCCGTCCTTCGCTGATCCACCTCTCAATCTCGTTCTTCAACTCCCTACACTCTTACATTGTGTGTCCATGCGATCCGTGGAAGTCCAAAACTTCTGGCGACTTCTCAGGTCTGAGGGGGTCTTTAAGGGCTCTGGCCATTGTATGTTGTGGCCCTTGTGCTGCATATAGAGAAAGATTTTCCTGCGCAACTCTGTGAGGGGGGTGTACTCCAGCCTTTCATCCCGGTATCTCCCCCTTTCTTCTCGGTGTCTCCTTCTATCTGGCGATCTCTCAGGACGTCGCCATCTAGACTGTCTGTCCACCTGTCTGCTTTCCGGCTTCTCTATTTTCACTCTCTTTCCTGGTGAGGGCTCAGCTAGCTGCTCTTTCATTAGAATTACTTTGTGCACCCTTGCTTCTAGGTCGGATAATGATGTGGGCGCTACATCCAGCAGGGATTCTCCAGCCTTTCGTTGTGTATTGACTGAAATAAGCTGGTTGCGGCGATTTCATGATCTACCTTCCGGATAGACTGGACTACCCCTGTCCATTGATCGAAGAAGTCTTTTAGCGATTGATTCACCCCTTGCCTTAAGCTCACCAAGGCCTACAGTAGGACAGTTCTGGTTCTCCTGGCTTCATACTTCTGTGAGAAGATTAGGGCAAACCCTTCCCACGATTTGGTGATTCCTTCTGGTAGGTTCATATACCATTCTCGGGCCCTTCCTCCCAATGTGGCTGGGAAGGCTCTACAGTAGGCAGAGTCGCTTGTCTGCTGCATTTGCATTGTGATCTGGAAAGCGTGGAGATGGTCGTCTGGGTCCCCCGTCCCTAGGTACTTATCCAGGTTAGGGGGATGAGCCCCACGTGTAGCGGTTCAGCGAGAATTGCTCAGGCGAGCGGCTGTCGAACGGCTAACTGAGTAGGGGTCTCTTAAGCCGCGGGGATGAACTGTTGCAAGATTTCACTAGCAGTCCCCAGGGGCGGCTGCCTATGTTCATTAGCGGGAGGAGCTCTAGCCTGCTAGGCAATTAGTGTCTTCACCAGCTGAGTTAACTCTAAGTTTTGTAGCTCCAAGGCTTGGAATCGTTGTTCCAGCATCCTGTATATCTCTGATGTCGGCCCCGTGTCCTAAGTCTAAGACTCCGAGTTGAATTCTTCCTCCAGGTTTTCGGTGAGCCCTGGAATCGCATTGGGATCAGGGGTCACATGTTTGAGTGGTGTAATCTCGTCACTGTTTCTCCTAGGATGAGAGGATCCGTCTCCTTGTTTCATCTGCCTTGTGAGTTGTGCATCGCCTGCTACTTCCCTTATCTGGTGCGCCAATTGTTCTAGACTAGTCACCTGGCCCAATAGATGTTGGAGGCCCACGTAGGATGGTCCTTAGTTCGTCGATGTACCTCGTAATGAAAGAGGGAAAGTAGTAGTCAGTTCAATTAGGTGAGTGTAGGGGATTGGAATAGTGAGGGTGAGGGAATAAGATTGCGTACCGTGGTGGGTTGGTCTGCTGTGTGAAAGTGTCGTCCCGAGCCTTGTGGAGGTAGAGGGGTATTTATAGTCCCTGTCTTGATCTCCAAGGATGAATCTTGACCGCCCACCAGAGTTCCTAAGATGTTGACACATGTTCTTGTAATCCTAGGTCGAGATCGTTCGTGGGCTGGGTCCTGTCTATTTATCAAGAATCATCATCTCCTTCAAGAATTAATCAAAGTTATACACCTTGCAAAGTTGGAGTAAACTTCAATAAAGAAGCATCCAGAAAATCATCATTTCTTCGAGGTTCCTTCCGAAGTGCCACCGACATGAGGTCACATCAAGTCTATATCCACAGTCGACCAACTATCAAGTCAAAGTACTCTTCAGAACCCAACTAAAACCTCGAGCCAAGCCGAAACGAGAAATAGCCTTTGCTCATGCCCAAATTTAAATTGACAAAATCAATTGTTGAGAAACAATTTAAAATAACCCTCAAAGTGAATTTTCTAGTGCATATATTTTCAAAGAAAAATTAAAAATTCCAGCATATTTTGTACATTCTTTAATTACAAAATTTTTATGTTGAACGAACATATTTATTAATGTTATCAAGACCAGACTAGTCATCGAACCGATCGAGAAAGAAGTTCGAGGGTTAAAGGTTCAACCGGGATAAAACCATAAAAACTAGTATAAAGAATCGGTGTACTAATATTAAAAAATTATGTACTATAAATAACATTACCTATTATTTATGTACCAAAGTGTAATGAATAAAAAATTAAGTATTAAAGTGTAATAATTGTGCATATATAACTTTATGAAATCTAAACCTAATTCCTAAACCTAATGTCGCCGTTCTAGATTTTTCCTCCAATTTTCATCTCTATGCATCTTCTTCTTCCATTCATCTACCACTCCTCAAATCTTTCTCTTAACTATCACTCACTCACACTTTCTCTACTCCTTACCTCTCGACTCATCATTCTAAATGCACAATTATCCGCCATCCTAAACGCTTAGCTATTATTAACAGCACTGTTCGTCGCGTCGTACCAAATTCATTACTAATCGACCCACAAGTGTTGAAGATGGTGATGCCAATGTCGTCAAATTTACCGGTTTTTTCGCTTCTTCACATCGTCAGTGGCGGAGCCAGGAATTTTACCAAGGGGGTGCCTTGTTCAGAAAAAAATCACATAACAAAAAAATAACACTAAACGAAACAAAAAGTCAAAATAATAACATTTAAGATTCGTAAACTGAATAATGGTCACCAGTTACAAAAAACCATGACGAGATTTCATATTTTGAAAGCATTGTAGTACAAATTCCTTGTCCAAATTAGCATAAAAATCTTGTTCAATATATGTCACCATTACCTCATTCAACAACTCATTGTTTATTCAATTTCGAAACTCGTTTTTGATAAATTTCATAGATGAAAATAATCTCTCCACTGGAATTCTTGAATAAATTCACTAACTCGCACTCATTTAGAAATCCAACTACACCAACAGTAGAAGAAGCGAAGAACAACGGTCAAAGTAACCATGGAGGAAGAGAGAGGGGTGGATTGGCCAGCCAGTAGACCACGCAAAGCTGGCGGCGACATTCAACGATTGAAATGGACAGTCCGACGAAACTCGGAAGAGTTTAATGGGGGCTGGAGAGTTTGGACAGATTTCCCTAATTTGCTAAGCTATATCGTAAACGAGAACATAATGGGGTATATAGATTTAGAGTTATTGGAATCCATTTAAATGTGTACGATTACATGTATAAATCGTAAAATTTTAGCAGCCGGATGGTTAGTAATCTAGCTTCCAACTTAGAGGTAAAGAGTTTAAGCTTGGGCTAGTTAAGTTACTTATTTTTAATTGCAACCAAGGGGGCTGCAGAGCACCCCTGGTGCAAAGTGGCTCCGCCACTGCACATCGTAGTTGCTGCCCTGAAAATCCACTTGACGAAATCTTCTTTTCTTTTACTTTCACCATCTTTGGAACATCAAACCGGCGTAAAATGTGATTTTCGGGGCGACCGGGGTTTACCGGTTATTACGGGTAGACCCGGACTTTTTGCCCAAGTAGCCCACATGGCAAAACACCTTGGACCGAACCGGACAAGCGGATGGTCACCGGTTTTATTGGTCCAACTGACCGGTCCGGTCTGATTTTAATAACACTGATATTTATAATGCTACATTTATGTTTACAAAAAAAAAGTCATGTTCATTTTTTCCAAATAAATCATTTTCCATGATATGTTACACATATCATATTTTCAGGAAAAAAATCGGTGTCACACACCCGTCATGACAATTTCTCCAACTTTTTAGAAAATCACTAATTAAGCATGCAAAATACATCATGTCATTACACCATTTATGTGTTCACCTAGACTCATTTGTCGATATAATTGAAAGGCTTTGGTTATCCTGAATCGTCAAAAAAATTATCCATTCATCATAAGCATTTCATGCATCTATGTTTATTCGATTTTTCAAAAAAAATCTAGAATCATGCATGCAAATAAAGTCGAGACTTTCATTCTCGTTCACATAAAAAAATCAAAATTATTCACATATCATCATAAGCATCTCATGTATCCAAATGCATTTGATTTTTAAAAAATCTAGAATCATGCATCAAAATCAATTTGAGACTTTCGTTCTCACCCACTTAAAAAAATGTAAAATTATTCATCTCTCATCATAAGCATTTCATGCATCTAAATTCATTCAGTTTTTCAAAAAAAAAAAATCTCGATTCATGCATTTAAATCAATTTGAGACTTTTGTACTCACTCCATTCATTTCATTACAAACATTTCATGCATCTAAATTCATTTGATTTTTTTTTCAAAAAAAAACTAGGATCATGCATTCAAATCAATCTGAGACTTTTGTTCCCATCCAAGTCAAAAACAAAAAATCAATATCATGCATTCATCTCATCATAAACATTTGATGCATCTGAATTCACTATTTATAAAAAAAATTAGGATCATGCATTACAATCGTTTAGAGACTTTCGTCCTCACACCTCATATCATTCAAAATTAATCGTTCATCATAACATAACATACCATTTCATTATCACTATAATATTGACAAACATTTCAATCATGCAAATTGTCTCCATTTTACAAATCTAGATTCATGCATCTTTCATGCATTCAAATAACTCTTATAATTTTATCAAAATTCTACCCTGTGTGCAGGGTATAAACGCATTGCACTTTTTACGAGAAATTTCAAATAAAATTGTCAATGCATCAAGACTATAAACTGATTGCCCTTATTTCAAATTACACTCGGCATCTAGGGGCAAATGGATCACATTTTTCGAACATGTGATACGTCAAGTGGAGACCCTACTACACAAACCTCAGCATCTAGGGGCAGAATGGATCGCATTTTTGGAATGGGTGATACGTCAAGCGGAGACCCTAGTACAATAACCCTCTGTATCCACGCGCAGAATGGATCGCATATTTGCAATGGGTGATACGTCAAGCGGAGACCCTAGTACACAACCCACGGCATCCAGGGGCAGAATGAATCGCATATTTGAAACGGGTGATACGTCAAGAGGAGACCCTAGTACACAACCTTCGACATATTTGAATGGACGTCCGCCGACTGATCCTTCTGTTCATTCTTTTCGGTCTGAAAACTCAAAGTTTTCGGCGAAAACTTTCTTCACTTGACATCAGCCGGTTTGCACTAATGTTTTCGCCGAAAACATATACTTATTTTCGGCAAAATCTCCTTTGTCTTGGCACCAGTCTGAATGCACTAATATTTTCGCCGAAATCCATAGGACATTTTCGACGAAAGTGTCTTTGTAATCGGGCAGGATTTTGGTTGGACTTTGATTGGTTCCTTTGATCGATTCCGGTTCAGTTCCTCGATGTTCTAATGCCTTAGACACGTCCTTGGCTACTTTATTTGACGGCAAAAACCTATGCTAACATAAAAACACTAGAAAACCATCAAATAGACCCGAAACGGGCCAATGTAACACAAATGGCACGAGATAGGGCAATTGATTGAATATTCGTTATTCTACCCTAAAAACCATGTCTTAAGCAAAGAAATGTCGCTTAAATGAGGCTGATAATCACGTCAAATCGAGTGTCATCAAATACCCCACACTTAAGCTTTTGCTTGTCCTCAAGCAAACTGAACTAGAACACATTCAAATTCACAAATGACACGAGATTAAACCGAGATTCAATTCTAACAATTTGGTTTAGACTGTTCCACGTAGAAAAAGTGACCTACACATGCAAGAACATCAACCAAACAAGTTTTCGATCTCACTAATTTCTGCACACTTCAAGTAGTAGTTTTAACAAAGCTCGTTTCTTGGCAAAACAATTAATCATAATTAACCGACTACGATAACACCAATTCTAATCAAAAAGACTTTAAGCTCTAGCCATGATGTGGACGCGGAGGTAGGAAAAGTGACGTGACTATCGACTCGACTTCATCCGTTTCTAGATCTGCACGTTACATGTTCTAGCTAGGACCGATTTAAACAACAATTTATTTCAAGTTTCGACTTTTTCCTTCAATTTATTTACTGCATACTAGTGCTCGATACCAAACACTTCACTTAGGTGTTGGACCTGCCTAGCTCACAGTATTTGTGCTTATGCTAGTGCTCAACCCGAACACTTCACTTAGGTGTCGGGCTTGCCTAGCTTTATTTTCAGCACTTAAAGAACTTAACATTGATTCGATTAAATTACTTGATTCAACAATTAGCCACTTGGTCCTAGCTAGTTATAACTTTTTACACAAGATTTCGAATTGGATTTTCGTCTAATCTCAAGCCACAATCACAGGTGATTAAATATGGAGTGAAAAACATGGAATAAGCTAGCATCTATCATCTTAGATCGGTGTTATCGAGCTTTGTTATTAACAGACCATATAATTCAATTAATTCAAGTTTCAACTACTGAAGTGATTTATGATCTGTTCTGACCTAGACTCATTTAATATCAGTTCCAACACGTCGGTTACAGGTTCTAAGTGGAACAGTCTGGACGTCATTGTTCAAAATTGAAGTCAATTTAACATCAAAAGTCAAGAATTGAGCAATCCTATGCAAGAGAAATTTTTAAAATTGAACCATAGAATCACAGATAGCAAGCAAGATCATGCGTAATCCTAGACTCCTACCCCACACTTAAACGGTTCTGTGTCCTCACAGAACTAATCTAGAGTAGAGAGATACGAAGAACCTGTGACGAGATGGTCGGTGTAGTGGATGAACACGGAGCGTCCGGAGTAGAGCGGAGTAGCTACTCAAGATCCTACAAAACAAAAACAACAAAAAGATCAAAAGGATACCGGGACAAGTGTCCCGGATCCACACAGAATAAAAGTCGAACAAAGAAGGTTAAGGGAAATTTTAAAAATATTTTTTTGACGATTGAATGAGAAACTGAAAGAAGGAAGAGAGAGGGTGAATCCGGATTTTAAAGGAATAGTTGGGTGATTTTCAAAATTATTTTCGGCGAAATTAAAAGGGTGGTTTCGCCGAAAATTTTAGTTCAAATGCACTGCCGTATTTTCGTTGGCGTTTTCGCCGAAAATAACCATATGGTTTCGCCGAAAACTTTAGTTCAAATCACTGCTTGGTTTTCAAAATCAATTTCGGCGAAAACATTATACACTTCGGACCGAAAATATGAAACAGGGAGACTCAGTTGAAAATCCAAAAGGTGATTTCGCCGAAAATGGTAGTTCGGTTTCGCCGAAAATTTAGTTGGGATGGTTTCGCCGAAATCAGAAAATTTTCGAACCGAAAATAGGAAACAGGAAGAATGAGTTCGAAAATCAAGAATCAGTTTCGCCGAAAATGGTAGTGGCTTCGCCGAAAATTTTGAACTGTTCGGGTGAAAATATTTTCGTAAATCAGGCCAACTTCAGAAAATCACAGTTAAATCCAGAAAAATCGGAACGACCTCAATCAACTTGTGACTGACTCTATGACATGCAGACTCTACACAAAAAATATGAAATCAAACAAACTGACAGTTTTGGCTTCCCGAAACCGACTCGAACGACGAAAAAGACTGACTCAATAATTAAAAAAACGGACTCCAGCCGTGGGTTGCCTCCCACGAAGCGCTCTCTTTTAACGTCCTTGAACCGGACGGTACCTGTTAGGGACCCCAACTTAGGAGTTCCTTGAAGTCAATCGTCTTCTTCAAGGTGTGCGGTTGAGTGCCATGTAGCACTCCAGAAGGGTGATGTAACCGGTAGTGTTCCAGTAGATCGTGGTTCTGGTTGGATGACCAGTTCTTCTTGAATTCTCCTTCTGGAGGAGGAAAGAGGTAGTACGGCGTGGCATGGTCAATGAGCTCCATCTTCTCTACAGGTTGACTCGGCGGAAGTGTAGGTGAGGGTATCTCCTCAATCTCTATGTGCTCCTCTTTGGCTTCAACTTCAGGATGGATCGGCTCTATGACTTTATCAACCACCACCGCCAAGGATTCTTCATCAGATGCTTCTAGCTCATAATAGTCACGGACGGGCTCATCTTCTTCTTCGAACATCTCCTGAGCGTCTTCTGTCATTAAATGCTTTGGTTGCTCGAGCTTGATGTCCGTCGCGAGATCAGCTTGCAGCATTGAAGAGATATTATCCAAGGCAGATTGGGTTCTCGACGAGCATTGTTGATGTTCATGAAGCATCTCTTGGTTATCTCTATCGCCACTTTGATGCTCTTGTTGGTGTGTCTCTTGGTAACCTTGTAGCATTGAAGAGATTTTATCAAATAGGGAGTCAAGTCTCGCCGTTTGTTGTTGTTTTTGATGTAGCATCTCTTGGTAATCCTCAATATTCGGTGCTCCATTGACGCGCCACTCTTGGTACTGGTCATCCCACCTGTAATCCTGCATAATTTAAAACTCAAAAACACTACCCAGGTAAATCATGAAAATATGGAGGAAAATAAATGGTAAGGCGGAAAGGTAGAAGAATAATTTGCCAACTCTTCTTTCAAACAATTAGAAGAGTCCCCGGCAACGGCGCCAATTTGGTGATACCTCCGGTCGTTGTTCGGACGTTCAGCCAAATAAAAAACTACTAATGCTAAGAAAAATCGTATAGCAGATCGTATTCGACTCGAGGTTTCTTCTAATCGACTACTTTGAAGAAGCTGACAAATTACTCAGGTTAAAACACGTTGTGCGTGGTGTGAGTTCCACGACTTCTAAACTAATAAGCAAAGGAAAGTAAAAGACTGAAAGATTAAAAGATTGACTAACGGGAAGATAGACGAACTTAGATCTCGAATCCCCCTTAGATCACCAGAGCAACGGCAATCACAAGATCAGCGGTTTTCAATTCTAATTCAATCGGTTTCTAAACACCACCATAACTCCTTACCCTTAGGTTTAAGACCGGCGAACGTTCGCTCTATCCGTTCTAACTACCAAGATTAACTAGCCGCCCGGGTACGGTCGCCTCTCGCAATGACTTAATTAACTGGTGTAATTACTAATGATTTATGAGTTACTCTTGCAGTGGATTAACCTTAACCGGTTCCTACGAAAGGCACGCTCCAATTATAAGGTTAATTATTCAATTCGATGTTCTAAAGTAAGGCGAGCGTTCGCTTCTATCCTTAGCTTAACAAGAATCTAATCTAGGGGATCAATCCAGACAAGAAACATGAACAATGAAGAACGAATCAAACATGCAAAGAGAAACTGATTGAACTTCGAATCTAATTACCGCCGATCCGTGACCGCTTTAAAGCCCTGGGTCACTTAGGGTTCATCTAATCTAAGCTCTACAAGTTCAGTTACTCATATCAGAAACAAGAGAATCAAAGGCAACAATGAAGATCATCATACAGAGGAAGAACAGATAAGAACTGAAAAACCTAATTCTGACGACTCCCGCGTAGCTTCAATCTCCTGGATCTTCAACTTTAAGCTCCGAGTTCTCCGAGGTGGAAGGATGGCGTCACGATCTCTCCACGGATCTTCGAACTCTATAAACTCTATCTATCGACCCTAGAGTCGGCTGACTCTCAAAAGTCTGATTTGAGAAAATATGAAGAATGATTCGTTCGTTTGATGTCCCTCTCCTAGCTGCCGGCTGCTTCTCTTAAATAGGTACGCTTTAGGGTTTCCAATACAGCGCCGGATTAGCCTAATATTTTCGCCGAAAATATGGGGATATTTTCGGCGAAAATCCTTGTGTGAATGGACGTCCCCCGACTGATCTTTCTGTTCATTCTTTTCGGTCCGAAAACTCAAAGTTTTTGCCGAAAACTTTCTTCACTTGACATCAGCCGGTTTGCACTAATGTTTTCGCCCAAAACATATACTTATTTTCGGCGAAATCTCCTTTGTCTTGGCACTAGTCTGAATGCACTAATATTTTCGCCGAAATCCATAGGACATTTTCGGCGAAAGTGTCTTTGTAATCGGGCAGGATTTTGGTTGGACTTTGATTGGTTCCTTTGATCGATTCCGGTTCAGTTCCTCGATGTTCTAATGCCTTAGACACGTCCTTGGCTACTTTATTTGACGGCAAAAACCTGTGCTAACATAAAAACACTAGAAAACCATCAAATAGACCCGAAACGGGCCAAGGTAACACAAATGGCACGAGATAGGGCAATTGATTGAATATTCGTTATTCTACCCTAAAAACCATGTCTTAAGCAAAGAAATGTCGCTTAAATGAGGCTGATAATCACGTCAAATCGAGTGTCATCACTAGGCTAAGCTTAGGTTTAGTTTAGTGAGGGATGGATCAAGCTAGGATAGGTGATTGATTGTATGGATTGAGTTTCTTTTAGCCATTTGTGTAAGATGATGATCCTAGACCTTGTGCTTTGTAGCCATTAGAGCTTGGTTTGTTCTTTTGGTATTGTTATGTCTTTCAATACATGAGAATGATTGATTGATGTTGATCTAAGGTTGTAGGATTGTAATTGGATGGTTTGAGAGATTGGATTATCAAGTTACAACCATTTTGAGCTTGTTCTTCCTTGTTGACATTTTATCAAACACTTGGTGTGCATTGAGTTTTCTTTCATTTGAAGGTTGAAAGACCTTTGTGATTGTTAGACTAGTGTTATATGATTGACATGAGAGTGTCTTGCATCATTTACCTTGTGCTAGATGATTGTTGGCATAGAATTCAAGTTCCAAGCATTTCATTGAGCTAGTCTAAAGCATTCCATTCCCTTTGTTCACATAGCGAGAGCATGGTGCATTTGGTCTAGGAATAGTGAGTCAATAGTGCGAGAGTTCGTTGATTCTACTTGAGTGATTTGCATGGTCATTAATTACACATCGTTGCTTGAGATTCAATTCAACTTTCATGAACCTTGAGCTTGAAGAAACCCCTTGCTAGACTAAACTCCTTTCTTCTCTTGTTTGATCCTCAATTTCTCTTGTCAATTTTACTTTGCTTGTTTATGTTTTTAACTTGTTTTCTTTCAAACCAAATCTCAACTCAAAATGTATGGACCGTTCACGAATTTTGTGAGTATTAGCCTATGAGAGGACCTCGAGGAATACGACCTTGATAAATTCCTTATCAGCGATTCTCTTCTGGACTCTTGTCCTTTCGCTTAGTGCTGAGAACAAAGTCTCTCAGCCGTCCTTCGCTGATCCACCTCTCAATCTCGTTCTTCAACTCCCTACACTCTTACATCGTGTGTCCATGCGATCCGTGGAAGTCACAAAACTTCTGGCGACTTCTCAGGTCTGAGGGGGTCTTTAAGGGCTCTGGCCATTGTATGTTGTGGCCCTTGTGCTGCATATAGAGAAAGATTTTCCTGCGCAACTCTGTGAGGGGGGTGTACTCCAGCCTTTCATCCCGGTATCTCCCCCTTTCTTCTCGGTGTCTCCTTCTATCTGGCGATCTCTCAGGACGTCGCCATCTAGACTGTCTGTCCACCTGTCTGCTTTCCGGCTTCTCTATTTTCACTCTCTTTCCTGGTGAGGGCTCAGCTAGCTGCTCTTTCATTAGAATTACTTTGTGCACCCTTGCTTCTAGGTCGGATAATGATGTGGGCGCTACATCCAGCAGGGATTCTCGCAGCCTTTCGTTGTGTATTGACTGAAATAAGCTGGTTGCGGCGATTTCATGATCTACCTTCCGGATAGACTGGACTACCCCTGTCCATTGATCGAAGAAGTCTTTTAGCGATTGATTCACCCCTTGCCTTAAGCTCACCAAGGCCTACAGTAGGACAGTTCTGGTTCTCCTGGCTTCATACTTCTGTGAGAAGATTAGGGCAAACCCTTCCCACGATTTGGTGATTCCTTCTGGTAGGTTCATATACCATTCTCGGGCCCTTCCTCCCAATGTGGCTGGGAAGGCTCTACAGTAGGCAGAGTCGCTTGTCTGCTGCATTTGCATTGTGATCTGGAAAGCGTGGAGATGGTCGTCTGGGTCCCCCGTCCCTAGGTACTTATCCAGGTTAGGGGGATGAGCCCCACGTGTAGCGGTTCAGCGAGAATTGCTCAGGCGAGCGGCTGTCGAACGGCTAACTGAGTAGGGGTCTCTTAAGCCGCGGGGATGAACTGTTGCAAGATTTCACTAGCAGTCCCCAGGGGCGGCTGCCTATGTTCATTAGCGGGAGGAGCTCTAGCCTGCTAGGCAATTAGTGTCTTCACCAGCTGAGTTAACTCTAAGTTTTGTAGCTCCAAGGCTTGGAATCGTTGTTCCAGCATCCTGTATATCTCTGATGTCGGCCCCGTGTCCTAAGTCTAAGACTCCGAGTTGAATTCTTCCTCCAGGTTTTCGGTGAGCCCTGGAATCGCATTGGGATCAGGGGTCACATGTTTGAGTGGTGTAATCTCGTCACTGTTTCTCCTAGGATGAGAGGATCCGTCTCCTTGTTTCATCTGCCTTGTGAGTTGTGCATCGCCTGCTACTTCCCTTATCTGGTGCGCCAATTGTTCTAGACTAGTCACCTGGCCCAATAGATGTTGGAGGCCCACGTAGGATGGTCCTTAGTTCGTCGATGTACCTCGTAATGAAAGAGGGAAAGTAGTAGTCAGTTCAATTAGGTGAGTGTAGGGGATTGGAATAGTGAGGGTGAGGGAATAAGATTGCGTACCGTGGTGGGTTGGTCTGCTGTGTGAAAGTGTCGTCCCGAGCCTTGTGGAGGTAGAGGGGTATTTATAGTCCCTGTCTTGATCTCCAAGGATGAATCTTGACCGCCCACCAGAGTTCCTAAGATGTTGACACATGTTCTTGTAATCCTAGGTCGAGATCGTTCGTGGGCTGGGTCCTGTCTATTTATCAAGAATCATCATCTCCTTCAAGAATTAATCAAAGTTATACACCTTGCAAAGTTGGAGTAAACTTCAATAAAGAAGCATCCAGAAAATCATCATTTCTTCGAGGTTCCTTCCGAAGTGCCACCGACATGAGGTCACATCAAGTCTATATCCACAGTCGACCAACTATCAAGTCAAAGTACTCTTCAGAACCCAACTAAAACCTCGAGCCAAGCCGAAACGAGAAATAGCCTTTGCTCATGCCCAAATTTAAATTGACAAAATCAATTGTTGAGAAACAATTTAAAATAACCCTCAAAGTGAATTTTCTAGTGCATATATTTTCAAAGAAAAATTAAAAATTCCAGCATATTTTGTACATTCTTTAATTACAAAATTTTTATGTTGAACGAACATATTTATTAATGTTATCAAGACCAGACTAGTCATCGAACCGATCGAGAAAGAAGTTCGAGGGTTAAAGGTTCAACCGGGATAAAACCATAAAAACTAGTATAAAGAATCGGTGTACTAATATTAAAAAATTATGTACTATAAATAACATTACCTATTATTTATGTACCAAAGTGTAATGAATAAAAAATTAAGTATTAAAGTGTAATAATTGTGCATATATAACTTTATGAAATCTAAACCTAATTCCTAAACCTAATGCCGCCGTTCTAGATTTTTCCTCCAATTTTCATCTCTATGCATCTTCTTCTTCCATTCATCTACCACTCCTCAAATCTTTCTCTTAACTATCACTCACTCACACTTTCTCTACTCCTTACCTCTCGACTCATCATTCTAAATGCACAATTATCCGCCATCCTAAACGCTTAGCTATTATTAACAGCACTGTTCGTCGCGTCGTACCAAATTCATTACTAATCGACCCACAAGTGTTGAAGATGGTGATGCCAATGTTGTCAAATTTACCGGTTTTTCGCTTCTTCACATCGTCAGTGGCGGAGCCAGGAATTTTACCAAGGGGGTGCCTTGTTCAGAAAAAAATCACATAACAAAAAAATAACACTAAACGAAACAAAAAGTCAAAATAATAACATTTAAGATTCGTAAACTGAATAATGGTCACCAGTTACAAAAAACCATGACGAGATTTCATATTTTGAAAGCATTGTAGTACAAATTCCTTGTCCAAATTAGCATAAAAATCTTGTTCAATATATGTCACCATTACCTCATTCAACAACTCATTGTTTATTCAATTTCGAAACTCGTTTTTGATAAATTTCATAGATGAAAATAATCTCTCCACTGGAATTCTTGAATAAATTCACTAACTCGCACTCATTTAGAAATCCAACTACACCAACAGTAGAAGAAGCGAAGAACAACGGTCAAAGTAACCATGGAGGAAGAGAGAGGGGTGGATTGGCCAGCCAGTAGACCACGCAAAGCTAGCGGCGACATTCAACGATTGAAATGGACAGTCCGACGAAACTCGGAAGAGTTTAATGGGGGCTGGAGAGTTTGGACAGATTTCCCTAATTTGCTAAGCTATATCGTAAACGAGAACATAATGGGGTATATAGATTTAGAGTTATTGGAATCCATTTAAATGTGTACGATTACATGTATAAATCGTAAAATTTTAGCAGCCGGATGGTTAGTAATCTAGCTTCTAACTTAGAGGTAAAGAGTTTAAGCTTGGGCTAGTTAAGTTACTTATTTTTAATTGCAACCAAGGGGGCTGCAGAGCACCCCTGGTGCAAAGTGGCTCCGCCACTGCACATCGTAGTTGCTGCCCTGAAAATCCACTTGACGAAATCTTCTTTTCTTTTACTTTCACCATCTTTGGAACATCAAACCGGCGTAAAATGTGATTTTCGGGGCGACCGGGGTTTACCGGTTATTACGGGTAGACCCGGACTTTTTGCCCAAGTAGCCCACATGGCAAAACACCTTGGACCGAACCGGACAAGCGGATGGTCACCGGTTTTATTGGTCCAACTGACCGGTCCGGTCTGATTTTAATAACACTGATATTTATAATGCTACATTTATGTTTACAAAAAAAAAGTCATGTTCATTTTTTCCAAATAAATCATTTTCCATGATATGTTACACATATCATATTTTCAGGAAAAAAAATCGGTGTCACACACCCGTCATGACAATTTCTCCAACTTTTTAGAAAATCACTAATTAAGCATGCAAAATACATCATGTCATTACACCATTTATGTGTTCACCTAGACTCATTTGTCGATATAATTGAAAGGCTTTGGTTATCCTGAATCGTCAAAAAAATTATCCATTCATCATAAGCATTTCATGCATCTATGTTTATTCGATTTTTCAAAAAAAATCTAGAATCATGCATGCAAATAAAGTCGAGACTTTCATTCTCGTTCACATAAAAAAATCAAAATTATTCACATATCATCATAAGCATCTCATGTATCCAAATGCATTTGATTTTTAAAAAATCTAGAATCATGCATCAAAATCAATTTGAGACTTTCGTTCTCACCCACTTAAAAAAATGTAAAATTATTCATCTCTCATCATAAGCATTTCATGCATCTAAATTCATTCAGTTTTTCAAAAAAAAAAAATCTCGATTCATGCATTTAAATCAATTTGAGACTTTTGTACTCACTCCATTCATTTCATTACAAACATTTCATGCATCTAAATTCATTTGATTTTTTTTTCAAAAAAAAACTAGGATCATGCATTCAAATCAATCTGAGACTTTTGTTCCCATCCAAGTCAAAAACAAAAAATCAATATCATGCATTCATCTCATCATAAACATTTGATGCATCTGAATTCACTATTTATAAAAAAAATTAGGATCATGCATTACAATCGTTTAGAGACTTTCGTCCTCACACCTCATATCATTCAAAATTAATCGTTCATCATAACATAACATACCATTTCATTATCACTATAATATTGACAAACATTTCAATCATGCAAATTGTCTCCATTTTACAAATCTAGATTCATGCATCTTTCATGCATTCAAATAACTCTTATAATTTTATCAAAATTCTACCCTGTGTGCAGGGTATAAACGCATTGCACTTTTTACGAGAAATTTCAAATAAAATTGTCAATGCATCAAGACTATAAACTGATTGCCCTTATTTCAAATTACACTCGGCATCTAGGGGCAGAATGGATCACATTTTTCGAACATGTGATACGTCAAGTGGAGACCCTACTACACAAACCTCAGCATCTAGGGGCAGAATGGATCGCATTTTTGGAATGGGTGATACGTCAAGCGGAGACCCTAGTACAATAACCCTCTGTATCCACGCGCAGAATGGATCGCATATTTGCAATGGGTGATACGTCAAGCGGAGACACTAGTACACAACCCACGGCATCCAGGGGCAGAATGAATCGCATATTTGAAACGGGTGATACGTCAAGAGGAGACCCTAGTACACAACCCTCGACATCCAGGGGAAAAATTGAACGCATTTTCGGAATGGGTGATACGTCAAGCGGAGACCCTAGTACACAACCCTTGGCATCCAGGGGCAGAATGGATCGCACGTTTGGAACAGGTGATACGTCAAGCGAAGACCCTAGTACACAACCCTCGGCATCTAGGGGCATAATGGATAGCATATTTGGAACGGATGATACGTCAAGTGGAGACCCTAGTACACAAACTCTCGGCATCCAAGGGAAGAATGGATCGCATATTTTGAACAGGTGATACGTCAAGCGGAGACCCTAGTACACAACCATCAGCATCTAGGGGCATAATAGATAACATTTTTGGAACGGGTGATACGTCAAGCAGAGACCCTAGTACACAACCCTCGACATCCAGGGGTAGAATGGATCACATCTTTGGAACGGGTGATACCGCAAGCTGAGACCCTAGTACAAAATCTGTTTATGCACTCATTACCATTACATTCTCCTGCAGGGGGGAGGCCTTAGCCTATATTTCATCTCATACATTGGCTTGAGGGCTTGTAGGTGGCCTGCTCTTGGTTCTACACGCTTCTTGTATGGCCCTAGGGTTCTACCTCGGACAGGTGACCCTGGTGGGGTGTAGGAGTACCGGCGGGTACTAGGGCAGCTGGGCTGGGTCATATCATTGGAGCTCTAGAGCAATCCCTAAGGGCCCTGGAGACACATGACCGTCCTGGGATCCTTTGGAGGCCTTCCTGGAAGAACGCCAAAGAAGGAGGACCGAGATGGTGGCAGAGGTACAGAAAGCAAATCCTACCCCGAGCACCATACCGGGCCTAGCGCCTACACTAGGCCCTCAGGAGTCTCAGCCGATCAAAAAGAATGAGGCAGCACTCCCTGAACCTCTAAGGACCTTCCTAGAGGACTAGACCAAGTGGAGATCGAAAAGCTCGGAGAACAAGGAAGAAGGCCCGAAGACAGCCCCGACATGGGCACCAGCACTGATGCCGGAGGGCACCGGGTGGCACTTAGCACCAGGCCATCAAATGACTCAGACCTTTGGAGGTTTTCCCCAGGCATTGGAGACGATCTGGCCCCAGGAGCAAGCCCCCGCAAGAACCACACCAATCGGAGCCAAGGAAGAACCCGGAAATGAAGATCCTGGAGGGTGAGCATGGCGCGGACCGGATCAACCCTAGCCCCGGAGCCCGAGCAGACTCAGCATCAGACCTAGGACCGGCCCCGGTATCAGGAGTCCAAGCCAACCCAGCACCAGCCCCGGAGCCTCCACCGAAATAACTGCCAAGTACAAAGGCAGCGCTAGCTTTCCTAAACCGGACCGCGCGTGAATCACCAATCCGATCGGATCCGCCGAATCCGCCGGTTTAGGGTTTTTTCACACATTTTGTTATTTTTATTCCTTTTTAGTGTTTTACTCGGATTTCTCTTTTAGTTCTTGGGTGTTTAGGAATAATTAAGTCCTTTTAGTAGTCTAATTAGGACGCTAGATTATTTCTTTATTATTTTCCGAGTTTGTTTCTAAGTAGGAAACCGTGGGGATGTCCCGGTTCCTCTAGTATAAATAAGAGGCTTTTGTCTCTCTTTGTAAGCAACCTTTTTTTTAATCAAATACAAACCAGAACTTTGTTCTAAATTCCCTTCAAGTCTTTTATCGTTGTTGCATCGTTTAAGGTTGGTATTATCGACAGAAGCATCCATCTTCTGTAGTGGAGCCATTCGACTGGAAACTTAGGGTTCTTGGTTACATAAAGCCAACGGGTCCAAGTACGAATCCCACCAGGTTACATAGGTGATTCTAGAGCCGATTTCAAGACTAGTGGTGGCTAGGGTCTCGGAGCAGGCAAGCCAAGGTTCATCACCCATGGATAGGGATGGCAATGGGCCAACCCACCAGGTATTTCGACCCAAAGATATTGACCCAATGGATTTTTGGGTCAACCCAAAATAGGTCCAAATAAAATCTATACATTTTTGGATCAAGTTTAGGTATAGGTCAAACACATTTGGACCTCATATTTTGGGCATTACCCATTTGGGTCTCTTTGGGTCTATACTAACACATCTATACATTGAATAAATGTCAAACTAGAAACCATAAATCCATAATCAGTATTAAAAATTTACTACAGTAGACGTGCATATTAAACATTTACGACATTAGTTCAAACTTCAAAGCCTAAAACACTTGACATTGCCCCATATTCAAGTTCCACTTGCCAAAACTCTTAAACAATTACTACATTAGTTCAAAGCCTAAAACACACCCCATAGTTCAAGCTCCACTTGTTTTTCATCTTCCTCATGTGGTCCACCATGAATCATGATAAGGTCCTTGTTCCCTATGGTGGTGACGAAAATGTCAGCATTAGAGACAACAACCTGTTTCAATGCAGCAGCACATCCCTTTCCCACATCACCATAACCCAAAACCACTGCAACACGCCAACACCAGAGATTGGAACCAAGCATCAGTAAAATATATTGACAAGCATAAAGCCCATGCAGACTATTTTGACTGCAAATGAATTGTCATTGTTAAAAACTACTAACCACTGATCAGGTTCTTTCATCTTAACAATAAAATCAAACAGAGCATTGAACTGTCATCAGCAAACAGAGCATTGATTTTAGAAGCAATGATCTTACTAACCCTTTCACAAATCAATGTTGGTATCCTCGACTTCCTCTTCAAAATCACCATCATACTCATCATCTGTAATTGTATTCATCAAATAACGAGTGGGAAGAATAAAGCCCCCACACAAATGGTATATCTACAAACTACTTACTGAATGCATACCACAAAATTCAACTTATAAGGAATCATCCAGTTCAACTTATGAATCTTGCATAGCAAATGAAGACATCTTCAATTGAATTGTAAACAAAACTGAAAAAAGATATCTACAACTCACTTCTCTAGAATTCATTATGTTAAAAACAAAGTGATTGGTAACTGAATGCTACTGGAATCATGGAGGAAATAGGAAAATGAAATAATCATTGGAGATGTGCATTATGATAATCAGTAAATTACCATTATGATAACATTAGCGTTCAAGAACACACAAATGGAAATGAATAATGCATGATGGAATAGTGTTTATACCAGTTAAGCTGATGGAAGGAGTTGATGCCAAGCTTGTCACTAATCTCAGCATCCTTCAATTGCATTTGCCAAATAAAACCACCATTACCAAACCTCAGATGATCTACTTCTGTTCGAGCGCAACTTACATGAAGTTCGATCACTCATCATACCATTTTCTCCATGTGTTCCTCAGAAAAGGTCTGTGGCTTGGGCTGCCGTCTGCAGATTCACAGTAGTTCCTCATAATCAGTCATTTGGTCATCTCAATGTAATAGGGTTGGTTACTAGGAATATGAATCAAAGCAACGAGATCAGAAACATCATAGGAAGCAGAGAGAGATTTCAATCAATGACAGGAGCTAGCAGAATTCACAATTCGAAAACAGATTATCGAGAAGAGTTAACAAGAGAACTCTATTTAGTCGATTTTACGTATTCTTGGTGAATCTACTACCTTAGATGTAGAATTCGACAATGAAGCAATACAAACAGCATATCGAACGAAGAACATCACAACTGAATTGAACGCCAAATGAACAATGAAAGTAGTGTAGACGAATAGCGGAGAAAGCAGGGGAGCAAAATACCTGAGAAGAAGAGACCCCAAGATTAAAACCCTAGATTTGCCTTCGAAAGCTGGAATTGAGACCAAATGGTAATTGAGTTCTGCAGAAGCAGAACCAAGAAGAAAAAATGGAAGATCGAAAAAAGATGAAGCATGTTTAGTTTTAGTTGGGTCTGAAAATATCCAATAGAAATTTAAATTAATATTACATTGGCCTAAAATGGACCCAAAAGAAATAATTAGGTTTGGGTCTGACCTACTCACAAAAATACCCATACCTGACTTGGCCCATTTCACTTTAAATGGGTCAAGTATCCAAAAATACTAAGCCAATTGCCATCCCTACCCACGGAGGTGATCGGGTCAAGGACATCCGACTCACGAGGTTCACATCACTAATCCTCTAACAGAATGAACAGTTCACCTATGCAACATAGATAAACCAGGCTCTGATACTCTTGTAACACCTATCCTGAATCGACCCAGGTAAACTAGTGGTCGAAACGGTTATGAGCCTCACTAGAGAACGATCTGGAGAGAGTTGAGAGCTTATATTCGAGCAATCAGAGAGATCTTGACACCATCAGTCCATCATGGAAGACGCTCGGAGATAAGAATTGAAGATTCTCGAGACTGAAGCTGCCGAATCATCCGAAATTAGGGTTTTCAGATTCCCTTTGTTCTTCCTTTATTTTAAGATGAATTCTTCTGTAGTTTTTTACTCTTGTTTCTTAGAAATGAGTAGCTAAACTTTTATAGATTAGATTAGATGAACTCTAAGTGACTAGGGCTTTAAAGTGGCCACGGATCGACAGTATTTAGATTTCAATCCAGACTTTCTCTTATTCATGTTTAATTCGTTCTTAAAATCTGTTTCTTTTCTGGCTTGATTACCTAGATTAGATTATTAGATTCTTGTTAGAATAAGGATAGTTGGTGAACGTCTTCCTTGTTCTAGAACTTCGAATTAAACAGTTAACCTTTTCAACAGATTCACCTGACCAATAGGGGCCATTTAGGGTTGATCTGTTTCAAGAGTAGCTCATTAATAAAAATAGTCGCACCAGTCAATAATCCGTTGCAGAAGCGAACACACAGGAGGATAATTGATCTTGGTAGCTAGTTCAATAGTAGCGAATGTTCATGGACTTAGACCTAAGGTTAAGGAGCTACGATGGTGATTAAGAATTATTTGAATTGAGTCTGAAACTTGCTGATCTTGTGATTGCCAATACCTTGGTGACCTTAGGGGGATTCGAAATCTAAGCTATCGTCTCATTAATTGAACAAACCAATCAATCAATCTGTCAATCTTATTTAGTTTTACTTTTCGTTGCATGATAAGTAGTAGAAATTCGTGGAACTCACACCACACAACCTGTTTAAACCCGAATAATTGTTTATTTCTTTTGAGTGAACGTTAAGAAGAACCTTGTGGAATACGATCTATCCTACTCTTGTAGGTTAGTATTTGACCTCCATTTTTACAGTTATCATGGTGCGACCATGCTTGGAGAACCAATCAAAATTTTACGATACATGAGCAGCTTCCATGGGCACGACATCACAAAGTGTAACATCAGCGTATCTTCTAATGCTAAAGGCCATGTAGGCTTGTTTCGTCACCTTCAACTCTCCATTGTTGTTCAACCATTGCAACCTATAGGGCTTCAAATGTTTGATGGTTTGAAGCCCCATTACATCAACCAAAGTTGGCTTGGGGCATTCGTGCAACTCCCTCCATCGATCACCATGTTGCACACCTTATTATGGATGACGCACTTGGTGTGGAATGGGTTTTCCCTTTGCTCCCAGCCTTCCTGGGAAGGTTGAGCGCTCAGAAGTCTTCGAGACACATCCGAGAATTTTCTCGTACGGTCCGATATTGATTCAGCATCAACGCCCGAACCAACATCAGCAACGACATCAACTCCTACATCCGTATCGGCATCAACTCCAATGTCGGTCTCGGCATCGACATCAGCGCCTGACCCAGCATCCGCTTCATTGTCTGATCGAGCATCAACTCCAGCGTCAATGCTCAACACTCATTTAGATATTGTCGAGAATTTCTCCAAACCTTTCGGCACCAGCTTATCGTCGACATCCGAATCGACTTCCATCTCAACTCTAGTTACGCCATGATCATAATCTTCAACCTCATCATCCGTCACGACTTCTCCATCTAGAATCACCATGGATTGCTTTGTTGAGGCAATCTCTAGCCATGTGGCCACGACCTTGGCACTTCAAACAAATCATTTTGCTCGGACGGTTAGTAGTATTAACTGAATTCACACTAGGTTTAGGGATAACTTGTGTGGTTTGGCCACGGTTCATAGAGCTTGAACCCGACTCCACCCAGTTCGTAGGGTTAGTCTTCCATGAATTATTTGATATGACTGGGCTCCTCTCCATGTTGTCGAAGGTGCAGTCATCGACCTTCTTCCCATGCCATATTTCAATTCCCGCTCGACTCGAATGGATAATGCGAACAAGTCCTCATAGTCAACGAAGCCTACAAGGTTGACTCGGTGTAGTATGTCCCTCTAAAGGCCACTAGTGAACCTAGCAACCCGAGCCTCCTCGTCCTCCCGTAGGTCGAGTCTGGTCACGAACACCTCGATCTCCTTGTGTACTCTTCGACGCTCAATGTTCCTTGCTTCAATGCTTGTAACCTAGTGTATAGGTAACAAGTATAGGCAACTATAACAAATCTCTGTCGCATCAATCTTTTAAGCTCTCTCCACTGTAACATCCTGGTTCTTATTAACCGGTTTGATTTAAAAAGTCGGTTGTTTCCTCGTTGATTAAAGTTTGGTATAATTTAATTTAAATTAAATTATTTACTTCACTAATTTATTTTACCCCAATCAATGAGAATCAGACCTTTCGAGTTAAGGGGTTTCGAGTAACCGTCGGGTCGAGGTCCCAAACTAATTGGTCTGACCCAAGAGGTAAGCAAGCTTTGGGCCTTTATCTGCTGCAAGGCGCTGAAAAGGCCATGGGGAAGCTGGTCCGGTTGGGATTTGTTTGGGTTGTTCGGCCAAGGGGTGGGAACCTAAAGAGGGTTTCAGCCCACGGTTTGGGCAAATGAAGAAGAAGATGTGGGCCTTAAGCCCACATGTTAGGAAAGATGAGGACCAGAGGAGGACTGCCACTAAAATTCGTGAGAAATGGAAGAGTTAGTCACTGAAGTTTCTAGGAGGCGACAATTCGGTTTTTCGAGAATAACTCCTTCGTTAAAACTCTGTTTGACGAACCGGTGGAATCAGGACGACGAGATGGACGTTCTTGGATAGAATTTAGAGACTTATTTTAGGCTACGGTGAGGGCTTAGCGTCGATAGGTAGCTATAACGTGAGAAATTAGAGCCTGACTTAGTAACTAATAGGGATGCATGAATCAGAGAGTTGGAAATGGTTAATTATGTATTTTGGTGACTGTTGATGATGTGGCATGCTTGATTTGACTTGATGGACTGAAGGATTGACTTACTTGATTGAATGGTTGACTAGGTGGTTAGAATGAGAGTTTAATTCTTGTTTGTGCAATTAATGGAACTGTGGAATGTTGGGTGGAGGAGGATGGTTTTGTCAATGTAGAATCATCCTAGAAAGACGAACATGAGGCTACCAACTGAGTCCTTGCATCTACATACGTGATGACCTTGTACTTGAAGCTTTTGTATTGGCTTCGCGTCCACGGTTTTTCCAATCGTGCCCAAGAACGTGTACACATGTATAAAACGTGTACAAAACGTGTACACATATATAACACGTGTATAAAAAATGTGTGCAAATGAGTACACAGTTTATGTACAGAAATGTGCACATACACATATACATAAACGTGTACACATATTAAAAACGAGTGCAAAGCGTCATCGAAAATGTGTGTACACGTGTATAAAATGTGTGTACACGTGTACATAAAATTGTAAGATATTGTATACACGTGTACAATGAGTATGTGCACGTATATAAATATGTGTACACATGTACAAAGAGTGCATGTACGTGTACAAAAGAGTATGTGCACGTGTACACATTGTGTACATGTGTACAAAAATGTAAGTACATAAACGTGTACGCAGTTTATGTACAGAAATGTCCACGTACACATATTAAAAATGAGTACGAAGCGTCACCGAAAACATTTCCAGAAAAATAGGCCCGACGATGGTGGTCTGGTGGCCGAAAAGATTTTCAAAATCGGAGCTCCGGTCGTTGGAGAAGTCACCGGAAAAATCATCGGAGCTCCGGTCGCTAGAGACTTTCTGGCGATGTCAACACTTAAATAAAAAAAGAAATTAAATTAAATTATGAAATGACACTTATACGCCTTTAGTTTGAACCATTAGATTCAAACATAAATCAATGATTGAGATTGGTCATTGATACCATTAAAGAAAGCCAAACTCCTTGATTGCTAGCCGGACTCACCGGAGCGTTCACCTTATTTCGTATCGCATTAAATAATAATAGCAGTATTTTTGTTAAGGAATAATAGCCATATTCATTTATGTAAAATCATTGGTCATCCCCTGAAGCCAATTCCTATCAGTGAAACTTTGAAAACAGAAAAGTGGACTTTAAGATTGGGCCTTGTTAAGTAAATTGGGCTCTTTTGCTCTGAGTGTAGCCCAAGAAAAGCCTGAGACTCATTTTTGTTCCTCGTTCAATTTTCGTCACACGGCTGAAGAGCATATTGATTTTTGAAGGAATCAAGCAAGCCGGAAACTGAGGATAGTAGCCAACTAGTAGTGTTTGATTGATCGGAACTGAGAAGGCGACGAGGAAGAAGATGAACACCGTGGAGTCGACATTGACTCAAATCCAGGGGCTTTCGAGCAGTCTGAACGACGTGGTGGTGCTTCACAGCCACTTAAAACAAGTAGACGATGCGCTTCGAGGCGAGTCGGCTAGGTTGCTGCCTTTTCTCGACCAGCTTGACCCTGCAATCCATTCTCTTGGTTACCTCTATCTTCTGTAAGTGCAAGTGCGACTTACTCTCTCTTTCGATCGCTGTGTGCTCGTTTGTTCGCTGGGCGATTCGTTGTGCTGATGCCTGGTAGCTTAGGGTTTAACGAACTTCTGTGTGGTTTGGATTGCTTTGGCGTTATTACTTATTTGATTTCGCAGAGAGAGTAAACTAGAGCAAGTGCTTAACCGACACGTGATGAGTTCAGAGGGTACTTGGGAATTAGGATGAGGAAGCTTGCCATTTGTGCTGGCCATTGTCCTGACGGTTCAATTTATTAGTTAAAGATTGGAAAATGGAAAAGAGAAACGAACAGAATTCAACATATTTAAAAGATGGAAAGGTTTGTTGTTATAATTGCATTACCTTTCTAGGATTGTTGTGTGTACTAAATTAGTTGATGTGCTTGACTCTTGTTGTTTAGTTTGATAGGTTTTGTTGATATAATTAATTGCATCACCTATTCATAAAATTAGTGAATAGTGTGGATCAAATTATTAATGGGCATTTCTTGAGTTGGAGATGGTAGAATTTCAATTGCATTCCTATTTCTGGTGGCAGAGATGCGTATACTTCTGGCCCAGTATCCAAAGAGCAGGCAGCGAGTCTGGTTCTGATTGCTGCAAGGTTCATCATTTCCTGCAGTACTGAGCAAATCCGTTTGGCGCCTGATAAGTGTACATATTCTTATGTTGAATCCTTCATATTTTAATTGAATGTATAATGCTGCAAATTTACCATTCTTCTGTTTTGTGATCTCTTGTTGTTTCCAGTCATAGCCATTTGCAAGAAGTTCAAGGATCATGTTATGTTAATTGAAGCACCTCTTCGTGGGGTAGCTCCACTGCAGACAGCTGTGAGAAAGATTCAATCTTCCTCCGAACACTTGACCAGTTTGCATCCAGATTTTCTTCAACTTTGTTTGCTAACAAAGTGCTATAGAACTGGTCTTTCTCTTCTCGATGATGATGTTTTTGAAGTTGATCAGCCAAGAGACATATTCCTTTATTGTTATTACGGGTAATGTGTAGTTGCTGCTTAGTTTCTTAGCTGATACCTGATGCTGCTGTGGTTGAGTTTTGATCTACATCATAAAAAATATCTGTACTATCTTGATAGGGGAATGATCTGCATTGGGCAAAAACATTTTCAAAAAGCCTTGGAGCTGCTACATAATGTGGGGTTGCTTTATCTATCTCTTTCATCTTTGCTATTGAACTAGTTATTTGAGTTTGATTCTGAAGTGTCTGTTTACTTTCCTCTTATGCAGGTTGTTACTGCACCAATGACTTCAATAAATGCTATAGCTGTTGAAGCTTACAAGAAATATGCATTAGTGTCTCTCATTCACCACGGACAAGTGAGCATTATTCATACCCTGATCCTTGTACAAATTAGGCATGTTTAAGAGGTGTGGTAATTCATTTATTTCGAAATCTTGATTGCGAAAGGGATTGTGTTTCTTGAATGTAAAATAGTCTGTGTGTTACTGTTCCTTTTTCTTAATACCCACGTTCTATACCATTCAAACATTATGTAGATCGCCTTATAATTTTTCCTGCACTACTTAAAAACTGGAAGTTAATTGTAATTCTATGTTGGCAGTTCTCATCTAGTCTTCCCAAGTATACGTCATCAGCTGCACAGCGAAATCTGAAGAACTTCTGTCAGGTATATTTAATGTTTCCTTTTGAGTATACAACGACCTTCTATACATATTAATGAATTGAAGAGAGCTAGTATTCCTGTTTTGGCTTCTTTATTGTCAAGTCCACTTATGCTTTCATATTTACCAGCCCTATATTGAGTTGGCCAATACTTACAGCACTGGAAAGATTGCAGAATTAGATGCTTATGTTCAAAAGCACCAAGAAAAGTTTGAAAGTGTAAGTATACTATCATGCATGTCAATCTGCTCTCTAGTTAAGATGTTACATTTCCAAGTATATTTTTTGAAACCTCAACTTTGTTTTTTTCTGTTATCTTAAAAATTGAGGATTCCTTTACAGGACAACAATCTCGGACTGGTGAAACAGGTTGTATCATCTATGTATAAGAGAAACATCCAGAGGTTGACGCAGACATATTTAACCCTTTCCCTACAAGACATTGCTAATACTGTCCATCTCAATAGTGCTAAGGATGCAGAGATGCGAGTCCTTCAAATGGTAGTTACATATGTACCGTTTTTTAACTCATCCCGTGACTTGTGCACTGCATAAATGTTAGTTACCTATGTCCCGTTGCTGAACTCATCCTGTGGCTTGTGCATTGCATAGATGGTAGTTACCTATGTCCCGTTACTGAACTCATCCCGTGGCTCCTGCATTGCAGAGATGCTAGGTAATTGGTTTCTCAATTTCAAGATTATCACTGATTTTGATAACACTTGATGACAAATTTCAGATTCAAGACGGTGAAATATATGCTACAATCAACCAGAAAGATGGGATGGTGAGGTTTTTGGAGGATCCTGAACAATACAAGACCAGTGGAATGATAGAGCATATTGACTCTTCGATCCAAAGGTAAGTCCGAAAATGATAATTACGTGGATATTTTCTGGATGAGATGCGGGGAGAGGTTGTAATGTAGAGGGTATGAGGATAAAGTGACCAAAGCGGCTACACTGTTTTCATCTTATCTTTGGTCGCGGCGCATGACAAATATCAATGTGAAAATCATGTTCATTCCGGTAACAATATTGGTTTATCAGGTTAATTACAGTATCAAAGAAGTTGACGACAATGGACGAGCAGATGTCATGTGATCCATTATACCTAGCAAAGGTGAGAATGATTAAAGTTAACTATTATATCAAAAGACAGCATTCTGTAATTCCTAAGCTTATCTTTTGTAATTGGTGGTTGTTGTATAGGCCGGAAGAGAGCGTCAGAGATTCGATTTTGATGACTTTGACCCTGTTCCTCAGAAATTCAATATATGAAATAGAGATGGAGGGGGGGAATTGAGAGAGAATGCTGAATGGAGCCTATGAAAATGTAAAATCATCTACTTGTATTATTTTCCTCTTTTACTCTATGGAAATTGTTGGAGATGTATAATGTTTTCCCATATTCTGATAAGAGCATTCCTCCCACAAATATGCATATCCTACTTCTTCCGGTTTAATATCAGAGTCCCTTCTGAAACGTGCTCAACTACTTTGGGCAGAGAGAAACTAAGTCTGAAAAAACATTTATTATCTTATTTTTCGTACGGATTTAATAGGCAGAGAGAAATTCAGGATTAATTGAGTTTTTTTTTTTTTTTTTTAATCCTAGGCTTATTTTTCTTAAATATTGTCAACTATTAACTTATTACGAAAATAGATGCTTTATTTCATACTTAATTGGAGGTGTGCCTAGCATTTGTGGGTTTGGTGCATTGAAATCATTGGCGAGATGCCGAATAGGGGTGGGGGAAGGGTAGGCAATTTTGCTAAGACTTTGTTAGAAGGGGAGGGTCAACCTACCCAACAAGGTCTTCAATTCTTGAGCCCAAGACACATTGGAGGATACTTTATCTCGAACAACAATAATGCACCAAAAGGAGGAGTTGATGTTTAAGGGCATACAATAGTCACAACTCAAAGGAAGAAAAATCGTATTAGAATTGGGAGGATGTTATTTCAAATACCTAGAGATTTGAAATAGCATTAGAATTGGGGTGTCATTGTCATTTGAAGAATAGATTGTTTTGTTGAGTAATTTGAGAGATTATTAGGGTAAGAAATTCAGAAAATTAAAAATTACATTCATATTACAAATGACCAAAATCTTTCATTAAAATTGTGAATAGATGAATTAGTTGAGGACAACTCAACAAAAATGCCCCAAATCTCTCCAAACTCCCCCTAATCCCTCCTTTTTGTGATGGATTTAAAATCTCTTCCAATCTCCCAACAATTTTACAAATCAAACAAGTGATTTTATTGAAATCTTTGGGGTAGGAATTTAGACCCCAAATCACTCAAAATCCCCACCCCAAATCCCTAATACAAACAACCCCAAAGTTTTTCATACTTACTTAAAGACCTAATACCCTTATACAGCATGAACTTTAGGCTTATATCGAGTCTACACATATTGTTTGCCGAATTCCAATATTGACACAACCTTTTTTGCACATTTTTGAAATTAGCATGTCGTCAGTTTTCAGACAAAATCATCCTACTTGGCCTAACAGAGTTAGCTGACTATGTCCAAATTCTTACGTGGCGTGTGACATGGCTGCCACATCATAAAATATATATTTTTAATTTCATTTTCCTTTTCTTTTTTCTGTCTTCCTCCTCCCTTTCTTTATTTTTCTCTCTCATCCCTGCGTGTTGCCCCTTCCGACATCATCTTCCTACGGCTTGAGATCAGGCTCCAACATTTTCCAAGGTTGGAAGCCTTCCAACCTTTTCTCAGCCATTAGATCACCTTTGACCCTTTGACCAATCCAATGGTCTAGATTGTTAGGGGTATTTAGGACTTTACACATATCATTTAATTTTTATATTTTAGATTAAATATATTAATATTTAGTGACCAGCCCTCCGGCGACTTTTCCGGCGACACTCCGGCGAAATTTTTGTTTTTTTTTTTTGCTTTCAAATTTTTTTTCACAAAAACTTGTTAACACCTTTTTTCTGCTAACTAGTTAACAGTATATTCTTAACTGATAACTAGTTAACATCATTTTTTGTTTGATAACTTGTTATCAGATTTTAACTTGATAACTAGTTAACAATATTTTTTTATTCATAACTAGTTAATACGTTTTATTGATAACTAGTTAACATGGTTTTTAAACTGATAACTAGTTAACAATATTTTTATTAGGTAACAATGTTTTTTATTGATTACTAGATAACACCTTTTTAAAATTAGTTAACTAGTTAACACTTTTTTTGTTGTTAACTAGTTAACAATGTTTTTTTATTTGATAACAAGTTAATATAATTTTTAAACTGAGAAAAATACTAGTTAACACTTTTTTTTGCTGTTAACTAGTTAACAGTGTTTTTTTAACTGATAACTAGTTAACATCGTTTTTGGTTTGATAACTTGTTACCAGATTTTAACCTAATAACTAGTTAACATTTATTTTAACTAATAACTAGTTAACAATATTTTTTTAATTGATAACAAGTTAACATGGTTTTTAACCTGATAACTAGTTAACATCGTTTTTTGTTTGATAACTAGTTAACAAAAAGTTTAGTTGATAACTAGTTATCAAAATTAGTTAACTAGTTAACACATTTTTATGTTGTTAACTAATTAACTAATCGAGTTAACTAGTTAACAAATTTTTTACGTGATAACAGTTATTTTTGTTAACTAGTTAACCAACTGAACTAGTTATCAAGTTGTTAACTAGTTATCAAGTTGTTAACTAGTTAACCAACCGAGTTAACTAGTTAACTTATCAAGTTGTTAACTAGTTAACCAACCTAGTTAACTAGTTAACTTATCAAACTAACTATAAACAATGAGTCACAAGTCGGCAAAAGCCCCAACAAGAAACGGCAAAAAACACCTACTACTGCACTATCAAAAGTAAGAACAGAACCATCATTCAACCCAAACAAATGATGAAAACAATCAACATCATCATCTACACGTCATCAAAAAATAATGTCACGGCCAAAAAGATTGAACATAACCAACAAAAAATTGAACAAAAGCAAGAACAGTTTTTCTTCATGAGACTTTGTGTGATCTCGGATTTGAAAAGTCCAGGTGATATAGAGTTAACTCTGATCTTGAAACCCCCCAGCTCTAGCGCCATCACCTGAGATACATCATTATTGGTGGTTATCTTCTGTCTATATATCAAGACAATGTGTAACACAGACAGTTATTCTAATCATACAACTCAAGAGATTAGTAGATTCTTCTCTATCAGTTTTCATGAGCACAATGAGAAGCATAATATTTTACGCAGCTAGCTAATGATCATGTACTCTACCACTGAACTATATAAATGCCTTCTTCATAGCTCTGATAATCTTGTAGATGATGCTGATTCAAACTCTAACAATGCACAAATGAGCAACCTTGTTCATTTGCTATCACAGATACCAGATCCTAACAACCAACAATGGAGAGAATTCATTGAACCTTGATTGAACAAATTGCGAGTTTGGAGCTTAGATTATCAAATAAAAGTACTGCTACCAGCCTACAACTACATCTGTAATCAATTATCAACCTAAACAAGCTTCATGAAAGCATCTTAAGACAAGCATTATGAGCACAAACCTTATGATCCAACAACCCAGCACCTCCAGAATCAATAATACAACCTCTGGCCTTGTCAGTCACACTGTCTCTACCTTGCAGAATGTCAAGTTGATTACGAATTAGGATCCAAGAGTTATGAATCTGCTTGTTTGTTTGGAAGCAAATCGATTAAGAATTTAAGAAATTCAGAAATTATATCATACATAACGAATCAGAGAAATTGACATCCAGAGATTTAATAAGTGTTCTCACTAAAATGGTAAAACCTTTCAGAGATTCAGAGAATCATTTCAGGGGTCGTTTGTTATGGAGGAAAAATGAAAATGTTTTCACAAAACTCTGCATTTAATAAATACCTTGTTTGTTTAGCCCTAAAGTGAAGATGCAAATGTATTTGAAAACCCCAACAGTGTATATATCCTCTATAAAATGTAATCTTTAGATTTTTTGCCTCCACCAAAAATTCTAAAAAACTCTAGCATTTGGTGGTCCCCATTTGCAACTTATTTCTAAAGTACCTTAATGCCCCTTCATTCTTCTTTCTCTTCAACCCCATCTTTCTTGATAGAAACAATGATCCGACTAAGGAGTAGGCTTGATCGGCGGTGAAGTGAGCGAACATCGAGATCGAAGATATTTTGGAGAAGGCTCTGTAAGCCCTAATCCTTTCCACAGTTTCTGACCAGGACGAAAGGTAGTCGAGATGATGGACGAACAGGGTATGGTCGAGGCTGGGTATATAAGACCCGAAAACGTGATCCCCTGAAGCGGTGGTTCCAAGGGTCGGGTGGGTATCAAACTTAATGGTAGAATCGGGATTTGGTGACGGCGGTAGGGTTGCAGTGCGGCCGAGTTCGGAGACGGAAGAGAATGATCTATTTTTTCTCTTTCCTTTTTCTATGTTGTTCTAGACTAAATACAACTCACACTGCAGTTCTTGCCTATTCAATAAGATTGGAGGAGAAGTCTTGTTGTAGCAAAATAGAAGGAAGCTAAGTAGTTGCAGAGGCTAAGCAAGTACCAGCAGCAAAGAACAAGGAAGACAAATCAGAAGAGGAGTTGTTATCTGTGAATGAGATAAGACATTGGGATGTTTTGGTTTGAGTTCAATAAGATAATGGGTAAAATAGACTTTTAAAAAATATATAATTTTTCTTTTTTATATAATCAAATTCTTCATCACACAATATTTTTATGCCAAACAATGATATTTAAGTTTCTCAATTGAAATGAATACACTTTTCCACTCTTCCTCAATACTCTATTTCCTCTACTTTTCAATACTCCATACCAAACGACCCCAGTTTGAAGGATGGAGATGAGAGCCGGAGAGGAAGTGGAAATCGGCTCCGATGTGAAGCCAGTGATATCTCCGATCACGTACTCCACGACTCGTTCCTTAGTTGCCACTGCTCCTCGTGCTTCTCGCCTCTCTCCAATGAACCTTTTCTTCCTTCCGGCAACCGTCATCTCTCATCTACTTCCGTGTTCTACTGTTCTGACCTCTGCTCTGCCGCCGACTCATCTCTCCATTTCTCCTCGGCCGAGTTTCACCTCCTCAGCTCCTCGCCTCCATCTTCCACGACGACGAGATCTCCGATCGAGTCAGAAGCAGACCAGCTCAGGCTGGAGCAAGGGACGGAGGGGAAGATGACGACGTGTATGGCGGCGAACTGGAGATCCGGATGACGGAAGGAGCTGATCGGAGATGACCATCAAAAAAATAGGAGACCGTCGGAAAAGGAGGACATAAGCGGATGGAGGAGAATGCTTATAGGAGGTCGCCGACAGATGGGAGAGGTGGAGAACTTGTTTGGCCGGCGACAGTGGTATGTCTGCGAAAGAAAGATAGAAGGGAAGGAAGGAGATAGGTTATTAGAGCATCTACAATGGTGGTGTAATTTAAAGCTTTAACTAGTATGCCACATCACCTTTTTTAAACACTTTAACTTATAAACCTATTCCTACAATGGCATGAAACTTATAAAGCTTTATAACCTTTTAAATATTAATTAATAATATAATATGATTAAAATATTTAAGGAAAATAGCACTTTGCCCCCTATATTTTGCCAATATTACAAATAGCCCCCTATATAAATACAACCACCTAATTTGATCACTTTACATTTTGGGTCTTTCCATACCACTTATCATTTTCATGATGTCAATTGGTACGCATTCAGTACACCACACTAGCTCCAAGACCATGTATCATCTGACTAAGTATTTTATGATTGAGAATATAAGTATATGACAAACACTCCGGTACCCGCTGGGTACCCGTACCCACTGCCACGTGGCGCTGTATGATTGGTCCACCTATTTACTCCGAAAAATATATTAATTTGAGCCTAAATTTAATGTACATAACTATTTGGTCATTATAACTCTCTTAAAGTTCATTTAAGTTTACCATCCACATCGACACATTAACTTTACCATCCAAACCTTATCTACTTATCTTCCACACTTTTAATCATTAAAATCTGAATGGATAAAGCTTCCGGCTGTTGCATTCTCCGGTGAACTGACGACGACCAAAGATTGGGATGCCATCATCGACGCTGGTAAGGAACTCGCATTCGGAGCTAAGTAAGTGGATTGATTAGGTCATTAAAAGTTAGTTCCTACATTGACGATAGTAGAACCGATTTATTGATCTCCTCAATTCCTTTGAATGTCCGTGCATTCCTGCAATCCCAAGACTGGATGAAGTTTTCTTCGTTCAAAGAGAGGTCATTGGGTCTCTCTATCGACTTATTCTCCACTGGAAACCATGACCTTGCCTACAATCTTGCATGGCGTAACTTGATGGATCCTTCACAAATGGCATCCTGGTCAGTAAGGAGGCAGCTTGGTCACAGTTTACTATCGTCCTTAAAATATGCTTTCAAGATTGACAGGAGAGATTCACCTGTCCGGCCACTTCGTGGATATGCTTTTGTTGCTACCTCTCTAATTGTCGGGCTTGCACCAGATACTCGGTTCTTACGTTTCTTACACCAGGTACATGACTCTGGACTCCCTTTCAACTATGACCTATGACTGCCTTGTTTAAAACGTGCTGGCTTCTTATAGAATTTTCAACTTCACTAGAATTAATGTGGATCTCCGTATCTAGTTCTTATTCGTCATCATACTGGCTAAGGTTTTTACCACACATTATGTTCCTTCAGCCACATACTGCTGTAAATTCTTTCTTATCTCGTCAGGATTTCTTTTTGTGTTTGGAGAGATTTGCAGTTTAGGGCTGCTTTTTTAGAAATTTCCTGAATGTTGTTGTTTTGATGCAGTCTATAAGAGTTTAGAACATGTGGGTGATTTGAAAACTGGGTAATTTTGGTGGGTTTGCGATTCAGACTGCAGAGCTCAGGTGAGATTTCAGAATGAGATTCATTTGCAATAGTCCATATCTAGTGAGAACGAGGCTTATTTGACATAGCCCATGGATACGTCCTTTGCCTAATTGTCGATGAAGTTCAGCATCTCACATTAACATATACATATCTTTTGCACTTACGCTGAAGGTTCCTCTCCTGAACTCTGTGGTTGATTCATATGCTTATGTTGCTATGAATCAGGTAGAGTCATTTCTTTGTTCTTTATCCAAATCAATGAATGACTTAATACCAAGCATTTGTACTAATTGAATCTCCATAAACGAAATGAAGGGAGGCCGAGGTATGGTTGATTCACTTGCTGCGGTTTCATCTTAGTTGAATGTTTGTGATTTCATTTTCACCGCATTTTTGGATTAGGAAGGTTGAGTTCAGCTGCTTAATTGATTGACCATGGAGTTACTGGTACTTGGTCTGGAACTGGTGAATTTCGAAATATACTTTGTCTGAAGTCAAAATGGTTCGTTGTAGTTTGACAATCGAGGTATATGCTAATTGAAGGACATGTGTGCGCCTTTATGGTTGCAGTTCTGTACGATCTCATTGAAGGACATGTGTGCGCCTTTAGGCTTCAGCTCCAGCGTAAGGCAACTCCTGGTGATGGAGCAGGTGTACTTAAGTACTGAGGTTTGCTTGGGACCATGGTCACAATTGCCAAGGAGGAAGGTTTATCAGCACTTTGGAAAGGAGTTACTGCTGGATTGCGGATTGGATTGTACGAACCGGTATGTCTATAAACACAGATTTGACTGTATAGATGTTGTTGTTCGTTGGTAGACATTGAGGTTTTTAAAAAAAAAAAATTATTAACGTGGGACAGGTGAAATCACTTTTGGTTGGAACTGATTCTGGTGGAGTTATTCCTTTATACCAGAAAATACTTGCAGCTCTTATAACTGGTAAGTTTTACAAACATTATCAAATGATCGAACTTTCTCGTATTCTGTGGCGAGTTCTTAGGGTTGAAGTTTCACATTGAACAGGTGCAATAGCTATCATTGTAGCCAATCCGACTGACCTTGTCAAAGTCAGACTGCAAGCTGAGGGAAGCTACCACCTGGTGTACCTAAGCGATATGCTGGAGCTTTCGATGCTTATATTACAATAGTAAAGCAGGTCAGTTTCTTAAGGATGGTTTTTGTCAATAATGACTGCATTGTTGGTGGTTTAGCTTACTCGACAATTGTAAATACAGGAGGGACTAGCTGCCTTGTGGACTGGACTTGGGCCAAACATAGCAAGAAATGCCATCGTAAATGCTGCTGAGCTTGCCAGTTATGATGAAATAAAGCAGGTGATTTTGGAGATGTAGCATCTCATCCTAGGCTAAAATTTGCTTTGTCTGTATTATAAATACTGAATTAGCTAAGGTATTTGATCAACGATTCCTTGATGTCTTTATACTTATGCAGACAATTTTGCAAATTCTAGGGTTCAGGGACAATGTTTTGACCCACATTCTAGCTGGCCTAGGTGCGGGTTTCTTTGCTGTGAGCATTGGTTCACCCATTGATGTGGTAAGAGCCTGTACTGATTTGACTGTAGCATAGCATGGTCAGAGACTCCACTTGATAGAACCAAAATGAGAAGTAGCTAGGAGCCTCTTTTTCTAGTAGGAGAAGTTGGAGGAACGCTGATGTTGGTTAGTTCTGATGCTTGTTGGATGAGTATCCTCTCCTTCATCTTATGAAAAAATGTCTGATGTGTCCTTCTAACAGTCTTACTCTGTCTTATAACGTTGGCCTTGTTATGTATTTCTATCATGATTAACAGAAACAACTGTTGAGAGTGTATGTAGCTAAGGCAAAACACATGGAAATGGTTCGATGCTCTGGTCAAACTGGAAAATTTCCCAGGAATCGCTTGAATGAAGGGAAAAAACGTCATGACGCTATGAAGTTGTTTAATTGTTTGCGACCTTTTTTCGATACAAGTCTTAGATTTAAGGTGGAAAACACCAATGGACTTGCAGCTCTATTGATCTGTTCTCGGGCACGATTATCATTATGATGATAATCGTAGTTCAATAATATGTTATCTCTTGCGCTTCTGTACTTGTTCAACATGATATCATGTTACCTTTTTAATCAATGAAAATTGGTTCTACTGCTATTAGAAGATTATGAAAATGGGTCTCACTCTGCCAAGTATTTGCTTTATGCTTCTTACCAAGTAACATTGAAGCTGATCAGTTGATTCAAGTCTTTCTTTCTATCGTCCCTGTTATATTCCAGGTGAAATCAAGAATGATGGGATACTCTTCCTACAAAAGTATCGTAGATTGTTTCGTCAAGACTATGAAGACCGAGGTGGCTTCACATCCCCTCCCTAGATTTAGTACATTGCTCTAGTCGAGCGAGTACACTTCGTCATAACACTACAAGAAATTGGCAATTTAGCGGCGGACGTTTAACAGCGGCCACATTATAGCCGCTGTTAAAATAATTTAACGGCGGAACTTTAGCAGCGGCCTATACGCCGCTGTTAAATTTTTTAATTTAACAGCGGCCTGTACGCCGCTGTTAAATTGTTATTATAAAACCCTCCAGAACAGATCGCGATTCAGTCTTCTTCTCTTCCTTCTTTCTTTTCTCTCTTCACAACTCTCGCCGCTGCTGCACAACTCTCGCCGCCGCCTCCTGCCTGCCGTCTTCTCGCCGCCGCCGCCTTCAGAAGCCTCCCCTAAACCAGGCCACGCCCTAACCTCGAGTCAATCTAGGTAACGATTTTGAAATTAGGGTTTTTCGAAATTGATATGATTTTATTTCAATTCGAAAGATTATGTTTAACTAATGGTGTTTTATGATCATATTTGAGTTGGACATACTAATTAGTGTACAAATCCTTTGTTTCTTGTTGCAATATTGATAACAATTATAGGTTTTCATATTTCTAGTTGAACCCTAATTTAGAATTTGGGGGTTTTCGAAATTTTATCGATTATGTTGCAATTATTGTTGGTTTGTTATATAATTATGTTAAAAATGTTCGTTACATGACATGAATTAGAATTTGAAGTTTGAGAAGTAACACAAATTTTATGTTCACTTATGTGGTTATCTTTTTTGTTTGGTTTAAGGTAATCACAATTGAAGAGATCTATCGTAGCTTTCGGAATTAGTGGACATCAATTCATCTCACTCGTTCAAGCATAGTAGTGAAATTCATCAAATTGAGGTAAGTAACTTTGATCTACTTTTAAGTTTCAATGTTGTAGTACTTGAATGGTTAATTGGTTTTTTTTCGCACCAAATTTGTATATGACATAACATATGATACAATGCATATTGGTTTTGTTGTGGATGCCATATATGATATAATGCGTATTGAATTCATTATGGTTAGTTAGTGTGAAATCAAAATAGAAATAGGTTGTAGAAATGAATAAATTTTGTGTTATTTTTGTAGGTTGAAGAGTATGAGAATATGTATAAATATGAATAGGTCATGTCCAATTTTTTTTCAAATCATGCATGCATCTATACCAATGTTTACAATCTTTTGGCTAATTAGAAAAGTATGATAAAATCTCTTACTCTCTCATAGCTAAATCTAAAATAGGTCAATAAGATGAACAAATCTTTCTATATCCTAGATCTACCTCATTATTCTACACACATACATACTAATTTATGTCTCCATCTTTTTAACCATCACAATTAGGTTAAGTAATGGATAAGTCTTGGATGACTTTACCTCGTACCCACCCTCAATACCTTGCTGGTGTGGAAAAATTCTTGGATTTTGCTTTCGCACATAGTAGGGGCGGAACTGTAATATCTTGTCCTTGCTCTAAATGCAAATTGAACAAGAGCTACGATAGAGACACGGTTTTCCATCACTTGTTAAGAAAGCCGTTTCTTCATAACTACACATTCTGGTATATACATGGTGAAGCAGCGGAGGTAGGACAATCATCATTTACGCCAAATACTGGTAATAATCTTGTTGCTACTACCAGTAGTGGTCCGACACCGATGGAGATTCCCGTTCAATCTAATCATGTAGATAAGGCTATGGGCTTGTCCCCAGAATTGGAGGCTATGCGAAGAATGTTCGCGAGCCAACAAGGATGTGGTGGAAGCGCCTCTATCTCGCCTACAAATGATGAGAACACCCCGAGTGACGAAGATGAAGCAAGGAACGATAATGAAGATGAGGAAGCAAGTGATGATGACTCTTAAGAGTTTATTGTATGTTACATTAGTAGGTGTTATGAATTAGTACTTGGTTTGTAGGTTCCAAAAGTTTGATATGTTTACTTGTGAACAATGATGAATGATGTTGACCCTTGTTTATTATGTCAAGTACAAGTTTTTTTTCAACTCCAATTGGTATTGAAATCTCGAATGCGAAGTGGTACCTAATTTATGGGGCAGAAAATTAAATCTGCCCAGATGGTCTTAATTAACAGCGGCTACGAATACAGTTAACAGCGGCTTAAACACCGCTGTTAAGTTTAAATAGAACAGCGGCTTCTATGCCGCTGTTAAGTTTAACTTTAACAGCGGCGTCAAAGCCGCTGTTAAATTTAAATTTAACAGCGGCGTTTAAGCCGCTGTTAAATGTCCATTTAACAGCGGCGTTTAAGCCGCGGTTAAATGTCCATTTAACAGCGGCTTATTCGTAATTTAACCGCGGCCACTTCCGGCCGCTTTTAAATTATTTTAGCATTGGCTTAACAGGCCATGCCGTGTTAATAAATTACAGCGGCTAAGACCGCTGCTAAACTTTAATTCTGCCGCTGTTAAATAGATGATTTCTTGTAGTGTAATATTACATGTAATCATATCAGTTGATGACATAATGTTTTGTGTCACAGGCGATTTTTGCATTTTACAAAGGATTCATCCTCAATTTCAGGCGTCTTGGATCGTGGAATGTTATAATGTTCTTAACACTTGAGCAAGTAAGATCACAAGCATCATATTCTGTGAAATTATTCATATCCTATATTCTTCTTCTCTAGCAAATTCTCATTCTATGCTTATGTTGGTGTGTATATGCAGGTGAAGAAACTATTCGTCAGAAGTATACTACGATTGAGTACATAACTTCTTATCTAGATTATGTTTTGTCAGAGAAGTGTAATATTAATTTCATGATATCTGCTACGGATCCTTGATTCTGTTTGTTTGAGCTTGAGTCCTAAATTTCTGATCTAGAGATTTGCGTGCTAAAGCCAGAAACATGGGTTCATACCAGTGTAAATTGAACTTTTCTCAGCCACATTTTATCAACAATCAGGTACTTAAACAAGACTTGAATCTAATAGCTAAAACTCTTAATGATCCAAGCCCATTTGGCTTGTTTTACAATGTGAGAAATAGAAGAATTTTCTTAGGAACATAAAAATGTAGTTCATAGTTATCAATACTCGGAATTGTAAATTTAGTTCAATACTCAGAATAGTAAATTAAGGCAGATATTCAGAAGTCCAAGTCATACGAATTACAAGGTCTTCTGAAGACCGTTTGTGATGTCTGCACATCTTGTTCTCTATCTCAATGAAATTGAGCTCTTTCATTTTCGAGCCTGAAACACGGGCTCTCCTGCCAACTGGTTGTACTGTTGGCCTCCTGGAAGCTAACTCATCGCCATCCTTTGGTCTATTTTGAGCATCCTGCAGTAGGAATGAACACTGATTTCAGAGAAACAAACAAGTTCAGGCAAGCTAATCAAATGTCAAACTGCAATGAATACTAAGGTGTTGCTTGTATTCTGGGTTTTGGATGCAATTTTGTGCCACTTCTGAATTTGAAACCAAATTTCTACCTAAACATCATATTCTCAAACACACCGTTTGATCAAAAACATGAATTTTCAAATCGCAGAAAGCAAATAAGCCTGCAAAATCTGGGTACAACAACATAACTCAATGAGCCAGTACCATTGCATACTGCACTAAAATAGTACAGTTGCGTTGTAGTTTGTTTGAGCACTAATTGAATATACAATAAGGAAAACTGTTGTGATCCTTGAGATGCATGAACTAGCATAACAAGCATGATGAATAAACAAGATTCGAAACAAGCATGTTGTGATCAATTACTCTGCGTGAAAGAATCATATTCAGTGTTGAAGTTGCTCAACTACACTATCATTCAATTCTGAACGAAAAAATATCTTCAATTGAACACATGAACACAAAAAAACTGATGCAAAGCACATACCTTGCCACGGAGCTCCATTTCGACAAGCTCAAATAGTTCTGGGTCAGCAACTGCATCACATTTATTCAGGAAACAAACTAGAGATGGCATACCAACCTGTTACCACAATTGAAAATAAACAATCAGCTACATATAGAAACACATTCAAAGCAACAAATAGACAATCAGCTACATATACAATTCTAGTCCTTACCGATCTGACAGATGTAATGGAAAAGCCTTTGCTAACAAGTGGTTAAACTTTAGAACCTGATATCAAAAAGAGAGACAATTAGTTTCCAGAATCATCATTTTTCAGCTGCAAGTAGTCAGACGACATGCATAGAAGATCAAATTGATCAGTCACCTGCTTGTAGTAAGTAGGCATACATTATCAACCACTAATTGATCAGTAATCTATTTGGTAATGCACTGCGGAGAAGGACAGAGAGTCAAATAGTCTATAACACCTACACTAATAGATTCAAGAAATGAAGAACTGAAACCAACTTATATGCTTCTATGGAACTTGCATTGAAATTATAATATGCAGATGTTAAATAACAAAAATATAAGGGCAGAATAGTCGTGTTCATAGTTTCTAAAAGGTGGCAATTCAACCAAAACTTTACCAAATTAATCTATAGAGTGAAGCATGGAGATTAGCAAAGCATGACTGTCAACTGAGGGTATAAACTACTACTGTCACTCTTCCTCATCTTCTCAAGCAGCTGCAAATATATTGGCGCCTGAATGATTCAAAGAAAGACAGATCTTGACCTAGGTTTGGCAGGGGATTGACGAGCAACTTCATTTTTAGGAGACTTGCAGAATCAACAGACAAAAGGAATTAGAATATGACACACAAGACAAGAACAATGAGTTTTCAGGCATCCATAGTTTAACTGGGATGAGGAATTACCTGTCTTTCGATTTCAATAGGAGATGCCGTGAGTCTGCGTTTGAAGATTGACCTCTCCTCATCGATCGAGATCTTCCACTCGACTTCGACTAGGACCTCTCGATCTGCGTTTGAATCATACTCCTATCAAGCACAGTAAAAGAACCTATCAGTCATGAAGAATCTATTTCAATCAAGCAAATGAATAACGAGAGAAACAGTCTTCATTAACCGTAGCAATAGTAATTCCTCTCTTTTTCTTCTCTAGAAGCCTTATCAATTTTGTCGAAAGCAACAGCTTTAGCTTTACCTTCTTCAGACAACACCTAAACCAAACAATCAAAACAAACTATATTCAAAACCTACTCTCATAGTCTCACCTCATCCAATCACAGTAACAAAAAGAAACACATACCCTAGTAATCGCCGCAGTTAGAATAGTCTTCCCATGTTCAACGTGCCCAATTGTCCCAACATTCACATGAGGCTTCCTGCAGCACAAAAAAATGAAAACAAACCAAATGAAGCGAAATAATCCATAATCCGTACAGCTACGAATCAAAATCAATTGAAGTGAACTCACGTTCTGGTGAAAGTGGCCTTGGATCTCCACCACGGAGCGACGGAAACGGAGCTAGAGTCATTTCCGATGATGGAAGAATGAGTAATGGCTGATCCACCACGGCAGCCCCAGTAGATTGGGGAAGAGGCGGGCGAAGAGGTGCTTGGAGTTAGGGTTTCTGAGGATTACGGAAGCCATTTTCGGTTGGAGATCGGAGAAGTGATAGTGGCGGAGGAGGAAGCTTGTGAGGCAGAAATTGGGGGTTTAGCAGCTTCACTATCAGACTCGCCAATCCAAACCCAAAGCACTCTCCTCTGCTTGCTCTGATCGTAAAGTCTTCGATGCGTAGAAGATCCCGTAATCCTACGTTGATCCAATCCCAACATCATTCTCTGGGGTGTCGGATACCCACTTGGCAATCAACTCATCGCAGCTCTCTATCGTGTCGATCATCATCCAAACTCTAGGAATCAAAAGACCAACTGTTGATCTAAATTGGAGCGACGTATGGTGGTGGATCCGCGGTGGTGCGACATCGGTTATGGTGGATCTGCAGAGAACCAGCATCGGGTGGGATCTACGAAGGAGAGTGCAAAGGAGAAAGAGTGAGAGAGATCGGCCTTCCAATTAATTAGGTCAAAGAGTGAAGAGAGTTGCCGATCTGATTCATGATTTTGGATACCAAATATTTTCAGGGAAATGACACGAATTGCCATTTGTAACCGTCAGATTAAAATCAATCTAACGGCTGATAATGTCAATCCGTGTCATTCAAATTGAGCCAATAAACAACCTTCACTCATAAACATCTTCTAAACAAGTCACCAATTTTATTTTGTTAGCAACTTGATTTTAAAAGTTTATAATTTTACAAAGAAGGACTAATGACGTTAACTAATCCGAAATTTGGCTAAATTTTGGGGCGTAGTTCTTGCTTTTAAATTTTACTACGTTGTAGGTAGGAAATTTTATAAACCAGTCTCAATTTCATGCATGAATTGAGGTTTTGATGGGAATTCAATGACAGTATAATCCTAAATAGATATAAGGAAATCAGGTAGAACCTAAAAAGACTACAAGCTAATGTGTGTCTCATGTCATGAGTGTTTACGAACGTAGGTTAATGATATACGATTCGGTTAGGGTTCTACTTGTGAGGTTTGGATTTAGGATATTGGTAAAATTTCATTAGAAGGACTAGGGGTAAGGTAAACGTGGGTCATGTTTAAGGTGTGGGTTGGTTGAACATTATGTATCATGAGACCACCAAGTTAAAACTACACACCTTGATTTGTAGATACCACGACGAGAATGCTTACGACCATACTTATATGTCATCGTAATCACTCAACGAAGATGATACTTATACGACAACACTGATCACTCAACGAAAATGACATAATTTATGGTGTTAGTGTTTTAGGGGACTACATGTCCATCCATATTATTATGCACATGTTTCATATGGAGGGTAATGAATAGGTTTTGTGGCATGGGTTCTAATAGGTTCTACGACAGATATTGAGATTGACATAATTTATGGTAAGTACCACTATGTGAATGATTGTGACCATACTTATATTTCATCATTTATCACTCAATGTCGATGATACTAATATGACATCATTGATTACTGAACGATAATGACATAATTTATGGTGTTAGTGTTGTCATGCGGTTCAATGTGTAGGTTAGTGTTTTAGGGTTAGGGTAACGACAAAGTGGGTTATGTTTAAGGGGTTGGTTAATCAATGGGTAGCAAATGAAAACACACACTGCAGGGTAATGGATTAAGGTTGGCATGGGGAATAAGAATCAGTAATCATGAGCAGATTAGGATTACATGGTAGGACCACTAACGTGTGACTCATGTCATGGTTATGTCAAACGTTTATGTTAATGGTTTATGTAGGGTTCTAGGTGTGAGAGTAAGGCTTCATGTTTATAAAGGGTCAAATACTTAAAAAGTCCTGAAACTATAGGGCGAGTCACAAACTCATCCTAAAACTTTAAATCGTTACAGAGTGGTCCTATTACTATGAAACGGGTAACAAAGTAGTCCTAATGATGTCATCAGTATACTTTTTCAGCCATTTCCGCCATGTCACCGTTGACATGTCATCAAAAACATAATTCAAAATTCAAGAATATGATTCAAATCTGAATCTAAACTCATCTACCTAATAAATTTTGGTTCAAAGCTAAATCTAGTGAGTTAGATTGATATAATATTAGATTTGAATCAATTTAAGATGAATTTTAAATTATATTTTCGATGACATGTCAACGGTGACATGGGGAAATGGCTTGAAAAGTACACTGATGACGTCATTAGGACTACTCTGTAACTCGTTTCATAGTAATAGGACCACTCTGTAACGGATTAATGCTTTAGGACGAGTTTGTAACCCACCCTATAGTTACGGGATGTGTTAAGTATTTAACCCTGTTTATAAATGAGTTAATCTCACATCTCTATGAACCGGGACGACACCCCCCTATTTCACATGCAAAGTTGGATGTAAAGGTTGTAAACATCAAATGAAAACTTCTTTTAAAGTGCGAATGTGCCCACTATTTACTAATTAATAATGACTACCGAAACTCTAATGACATCTTAACCAATTTGAGGGTGCTAGGTAGATAAGAAGTTCCAAGACTTACTATTTATTTTTGTTCATCAAGAAATCTAAATATTCATACCAATGATTAAATGTCCAAATTAGTTATTTAAGTTTTTATTGATTATACAATATTGTCATGAGTTATCCTAAACAATTTGACTTTGGTTAATTCGGTTCACTAATTTTAATTCAAATATGGTCACGATTTTACCAAAATTTGAATTCGGCCACAATCAAGGAAGCAGAAGAAGATTCCAAACACAATGGCAAAGGAATAAAAAGAAAGAGCACAACAAGGGAATCTCTCAACTGATACACAAAAGGAAAAGGCTGTTTAATTTTTATTCAAGTAGGGTCTCTATCTTTCAGATCAAACGTCATCCTTAAATCTAAGAAGAAGCAGATTTGCCATAGAACCGGATTCCAAAAGCCACTCCCAAAATGAGGAGTGGGACTAAGAACTGGAGCTGCTTGAACAGGAACTGCAGTCTTGTCGTGGTTGCAGTGTGGCTGCTTTGGTGTAGTGTATGTAACCTTCGTTGGGATCGTAGACGAGTCGATATCTCCCTTGTAGAACTCGTCCATTATCGCCTTTGCGCTGCTGCTGTGCCCTACGTCATCGAAATCCTCTTGTCGCGTCTTTCCCTGGAAAAATCGAAATTCACAGTGTCAGGAATTCATGGTGTTTGATTCCATGGTTTGGTGTATGAGATAAAAGCATGGTGAGTTTCCATTTACCTGTTGATGCTAACAAAAACTCATCACCACCAGCATGGTCTTCCAAGAACTTGGTCTCATCGTATACCTAGTTACCAACTTGAATTAGTTTCAAACAACTAGGAATCTCAAGAGACTGAGTAGAATCTTAGCGTCATAATTTGAATGGTTGTTGATGTTATACTGGAGTTAATAAGATTTGATGCCACGAGTCTCATGAAGTGGAGTTCAACTTCATGGAAAGGGGAGTTCAACTCCTTCAAGTGCTCAAGCAGTGTGTTTATGGCCTTGTCTGATTCCAAGTAGAGGTGGGAACTGACCTCCAGATTCTAGTGCCTTGGACCAAATCATTTATCCACGCATTTTAAAGCTGTCAAACCTGATCCAAGTGATAGACCCGTTAATCTACATACAAGTGATATACAACTTGTTCCCTAAATTGCACATCATTGCCTTGTTGTTCTTATACCAGGAGTTTTACCACAACACCAAGTTTGGGATGACCCCTCTCAACACATTCAACAAGTTTACCGAGCTCCTCATTTGGAGCTTGAGTGACCACGCTAAGAAGGCACCCACATGACCTATGATCGGGAGTTATTCCCAAGCTGAAAAGAAATCAGGAATATATATATGATTTAGTCACACTAACCAGTTCTTGTGCTTTCTCCACAAACGAGAGAACAACTCCCATTCCCAGGATCTGGGTAGAAAGGTTCTGAATCCTCCAGCCACTCTCCTCGTCCCACAAGTTTGATTGGTTTTCCTGATACTTTTCACCAGTTACCACTCAACTTTTAGGCATTAAGCATGAGACAGAAATTCAAAATGACTACCAAAAATGACCTCAAGTAACTAATCAAACAGTAAACGACTTCCATGGAAGACAGCATTCATAGCCTGCTCTAACCAGTTGGAGTACAATCACATATCTAAGATAACACCTAAGAAAAAGGTGGTAATGACTTCTAACTAATTTCTGAAAAGGATTCTTAGTTCGCTGACCTGGATGAGAGTTGGGCTTTATGCTGAACAAGACCAAAGCATCCTAACATTCACTACAAAAGGATTGACCTAAAATTATAAGTTCGTAGAAGCTTCTAATAGGTATGAGGCCTACAAACGAAACCAGAGTTTAGTACTTACTTCTTTGCCTTGTCAATGCTCTTACAAATGAGATCGAAATCCACGTAGATGAAGCCAAGCTGCAAGGTATAGAATACTAAGCCCATATTTTCTTCGGCATCTGCAATCCTAGAACAGACAACAAGATAGCCCAGCCTCAGTGACAATCACCATCATTCTGATTAGCTATGGAATCACCTCCATAAATCAATCAGCAACAATCATCTCTATCAAAGATCACAAAAGGTTTGAACTTTAACATTCAACTATGGATTGTAAACCATCCCTTCACATTCAGCTCACCCATCTGGTCACTACACTAGGCATAAACCAGGTAATTAACAATTAAGATTTAAGCATCAGCATGAGGTTGCAGTTACAGAAATATCTGCAAAGTCTAACTACCTGCAGACTTGCCTCTCCAAAGGGTTCAACCCTTCTTTGAACTGTTCACAAATATGCCCCAATTCCTGCACTTATTGTATACCTTCGCGTTCCTTCTCCTCCGCTAATGGGAAGTTGGGAACTGAACAAAATCCACCAAATCAGTCAACACCCTGGAGCATTTATCCATCAACACAAAACAAAATTTCGGCATTTGCTAACACTGCTTCCACATTCAGCCAATAATCTTCTATAGAAGAAATCCTTTAGATTGATCTTTAAATGGACGGTGTGCATGGTAATTGATAATTTCAGCAGTCATTCGGCTACTCCCTGCATAAACAATGGCATTCTTAATCAATGAAGCTGATGAGCTAAAATACAGCTCAATGTCCATGAATCCCGAAGACGCCTTCCGTTATAGATTAACAATGAGAGATTTAGGAAGTGGAGTGAAATCATGACCTTTGTACCTTAGATTTTCTTTAAAACTTTGGTTGGAAGAAGGAACGTTAAGGAGTGATGAAGAGAAGAGGCGATGATTTGGGAAGATTGCAGACGAACAGTAGAAGGGAAGACGCTCCAATAAGCTTCAATCGGTTTCCATAAGGGGTAGATGTCGGAGGAAGAATCGACTCACTGGTGAGCGCCGCTGTCGGTAACAGCGATGAAGAAGAGGAAAAAAGATTCAACGGAGAGGAGAGAGAGAGGAAGAGGAGGCAAGGTAGAAAGTTGGGGATTTCAGTAGGACAGTTGGGAAGACAAGTTTTCGATTTACAGGGAGAAGATGAAGAGGAAGCCCTGGGAGTAGATGAGAAAGAACTTAGCAGTTTGGTCTCTGACAGATTAATAAATTAGTTGCGGACAGTTAAAATAAAATTAATATTGGTGTAGATAATAAAGTAACGGTGTAGTAGATGGAAAAGTAACTATAATTCTTTAAAAGATGCGATGATCAAATGGTAATTTGTTTTAAATTTGGACTTAATGTACAGAATTAATTCACACAGCCAATAATATAGCGCCATGTGTCGAGGGTACCGGTACCCTGTGGGTACCGGAGCGCTAGCCATTATTAAAATAATACATCCCTTTGAAGATAAATAGGTCAAACTCAATTTAAATTAGAAATTTGATGTAATACTATGAAAAATGCAATCAATTAGTCCAAGCCTAAAAATGTATATCTTCAATATAGGGTTGTGGTTACTGAAACATAAATACATTATTTGTTGGAGGTAACCCATATATTTCGCAAAAATGTAAGCTGATAAGATTGAAAACCCTCTATAAATCGAATTACATTAAACTTTAACATTACTAACTTTTCCACATGGAGCCAAATTATTTCACGAGGTTATTGGGTAGTCATTATAATGGTGGATCAATTCATCCTCAATACACGGCTCCACCACCTCAGGTGCAAGGTTCTTCACAGTTTCAAGAACGCCAAGGTATCCCCAATTTTCAATATTAACCCTCATATCCCCATGTATCCACACTATGAGTATTTCAATCCAGCAATGCAACAACAATATCCACCGCAAAGTATGCCAACACCGCCTGCCGATACAAGACCTGATGATATGGTGGAGTCTGACGGAATGAGTAATGACGAAAGTCGCAAGAGGTGGACCATTGAAGATGACAAGTTGTTTGCAAGCTCTTACCTCATCATCTCAACTGATAGTGTGAAAGGTAACGGACAAAACAGAAAAGACTTTTGGGAACGAATAACAAAATACTTTAACGATCATGATATGAGCGGTAATGATAAAACGCAACAATCCTTGAAATCACATTGGTTCAATATAATTCCTACGGTTAATGAATTTAACCAATGCTTCATTCAAACCAAAAGAAAAAATCATAGCGGTTGGTCGGATGATCAAGTTATGGGAGCTGCACGAGAGTTGTTTTACTCCATGCGTAACAAACATTTTAAGTATGAGCATGTGTGGATGATGATCAAAGATGAGCCAAAATGGAACGGAGGTAACTCAAGTGAACCGTCTTCGAAAAAGAAGAATGTGCGAAAAACTTAAAGATATAATGTATGCTTGTGTCATATTGCATAATATGATTGTAGAGAACGAAGGGAATGCAATAAGTACATGGTCAGCGATGATGTTGATCCTCCAATATCGGTGTCTTGTGGATCAGTTGAAGGGTTTCATCAATATCTCCGCAGGCATGCAGAATTACGTGACTGTGAAGTACATCAACAACTGAGAGCAGATTTGGTGGAGCATATTTGGCAACGTTTCGGAGATGACACTGAACATTGAACCCATGTTGCAATTTTTTTAATAAATGTGTCACTGCTATCTTTATATTATTTATGTTGTTATTGCATTTTAAATTTAGCTGTACCAATTTTACTGGAATATTGATGTTTTTAATTTATGCAGTCATTCATGTTAATGTACATTCGTAGTGATACATTTATATGTCATTTTGATTAATTGAAATTGGTAGGAAAATATTAAATAAATGAGTGATTTAAATAAATAATTAAAAAAATGTAAAAAATTAGGAGAGAGAAATGGGTTGATTGGTGAAATTCATAAAGCTTTTTGCAAAAGCTTTCAATCTATAAAGTTTTTGCATTCTCTCACTTCCAAAATCTTCACCTCATATTATTTTATAGAACATAATATTTACACTTAAAGCTTTAAACTTTTAAACCCTACCATTGTAGTCCCTAAAGCTTTATATATATAAAGCTTTTAGTGCCACCTCAACCTCTTCTATGGTTATAAAACTTTTTGTAAAAGCTTTAAACCTTTTACATAGGACCATTGGAGATGCTCTCAGAGTTAGTTTAATTTTTATAAAATACCAAAACTATCCCTTCGATTTTTGGTTGGAACTGGTCCAACCTTGAAAGGGTTGGGTCCGGATCCTGAGCCATCTTCCTACCTTCTCGATCTGCTTCTCCAATGACGGATCACTGCACCAAGCCACCACAACAACAACCAAATCCATTCTCTATCTGCTCCATTCTTTCACTAGTCAAATCCCACTTTTCTTCCAAATCAAATTATAATTAGCAACAAAAATAATAACGCACAAATATCAAAGGAATGCTAATGCCACTTTTCTTCACTTACAGTCACTTCCTTTTCCCTCTGCAAAATTTGCTCCTATCTATGCTTCTGAATCTGCTGATAATCGGAGGACATCAATTTCGGATAATCGGGTCGAGGGAATCTGAACGAAATCCTAGACGGGTCGGGTTTGGAGACCGCAGAGTAGCATTGCAGGCTGCTTTGTGCGGTGTCGAATGAATACTCCTCGAAATGGCCGCTGCAAGCTCTAGGGCTCATCTCTGTTAAATCTCAGATTCAGAAAATAGAAATTGAAATTGATTGAAGGAGACAAAACGAATCAAACACAAACTCAATCCACCATTTTCAATTCTGAATCGTTGGCAGAAGCTGGAGTAATTGGAGTGGGTTTTAGGGGAGGTGGTCAAAGAGGCATGAAGAGGAAGAAATTGGAGACGACTCCGACTCCACCGTCTGGAACTCCGAACTCCGTCTCGATCGACGATTCCGGCGAGCTATTGAAGAAGAATGAGATCTGAATCTCAATCACCTTCTCCGCGGCTCAAATCACGTCCGACTCATCCCTCACCTCAGCGCAGCTCAACCGGACCGGATGAAGCCTGCTGCTAGTCAACGGCTTTGGCTCCAGCGTTTGGCACTTCAGACCTTCGCCTCGATTTATGATTTCGGCGAGCTGGTGAAGAAAAACGAGATCTGAATCTCTTCGGGCTCATACATCTCTGCGACGGAGCTCATCCCTCTACTGGAATCAAGGTTCGACGATCTGGAAAATAGGGAAGATGAAGATGATGATTTGGGTTTGGTGAAGAAACGAAAATGATGATGGGTTTGATTAAGAAATACAAGGAAAAGATATAAGAAGAAGAAGTTGTGGCCTGTGTGAGGAAGGAAATCAATCGTTCGGTCAATTTGGCAAAGTTCTATTAGTGGTTTTCCCTTGGTCAGAATTGGTGCTAAACTCAAGCTTCTGAAAGATGAGCATAAACAATTAAATCGGGAAGAGTTCTCTAATATGAGAGAACGAGTCAAAAGTGTTGAGTTGGAGCTTATGATGGCTCAGGATTGCCTCTTGGATAGTTCTAATGGGTGGAAGTGAAGAGGTGTAATAAGGTTTTGTTGGACTTAACAGAAAGCTTGCAACAGATGACCTTAATATGCATTACTTTCATACATCTCTAGTTGTTAGGCGTGCTCGTAACAATATCATTGATTTCTGAGAACAATGGGGCCGTTCTTAATGATCCTAAGCAGATTCTTGGAAAAAAAATCAACACGGACTAGAAAAGCCATAACGAAATCAAAATCGAAAGAAAACTGTAATCGAGGTCTGTGTTTGCACAGTTTGCTTAAAATAGATTCGCCCTACACAAGGACGTATTTCTCCAAGGATACAACGATATCAATGATATTTTAGCATCACCGAGCGCAACCACTCTTGAGCAAAACAACAATAAAAGGACCGACAAATAGAAAGAAAGGAAGAAGATTTGAACTCTTGGGAGAGAGATTTTGGTATTTAAAGGTGTGTGAAAAACTGAAGGAATAGGTCGGTATTTATATGGAAAAATTCTAGAGCAAACCCTTTAGTTGAGCAATGTGGTATAAAATCACTTTCGCACATTACCCACCAAGATACTTTGAGAATCAATTTCTCAATCACCTTAAATCCATTTTGGACGGATTATATCTCAATTCGAAGCTCTCTTGTAGGAGAACACGAATATGTAATCACCATACAAAAAGGTGTTACTTAACCCACTCATAATCGCATCCCAAAATGGTACAAACCCATTTGGTTTACCCAAAATTTCCAACACAGGTCGGCAAGGAAGCTGTTAATTTTCATAAGGATCTTTTGGGCCCATCGTGATGATAATCTTCATACGAAAATCTGTTGCTTATTTCTCGGATCTCCTGATCCATAAGTTTACTGATTCGGAGGGTGCCCAACTCTGTAGTTCCGTTTCGGATCAGGAAATAAAGGATTCCATATTTTCTATTGGTGGGGGGGGGGCAACAAAAGTCCTGACCGGATGGTAATACTGCTTATTTTTAGAAACGTTCTTGGGCTGTTGTTTGCACTGAAGTTACTGAAGCAGTTCGTTACTTTTTCAGGGGAGCTTCCCACTAATACTAACTCTAACATCATTTCCCTCATGCATCACAAAAATTATGGCCTTTAGGATGGGTAAAGTTCTACCAAAGCTCATTAGTAAGAGTCAATTTGCTTTTGTTAAAGGGAGTTTGATTTGTGATAATATTCTTATGGCTCATGAATTGGTTAGTTCGTATCACAAAGTCCAAACTTCCCCAAGGTGTGTGCTTAAAGTTGATTTCATGAAGGTTTTTGATTTGGTTGATTGGGATTTTCTCTTAACTGTTCTTGAAAGCATGAATTTCCCTCCTATGTTTGTCAATTGGGTGAAGGCTTGCTTGACTACCTCCATGTTTTGTGTTAATGTGAATGGTACTTTGGAAGGATATTTTGAAGGAAAAAGGTGTATTCGTCAAGGAGATCATTTGTCTCCCTTACTGTTTGTTGTTGAAATGGAGGTTTTGCATTGCTTGATGGATCGTGTGGCTAAGCTGAATATATACCCCTTTCATCCTCGTTATAAGAAGCTGGGAATTACTCACATTTGCTTCGCCGATGATCTGCTTATTTTTTCCAAAGTAAGTGTTGAAGGGAGATTGGTAAGATTATGAAGATTTTGAACTCTTTCTACCTGCTCTTTGGCCTGAAGATAAACCATAGTAAAATGGATCTTCTTTTTTCTTTGATACAATATCTAATGATGTTCGTAAGGCGATTATTGATTATACTGGTTTCAACATTGGTTCTCTCCTAGTGAAGTATCTCGGGATTCCTTTGATTGGTGGGAAAGTACTTAGTGTTGACTGTCAGGTTTTGTTCGACAGAATCGTGGCCAGGATCACCTCATGGTCTGCTAAATGTCTTTCGTATGCTGGTAAGTCACAACTTAAAGAGGTGTTTGTGTTTCTTTGTATTTCTCAATACTAGCTATATGTTTTCTTACTACCCAAGAAGGTTCTTAAAGAGGTGGAAAATATTTGCAATAGATTTTTGTGAAGTGTTGATGGAGTTACTAGCAAGAAAGCTAAATGTTCTTGGGAGAGGGTTGCTAAACCTTTAGACGAAGGTGGTTTTGGGTTTACATTGCTTTTTCCATTGGAACACTGTTTGTGTTGCTCGTCAGCATTGGGCTATTATCATGAAGGGATAATCTATTTGGATTGCGTGTATCCACACTTATAGAGTTCATGGGAAAGATATTTGGACGTGCACTACTTCGGTCTCTACTACCTGGATTCAGAAACGAATTTTGAAAGCTAGATGTTTTTGGTTTTCCCACATTTTTCTTTTACCTTGGATGGTCATATTATGTGGAATTATGAACATGCTAGCATATTTTATATTAAGAGAGTTATGTTTGTAATTCAGAATGTTGGAGTGAAGTACTTTGGCATGATCTGTTTTGGAAGTCACCAAAAATTGATGGTCATGGTTTTATCACCTAGATGGTTATTTAAAGGATTATTGTCACTAAAGCTAAACTTTGTGATTGGGGTGTGGTTAGATACATCAGTTTCGTCATGTGTGGCAGTGGAACTGAGGACTTTGAGCGTCTGTTCTTTACTTATAGCTACAGCTCTAAGGTACGAACTGAGATTTTCAGGCGCTTTAGCTTCAATGTTGGGTGTTGGCAATCTTTATATAACTGGTTCATCCATTCCTTCTTTGGGAACGGTGGAAATGATGATGCTGGGAGGATTTTTTGGATTATTGTCATGACATCTGGAGGGAGAGATGTACACGTATTCACGATGGGAAAAGAAGGTCTGCAAGTACTCTGGCTTCAGATATTCAATCCCTTTTAGGGTGTTTGAGAGTCTCTCCTAAGTTGCTAGGGTTTTATAGTTACATGCAATTATAGGTTTTTCTTGTTTCTGTTGTCCTCCGAACAATAGTTGTTTTGCCACTCTTTCATTCACTTTCTCCTTGAGGATGGATGTCCAATTTTGATGAAATGATATACCACCATTCATAAAAAAAAAAATCAAAGTGTAGACTTGCACTTGATAAGAATATATGATTAGTTGTACAAAGTATTTTTCTGATTACGTATATCTTCCTTTCTGGTTAGTAGTTATTCTGTACAGTAATTTTTTATTTATGAATAATGAGATTTATATCATAAAAAAGAAGTGAAGTACAAGGAATCTAAAGACTATAAGCATTATAAATAAACTGTAACTATCCTTACAATACTATCTTAGTGGTTTTATGCAAAAAAAATATCATCTCTCCCCTTATGCCATTACTCTCAACTTGTCTACTCTTTTTCTTCTATTTGTAAAAACTCTCAAGTGCCTTTCTCTCCAAATTGTGCTTATAATAGAGCACCAACATAAGCGTTTCACTATTCGTAGAACATCATCACATTTCCATCTGTGTACAATAATGCTTTGCACCATTCCCCATCATACAAATAATCTCTACTTTCAAAGTCCTTCTCACACAATAAACACAAATTGGTCAGCAAAAAGATCCCAAGCCACAATCTTATCCCTCGTCATTACTCTTATCATTGATAACAAGTCAAGATAGCAAGCTATTTCTACGAGTAATATAGCCTTGCCAAACAAGCTTATACCAATGAACTTCTTCTCTTTTTGGTCGAGTCAGATTCCAAACTCTACTAATCTTAAATCTTACCATGTGTTCTCCTTCCCACAAAGGATCTCCATCTGACTCCTCACTGTAATACTTGCAACCAAGTCCCTATTTTTTCAGCATTTTTTCCCAGTGTTGAGAGTAATAATCTTCCAAATACTCCTTGCTCATCCTGTACTTAAACATCCATGAAACCCACAAATATCCACTCCTTAGGATAAGATTCTATATATATCTTGTTACATTAGCAACGTTCCAGCTCCAGATGTCTTTCAGACCAAGGCCTCCTTCTTGCTTGGGGAAAGCCAACTATTTGCAGGAGATTTTTTTATTTTCCACCCTCCTTTCTCCCCCATAGGAATTGGCTACAAGCTTTATGAACTTCGTTAATAAGAGATTCTGGAAGCATGAGTATACTCATCCAGTACTGCAATATACCACCAACCACTAATTCAATTAGTTGGACCTTACCTGCATATAGGACAAAGAATTGGACTTCCAATCGCTACTTCTGCTTGTGATTCTGTCCAACAGAACCTGATAATTGTGTTTCTTGAGCATTCTAGCTGTAAGAGGAATTCCCAAGTACTTGAAAGGTAAAGTCCCTTGAGCAAAACCTGATTCCTTGACCATATCAACTGAATCCACTTTTGATATCCCTAAAATGTATATTTCACTTTTATCATGGATTGTAGCCTGTACAATCATTTTCTTTTACACAAACTCTTATAACATATTTTTCTGTATATAAACAACCACAAGGCCATGATTGTCATGTGAGTTTTCCCAAACTTTATGGTATCAGAGCATCTTTCCTAAAGTCCAATTTTCTTTTCTCTTTTCAATGACAAACCTTACCACAGTTGATCGTCGCAGAAAGCGTGACCAACGATACCTAGCTTTTGGCCAGGGTCATATTCTCGAGAGTCCTCTAGGTCTGGCTTACTCAGTTCTGAAAGAGGTGTTCAAATTGGTCGGTCAAACAAAACACACAAACTTCGCAATCATAATCTCAAGACAAGGCTAGCTCAAGCTAGAACGAACTAACTTAAGCACGAGCTCAAAGAGCATGGAAGTAAGGGGTTGACAACAAATCGTTCAAAGCGCGCTCAAAGACAAAACACATGTTGGATGAAATGGGAGAGAAATTAAATAAGGGTTAAGCAAGTTTCCCCTTTCGGGTTCATGAATCATGATCAGACAACTTTGGACTAAAACAATTCTAACAAGCCAGATAAGATATTTCAACATAACATCGACACGAATCCTAAGCTCATTGGATAGAGTCAAATAGAACTCAACATTAACCACTAACAAACGACCATTGATCACCATTTACATTGAAAGTAGAATGCGCACAAGGTGTTCATGGCTAAAAAGTCATAGCTAACATGCTCTCTTTCAAGTTATCATGCAACTATGATTAAACCTAAGCATAAGACTGAAGTGCAACACTCCAGGAGACAAAACTTGAATCAAGGAATTACTAAATCAATCAAAACCCCTAATCATGCATCTTTGTTAGAGAAACAAAAAATAGGAGATGAAGAACACATAGGTCTGAATCACATCTGAACTTGAATTAAACCGAAATAAATCCAAAGTAATAGGAATGTAATCAATCATCAACCCCCTAAGGTTCCACTCTCCGAGTCCTAGGGGGTTTAGTTACATCAGTACATGATGAAGATCTGAAAAATATGACCTAGAGAAAGAGAGATGAAAAGCTCTACCGATTTCTTCATGTCCAGATGAATCTGGATCTTCTCCTACTGTTTCTGTGATGTGGGAGATGAAGGATGATGATGGAGAGATTATTTCTGGACTCTGAGAAGGTTTTCCAGGTGCTGGAGGTCGGGATGTTCATTGAAAACGAGCTGGGAATGAAGTCTGTCGAAGTCTAGCAATTAGGTTTCCAAAAACCCTATTTATGTAATTCTGCCCAATGTTGCAGCGTGTAACTGGCGTGCATGCTGATTACATGCCATCTGCATGACAATGCTCGCTGACAAGGCGCTAGCTTCCTTTCCTTCCTTAGCATCTCATTGCAATTACGCTAACCCTGCCTAGAGTAGCGTTAAAACTTCAGAACTTGATATCTTGAGCGTCTGGAATTTGATTTGAGCACCGTTTGAACTTGTGGCTTCATATCGACATAATATAAATAACGGTATGACCTGAAAACTCGTCAAAAATACTTTGGGAAATATGCAAATGGACCATAATGATCCCGATAGGCTAATTGAGACGAATAATCATAAAGTTGATCAAAACCATTATATTAAAAGAAAAACATTAATGCTTAAATACCACATGAAAACTTATCAAATAGGGGGGAAACGTAAAATATTTCTATCCATCAAAATACCCCATACTTGAACGTTGCTTGTCGTCAAACAAAACTCAAAACAGCAAATGCACCTATGCAAGCATGTACATATCAAGAACATCATGAATCGTTTACCAATGTAATCAATATATTAGAACTCAATGAACTAGGGTATTAAGCTCGACCAATCACTTTAAATCATGCAACATCCTGAAAATAAAAGAGTAAACAGATTTAATGAAGCTAATGACCAACCGACCTAAAACTGGTAATACCATACTACCTTCTGTACATTTACCCTAGGACGCACCCGACACTCGCTATATAAGGGATAAAAACTCAGAATTTTTCAATTAACCACTTTCTTTCTTGCCTTTACATTAACTTTCAGTGATCCCTTTAATCTCGGGTAAGTTGCGGAAGGAGGATTGTGACAAGCTCATTGAGAAAATTACTTCTAGGATTTCTACTTGGAGAGCTAAGGCTCTCAATTACGCAGGGAGGTTGCAATTAATTAACTCAGTAATTTTAGCAATGTGCAATTACTGGATGAATGTATTCTACCTGCCTAAGAATGTAATTAAGGCTGTAGAGCAGATTTGCAATCGGTTCTTGTGGGGGACTGATGAGAGAGGATATGCTAAAGCGAAGGTTTCCTGGAACTCAGTTACTCTCCCGAAGCAGGAAGGGGGGTTGGGGATCAGAGATTTGGGGGCTTGGAATATATCATGCATTACGAGACACATCAGAGAGCTACTTATGCATGCAGGATCTTTGTGGGTTGCGTGGGTTAGCTATTACAGGACCAGGCGAGCTGATTTCTGGACTTGTGAACCATTAACAAACAACTCGTGGATTTGGAAGAGGATCCTCAAGGTGAGACTATTAGTAATTCCTTTTATTACTTATAATCTGAATGGTGAAATTCTTTGGAATGGAAGGAATTGGAGCAAATTCAAAGCGACTGATATTTGGGAAGTGTTCAGACCATCTGCAGAAAAGGTAGGATGGTATGAGATGATATGGGGAGCTCCTTGCATCCCAAGGCACTCTTTTATTTGCTGGCTTGCACAGTTAGATAGATTGGTTACAATGCAGAAACTTCATGATTGGGGGAAAACAGTTAGGTTGAGTTGTGTGCTATGTGATCAGAGGATTATGGAAACAAGGGATCACTTATTTAGTGAATGTGTGTTTGGGAAAAGTGTGAGAACTGGGTGTGGATTTCATATGGATGTTATTACCTGTAGCAATTGGAGTGATGCTGTAGATGTTTTGAGCAGACTGCAAATGACAATTTGTGAGAGAAAGGCAAACTGGTTGAAGTGGAGAGGATATGTCTATCACATTTGGCTTGAGAGATGGTGGAAGAATCTATGGAGATAAGGCGAAGCTTTCTCCGGATGTGGTTATTACAGGTTTAAGGCGTGAGATTTGTAGTTTCAAAGGTTCTGGATGTATTCCCCAAGTTGCTAGATTTTTCTAGTTTTCTTCTCTAAGTTGTACTTAAACTGCTTCGCTTCTCTCGTTTTTATGAGAGCGATACTTTAATGAATGAAATCACCAACACGTTCATCAAAAAAAAAAACTTTCAGTGAGCGGTTGTGGATACTACCATGTATGGAGCAGCCGGAAACCTTTAGAATTATGCGTTATCCTAAACCCCATCGACTATCGGAAGCGGGTTAGAAGAAGAATTCCACATTGAGAATTCCCTTTGGGACTATAGTAATGGGAGAACACATATGCCAACTCGTACATTGACCGACAACCGACACCTTTTTACATTTTTAACGTACACTTTGGAAAATAATTTTTTCTTTGGAATTCCTTTTTTAAACCGGTCATGACATCAGACTAGTGATTTTGACAAAAGAAAAGATAGCATTGCAAAATCCAAGTCAATCATTCACTAATCGATTAAAGAAAATTCCTAGACTACTAACGGGATGAAAGTACGGGTGATGGACATTCTGCAGTTCTCACACAATTCACAATGAAAAGACACCACACCAATTTCATCAAACAATTCAAGGATATGGACACTTTCACAAGTAATTAAGCAATGTAGAGAGTTAGAGCTACGATGTGAAATGAGAAAGCAGTGATAGAATGGAAAAAATTCGCCCAAAATTGGCCCCAATCACCACCCATTTCAGTCAAGTTCACGGTATAAATTTATCCCGGTCATGCATATCCCACCCCATACTTAAACAAGACAACGTACTCATTGGACAAGCATACATCTAAGGCGAAGTAGGAGAAAAGAGAAGATGATATCGGGAAAAAGAAGCTTGCTCATAGTGAAATCTAGAAGCACCAGACTTTTGTTCAATTTCTTTTCGCTCTTCGTGTTCCCTTTCATTTGTACCTTGATCATCCACATAAAACAAACTCGAGCGTCCATAATATCATCAAAATCAAAGTACATTCATCCCAAAGTTTTCTGAAGAAAAAGAAAGAAAAGTAGAGAACAAAAAGCGAGGATACGCAAGGGGTGCCTCCCAAGAGCGCTCTTTTTTTAACATCTTTGACCTAGACGATATATTAAGGGTCATGCAATCCAGCTCAACACCTCTTTGATTGGCATCGGTTTCCTTAGATTTGGCATTTGAGTGCCAAGTAGCATCAAAAGAGAGTGGTGGAAGAACTCATGGAGGATGGTAGTGCTCCTTCTCCCTACCCTTAACATTCTTCTAACCTTGTGCTTGGGAGTTTGAAGGGGGGAAAGAAAGAATGGAGTGTCACCTCCAATAGCCTCAATCATCTCTAAACTCCTAATGGGAATGGAGATAGCTTTCGGCGGTTGTTGTTGAGGCTCCTCAGTCATCTTCTCCTCGACTTTGGTTGTGGAGCTCTTATTATCAATTTCTTGACACAAGAACTTCATCACAAGACCAGAGCCTTGGAGTGCTTCAACTTGCTTTGTAGGAGATGAAACCAAGAAGCTTTCATTTAGGGTGAAGTGCCCAATGGTTTCCACCACCTTGTTTGGGGGAGTCGCCTCTTCCTTAGGATGCCATCCTAAAAATTCAGCAAGCTCCCTTTCTACAAGCACCTCTTCCTCTAGTTGAAGCTCACCATCCCACATGGTGGTCGAAACTTCATGAACTTCACGCTCATCATCTGCCTCAAGAGGTTCCATTGGTCTAGACTTCACCTCCTCAACCACGTTCTCCTCATTACTATCGAAGAACTCTTCCCTAAGTAACCTAAGCTCTTAAAAAATTTCATTTGATGTTTCAACTTGTTGGAACATCAAGTCTCCGTGCTCCCTTTGCTTAGCTCGTACTTCCTCGTAATACGCCTTATATTTTTTTCAAAAAAAGGATCATCGTTGTGGATGTCTTGGTCGTAGTGTTCATATGGGGCTTCTTCAAAGGTTGGCTCCAAGTAGTTCGTAGTGTTCATAGTGTTCATATTGTGGTTTATAAGGTTCATCTTGACCCCACCATCGGTCGCCTCCACTGTAGTTCTGCATGAATGCACAAACAAGAACTACCTGAGTAAAAGTGGCTCAATAACAAGAAGAAAAGAGAACAAGAAAACAATCAAACAAGAACAAACAAAAGTTGAAAATAAAAAGGGTGGAACACAGAAACTCAAAACGTTTAAGACCAAACAAATAATTCCCCAACAACGGCGCCAAAATTTGATCGTCGCAGAAAGTGTGACCAAAAATACATGGCTTTTGGCCAGGGTCGTATTCTCGAGGGGTCCTCTAGTTCTGGCTTACTCAATTCTGAGAGAGGTGTTCAAATTGGTCGGTCAAATAAACACACACACTTCGCAATCACAATCTCAAGACAAGGTGGGCTCAAGTTATAACGAACTAACTTAAGCACGGGCTCAAAGAGCATGGAAGTAAGGGGTTGACAAAAATCGTTCAAAACGCACACAAAGATAAAACACAGGTTGGATGAAATGGGAGAGAAATTAAATAAGGGTTAAGCAAGTTTCCCCTTTCCGGTTCATGAATCATGATCACACAACTTTGGACTAAAACAATTCTAACAAGCCAGATAAGATCTTTCAACATAACATCGACAGGAATCCTAAGCTCATTGGATAGAGTCAAATAGAACTCAACATTAACCATCAACAGTCATAACATATTTCTACCATCAACAGTCGTCCAAGACATGGCTTCAACAGCCTCTTTTGCCACAAATCCACCCCTCACCTCAACACAATCTAAGGGACCACATCCTCCTTCCCAACTCAACCTCAACAACTATCTGTTTTGGAAGATAAAACTTGAACCCTTTCTTTTCGGTTTCGATCACTTTAACCACATTGACGGAATGACTAATTCTCGCCACGTTTTTGGACAATGGAACAGCCACTCCGTTGTTTTTCAATGGCATCGTAGAGACTAGATTGTCCTCAGATGGATCATCAACTCCGGCACTAAAATTCTTTTTCATACACTGGTTGGTGTCGGCTTGGTGTTTGACGCTTGGAACGCATTGGCTATGGCGTATGGAACCGGAAGCCCCTCCCAAATCAGGTCACTCAAAACCCAGTTATTTGATCATCGTTAGAATAATGACATTATGCTCGTTTACTTGAATGTGCAAAATTAGTTTATGATCGTCTCTCAGCACTCAGAGCCATCATGCCAGAGTTAGACCTTGTCTAGTTCATTCTCCGTGGTATAGGAGCTTCCTATCGACCTTTCATGCAGAGCCTCCATAGCTGAACCACCCCAGTCTCATTTCTGGAGCTTAATATACAACTAATCGCGGTGGAAATCGACCTCTCTGCCGTCAATTTCATCCTCAGACCAACAACACCATCCATGCCAACTAATATGTTTTAATTGTCAAGGTGCATGTCATGACTTCAAACATTGTCCGTCACCGAGACAAATAATGTCGCCTACCTCTGACATCCAACTACACGACTTCACCAATGTCATGGACTATTGACTCGGGGGTAAATCATCACCTAACCAATGACCTAAACAACCTATCCCTTCACTCAGAATATCAAGGCACTGATCGGGACGGAAGGGTGAGGGTCCCCTCAATGAAGTTTACTAATATTAGAAGAGTTCTATCAACGGGGTGGAACAATGGTAGAACAACAACAACTCAACATATAAGAGTCAAATGTCAACTTAACGAGACAAGTCAACAAGGGCTCAAAGAGCATGGAAAATGAGAGAACGACACAAGATGAAAAACACAACGCAATCAACAAAGTACGATTCAAAGGAAAGGAACGGCTGGGGCATTAGGGGGTCATCAATAGGCTTGGGTGCCACTAGGATGGGGGAAACCGGGTTATCAGGGGATTTTTTACAAGACTTACACAATTATAGTCCCTCAAACACCTCAAAGAATGTTATGATTAGACACTCTAATGAGCTCCTAGTCTCAAATACACAAAATCAAGACAAATAAACCACTCTCACATGGCCAACTTGGCAAAACAATAATGCATGCCACATGTTTGATGAAATGCCTAAGTGAGAAAATCACAAAGGAAGGACCAAACATAAAGATACTACTCTCACTTAGAACAATTAGATCAGTACACAAACCACTATCTCAGGTCCTAACAATCATCGAACGAGCTAGGTACCAGTCAATCAGACAACAAGGCAACAAAGGTGCATATCTCACAAAAACCCCAAACATAAGAAGAGATTGAAATTGGAACAAGAGAACTTGCACAAACATAGAAGAGTTTTGGTCTTGTATACATAACCCCATCCATTCAATTACACCCCATGGTTACCCTTACACCCATTGAATCACCCCTTACCCCAACCCTAGGTCTAGTGTTCCATGGAAGAGAGAAGAAGAAAACTACTCCTAAACAAGAAACTAGAAGAGAAGGACATTCTTAACTCTTGAATGGTCTTCAGATGGATGGATGATGGATGGAAACCTTGGGTAATGGTCTTGGGGAGGGTGGAGACCTTCCTCCTTCATCAAGAAGCCTTGGAGACACCAAAAAGTCGAATTCCTTCGAAAAGAGCTGAAGTCGTGCTTATATAGTACTGTCATCCAGGGGCGAGGCCACGAGGTTTGGATGGTTACGGGTGCTCGGGGGGCGCAGGGGTCGATTGCGCGGGTGAAAGGGGCCTCCAACATCAATTCCTCCCAATACTCTTGGCGGTGACCGTGCATATTAATGTGCGGCCGCAGGGTTTGATGGAGAGCACCCTGAAACTCTTCTCGGGTGCCAACTTCACGCGATCACTCTAGGAGCTTCAGACCTTCAAATGAGAAACCATTTGAACTTGGTAAAAGATCTCGTGGCACTCTCCAACAATGTGACTTGAAAAAACATAAAAAACACTTTAAACCAAGTGAAAATGGACTATGAAATTCCCTAGTCACCATAATCAGGTAAAATGTCGAAACAAGATAAAAAGGTGATAAAATCATGGAAAAGGGGTGTAAGACTTCTCTAAAATGTGGTTAAGTGCGGGGAAAAGTGATATAATTTATGTTCATCAAATCACCCCACACTTAAACCTTGTTTCTTCTCAAGCAATCAACTCAATCAAGATGAACGCTCCTACTTAATCAAACCGACAAATGAGTCTTAGCTCCTAGATTGAGGCATTTGGAAACCAAGTGGTCCCTGAAATAAGATGAAACCCCACACTTAAATCGCATGGAAATATAAACTATCGTCTCTTTTAAACTAGTACAAGAGGAAGCAATTCTTAGCAAACTTGCGGAATGAGAAAACTTCAAACTTTGGGAGAATGACGCTCTTCCCTTTCCCACTTACTATAATACTTGGAAAATTTTTAAAGCTTAAATAGGGCACTCTCTCGGGGCTAAAAATACTTAGATATGGGGGGATATGGTCAAGGTCTCAATCTAGGCCACGACGAACCTCCACCAACCACCACCCATGCAAGTTTAACAATTTAATTTTCAAACTTTTCCCGGCACTTTCTGAGAAACCCACATCAAAACTTCATTTCTTGCACCAAGTTTAGAGAGGTCAGGAAAGGCAAGATAGACCACATTCTGTCAACTTTGGGTCACAAAAGATACCCCAAGCAAAGCGAGTTATCTATCCTCAAATCTCTTAAAAACTAGTTTCTAAAGTACTAGAAAAATAAGAGAACGCGAGAGTGCAACTTAAACGCAGAAATTCAAAAATCCTATTCCAGGACTCGATCACCACACCAAACTCTCCAAGAATTCAAAACCTCAAAATGATTCGACAGAATTTGAAGCAGCAAGATGAGTCAAAGGCTTTCAGAAGCAAGCACCAATCAACTAAAAAAGGAGAAAATTTTCAAAATTTACTCAAAAAAATCGGGAAGCAGTGAAAGAACGACAAAACAAAACGTAATCACCACCCGAAGCAAAGAAGAAAAGTAGAGAAACAAAAGCAGAAACAAAGGTTAAACTGGGAAAACCTCCTAACTAAATCAGCAATCCCCCCACACTTGGATATTGCAATTTACTCATTGCGAGGCAAGGATTCGGATAAAGAAAGGGAAGACGTTACCGTAGGTAAAAAGAAGCTAGAGAGACGAGCTCCGGTCAAGTAGCCTATTCAGGACGAGGACCTGAATCAAGGGTACCTGTAGAAAAACAGAAAAAAGAAACCACAAATGAAGACATACCACACAACACATATTTATAGGAATTGAAACTGAAAAGTAGAGAAGCAGACATAAACTGAAAAGTCACAAACTACAACCTAATATCCGATAGAGAGTGTCATGCAGGGGAGAATTTAGCAACCTAACAAGCTAGGAAGCCAAAGCATGCACTCACAAATTTTAAAGAGAACAAAATTTAAAAGATACGCTCACGGTGCCTTCTGAGAGCGCTCTTTCTTTTACGTCTTTTGAGATAGACGACACCTGGGTTATGTAAATTAACTTAAAGCTTCATTGCTTCCCATTGGCTTCTTCACGTTTGGCATTTGAGAGCCATATAGCATAATGAGATAATGATGGAATGGCTTGCGGAGGATGGTGGGGATCCTTCTTCCTCCATTTACCAATCTTCTCACTTTGCCCGTAGGAGGTCGAAGAGGGAACAAGACAAACGGAGCATCGTCTCTGATAGACTCCTTCATCTCCAAGCTTGAGACATACACTATAAGAAAAGGTCATCCTTGATGAGCCCTAGCCGCAATTGATAAATCTACTGAAGAACTACCGACTTGGAAAGCTCATTGCCTCGACAAGAAAGACAACAAGCTTAGGGGCAATTGACGGGCCCTAGCCACTTGAGCCCAAACTACAACTAAACTAAATAAGGCCCAACTTAAGGCTTAATAGGGTTGGGCTCTAAGAACTAATCTCAACCGTTGATTATATCCAACGATGACTGCTTCTCCTAAGGTACTATAAATACTAAGCTCCCTCCAACATAAGAGGGGGCTTTCCCTTCTCTCCACTTTCTCTCTCTACATGGATCCAGGCTATCAGATCTTGACTATTGTATCCAGACTATTGGATTCAGAATATTGAATCCAGACTATTGGATTCAGACTATCGGATATTGACTATCATATTCTGACTATTGGCTTCCCGAAGATCAGCCTACCAGACTATTGGCAATCAGCTCCAGACTATTGGACACCTCTCAAACTATCAAATATCTGCTAGACTATTAGGCAACATGCCAACGAGCCTCTCAACGATCATCACTGAGGTTTGTTATACTCCTTACCTCATTCTCCTTATCTTGTATACTTTAGAATACTCAGACTATGGTGACTCATACACATTTACCCGGCATCAACCGAGATCCTATCGAGGTTGCCCGGCTGCAGGTTGTCAATCGGAACCAATGGTCAAAGCCTACACAAATACTATTGTACCCCCATCGAACGGGATGGAACAATCCTAACGCTGGATTTTTATTGATTCTAACAGTGGATAAGTCACTGTTAGAAATCCTAACGGTGGTTTCCTGCCCGCTATTAGGTTTAGTAACGTAAGCTGAGCTAACAATGGATAAGCGGCCGCCGTTAACTTTCACTATTAAAAATCCTAACTACGGATATATCCGCTGTTAGGTTTGCGTTCAGATTATAAAAAAACTGCTCCAGGGAGCAGGTTTCTGATCTTGTTCTTCCTCTTCTTGATCCTTCTTCCTTATTCTCCTTCTTCTTTTCTTTCACTCTTTTTCTTCTTTCCTCTCCTTCCTTCTTCTTCTTCTTTCTTCTCCTTCCTTCTTCTTCATCTTTCTTTATTCCTGATCTAGCTAGACTCTCTATTCTCCTTCTTGATTATGTGTTCTTCTTCTTGTTTCTTCTTTTTTCTTCTTCTTCTTCTTCTTCTTTCTCTATTCTTCTCCTTCTTCTTCATCAAACCCTAACAATAAACCCTAATTAAGACTCTAACAATAAATAAGAAAGAGAAGAGGAAAATAAGGAAGAGAAGAGAAAAATTCGGAAGAGAAGAGAAAAATTCGGAAGAGAAGATCATTGGTTGGGGTTGGGCACACGGATTACCATATCAACAAAACCTAACAGCGGAAAACCTAACATCAATTTATTTCCATTGTTAGGTTTCCTCCCAAAATTTCAATTTCCCGCTAAGGTGGGATATTTTGGCGCCCCCTAAATTGAATTGCTGGCAGTGGTTGGCTTTCCGCTGTTAGACTGTGATTCTAACAACAGATTTATGTCTTCCATTAGGAAATTGATGTTAAAATGCCATTTTCTTGTACTGAGAGTTTGGGATGTCTTCTGGGTTGTGTTGTGGCGGCTCCTCAATCTTGCTTGTGGAGTTCCACTCATCAATCTCTTGGCAAATGAACTTCATCACAAGACACGATTCTTGAAGAGTCTCAATTCGCCTTGGGAGAATCGCCATCGAAGAGCTTCTCTTAATGGTGATGTGCTCTAGGGTTTCCACCACCTTACTCGGGTGAGCTACCTCTTCCTTGAGACACCATCCTACTTAGTCTATCACTGCCTTCCCCACCGCAATGCCTTCACCCGCCTCTCGAGCTTGAAGAGCTTTTGCTTCATTCAACCAAATTAAGAACTCTATCTTCCGGGGTAAGCTCTTCCCACTTTTGAGAGGTCAATCTATCTTGAATGGTGGGGGTGTTGGTTCGACCACGTTTTATACCCAGCCTCTTGAACTAGCCGAGCCTCAAATCCGTTCAACATTGCAATAAACTCAATGTATTTGGGGGTAAGCTCTGCCAACTCTTGAGGAGTCCACTTGGCCGATTTATAGGATGGTGTAGGATGAAGATCCTCTTTCCAAGAAAATGGTGACTTGTACTCATCATGACTCCACCACAGATTGCCACTTCTATAGTCCTGCATGGTAAAATCCAAAGAGAAACTATCAAAATAGGCACTGCTAAAAAAAGACAACGAAGAAAGGCATAGAAAAAATATACAAAACATTCACAAAATAAAGAAATAAAAAAACAAACATGCAAGCACGATGAGCAAAAACTTAAAGCGAGGTAGAAGAAAGTAAAGATTGTAATCATTTCACACTTCAAAGAATGGTCCCGGCAATGGAACCAAAATTTGATCGGGATGGAAGGGTGACTGATGACGTAAGATTTACCGCATTTATCTTGCCACATTTGAACGACATTCCCCATGTTTGACTCTAAATTGTGATGAACTTGAATGATTTTTATGTAAAATATGTTTTATTCCCCGTTGGCCATCTTGTGGGTCGTTTGATGTGTTTTCGAGTTATTTTGATGAGATTTCAGGATTTCACATCGTAGAGGACTTTTCTACGAGCTCGGCGATTCAAACGGGATCAATTCGGAGCACAAATGAGGTTGGAATTGCCGAAAGAAGCTTGGAGCTGCACTCAGCTCCAAAAAGTGCGCAATTTGCTACCAAATGTGCGCTGACGCACTTTTCGAAGAGCCAGGCGCACTTTGGTAATAGCGTTCGGCGGAATTTTAAGCATATTCCAAAAGTGCGCCTTTTAGGGGCCGAAGTACGCCGACGCACTTTTTGACCCCGCCAGACGCGATTGAGCGAGGATTAGCGAGGATTGACTCAGGAGTTTCAAGGATTCATGAAGATTAGGTTTTCTCGGAGTAAGATGTCTTCTTCTCCGGTTTTCTTCTTCTTTGTTTCTGCGATTCCTTCTGTAATGATGTCGAGCTAAACTTCTAGGGTTGTTTAGATTAGATGAAGTGCTAGATAAGATTTTGTATGGATGATTTCGGGTTTCTAACCCGTTTATGTTAATCGATGATATTTCAAGCTTAGATGCGATTTCTCCTAAACCCTAATTTAAGCTTCTTGATTCTAGCAACTTGATCAATTGTTAGTTTCTGAGTTTATCTTTGAATTGTGGGTCTGACCATGAACGCACTTCATTCTAGAGTTTAGAGGTCGTTAGGTTCTCCAATAGCTTGACCATAGGATTGTCAGAACCTAATCTCTTTGCATGATTTTGTGGCATTTCTCTGTTCTTGATCGTTCTTGAATTCTTGCAATTTAGCTTGACCATAGGAGCTTGTAGGGTTGATAGAATAGAATCTCTACGGCCTGACCATGGAGTAGAGATTACAAAAGGAATTGTTGAGTGGTCTAGTCTGTTGAATTTCTTCGATTGCATAGTTTCATCCATCTAAACCGAACTAGCATGGATTCGAGTCTGAACAACTGCCTTAGTCTAAACTCAAAACCCCAATCTGCTTTACTTGCTTTGTTTGATTCATTTGCATTATTAGTTTCTTAGTTCACAAAACCAATTCTCAAACCAAATCGAAACCTGATTAGCTTTAATTCACAATTCTGAGTAATAGAGAAAGAGTTGGGAAATAACGATCTCGCTAGAGCGATCTAGTGAGTAAAACTAGTGTGCATTAATTTGCGCACCAAGTTTTTGGCGCCGTTGCCGGGGACCTTTTCATTTTCTAGGAAAGGCATTGTGCGTTTTAAGCTTTTCATTCGCTCTTTTATCATTTCTTATCTCCCACAGTTTTATACTACTTGGTATTTCTTGTTTTTGGCGTTTCAGGCAAGATTGCAGGTTCAGAGGAAAAACGGGCTAGTAAGCGCATAGCTGAAAAGGGTAGAGTCTTCTACACTCACTTCGGCACTACTCTGGTACCTCCCCCTCCCGCCAAGACACCTAAAGCAAGGAAGAACCTCTTCACATCTTCATCTACATCTTCGCCATCTCCATCCACCATTGCTACTACAGACCCTCCCACAGATCCGCCTGAGATAGAAATTATGGCGGAGATGACATTGAAGGATTATGATCGACCAACCATAGATGGGACAGCTTCGTGCATTCAGATTCCCAACACGGGAACTCAGAATCTGCACATCCCATCTCACTTGATCAACATGATTCAAGAAAACGGGAACACTTTCTCTGGCGGTGTCAATGAGGACCCGAATGCTCATGTGAGAAACTTCTTAAGACTAGCTCATACAGTCTCCAACAATGAAGCAGATCATAGTGCAGTCAAGCTTCAGCTTTTTCCTTTTACTCTGAAGGGTCAAGCAGAACTGTGGCTGTATGATCATCAGGCGAATCACTCACCACTTGGGATGGTCTGGCTAGAGCCTTCCTGGAAGAGTATTTCTCCCCTTTTAGAACAGATGCACACAGAGTGCAGGTAGCAGGTTTCGAGAGTGGTTCGGAGGAGAACTTTTATGAGGCCTGGCAGAGATTTCAAGGGCTTCTCCGGGCCTGTCCTCACCATGGATGGGATGACTATAACAAGATCTCTACATTCCTCCAAGGGCTAGACTATGAGAAGAGAAAGGATTTCTCCCTGCAGCTGAACATGGATTTAACCGACATGACCGCACCCGCGGCCTTAGAAGCTTGCAAGAGTTTTTCCATGAAAATCAAATCTCTCATGCAAGCTAACCCATGGGAGATTGACGCCAGACATCCAGAGAGAAGAAGAGATTCTCTACTAATTCATCATACCCTGTTCTTACAGTTTCTGCACCAGTGGATATTGTTAGAAGTCAGTTGGAGCTGGATAACTCGACTCTGGAGATGGAAGTACAGAGACTAAAGCACGAGTTGGGAAAAGCTCAGATGATTCCCAAACCAGCTGTTCCTACAGCCCCACCACCAGGTTTCAAGCTACTTCCTAGAGGCAATCCTTCCTTAGTCTCTACGGCAGAGACTATAGCAGCAGTCACCGCCCCTTGTTCAAACTGTGGTGGTCCAGATCATACAGCAGAGAGTTGTACTTAGAAGTTTGAGGGTAACCCAGACCAACAACAAGAGGAGGTTGATTATATTGGTGGATAGAACCAAGGGAATTTCCAAAACCAGAACACCAATTTCAGAAATTCCAATGGTTACCAAAATCAAAACTCCTAATGGCAGAGCAGAGGGAACTGGAATAACAACCAGAATCATAATTAGTTTAACAGAGGAAATCAAGGGGGTTACCAAAGAAATAATGGGAATCAAAATCAGAATTCCCAATGGCAGAACAGAGGAAGCTGGAATAACAATCAGAACCAGAATCAGAATCAGAACAACAATAGTGGTTCGAGCTCTTCCACGCCTAAGTCCTATTCCGATATCATGTTGGAAAAGATTCTTGCTGAAACTCAATCAAACAAGAAGGACATCTCACACACCAACTCTTCTCTCCAGAAGCTTGTGAATCAGGTGGCAGGAATCACAAATCTTCTTAAGGAGAAGGGTATTGGGTCTCTACCTTGCACCACCCTCCCTAATCCTAATCGGGATGAACATTTGGGAGCTGTGGAAACCAGGAGCGGGAAGAAGCTGGCAGATATTCACATGAAGCAAGTGCCGACTCTTATTCCTCCTCCTCATCTCATTGAAGAAGAGAACGAGGCGGAAGAGGAACAGATTCAGCAGCCGGAGGAGGAAAATACACCGGTTATTCCCTCATCTCCAATACCGGTGGCCAACCCTTACAAGCCGCGGGCACCTTATCCTGCCAGGCTTAATAAGGATCTCTACGATGCTCAATACCAGCTATTCCTGAAGTTGCTGAATAGGGTTCATGTTGAAATGTCGATGAAGGAGATGATTGTGATGATGCCGAAGTTTGCCAAGTACATGAAGATGCTAGCCACCAACAAGGTGAAGTTGCAAGAACTTTTAGCTCTCACGGAGGAAGAGCAAGCGAACTTCCAGGAGCTATTTGAAGACTTGGAGCTTAATGAGGAGGTATCTACCATTGTGCTATACAAGCTTCCTATTAAGCGCCGCGATCCAGGTTCTTTCACTCTACCTTGTCGCATTGGTACTTTTCGTGTTGGACGTAGAGGTGTTGACGAACCGAGCCGAGCCAAATTTTACTGTGTTCAAGCTTGGTTCGTTACTTTTTAGACGAGCTCGAGCTCGAACTCGAGGTAGAATTTTTAAGCTCGTGACGAGCTTGAGCTTACTCGAGCCTGGCTCATTAACTACACTTAACGAGCCAAACTCGAGTCCAAGTCCAACTTAGGTCATTAAAACCACTTGATGCGTCCAATTTTAGCACAATTTGAAGTTTGTGCGACAAAAACATCAATGAGTCAAGCTAAAAAACAAGTTATCCTAAAATTTACAAGTTGTTATTGAATATGACAAACCACGTATTTCATTATTGAGTTTATATTAAGTCATATAGTGGAGTTAGTATTCGAGTTGGCTCTCGAGCTCGAGCTCGAGCCAGCTCGCGATCCTATCGAGCCGAACATGCCCTGGCTCAAGCTTGGCTCATTTAAAATCGAGCCGAGTCACGAGCGAGCTTTTCTCGAGCCGAACGCCGAGCCGATCGTGAGCGGCTTGGTTCGTTAACAGCCCTTGTTGGACGTGGTTTAGCAGATCTAGGAGCTAGCATCAATGTCATGTCATATAGCTTAGCTTCTGATATAGGAATGCTTGATTTTAAACCAACTCGCATGAACGTTAGGTTAGCTGATAAATCCTCAACTGTGCCTAGGGGAATTTTAGAAGATGTTCTACTTGAGATTGGTCCATTCAAGTTTCCTACTGATTTTGTCGTGATTGATGCCCATGCTGATATGCCTTTGATTCTCGGTCGTCCATTCTTGTTTTCATCCGGTTCTCTAATAGACGTGCCGGGAGGCACTATAACTCTTAGGGTAGGGAAAGACCATGCCACATTTCGATTAGATAATAACATTCAATTTCCTCACCACTATGACGATTTGTGTGCTATAGAGGAAACTGTAATTGTGCTTTCTACCTCTGTTTTTACTAACCTAGTGGGTGAAGACTCGCTAGAGAAGTGTATTGTTTTTGGTCAGTTTGTTGATGCAAGAGCAATCCGGGATGAACAGGTGGCATCTATGAGCATCTATGAAGAAGAGGAATATGAGGACCAGGTTCACTACAAGAAAAAGGGACATTAGTCACGGTTTTTAGCACTTTTAGTCACTGTAAAAATCGTGACTAAAAATTTTAGTCACGGTTTAGTGAACCGTGACTAAAATGACCATTTTTTGTCATGGTTTCTACTGAAACCGTGACTAAATTTTCTGTCATGATTTCTATTGAAACCGTGACTGAATTTAGTCACGGTTTCAGTTGAAATCGTGACTGATTTTATTTGGTTTCAGCAGTTTTAGCCATTTTCAGCAGTTTCGACGGAAATTGGGTTTTTAACCCAATTTCTAGTAGAGAGGAAACACACTTCATTTTCTGCAATTCTCCACTTTCTCTCTGACGAACCAGACACTCTCGGAGGTGAAGGCGGAGCCTTGGAGATGCGATTGAGCGAGGATTAGCGAGGATTGACTCAGGAGTTTCAAGGATTCATCAAGATTAGATTTTCTCGGTGTAAGATGTCTTCTTCTCTGATTTTCTTCTTCTTTGTTTCTGCGATTCCTTCTGTAACGATGTCGAGCTAAACTTCTAGGGTTGTCTAGATTAGATGAAGCGCTAGATAGGATTTTGTATGGATGATTTCGGGTTTCTAACCCGTTTATGTTAATCGATGATATTTCAGACTTAGATGCGATTTCTCCTAAATCCTAATTTAAGCTTCTTGATTCTGGCAACTTGATCAATTGTTAGTTTCCGAGTTTATCTTTGAATTGTGGGTCTGACCATGAACGCACTTCATTCTAGAGTTTAGGAGGTCGTTAGGTTCTCCAATAGCTTGACCATAGGATTGTCAGAACCTAATCTCTTTGCATGATTTTGTGGCATTTCTCTGTTCTTGATCGTTCTTGAATTCTTGCAAGTTAGCTTGACCATAAGAGCTTGTAGGTTTGATAGGATAGAATCGCTACGGCCTGACCATGGAGTAGAGATTACAAAAGGAATTGTCGGGTCGTCTAGTCTGTTGAATTTATTCGATTGCATAGTTTCAGCCATCTAAACCGAACTAGCGTGGATTCGAGTCTGAACAACCGCCTTAGTCTAAACTCAAAACCCCAATCTGCTTTACTTGCTTTGTTTGATTCATTTGCATTATTAGTTTCTTAGTTCACAAAACCAATTCTCAAACCAAATCGAACCCGATTAGCTTTAATTCACATTTCTGAGTAATAGAGAAAGAGAGACCCTTGTGAAATAACGATCTCGCTAGAGCGATCTAGTGAGTAAAACTAGTGTGCATTAATTTGCGCACCAGTGATGGTCCCCTCAATGAATTTTACTCAGATTGGAAGGGTACTATCAACGGGGTGGAACAACGGTAGAACAACAACAACTCAACAAACAAGACTCAAACATCAACTTAAAGAGACAAATCAATAAGGACTCAAAGAACATGAAAAATGAGAGAAAAACACAAGATGCAACACACAACGCAATCAACAAAGGAAGATTCACAGGAAAGAAACGGTGGGGGTATTAGGGGGTTATCAATAGGCTTGGGGGCCACTAGGATGGGGGAAACCGAGTTATCTGGGGATTTTTTACAATACTTTACACAATTCTGGTCCCTAAAACACCTCAAAGAATGTTAACATTGGACACTCTAATGAGCTCCTAGTCTCAAATACACAAAGAAAGACAAGTAAACCACTCTCACATGGCGAACTTGGAAAAAGAATTATGCATGCCACGTGTTCAATGAAATGCCTAAGTGAGAAAATCATAAAGGGAGGACCAAACATCAAGATACTACTCTCACTTAGCACAATTAGATCAGTACACAAACCACTATCTCTGGTCCTAACAAGTATCAAACGAGCTAGGTACCAGTAAATCAGACAACAAGGAAACAAAGGTGCATATCTCACAATCAACACCCCAAGAACAATAAGAGATTAAAATTGGAACAAGAGAACTTGCACAAACATAGAAGAGTTTTGGTCTTTCATACACAACCCCATCCACTCAATTACACCCCATGGTTGCCCTTACACCCATTGAATCACCCCTTACCCCGACCCTAGGTCTAGTGTGCCATGGAAGAGAGAAGAAAACAACTACTCATAAACAAGAAACTAGGAGAGAATGACATTCTTAACTCTTGAATGCTCTTGGGATGGATGGAGACCTTGGGGAATGGTCTTGGGGACGGTGGAGACCTTCTTCCTTCGTCAAGAAGCCTTGAAGACGCCAAAAAGTTGAAGTCCCTTCGAAAAGAGCTGAAGTCATGCTTATATAGTGTTGTCATCCAGGGGTGCGGGAACTGGGATTCCATGGGCACGGAGGTCAGGACCGCCGGCGAAAGGGGCCTCAAACACCAACTTCACCCAAAACTCTCGGCGATGACCATGCATAATTAATGTGCGGCTGCGGGGTTTGATGGAGCGCTCCTTGAAACTCTTCCTGGTGCCAACTTCACACGATCACTTTAGGAGCTTCAGACCTCCAAATGAGGCACCGTTTGAATCAGGTGAAAGGTCTCGCCAGTATCTCTACATCAAATATTGTGTGTGTCATGATCATGCCAGGATTTTCTATCAATAGGAAATTTTATTCACCAAATGAACTAAATTAGGAGGCCTAATTGGGAAGAATCGGGTTACGAATCTCAATAGCAAAATGAGACAAAATAACTTGGACTCTTGTTTCATCATCTCCCTCAGATTTGAGGTGTCCGAGTCTACTCGAGCCAAGAAAATAGGCTACAACGGAAGAAAAAAAGTAAAACATCTATTATCTTCCATACTTCATCTTGCACTCAACCTCAAATTTATTTCTTTCAATCAAACTCCTAGCCATCATACTCGTCTCTCCTGCATTTTCCTACAGCGTTCGTACGAAATATTGTTGACACTACAAGAAAACGACATCCTAACAGTGGATTTTTATTACTTCTAACAGCGGATAGGCCACTATTAGGAATCCTAACGGCGGTTGCATATCCACTGTTAGGTTCACTAACGTAAGCTGAGCTAACAGCAAATAAGCTAACCGCCGTTAAACCTAACAACGGTTCAGTATCCGCTGTTAGGTCTAATAGTGTTTAAAATCCGCTGTTAGAATTATGATCAAATGATAAACAAATGCAGATTTCTGCATCTTCTTCTTCTTTCTTCTTCCTTCTTCTTCTCATCCTTCTTTATTATTCTTCTTCTTCCTTCTCCTTCTTCTTTCTTTCTTCTTCCTTTTTTCTTCTTATTCATCTTTCTCTATTCCAGATCTAAATTCTATATTCTCTTTTTTTTTTCTTCTTCTTTATTCTGTGTTTTTTTGCTTCTTCTTGTTTCTTCTTTGTTCTTCCTTCTTATTCTTCTTTCTCCTTTTCCTTCCTTCTTCTTCCTCTTCTTATTTCTTCTGCTTTTTTCTATTTTTTCTTCCATGGATTGCCACAAATAAAAAATAAACCCTAAGAAAACTAATTAATGGATTGCCACAAATTAAAAGAAAAGAAGAAAGGAAAGAAATAGGTCATTGGTTGGGGCTGGACACACGGATTGCCACATCATCAAACTCTAACAGTGGATTAAATCTGTTGTTAGGTTTCCCCCAAAAATTTCAAATTCTCGCGAAGGTGGGATATTTTGGTGCGCACCTGAATCCAATTGCTAGCAGCGAAAATTTAACAGCGGATTTTTATAAATCTGCTGTTAAACAGTATTATATAACAGCGGATTTTTGTTCGCCGTTAGAAATTCGATGTTAAAGTGTAATTTTCTTGTAGTGTGATCATTGCTCCCCAGAGTAGCCTCCCTTTTGGATTTGAGCCCGACTTCATGTTGGCTTTTAGAATGTTACTCTACCAGATACTCTCCCTCCAATTCCAAACTTTACTGCCTCTAGCCACTTCTTATATATAACTGCACTCATGGAATAAATGCTTCATCTCATCCACCCCTTAGCAAAAATAACACTTCATGTCCATTGTCATTCCCTATTGTGCCATTTCCATTTTACAGGTGAATCTTCCTTTCATTACAATCTAGAGGATGAAAGCATGTTTAGGTATGACACGCTTCCCCCACACCAATGGATACCAACTAACCGTATTGCTTTTCTATATAGGATGGTCTCCCAAACTCTAGTAACTGAGTATTTTGACATTTGAGTTCCATCCCTATTCACTTGCTTATTCAGAATAGTTATATAGGGCATCATGTATTGCCTTACCTTCAGTAATCTTCTCTAAACCTAGGAATGATAGGGGAGACTTTTACACTCCCAAATATCCCCTTTCTTGAATCTATACATGTGAACCCATGCCACCCATATGGAACCTTCTTGGGAAATAATGCTCCAAATATGCCTTCCTATACAGGCATCATTCCAGCTATGGAGATCCTTCATCCCAAGCCACCCTCATCTTTTGGTTTAGCAGCTTCTTTCCATGAAACGTTAGCTTTCTTCCTACTCCCTTCACCCACCTTTCATATGAAATCGCTGCATTTCTTCTCAACCTATTTAATAACAATTTTAGGCCAAGGAAAAGTCGGCATCCAGTGTTGGCTTAGAGAAGTAATTAAGCACTGTGTTTACTAGGAGCTGTTTGTCAACATAGCTCAGCGTCCTAACATTCCAGCCACGTATCTTCTTGATGATTCGTTCAACCAATATATCACAATCCTTAATATTCAATTTACCTGATATTAACGACACACCTAGATATCAAACAGGTAAACGACCCTCTTTGAAAGAAGTAGCACTAATGATTGCATCCTTGACATTGTTAGACACAGTAGTGGAGTAGAAAATATCAGATTTATCTGGGTTTATACTTATCTCTATTATCTCATAAAACATGCTCAGCACATCCTTAATCCCTTTAACCCCATCTAGAGTTCCATTGGTGAAAACCATGTGATCATCCACAAAACTCAGATGTACAATATCCATTTTTTACACTTAGGATGATATGGAATTAGACCTTTACCTGCAGCTCTATGCAACAATCAGTGTAACACTTCCATGGTGATAACAAAGAGGACAGGGGACAAAGGTGTTGGGAATTTGAGGTGTGAATGAAGGAATGAGCTAAGGGGTATTTAATACCACATAGCTCATTGATGATTCGAAATATGTCATGTTTCATTCCCTATAATTGATACATAATTGTGTGGTATTTGAATGTTAATGTTGTCTTTTGAATGGTTTTGATCAGTTAAATGAATACTCATCTTAATTAGCCTCTTGGGATCCTCGTGGTCCATTTTCACGTTTTCTAATGCATTTTTATGAGTTTTCAGGTATCATGTCATGAAATTCCCCAGAATATATCCCTGACTATTGAAATATTTGATGTTTGGGGGATTGACTTCATTTGACCTTTCACATCCTCCAACAGCAATAAGTACATTCTTGTCGACGTTGATTAAGTATCTAAGTGGGCCGAGGCGCAAGCCTTACCTACGAAGGATTCGAGAGTGGTGGCAAAGTTTCTTCAACGCCTATTCACGCGTTTTGGTGCACCATGCTTCAACATTAGTGATAGAGGCACCCACTTCCATGGACACTTCGATCGGGTGTGCAAACGCTTCAGCGTCACCCATAGAATGTCCACCGCTTACCATCCTCAGGAAAACGGTCAAGGAAGTGACAAACCATGAGCATTAGAGGATTCTTGATAGGACAGTTGGCTGGTCTTACAAGGACTGGTCATCTAAGCTCGATGAGGCCTTATGGCGTATCGAACTGTGTTCAAGACTCCTATTGGCACCACGCCGTATCGACTGGTTTATGGCATGCATGTCATCTGCCGGTCGAGCTTCAGCACAAGGCGTTTTGGGCTTCTAAAGATCTGAACATGCGTTATGAGACTGTAGGGGATGAAAGACTTATGCATATTAACGAGATCGAAGAACACCGCCTCCATGCATATGAAAGCTGTAAGCTTTACAAGGAGCCTACCAAGCGTATTCACGACTCTCACCTAGCGGAACACAAGCAATTTTATCCTGGTGATGAAGTTTTGCTCTATATCTTGAAGCTCTTCCCGGGAAAGCTGAAAACCCGGTGGCTCGGAACCTTCATGATGGTTAGGTAGACACCACTTGAAGCTATAGAAATCAAAGGCACCGATCAAGAGTCATTCACGGTAAATGGTCATCGCCTCAAGAAGTACCTCCAATGTCTCTCCATTGCACATGTTAACGTTCATTTCATCACACCACCTTCTTGACCTCTAACCATGTATTGTCCGGCTCAAGGACGTTAAACAAGAGCGCTTCATGGGAGGCAACCCACAGTTGGAGTCAGTTTTAAGTCTGTTGAATCAGTTCTTTGTGTTTCGAGTCGGTTTCGGGGGGAGCCAAAAGTGTCATTTTCTTGTTTTTATTTATCCTAGTGTGCAGCTTGAGTTCTCGGTGATTTTCAAATATATTTGAGTTTCTGATTTTTGTTGATTTTGTAGTGTTCCTTCAAATTTTGGGCCGTTAGTTTTTGTTTCAAAATTAATTGTGTGCCCGGTTCCTAGGTCCTTGCCGAAATTCTCTAGGTTCTCGACGAGAAAGTTGTTGTTTTTCCTCCAAATTTGTGTCGCCCTAAATTTTTATTTTTTCTTGAAGAGGTTCTCACCAAAAACCTTGAAGATTCTCGGCGAGAAGGTGACCAAATTTTTAGTGATTTTGTGTCGCCGGGTAAATTTTAAAGTTTTTGAAGAGGTTCTCGCCGAGAACCTTCAAGTTTTCGGCGAGAAGGTTGGTCTTTTAAATGCTAGTTTGTGTCATCCAGTTTTTTTTTAATTATTTTGAATAGGTTCTTGCCAAGAATCTAAATGTTTTCGTTGAGAACTTGGGGGTATATTTCTGAATCTACCCTTTTTTTAGTGCCTTATCTGGAAAAAAAACAACCCCCCCAAAAAAAAAACTCCTCGCCAAAAACACCAATCCCCCCTCTCACTGTCGCCGACCCCTGCCTAATACCGACCATCGCCACCACCCTCGCCGCCGACCGCCACCAACGGTCCGTCCCCCATCACAAACCGACCCCCCAAGCTTTGAATCGCTCGAATTGGAGCTCTATAGCTTCGGTTCCACATGAAAGAGTCGTTCCAAGTTTTTTTAGTTTTTGTGCGTTTCCGTCGATTGCTGGCCAATATGTCTTCAAGGTTAGTTGTTGGGGTTTTCAATACGAACCTAGGGGTATATAGCTTGCTTCCTTTCGGTTGACTTTTTGACTTACCTCATTTTGCGTGCCTGTTGATTATGTGACAATCTTGCGAGTCTAATTTGATATTCATGATCCAGACCATGCTAGGAATGTTGTGCTATAATCTTGTGCCGTTTGGATATCGTTTGGCTCGTCGAATTACCGTTTATGTTGATTGTGTTGACTTTTGTTTCCGAACGGTTGACTTTGAGTTCTAGACATTCCATTGCTATGCCGTTAATTCCTGTGCATTCCTTGTGTTTAGTGGATGTTGTTGAATGATTTCCATGACTAATCCCCCACTCGGTTTTCCTCGATTTCTATCGAAGTCGAGTTTTTCGACTAAGTGTGGGTGAATGTCATTTTTTTGCTAACTTTGGCTTTATGATTCATCATCTTAGTAGGAACACATGTAAATTTAAAGCCACGGCCGCAGGATGCGAAAGAAGGGTCAAGGCTCGACATGAGAAGGGTTCAGGGTCATCATCTATCGTTCACGACCCCATGGAAAAGGTCTCGCTAAGTTACCTCAGCTCTACCTCAAGCGTTACGAGCACTTTAAAGACGTCTCGACAGCCCCTCTCGGGCATCTATCTTTGACACCTATTGTTGTGATCAACCCTGAGTGGCACGACAATGTCAGCACGACTCTCACAGCGATAGGACCACTTGACTTGACCATGATTGCCTCCACATACCCACTTGTCACCCTCCAGGAGTTCTGGAGCTCATTCCAGCTCGACACCCGGCCGTCCAAGCAATTCTGGAAGTGCATCTCCTTCCACCTTGGCGGCTTGTACCATGAGGTGTCCTATGATGAATTCTCCAATTTTCTTGGCATACACCCTGTACGCCGTTGAGGGGCCACGCACGGATGGGACAACAACATCTATACGTATGGTCGAGCCACCTTACCAGGCGTTGTGGCGCCATATCACCGGCTGACCGGATGCCGAGCTTAACAAGACTTACATAGGTCAGCTCACTCACCCCTTTTCCGTTTCTTGCATTATTTGTGGCGTTGGTCCTTGTGTTTTACTGCAGACCGTGGCAGGCACCACATGTCTTCTAAGGCCTCTTAGAAACTTGGCATACAATTATTCTCTTCTGAGCCTCTCCAACACGATCCTCAAATGCTCATCATGCTCCCTTTCCGTCTTAGAGTACACCAGAATATCATCAATGAATACAATGACGAACTTGTCTAGGTCTTCGTTGTAAACCTTGTTCATCATGGCCATAAACGCAACAAGAGCATTAGTTAAACCAAAAGGCATAACTAGAAATTCATAATGCCCATATCTTGTTCAGAAAGTTGTCTTGGGAATTGCTTCCTTAGCTACTTTCAATTGGTTATATCACGATCTCAAAACGATCTTTGAAAGACCGAAGCTCTTTGCAATTGATCAAATAGATCGTCAATCCTTGGAAGTCGATACTTGTTCTTAACACTAACCTGGTTAAGACGAGTGTGTAATCAATGCACATTCTCATGCTCTCATCCTTCTTCTTGACAAACAGAACCAGTGCTCCCCATGGAGACCACTTAGATGAATAAACCCTCTACCTATAAGCTCTTGCAACTGCTCCTATAACTCCTTTAATTCAGCCAACGCCATCCAGTAAGGCGCTACTGAGATAGGCACGGTACCAGGCACCAATTCTATGTCGAAGGCTACTTCCCATTCTGGCGGAACACTTGGCAAGTCCGTCAGAAAGATGTCTTGGAACTCCTGCACCACCCTTACTTCCTCCAACTTCAAAGGCAGCTCCATAATCACATGTGCCAGAAAGGCTTTGCATCCTTTCTGTAACAAGTTGTGAGCTTTCAAAGCCGACAAGAAAGGCAACTTACACTTCTCTTCTTGCTTCAACCCTTTCAATATCACTTCCTCCTTAGCACCACACAACAACTTAACTTCCTTCTTCCTGCAATCAACCACCGCTCTGTGCTTTTCTAGCAAATCCATACCCAGGATGAGATCATACTCATCGAAGGGTAACAACATCAAGTCAACTTTAAAGACCCTTCCCGCTATCTGTAATCCCAAACACATAAAGTCAGAGTCCACTATTAAAGTCCTCTGAACACCTTATCCAAATCACTAGGCCTAACCCTGAGAAAAACAACTACATTAGTGATATGATCCGCCAGTGCCGTCCTGATGCCATCCGGTACTCCTACACCCCACCAGGGTCACCTGGCCGAGATAAGACCCTAGGACCTCACAAAAGTCATATAGAGCCTAGGACAGGCCATCTTCAAGCCCTAAAGCCAAGGTACGCCCTGAAATTTTGACTAAGTCCTTCCCTTGCAGGTAGAAAGGCTCCACGAGATGGAATGCTATTCCAGGCCATGCTGCTGGCCAAGGGAATAAGCCCTAGCAAGGAAGAGAAACCTCAACCTGCCCCTAGCCTGACCTCCAAGAGCCCTGAAGAAGTTGGCCCCTTGAGTAACCCTTTTGAAGCATTTCTGGAGTACAGGAGGAGAAGAGCCCAAGAGTACCTAGCTGGAAAAGGAGGGCATCCAAGGACCAACCCCGAGCCGAGCCCTGAGAAGAATTGGAGCCCTTGGCTTCGAGGCATAACACCTGAGCTGACCCCAGCTCCTGAGAACTGTATCTGGAGCTACTTGAGGACCTGCCCGAAGCTTAAAGAAGAAGCCCTGAGCCGAAATGAAGAAACGTCAAGGAAGGTCCGGCCCCAAGCCTTAGATCGAGAGCCGGGCCGATCCGAGGGCTCTCACAAGGCCGGCCACCAAAAAGCCCGGCCCCCAGACCAGCCCGGAGCACCAGGCCCGCGACCGCCACCATGTACCAACTGGCCCGAGCAGCCCAACCGCGGCCGAATTAGGGTTTTTGACCTAATTTAGGTCTTTTATTATACTTTAAAGACTACAACTATTATTTTATGTTTTATTCACTTTTAGTAGGATTATTTAGGGGTTTTAGGATTCTTTTTAGGAATAGGACTCTTTATTTTATTATTATTTAGGAAGTAGTGTTTAGGGAGGAGAGCTTGTTCCCTCACCTATATATAGAGGCCGCCGACCACCCATTGTACTCAACGACTTTGATGAAATAAACAACCCCCTTTGAAAGAACTTTGTTCTGAAACCCTTATTGTATCTGCATGTTGCGATACTGAAGGATCGACTTATCATCAGGAGCATCCATCTCTTGGCGTGGCGTCTACGACTTGATACTTCTAGTTCCCAGCTGTTATATAGCTGACGGGTCAAAGTCCTCATCCGCCCCCGGTTCCCGACGGTTCTACCTCGTTGCACGGTGTCCAACTTGCGGTGTTCAAGGGTCGTCTGCCCACGGTTGCAGCGGTTCACATCAGTTGGTATCAGAACACGGTTCAGCTCACGGACCACAATCTATCCCAGTCTCCAGGTTCACCTGGATTCATATCCTTTTTATTGCTTTCTTAGAAAATAGATTCGAAAATTCCCTTCTATTTCAGTTCTTGTTTTCAATTTCGAGTTGTAAGAAAAAGAAACTAGAGCAAGGCCACCTTGCCACGTTATTTCCTTTCGTTATAAGTTTATTTCTAAGAAGAGGGGATAAAAAATTTGCTTCTGTTTGCTAGGACTAACCATGGCAGATTGGAGGCTTGCCAAGTTAGAAGCTAAGTTGGGGGATGCTTCCCGAGTCCTGCAACAGGTGCATGCCACCTTAGCCAGATTAGAGGAAGAAGCCGGCACAACCCGGCGCCCAGCCCCTGGCGCCGCCCGACCGGGCCCGACCAGCCTCGACACCCGACGGGAACCGACCAGACCTAGCACCCCAGCATTCAGCCCAGACACCGACCGACACGACCAGCGCCCAGCACCAGCGCCCTAGCGCCCAGCCCCGGCGCCCGAGCACCCAGCACCAGCGCCCGAGCGCTCAGCACCGGCGCCCCAGCGCCCAGCGTCCGAGCGCCCCGCCCCGGCGCCCCAGCGCCCAGCACCGGCGCGCCCGCGCCCAGCCCCGGCGCCCCCGCGCCCGATCCCGATGCTGCCCGACCTGTCCTCGACAGCTCCGACGCCCCTGTGCCCCGCCCCGACACTGCCCGGCCCGTCCCCGACAGCCTCGGCGCCCCGGCGCCCAGCCGCGATGCTGCTCGGCCTGTCCTCGACAGCCCCGGCGCCCCCGACGCTGCCTGGCCTGTCGTCGACAGCCCCGGTGTCCCACTGCCCGGCCACGGCGCGGCCTTGCTTGGCCCCAGCCCGACGCCCCCTCGACGCATCATTGCCCGACGTTCTGACGCGACCCTAGCCAGCCCCGACGTACCACTACCTGACCCTCCCGACGAGCACCTGCCCGACGTTCCCGTCACGCCGATGCCCGACGTTCCCGTCACGCCGATGCCCGACGCCACCAACCAACCGACGCCAGGCGGCCTCAGCCACCCCAACGCCGCCGCCGGCTCCCCACTGCCCGCCACCGCCGGCTCCCCACTGCCCGCCACCGCCGCCTTCCCACTAGCCGCCTCTGACTTTCCACTGCCCGCCACCGCCGGCTTCCCATTGCCCGCCGCCGCCGGCTCCCCACTGCCTGCCGCCGCCGGCTCCCCACTGCCCGACGCCGCCGCGCTACCCGACGTGCCCTGGCCTACCCCCGACGCCTCTGGCACCCCAGTGCCCCTGACTCGACGCCTCACCGACGGTCCCCTATGCACCTAGGATTCAATGGGAAATCACCTCCCGACAAATTTTGAGGGTTGCCCCGAGCGAAGAAGATCCGGATGCTGACCCGGATGTGGACATGAGTGAGGAACTCTCACCGAATACCTCCCCAACCCTTAACATTGTTGTTGATAGTTTTTCAGGAGAGGGAGCTATGGAGACTGATGGAGAAAGCACTGAAGGACCCGAGCTTTGGTCCGTTACTAACTCAAGTGCCACTCCTAGGTCTGAAGATGATATTGAATCTTCCCCGACCGTGTCCAATAAAATTGCTGAAGTTTGGCAGAGAGTGATGAGTGCTACACTACAACAAAAACCATCAATAGTCGGGGGCCACTTGTCGGGGGCCAAATGCCCTCGACAATTATAGTCGGTGGCTGGCCAACAATGGTCGGGGGCGTATAGCCCCCGACAAATATAGTCGGGGGCAATTTTGTCGGGGGCCTGGCCCCTGACTAATTGAGTGGTTTAGTCGGGGGCATGGCCCCCGACAATAAAGCCCCCGACTATTTTAGTCGGGAGCTGGCCCCCGACTAAATTAATTATTATATTACATATAGTATTTAGTCGGGGCCGGCTATGCCCCCACTAAATGAGTGTTTAGTAGGGGGCGCGGCCCCCGACAATAATGCCCTGACTATTTTTGTCGGGGGCTCTATTGCCGGGGGCCACGCCCCCGACTAAATTAATTATATAATATAATAATAATAAATTTAGTCGGGGGCGCGGCCCCCGACAATAATGCCCCTGACTATTTTAGTCGGGGGCTTTATTGTCGGGGGCCACGCCCCCGACTAAATACTATATGTAATATAATAATAATTAATTTTGTCGGGGGAAAGCCCCCGACTAAAATAGTCAGGGGCATTATTGTCGGGGGTCGTGCCCCCCCACTAAATGAGTGTTTAGTAGGGGGCGTGGCCCCCGAAAATAATGCCCCTGACTATTTTTGTCGGGGGCTTTATTGTCGGGGGCCACGCCCCCTACTAAACACTCATTTAGTGGGGGGCGCGGCCCCCGACAAAAATAATATTCCTCCTTAAATTTTCCCCATTCTCCCCACTCTCTTCATTCCTCCTCTCCCTCAACTCTCTTAATTTCTTAACTAAACAAATCCACCATCGCCGCCGCCGTCCTCCATCCGCCGCCGTCCACCATCCGCTGCCGTCCGCCATTCGCCGTCAGCCATTCGCTGTCGTCCGCCATCCACCGCCGCCAACACCACCACCACTATCCACCGCCGCCACCACTACAATCACCACTACCGCTGCCGCCACCACCACTACCACCACCGTCGCCATCGCCATCAACCACCACCGTCGCCGTCGCCATCGCCATCAACCACCTCCGTCACCGTCGCCATCAACCACCTACATCCACCACCACCACCACAATCCACCACTGCTGCCACTACCACTACAACCATCGTCGCCATCGACGTCCACCACCACCGTCGCCGTCGCCGTCTAAACGCCGTCTATAAATATATAAATATATAAATATTTATATATAAAAAATATATATATAAATATATATTTAATTTTGTCAGGGGCGTGGCCCCGACTAAATGCCCCCGACAAAAATAGGGGGGCCATTTAGTCGGGGCCACGCCCCCGACTAAATGGCCCCCCTATTTTTGTCAGGGGCTTGTCGGATTCCTTCGCCCCCAACAAAATATCCCTAGTCAGGGATACTTTAGTGGGTTGCAAGGCTGATTTTAGGGGGGGGGCAGCGCGCCCGACTAAATTAATTGGGGGGGGGGCATTGCTCCCCTCTATTTTCAGTTTCGCCCCCCCTAATTGATGTCTTTGTTGTAGTGCTAGGAGAAGGCCCGAGATGGATTTGGGGACAAATCCAAGGCAAGAAGAGAGGAATGATATGATCCGCCAGTGCCGTCCTGATGCCAATCGGTACTCCTACACCCCACCAGGGTCACCTGGCCGAGATAAGACCTTAGGACCTCACAAAAGGCATATAGAGCCTAGGACAGGCCATCTTCAAGCCCTAAAGCCAAGGTACGCCCTGAAATATCGACTAAGTCGTTCCCTTGCAGGTAGAAAGGCTCCACGAGATGGAATGCTATTTCCAGGCCATGCTGCTGGCCAAGGGAATAAGCCCTAGCAAGGAAGAGAAACCTCAACCTGCCCCTAGCCTGACCTCCAAGAGCCCTGAAGAAGTTGGCCGCTTGAGTAACCCTTTTGAAGCATTTCTGGAGTACAGGAGGAGAAGAGCCCAAGAGTACCTAGCTGGAAAAGGAGGGCATCTAAGGACCAACCCCGAGCCGAGCTCTGAGAAGAATTGGAGCCCTTGGCTTCGAGGCATAACACCTGAGCCGACCCCAGCTCCTGAGAACTATATCTGGAGTTACTTGAGGACCTGCCCGAAGCTTAAAGAAGAAGCCCTGAGCCGAAATGAAGAAACGTCAAGGAAGGTCCGGCCCCAAGCCTTAGATCGAGAGCCGGGCCGATCCGAGGGCTCTCACAAGGCCGGCCACCAAAAAGCCCGGCCCCCAGACCAGCCCAGAGCACCAGGCCCGCGACCGCCACCATGGCCCAACTGGCTCGAGCAGCCCAACTGCGACCGAATTAGGGTTTTTGACCTAATTTAGGTCCTTTATTATGCTTTAAAGACTACAACTATTATTTTATGTTTTATTCTTTTTTAGTAGGATTATTTAGGGGTTGTAAGATTCTTTTTAGGAATAGGACTCTTTATTTTATTATTATTTAGGAAGTAGTGTTTAGGGAGGAGAGCTTGTTCCCTCACCTATATATAGAAGCCGCCGGCCACCCATTGTACTCAACAACTTTGATGAAATAAACAACCCCCTTTGAAAGAACTTTGTTCTGAAACCCTTATTGTATCTGCATGTTGCGATACTGAAGGATCGACTTATCATCAAGAGCATCCATCTCTTGGCGTGGCGTCTACGACTTGATACTTCTGGTTCCCAGCTGTTATATAGCTGACGGATCGAAGTCCTCATCCGCCCCCGGTTCCCGACGGTTCTACCTCGTTGCACGGTGTCCAACTTGCGGTGTTCAAGGGTCGTCTGCTCACGGTTGTAGCGGTTCACATCAACTAGCAGATACAAAAGAGTGGGTAGAACCCGTATCAAATAAACATAAATTGAGTGCTCAAAGTGATAAACCATACTGTCACCGTGTATGGAGTTGCATATGCTTCAGATCTAGTCATAGCAAAGACCCTAGCTTCAACTTCCGTGTTTCCTCCCTGTTTTGACCTTTCTCCCAATGGTTGAATGTTGGCTCCAGTGGCCGGTCGTCTACCTCCCCTATAACCGCCTCTGTAGGCACCTCCAGCTGGAGTTATACTCTGCTGCACGGTTGCCTCTGATGTAGCTCCTCCATTACCTCCCATCCTCTTAGGGAAGTCCCTCTTGAAGTGATCAGGCTGGCCACACCAGAAGCACCCTCTAGTCAGGATCCGAAAACCACCAGGATGAGGTACGCCAGAATTGTTGCAAGGTGGACGCCAGCCACTTAGTGCACCAGCATTATATTACAAATTGCTCCACCATTCCTTGGAATCTCCTCTCAGAAGGAAGATGGCATAGTGCAACTTATGCTCCTCAGTAGCTTCCATGAATTTGAATGCATGCTCTAGAGTAACCACCCCAGGAATACTTGAGAATCCAAGGTATTCCCCTCGAATGTCACGCCTCCCTCTTAAGGAGTCGCTCAAAATCTAGTACCGGAGCAGGGGGATCAGCAACATGAGCATTCAAACTGCCAGTGATGGTGCTATCTTGATCACAACAGAAGATCAGAATGTTTAGCTACCCGACTTCAATTGACTCATTTTAAATCATTTAAGCTTCAAATCCTTTTGAAAATCCCACTTTCCCAAAACAGTTTTCACATAAGCAGCAAAAGCGGAAACTAGCTCTTGGAAAGTTTAGTGTTAACACGGAAGTGGAATAAAAACTCCCCCTATAAGGTTCATGGCACCTCGGAAAAGTAAGTAGCACCCCTATGCATCATAAAACAAACCAGTCTCTAATACCCATTGCAATACCCTACCCTACAAGACCAGGTTAAACCACTGGTTCAACTCATGCATTACTAATTCGGGTGTTACTAATTCAAACCAAGCATACATCACATACATTCATTTACATTACAAACCATAAAACAATAATTAAAATCAATAGAAAGGACAAACCGACAACATCCAATACCAATACATCCAATAAACCAATAACCAATGGAAATCAATAAGGACATCCAATAAATCCAATAGGTGATAAACTAGAAATAAAATCCCATAGTAACGGTCAAAACTGAAATGATGAAAAGCGGGTTTGAACGTCTTGGTTGTACCTAGCATGAATGGACTTGTCGGTCCGCTAATCAGTAACTCTCCTCGTAGCTCTCCTAGGTGGCATGGTGACCTGCACACCATACCCCATAACAAAGCCAGCAAAGAAACATAGAAAGAGGGGTCAGTGACATGAACTGAGTGTAACAGTAAAACCGATAATCCAGTAAGCTTAAAAGCAAGTAAAATAATAAGAGATCAGAACATTAGGTCAGTAGGTTGGTAGTCTGAGAAATCCCTATATGATCCATAAGGATCCCAATAGCCAGTACGGTCTAATGATCACATGTATGCCACAAGGGCTCTATAGATGGTCGTTAAGACCCCATTAACCAGTACATTTCCTAGGGGATTGGGCAATCCAATTATGGATCACCCGCCTTTACACCTGTTCCAAACCGTATGATCAGTCACCATGCACGTAATCTCTACCGATATCAACCAATAATAATTTATCATCTTATACCAGTATCACATAGCGTAATGTAAACCAGTAACACTAGAATTAGCATAAAAGCAAGGTATGGATCATTGCAGTAAAAGTAATAATTTCAGTGAAAAACTCACATAGTTTCCTTGCTTAAGTCTTGGTCTGAACGTCTGAGATAGACTTCCAAGTTTGAGCAATCTGCACTACAGCCTCCTACACAAGATTCCCAACAATCACATCCATCAAAACTGATCTAATTAGCTAAGAAAACAACAAAGCCCCAAACCACAAAACCGAAACTAAAAAGGCTGAAACGGAGAATCCGAGCTTAAACGATCGCTCTAGACTGATCTTTTAACCTTTCCTCAAGCTCTCTTGACAATCCGATGATCCTAGCTCTAGATGTGGCAAAACCTCTCCTTGAACCCTTCATGTTCGTCAAATATGATTGAGAGAAAAGAATGAGTTTATGTTTAAGACTTCTGACTATTGCCCGATGTTTCACTTAAATACTGAACATGTACAATGCCCATTACAGCACTCACAACGTCCGTTGTCTGTTACAGTATAACTGTAGTTGTCCATGTCACAACGCCCGTTGTCATTGCATGCTACAGTCGTTAGACAATGCACAACGCCCCTGCACTACAAGGAAAAGATAATTTAACAGTAGACGTTTAACAGCGGCTCTGATATGGATGCGGTTAAATTATAAAAACTGGGATATTTAACAACGGCCACTTAGCCGCTGTTAAATTATTACATATAACAGCGGCTAGTGGCCGCTATTAAATTATTTCACGCGGATCACTAATATCGACCGTCGGATCTAAACTAAAGAAACACAAATTCTCAAATCTAAACTGTCCAATTCTTTCTTCCACTCTTCTCCAATTTCGCGACTCCCTCCGTCGGAAACCTAAATCGAAGCCGCCACCAACCTCCTTCTTCCACTCTTCTCCTATTTCTTGAATCTCTTCGTCGGAAATCTAAATATCCAAGCCGCCATTCATCACCATCAACCTCTTCCGTGGACACTTCCATCGTCCCCATCAACCTTCATCTTCTCCGAAGACTCTTCCTTCCACTTCCACTTTCTGTCCAGACATTCGCCGTCGCCGCCGCATCTGGACTCTTCAATGGTGCTTCTTTCTGAATCATTTTTGGCGACGACTGCTTCATCCTAGATTCAGGAACCCACCGTAGGTAGGAGTCTCCGTCGCCGATGCATCATTCTCGACCGTCGCTGCTTCATCCTCGATTCAGGAACCCACCACCGACGACGCGTTCTGGAATCTGGATTGTCGCTGGAGCTCCGGCTATTAATTTAATTGGAGAACTAATTTAATAGCGGCCCATGACCGCTGTTAAAATATTCAGTTTAACCGCGGCCACTTTTTGTCGCTATTAATTGGTTTTTACATTGGCCAATTTAACAGCATCGTGTGGCCGCTGTTAAAGTTGTTTAGCAGCGGCCACGGCCGCTGTTAAATTGCATTTATGCTTCTGTTAAATAATCAGTTTCCTGTAGTCTTGTGTTCATCTAGTAGTAAGTTCTGCAGCAGTTGCTGCAACTCTCAGTAGACCAATCTGTTGAGCCAAATAAAGAAAGCCAGCAAATGGAAAACTCTAGGATCCAAAGACATTACTTCAGAAAAATGGAATCTTGACTATTATGGAAATAGCATATGGATTTCCATTTTCTCCTCTCTCCAACGGCTACATGATTTGCATATCTCTGCCTTCCTTGTTTCATTCAGCTAGAAAATTATATATAGCTTGCTTTGTCAAATTAGAAGGTTAAGCTTTTTGAGTTGAATTAGCAAAACAAAGAAAGCTTGAATCGGAGATATTATAAGCTGCTGGATTACGAGATATATAGGTGGTGCAAGCGGGGAGCTAGCAAAGTGTTGTACGGGGAGTAAGCACACAGTCCATAGATTATCTATATCCTTGTTCTTGTTATTAGTCAATAAGAAAACAATCTCGAAGGAGTTCCTTCGAGCGGGGACATACATCAAAGCTTATAAGCTTGGTGGAACCACGTTAAAAATCGTGTGTCTATGTTCTTACATTTCTACTTTCGTAATCTTTGTGCCTATTTCCATTTCAATTGTGTATTGGGCCGATCACTGCACAGCCAATTCCTCTATTTAACTAATCCACTTATTTCAGCCCACATATATTAACGCAATATGTTTGAAAAATTTCATATGTCCAAACTTAAGCATTCTTCCACACCTATGTCTACCACTCTTAAAATTGATAAGGATGAGTCTGGTAAGCAATTCAATGAAAAACACTATAGAGGCATGATAGGCTCTTTGTTGTATCTTACTGCTAGTCACCTGATATTTCATATAGCGTTGGGGTTTGTGCTTGTTTTCAATGTATCCCGAAGGATAGTCACTTTACAACAGTCAAATGTATCTTTAAATATCTTAATAGTACTTGTGATTTTGGTCTCTAGTACTCTGCTAATGCTCCATGTGATCTCATTGGTTATTCTGATTCTGACTTTGTTGGTTGTTTATATGATCGTCGTAGTACGTCAGGTACTTGTCAGTTTCTTGGTTCTTCACTTGTGTCTTGGTTTAGTAAAAACAAATTTTTGTGGCTCTCTCTACCGCTGAACCGGAATATATTGTTGTTGGTAGTTTTTCTGCTCAACTTGTTTGGATGCGCTCTCAGTTGTCTGATTATGGAAAGTCTTTCGGTCCAACTCCTCTCTTTTGTGATAACTCTAGTGCAATCAATATGACCAAGAATCATGTGCATCATTCTAGGACAAAACACATAGCCATTAAACACAATGTTATTAGGGATCTAGTACAATCTAATGATATTGAGTTGCTGTTTGTGTCCTCAGAAAATTAACTTGCTGATATTTTTACCAAAGCTTTGCCTACTGATCGGTTTTACGGAAGCATCTTGGTCTGTTCTCTTTGTCTAATATTGATTCTATTTGTTGCCTTAATTAAGTTTTCCTTTCTTCCTTTTCTATGTGGCTCCCTTATTTTTCTGCATTTGATTACCTTGTTTATGTGTTACAGTCTGTCATATATAATGTTTCTCTTGCCTTTTCTTTTTGCGTGCATTTAAAGTTTACTTCCTTCTTTGTACCCCTTCCTCTCCTTCTTATACCCTACTCTCCTCTTCCTCTTCTCATTCTGCCTGTTCTTCTTCTTCCGCTCTGTCTTTCGCCTTCATGGATCACTTTAATCCCATCTACACTCAGCTCACTAATGCTCATGTCCTTCACACTAACGATCACTTTCGCTCTTCCACCTTTCGTCCCATTTACAATTAGTTCTTTCTCAACCGTCCTATTCTTCGCTCTATCTACCTCAATCATGTAGAGTTTGGTAAGTATGGCCTTCATCCTTATCGACTCATTGCCAACCTTGGATGAAGCTCTCTCGTCCTTCCTCGTCTGACCACCTGCTTTCCTGATGCTGTTTACCAGTTCTACACAAATCTCCAACTCTAAGCAAACCTTCATCAAGGTAAATTGAGCACCTTTGTTGACGGTCGCCTGATCTTTGTCACTCCCAAACTCCTTGTTGAAGTTCTTGGTCTTCCCATTTCTGGTGTCACTATCTTTGATGAATTTGATTTCCCTCTTCTCAATTTCAATCCGTCTGCTGCCTTGTCTAAGTAGACCGGTGACTCTTATCCGTCTCTTGCCTATGCTTCTGTCTCCCAGCTTCTTGACCCTCATAAACTCTTTCACTATTTTGTCACTCATGTGTTTCTTCCTCGGTCAAGTGGTCGATTTCTTGTTACTCCAATGGACACTTGGCTGATGCACTGTGTAAGCAGTGGCTGTGAGGTAGATTTCAGTACTTTGATGTTCTCTCTGATGACTCGTATTGGCAATCATCTCCATGAAGGAGATCTTCCTTTTGGAGCTGCTATCTCCTGTTTGCTCGAAGACTAGGGATCCGTCTTCGTTATCGTTATGCTGAGGCAGGATACTTGCTTGACATTCATCCCCAACATGTTTTTCGTCGCATTGGTTGGTCTGGATGTCTGTCGTTGAATGGCTTAGGTAGAGAAGGTCCTATGGATGCTGACGATCTTGCTGTGGAAACTGAACGACGTCTGCACATCTGGAACTCCATTGATATAATGCTTCTCATTATATGCATAGTCCTGAATGGATGATGTGATGACTGTTCGTTCTTCAATTGCTTGTAGTACTGTATTGATTACTTGTTTCGTTTTTGTCTTTTGAATGCTTCTGTGTTTGGATTGAACAAGTTCGTTTTTGTCATTTGAATGTTTCTGTGTTTGGATTGAACAAGTTTTGATTTCTCTTTGGTTTGATTTCAGTGAACGTTTGACAATGGTTTTGTATCTGTCGTTGATTTTTCCTTGGTTTGCCATGTTGTTTACTTCTTGTTTGTTTCCTTTTGCCTGGAAACTCTTCTTGTTCCAGCCCTTTTGCAAGAAACAACAATCAAGTTCTTCAAGACACATTTGAGCCATTCACTGGTTTAGGGGGGAGAATGTTGAGCCAAATAAAGAAAGCCAGCGAATGGAAAACTCTTAAATCCAAAGACATTACTTTAGAAAAATGGAATCTTGACTCTTATGGAAATAACATTTGAATTTCCATTTTCTCCAACGAATACATGATTTGCATATATGATCTGCCTTGTTTCATTCATCTAAAAAATTATATATAGCTTGATTTGTCAAATCAGAAGCCTTTTGAGTTGAATTAGAAAAACAGAAAAGCTTGAATCAGAGAGATTGTAAGCTGCTGGATTTAAAAGATATAGGTGGTGCAAGCGGGGAGCTAGCAAAGTGTTGTACGAGAAGTAAGCACACAATCCATCGATTATCTGTATCCTTGTTTTTGTTATTCAGTCAATAAGAAACAATCTCGAAGGAGTTCTTTCGAGCGTGGCCGTACATCAAAGCTTGGTGGAACCACGTTAAAAATCGTGTGTCTCTGTTTTACATTTCTAATTTCGTAATCTTTGTGCTTGTTTCCATTTCAATTGTGTATTGGGTCGATTACTGCACAACCCATTCCTTTTTTTAACTAATCCACTTATTTCAACCCATATATATTAACGCAAAGCAGAAGTCCTTCTGCTTCATAATTGTTCCAAACGTTTTCTCTCTCTCTCTTGCTTAACGGAGCTAGGGTTTCACTTCGAGATTATCGATCTCGATCTTGCTTTACAAGGGCTCGATTTCAACACAATCCAATACTCAAACCATTTGAACCAACCACAAATTCAGACGACTAACCGGTAATGGAATGTTATACTAGTTCAACGCTTTATTATTCTAGGGTTTCTGAGCATAAAGAATGCAAACCTTCATGCCCATGATATTGTACGTTTTCAACGACTTCATCATTTTTTGGGATGTTGTTCTTCATATTCTTGTTCTTCATCATCATCATCGACATCTTCCTTAGGGCTCTCACCAAGCATTTTTGGTCCTCTTTCACCCATTGTCGAAGTATTTCATCCTCGACATCACCCTGATGGAGGTAAATGGCCCGCCATTCTTTTTCATGGTTGCAATGAAGAAGGATTGAGAAATCACAAGTCCGTCGGAGGTAAACAATGGCTATGGATCTGCTGTACTTTCCAGTGGAAAAAAAATCCTAAAAGGTTAAAGATGACGAAGATGGACAGAGAGAGAGAGAGAGAGAGAGTGTGTGGAGATGTGACGCATCTCAGATGGGCTCCACACTTTCCAGCGCCCCATGCTCATTTTCCTCGCCCAAAAGCAGCTGATACAGATCTACAATGCAGGTCCACTTAATTTTCGTGCTGAAAAATGCCCCTCGCGCCTTTATATCCACCTCTTTCCTCCTGCAACGATCTGATTTCATTCAATCTCCATCCAACGGCTATGTCCATCTCAATTCCAAATGAGATATGAGCAGATGGTTACCAACTAGGTTACAAATTCATCTATACTAATATGTTCCCTTTTCTATGGTACTGACAATAAGCCCCTAAATTTGGGCAAATCTTCATACTTGTTGTAGTTAGTGTGTGATCATTTATATGCCATACATATAGAAAGCCAAAATTGAATGTACAAATATATCACCACAAAACATAGAAGGACCTTAAGAGTTTTGTTTCGTACCTTGCAGTGTAAAATTAAAAGCCATATTTCTTTTCTTTCATCATCATGCAATCCAATCCAATCCTGCAGCAGGAGGGAGCTTCTTCCGTTCTGTTTTGTTTGTTGCAGTAGATATTTTCCGATTCTGTTCTCAGTCTTAGACAGCAATCCCCCCTTAACCCCTATCTCCTCCTCCGTCGCCGTCCCCACCACCACCACCACCACTCCCTCCTCCTCCTCCTCCTCCACCCCCATTTCTCTCCTCACATAATCTCAATTTCCTCAATGGAAGTCGTCTCAACTGCTTCCCTGAACAACACCACCTACTCCATCCCTCCTCTCCCCTTCCTCTCTAGGGTTTCCATTTCCCTCTTCCACGCTGCCCGCCGTCATCCTCAACAGCAGCAGCAGCAACAATTACACCGCCGCCGCTCTCTGTCTATCCATCGGAACCGCGGCTGCTGCTTTGCCTCTACCCCCGAGGCCTTGGTTGCTGCCAGTTCGAGGAACGACGACGCCACCAAGCTTGGAGTTTCCAGCAAGAGAGAAGGACGCGAAGGCCTCGAGGATGGGGAGTTGGGGGATTTGAAGTCTTGGATGCATCAGAACGGCCTTCCTCCTTGCAAAGTCCTTCTTAAAGATAGGCCTTCTTTCAATGAGAACCATTGCTCCATTCATTACGTTGCCGCCAGTGAGGATCTTCAGGTACTCGAATAATGCTGAATTAGTGTTTTACTAACAGTCTTCTTCTTTGTTTGTCCTTCTTGGTTCTTTGTTTTCTTGTCGTCTTATGAAGCTTCGTTGATCTGTGCATTCCAGGCTGGGGATGTGGCGTTTTCAGTCCCGAATTCCCTTGTTGTGACCCTTGATAGGGTCTTAGGAAACGAGACAGTAGGTAATTCCCGTTTCACGTCCGTAATCAATATGCCTGTTTCTTACGATGCTGCACTACTCTGTGGTTGTGAAGTTGCTCTTGTAAATTCGTTCATGCTTCCTCATCAGTTTTAGAATAGGTGAATTTGGGCCAGGTAGATAGTTTTTAGGCGAGGAATACCTTGGTTAGCCAAAGCAAGATTGATTTCCTAAACGTACTGTTGATCTCATATCTTATCTGTTCCCTTTTAACCTATGTAGCGGAATTGTTAACAACAAATAAACTGTCGGAGTTGGCATGCTTGGCATTGTATTTGATGTACGAGAAGAAGCAGGGAAAGAAGTCTTTCTGGTATCCATACATAAGAGAACTTGATCGTCAGCGAGGTCGAGGTCAGCTTGCTGTGGAATCTCCACTGCTGTGGTCTGATGATGAATTGGCTTACCTGAAAGGTAGCCCAACTCAGGTACTATTTACATTTACCATTTAATTACAGCCTGTAGCTTACTGAAGCCAATGCAGTATTTTGTGTAGTAAGATGTTTAACACCACAATCTGGTGTTCATAAGTAGGCTGAAATTTTGGAAAGAGCAGATGGCATCAAAAGAGAATACGATGAACTTGACACTGTCTGGTTTATGGCTGGTTCCTTGTTTCAGGTTACATCCTATCCTACATAAGTTGTTTGTGATTGTTTTCTTAACTGTTGATCCTTATACGATTGCTTGGTTTGTCTTTGTAGCAATATCCTTATGATATACCTACAGAAGCCTTTTCATTTGAGATCTTCAAACAAGCTTTTGTTGCGGTTCAGTCCTGTGTGGTGCATTTGCAGGTATGCCATTGGATTTGCTTTCAAGATCCTAGGAAAGCACCTAATTTGATTCACAATATTTATTTACTATATCGCAAAATCTTAGTCTCTAATTTTCTCCCAATTCTGGATATGTTACAATGTTTTTTGTTCATGCATGTTGTATACAGTTTTCATATATTGGTACTTTGATTTTTGTGCAGCTATGCTAATATGAGTTGTTTAGTCTAAGGACTGATTATATAGCATGTATCAAGTCTTTCTACTTATCTGTTCATAGCTTTGTTTCAAATCGAGTTATCATTTATGAATATGCATAGTATTTAAAATACCAGCACTAGTGATGAACTTCTGCTAGTCTGTATTTTTTTATCCATCTTCATTGGCTTGATGTTGAGATAAAATCTGAACTGGATTGCCTTTTTTGTTCAGAAAGTCAGTTTGGCTCGTAGGTTTGCCTTGGTCCCTCTTGGGCCCCCGTTGCTTTCTTATGGAAGCAAGTGTAAGGCTATGCTAAGTGCTGTTGAAGGTGCTGTTGAACTAGTAGTTGATCGCCCATACAAAGCCGGTGAACCAATTGCTGTCTGGTATTACATTTCCACCATTTCTGTCGCGTTCTACAGATGTTCATTTTCTATTTTGGATATTAGTCTGGTCATACACGAGCTTAAGTTGCTGAAAATTCTAGGTGCGGACCACAGCCCAATTCAAGATTGCTTATAAACTATGGTTTTGTTGATGAGGGTAATGCTTATGATCGGCTTGTGATCAAGGTACTGAATCTTGGTTCTCGACATCTCACATTGGAATTTAGCTTCTTTTAGTAAAAAAGTGTTGATTTTCTGTTTGAACCAGGCGGCATTAAACACAGAGGATCCTCAATATCAGGAGAAGAGATTAGTTGCTCAAAGAAATGGCAAGCTGTCTATGCAAGATTTTCTGGTAGGATATCCTTGCTCCTTGTCTCCTGGCTTGCTTAAACTGAAAGTAATGCCTACAATTCTCAAATACTCAAATTGCCATTATTTAGGTTCAAGTGGGAAAGGAAAAGGAAGCTGTATCGGAAATGCTTCCTTATTTGCGATTAGGCTATGTATCAGATCCTTCTGAGATGGAATCTGTCATATCTTCTCAAGGTCCTGTTTGTCCAGTAAGTTCACGTTCATTTATTAGTTTCTTGGATCACATTTGCTCGTTGATATATCAAACATAAACCAGTAGTAATAAATTCTCCAGAAATCTCCCCATGCGCATTTGTTTCTGCAGAATGTTGATATCTGGAATTAATAGTTAGATACACTGGTGATTGTTGGAGAATTAAAGGTCGTTTTTTCTGTAAAAAAGATGTGCATATTTTTGTTCTCTTAGTATGCATATCCTGATATCCAAAAATGAACCCGTCTTTTCCAACAGAGCTGATCCGTGTGTTGGAACTGCTCCAATTAATTCAGAATAGGTTCCCATCGTCCCCCCATACGTCAAAGATCTCTGGCATGTTGCTAAAATTGCTTGTTACAGGTTAGCCCTTGCATGGAGCGAGCAGTTTTGGATCAACTCACTGAGTATTTTAATCGGCGCCTTGCTTTATATCCAACTAGCTTGACTGAGGACGAATCGATGGTATTATAATCTCCATTGAGTATGAGTTAAACGTATATTACTATATACACAAGTTATAGATTGCTATCTTTAATTGTTTACTCGTTGTTGCATATCAGTTGGCGGATGAGAAGTTGAACCCAAAGAAGAGAGTTGCTACGCAGCTTGTGATGTTGGAGAAGAGAATACTTCATGCTTGTTTGAAGGCTACACACGATTTGATAGACCAGCTACCTGATGACACGATCTCTCCATGTCCAGCTCGTTATGCTCCTTCATTGAAATGAGAAAGGTGTGAATACTGTGGACTCTACTGCTCAAGACAACCATTTCTGTATCTAGTGAAAGTGGTATTCTTAGAATCTGTACTTGTTCCAAATGTACAGGTTGTAGAAGGCATTTTAACAGCTCACAAGTATAATTTTGGTAGATGGGTCTCTGTGATGGATGGATGAGCGATTATGGTGAGTATATACATACAAGACACTAATAATATAGTAATGACTAATGTTGATTTTGTTAACAGAAATTCATTTTCTTCAGTGTTGAGTAAAATTGTACTGAAGATGATATTGTTGTTCTGTAGGGTAGCTGTTTGTTGATTAAAGAAATGGGACGATCAATCCGCCATCAGCCATGGAAGAGATCTTAGATTCATTTCTTCCTTGATGTACATGAGTGGAGTGCAGTGTGGTTTGAATTGAACCGTTCTGGTTGCCGTTTCCCTTTCTCATTCCTTCTCTGTATAGCCAATCAGCAATACTAGCCACAGCCTTATCAAATACATAATTTTACTTGATTGACGCAATTCCTCGATATTTTTTTTCCTGAAATGGTGCTCAAGTTTATCATCTAATGGCCCAAATTGAGTGTGCTGAAATGACCTAATCTGATTACTTGCAGATGTTTACTTTGGCCTGAACAGGTAAAGCTTTAAAGGGTTTAATTGTCTTTGCAGGTGAGGGACGGAATAGGCAATCCCAGAGATAATTATCATGCCGGTTGGTAAGATTCCTAATAGTGTATGAACAACCTAAGGGTGTTTCAAAGGAGATTCATTGGGGGGGGGGGGGGTGGAACAACAAAGATTCCTAAGAGTGTTACATTAGAATATTCCTAAGAGACTTTGAACCAATCAGAGTCAGTAGTGCTTGGGTTGATCTCACAGTCGAATGATGATCTGCCTATTTGGACTGGTGGACCAATACGTTGGTTCAACTGGAGGTTGAAGGGAGTAAGGATGTCCTTGATATGCCTTGAGCTACTGATGGATAGTACCTCGTGGGGCGGATATTCAAGGAAGTAAGTGAGTGTAAGAGTAATGAGGGGCAATGTAAACGTGTATAAGAGTGGGTAACAGAGAAGTACCGGGCATGAGCCATTTGGTGAGGGCGAAAATCAACAGCCCTTAGCGTGCAGGGTAGCAGCTTGCACTATCAGGCGTGTGGTCCCGAATGTGTGTTGTCCTCTTTTCAATGGGTGACCCTGTGTTTATAAGGTCCAACCGAAGTAACGTAGGGATCCACGTGGCAAGATCCTAGTGGACCTCGCGAGGTCGCCATCAGCAATGGGGCCCATATCCTGATAGAAGGTCAGTGGGTGGGGGTGTGTCAAGTCTGTTAGACTTGACATGCGTGACCTCCTGTCTTGTCCGTCAATTCATGGTGAGGGCGGTGCAATTGAGGAGGGTGATTCGTTTCTTGAGGTCCCGAAGGCGGTTCAGTCCTGGGGCCTATCAATTGCCCCCTAGTATGGTCTTGGGAGTGCAAAGCTCTCGAGACAATACTATGAGTAGCTCTGGTTGCGAGGGCGGTCCGTTGTTTGGGGTCCCAAGGGCGGTTCTGTCCTGGAGGCCCATCAATTGCCCCTTAGTATTGTCTTGGGAGTGCCAGGCTCCCGAGGCGATACTATGAGTTTCTTTGGCTGTGAGGGCGGTCCGTTTCTTAGGGTAGCTTCATTCTATCTCCCCTCCTTAAGTACGGCTTCAGGAGCGCCATGCTCCTGGGGTTGTACTAGGAGCGGCTCCAAGGACCCTGAAGGCTGTAGGCGTAACCACGAGGGTGCCGTTTCAAAAAGGGGAGTTTGCCCTGTGTGCTTCTCCCAAGTGCATTTTGAGATTCTCTAGTGTCTTGCTCCGTCTCTCCCCGGAGGTGGCGATTCTCCCAAGTGCATTTTGAGATTCTCTGGTGTCCGGCTCTGTATCTCCCCGGAGGTGGTGACTCTCCGGTTGACGGTGGCGGCAGCATATGGTGGTGTGGGGGGGGGGGGGTCTTCTTTTTAGGTGAGCGTGGAACAACAAAGATTCCTAAGAGTGTTACATTAGAATATTCCTAAGAGACTTTGAACCAATCAGAGTCAGTAGTGCTTGGGTTGATCTCACAGTCGAATGATGATCAGCCTATTTGGACTGGTGGACCAATACGTTGGTTCAACTGGAGGTTGAAGGGAGTAAGGATGTCCTTGATATGCCTTGAGCTACTGATGGATAGTACCTCGTGGGGCGGATATTCAAGGAAGTAAGTGAGTGTAGGAGTAATGAGGGGCAATGTAAACGTGTATAAGAGTGGGTAACAGAGAAGTACCGGGCATGAGCCATTTGGTGAGGGCGAAAATCAACAGCCCTTAGCGTGCAGGGTAGCAGCTTGCACTATCAGGCGTGTGGTCCGAATGTGTGTTGTCCTCTTTTCAATGGGTGACCCTGTGTTTATAAGGTCCAATCGAAGTAACGTAGGGATCCACGTGGCAAGATCCTAGTTGACCTCGCGAGGTCGCCATCAGCAATGGGGCCCATATCCTGATAGAAGGTCAGTGGGTGGGGGGTGTCAAGTCTGTTAGACTTGACATGCGTGACCTCCTGTCTTGTCCGTCAATTCATGGTGAGGGCGGTGCAATTGAGGGGGGTGATTCGTTTCTTGAGGTCCGAAGGCGGTTCAGTCCTGGGGCCTATCAATTGCCCCTAGTATGGTCTTGGGAGTGCAAAGCTCTCGAGACAATACTATGAGTAGCTCTGGTTGCGAGGGCGGTCCGTTGTTTGGGGTCCCAAGGGCGGTTCTGTCATGGAGGCCCATCAATTGCCCCTTAGTATTGTCTTGGGAGTGCCAGGCTCCCGAGGCGATACTATGAGTTTCTTTGGCTGTGAGGGCGGTCCGTTTCTTAGGGTAGCTTCATTCTATCTCCCCTCCTTAAGTACGGCTTCAGGAGCGCCATGCTCCTGGGGTTGTACTAGGAGCGGCTCCAAGGACCCTGAAGGCTGTAGGCGTAACCACGAGGGTGCCGTTTCAAAAAGGGGAGTTTGCCCTGTGTGCTTCTCCCAAGTGCATTTTGAGATTCTCTAGTGTCTTGCTCCGTCTCTCCCCGGAGGGTGGCGATTCTCCCAAGTGCATTTTGAGATTCTCTGGTGTCTGGCTCTGTATCTCCCGGAGGTGGTGACTCTCCGGTTGACGGTGGCGGCAGCATATGGTGGGTGGGGGGGGGGGTCTTCTTTTTAGGTGAGCGTGGAACAACAAAGATTCCTAAGAGTGTTACATTAGAATATTCCTAAGAGACTTTGAACCAATCAGAGTCAGTAGTGCTTGGGTTGATCTCACAGTCGAATGATGATCAGCCTATTTGGACTGGTGGACCAATACGTTGGTTCAACTGGAGGTTGAAGGGAGTAAGGATGTCCTTGATATGCCTTGAGCTACTGATGGATAGTACCTCGTGGGGGGATATTCAAGGAAGTAAGTGAGTGTAGGAGTAATGAGGGGCAATGTAAACGTGTATAAGAGTGGGTAACAGAGAAGTACCGGGCATGAGCCAATTGGTGAGGGCGAAAATCAACAGCCCTTAGCGTGAAAGGTAGCAGCTTGCACTATCAGGCGTGTGGTCCCGAATGTGTGTTGTCCTCTTTTCAATGGGTGACCCTGTGTTTATAAGGTCCAACCGAAGTAACGTAGGGATCCACGTGGCAAGATCCTAGTGGACCTCGCGAGGTCGCCATCAGCAATGGGGCCCATATCCTGATAGAAGGTCAGTGGGTGGGGGGTGTCAAGTCTGTTAGACTTGACATGCTGACCTCCTGTCTTGTCCGTCAATTATGGTGAGGGCGGTGCAATTGAGGAGGGTGATTCGTTTCTTGAGGTCCCGAAGGCGGTTCAGTCCTGGGGCCTATCAATTGCCCCTAGTATGGTCTTGGGAGTGCAAAGCTCTCGAGACAATACTATGAGTAGCTCTGGTTGCGAGGGCGGTCCGTTGTTTGGGGTCCCAAGGGCGGTTCTGTCCTGGAGGCCCATCAATTGCCCCTTAGTATTGTCTTGGGAGTGCCAGGCTCCCGAGGCGATACTATGAGTTTCTTTGGCTGTGAGGGCGGTCCGTTTCTTAGGGTAGCTTCATTCTATCTCCCCTCCTTAAGTACGGCTTCAGGAGCGCCATGCTCCTGGGGTTGTACTAGGAGCGGCTCCAAGGACCCTGAAAACTGTAGGCGTAACCACGAGGGTGCCGTTTCAAAAAGGGGAGTTTGCCCTGTGTGCTTCTCCCAAGTGCATTTTGAGATTCTCTAGTGTCTTGCTCCGTCTCTCCCCGGAGGTGGCGATTCTCCCAAGTGCATTTTGAGATTCTCTGGTGTCTTGCTCTGTATCTCCCCGGAGGTGGTGACTCTCCGGTTGACGGTGGCGGCAGCATATGGTGGTGTGGGGGGGGGGTCTTCTTTTTAGGTGAGCGTGGCTTCAAGCTTTGCCACTAATGGGCGCGAGCGTGCGTCTACACGCCGCTTATAACTTCATTCACCAGCGAATAGTGCACCGTGGTTCTATTGTTGGCGGCGTTTCCTCTACCCAATCATTGTATAATAGGGGCCTCACTCTTGCTTTTGTGTCTAACTCTGTCTTCTACAATTCTGAGAGCATCGCCTTGAATCTTTGTGTCTCTGCTTGCTTGTCCGCCTTCATCTTCGTCACTCCTAAAACTTCCTAACAGCATTCGTGTGGAGTCTTCCTATTCTTTGAGCCAAGTAGGTGTTGGGACCCTTTAGGTTTCTAAATTTACTACTTGTATGCAATATTTAGGTTGTTTTTCTTTTTCTAATCCACCATAGAGTAGATGTCTTTGGGCAGTACATCTTCTTCGTCTGTGATTTTGATTTATTAGAGGAGATTCTAGGGCGTACCAAAGCGCGTAGAGAGTCTGGCCCCCGCCCTCTTCCTCTTCTTATTTGTGCCCCTTACTCTTCTGCTGTATGAGGCTATGATGAGAGTCGGAGAGGGTCTGGCACCGAAGAGTCGTCCAACACGTTCACCCTCGTCTTCCTCATCCGCCCTTGGCTTCAAGGCAGTCCTAGGAGGGCAATCAGGAGTCGGAGGGTGGATCATCCGGAGCGGTCGCCCCAAAAGGAAAGGACGAAAGGTGGCAAAGTTGCCACCAATGCCTTATGAGGAAGACGAGGATCTTTCCTTCAACCCGTTTGAGGAGTTTGATCACGAGTACTCCTTCAACGAGGATGCCCTTCCGCTGCCTACCCCTTCTCTTAAACAACTTCAAGACAAGCGGAGAAGACGTTCAACGGGACTTGGAAAAAGAAAGAAGCGCCTCCCAACAACTGTCGATGGTTTGCTTCCTGGTAGCGAGGCTTCGTGCATGAGTCTTGGGGCTTCGAGCTGTAAGTCGAACCCATCGATAAGTATGGGTTCAAAGTTCGTGTGTGGGAGCAGATGTGGGAGGGCAAACCCGCCGACTGCCGCCAAGTGTACATGCCGGGATATTTTCCATATGTGAGGACTCCTGCCTTGGTGAGGATGCTAAACGACTGCGACATGCCTCAGCGGTTCTCCCACGCTACTCCCGACCGCCTTTTCTAGATCGAAAACTGCCCGGCTGGGTGGAGGTGTGGGTCGAGTCATTGTGGTACGGCTTACGCTTCCCTTTGGACAGCTGGGAGCTGGATGTTGATGTGATTATATTTAGTGCATTTTAAGTCCATGATTAGCCTAGTGATCTCCCGTGTTTGATCTCATTTTGCTATGATTTATACGCTTTTATGAATGTTTTATGCAAAGTGCCCTTTTGTTGCTCGGTTGCCACTTTGAGGCCAATTCCATGTCTATTGGAGCTGTTTTCTTTGTATTTTCAGGTCTTGGCGTTGAAGTACTGGTGACAAGGAGCACGTGGGATCAAACGGGAGGTCAATCGGAGCTAGGACGGAGGAGATATGGCCGATGCAAGTTTGGGAAAAATGCACCTTAAAGCTGAAGAATGTTTTCGGCCGAAAACTCTAAGTTCTCGACCGAGAACTCTAAACAGGAGGTTTAGGTTCGATTTATGAAGATATTTTCGGCGAAAACTTCCCAGAGTTTTCGCCGAAAATCTATGAAGGAATGCATCAGCCGGTCGGGTTTACAAAGGCATTTTCGGCAAAAATGTTACACAGTTTTCGCCGAAAATGTAAGGGTTTCCGGTGCAGTATATAAGGAGGAGGAGGGCGAAAATTAGGGGCAGCTCATTATTAATTTTACACACATCGCCGATCATTCCTCTTTCCTCTCAAGTGTCGATCAACTCCTCTTTCTCCTCATCAATCAAACCACAACCCTAGAGCAAGGTGCAAATCAAAGTAGAGGAGCTTGGATTGAAGCCCACAACCTTGGAAGAGGAGCTTGCAAGAGGAGGATTGTCATGGTGTTCTTGGTGATCATCTTTCTTTCTCTTTCCTTCATTTTCTTGGCCATGTGTGGCTGATTTCTTAGGTTTCCTTGGATTGATAGATTAATTGTGCTAGGATAGAGGTTGATTGTACACATTTGCCATGATTGATCTTGGTTGTATGAAGATGGTCTCTATGACTTGTTGTTAATTCCATTGATGGCTATGGCTTGATTGGTCTATTATTTGTGATGTAATGCATGAGAGTGCTTAGATTACATGGATTGTAGGTCTAGGGATTGAAGGGAGTGTGTTCTAAGAGATTAGATCATCTCAATTCAACCATGGTTGCATGATTTCTCACTTGTGCATTTTATCGAACACTTGGTGTGCATTAGGTTTTTCATTCAATTGAACTTTGATTAGTCTTTTGATGATTCTCTTACTGTTAGGACATTGACATGAGAGTGTGGTGTCTAGCCTAGTGGTGATAGAGTCATAGGAGAGGGTTTTGTAGCTTGGCATTTCATCAAACACCTTTAATGCATCCTTAGTCACTTAGCTTGAGAGCGAGAGCCTAGATTGAGTGGTTCTAGGATAGGGATTTAGTGCGACGAGAGTGCATTGAGTCTATAGAAGTGAAATGCGTGGTCATTCGATTGCAACCTCGATCATGTTTGGTTTGTTTGTGCATTTACTCCTCTTGAGCATGATGAAGCTATCTTTCTAAGTGAACCTCCTTTACCTTTGATTTGTACCGTTTTGTTTTGCTTTCTTGCTTAGTTTCCTTTATGTTTTTATTTCATTTTCAAACTAAAACCAATTTCAAAAGAATAGACCGTCCATGAACCGTGTGAGTATTAGCTTTTGAGAGAGCCCTCGTGGAATACGACCTTGATAGTTGTGAGTTAAATCTCGCGCATCAAGTTTTTGGCGCCGTTGCCGGGGACTTCTCATTCCTAAGAAAGCAATTATTAGTGAACCGAATTGGTTACTTTGGCCCATTTCGGGTCTATTTGATGTGTTTTCTAGTGTCTCTGTGAGTACACAGGTTTTTTCCATCAATATGTGGTCGTCGGACATGTTTGGGAAGCGATGGAACCTCGAGGAATGACCCAAAATCAATTGGAGAGCTCAAACCGATCACAGAAAGTGCACAACTGCCCAACACCCACATTCTCGGCGAGAACTTCATAATCTCGTCGGGAACATGTTCAGAAATCAAAGTCAGATCCTCGTCGAAATCATCCTGGAGTTTGAGAAGAAGTTCTCGGTGAGAACTTCAATGTTCTCGTTGAGAACCTATCAAGAAACTAATGACAGTTCTCGTCGCCGATTTTCAAGCAGTTTGCACATAAGTTTTGGTCGAGAATTCCCATATTCTCGCCGAGAACTTAACCCTTTTCCGGCACAGAGTTGGAAAGATCCTTATATAAGCAGCCGCTACCCCCAATACTGGGGGATAGTTCATACATCATTCAATATATACGAAATTCCAGACTTAGAGAGCTGATAGAGAGAGTTTAAAGCGTATCTCGGAGTTCCCGGAGAGATCCTGAGACCGTCTTTCCATCACGGAGTGCTCGGAGTTAGGAGTGAAGATTTCTGAGTTCGAAGCTTCGCCGAAGTCGTCAAAATTAGGTTATACAGTTCTTCTCTATTTTTCCTTGTTAAGATGAACTCCTTTGTTGTCTTTGATTCTTTCGATTTCAACATAAGTAGCTAAACTCGTTAAGTTTAGATGAGATGAACCCTAAGTGACCCGGGGCTTTAAAGTGGTCACGGATGAACGGTAATTAGATTTTAATTCTAATTTTTTCTCTTGCACAATTGATTTGTTCTTCGTATTATGTTTCTTTTCTAACTTGATCACCTAGATTAGATTCTTGTTCAAATAAGGATAGTTGGCGAACGTCCGCCTTATTTTAGAACCTCAAATAAATCAATTAGCCTATTCAATGGAGTGTGCCTTTTGTAGGAACCATTTAGGGTTAATCCACTTCTAGAGTAACTCACTAAAATTAATCAATTGCACCAGTTAGTTTTCCGTTGCAAAAGTGAATGCACGGGCGGTTAATTAATCTTGGTAGTTAGATCCGACAGAGCGAACGTTCGCGGACTTAGACATAAGGGTAAGAAGTTATGGTGGTGTCCGAGAATTGAATGAATTAGAATTGAAAGTCGTCAGTTTTGTGATCGCTAATGTTCTGGTAATCTTAGGGAGATTCAAGTCTAAGTTTTGTCAGTCAAATCGTTAGTTAACCTCAATCAATCAATCTTTCTTTTAATTCAAATTCATTTTATTTGCATTATAGTTTAGAAGTCGTGGAACTCACACCACGCACAACTTGTTTAAACTGAGTGATTTTCCAGCTTCTTTGAGTAAACAATTTGATGAAACCCGAGAAATTCGATCTATCTTACTTTTAGTAAGGTAGTATTTGATACCTTGTTTACATCGTTATCAGTGGTCGTATGGCGCGTCTGAGAAGTTTAACCCCCCATACACCCAAAGGGACAGGACGTGGGCGTCCTTCAGTTGGTGAATTCATGAAATTACAACTTGAAAGGGCGCGAGCGTGACGCCTTGAGGCGATGGGTTGTTGATGGCAGTGGGTAGAGGGCGTATAGAGCCGTTAGGGCTTTTCATCAAAGTCTAGATTCTCTATGTGTTTTCTTATGCTATTGTGCTTTTACTGATAGTGTCTTCGTCTTTATTTAATGCAGAGAGCTCCATATTCGAGGCACTTATTAACGCCAAGGTGTAGGGAGGATCGGCTAATACTCAACCCCAACCTGAGAACCTCGAGGCTGAATCGGGGCAGAAAAAAAGCTGAAGGGTCTCGGGGCGGAGACCAGGTGGAGCTCCCTGAGAAGAAACGCCCTGAGAAAGAGCACCATGAGAAGGAGCAAGCCCCAAGTCCGCCCATCAAGAAGCCCGATGATGGAAAGTGACAAAAATTGATCCCTCGCCGCGGTGGTGACAAGAAGAGGAAGACCGATGGCGGGTCTCAGAGTCTGTCTGACCCTACTCGGCCTGTACCGTCTAAGGCGAGTATAGCTCGGCCCACCTCCCAGCCATGCAGCGGACCTTGGGTGGCAGCAAGATTCTAACCCGGGCCGCCCTCCACCTGGCCGTAGATTGGGATATCGACCATCCCCGATCTGAAGATGGCGTTCAGAAGCTGGTCATGGAGCAGATGGCCATGGGCACACGGTTAGTTGCCTTTCGCATACCTCTCCGTAGAACTCAATTTTGTACTGACTGATTACCAGTCTCACCCAAGTATGTTCTCCACAACTTTTAGCAACTGTCGGTGGATCAAGCTCACAGGGCAGAGCAGCCTCAGAGCGTTGATGTTGTTGAGGCAGAGTTGCGGGAGGCCAGGGCCGCCGCCCAGTAATGGAATGCCAAATACACCAAGGCCAAGAAGGAGATGGATGAGGAGGCAGCCCGACTCCTGGTAACTACCTCTTATGAACTGGATTGTTCATGCTAACCAGGTCACTGAACACATGTTGGATCTGCAAGCTGAGGAGGAGAAGCGGACCAAAGAATTGAAGGAGCAACAACTAGACCTAAGCATGGTTGAGTCCGCCAAGAGGGCTTTGGCAAGGTTACAACCTTGGAGAATGAGCGGGCCGACCTATCCAATAGACGTGAGGACAAGACCAAGAGCCTCGAGGACAAGGCTGTTGTGTTGGCAAATGCTGAAGATGCCCTGAAGACTCTAAAGGCTGAAATCGACAGGGCTATCAAGGAAGAGGCGGCCAAGGAGCTGGGTGAGTGAGTGCAACGTGCAACCGATACTGCTCTGGATGCCATCCGTCATGAGCTTCGCCAGGGCGACCTTGAATTCCCTTCGCACCAAGACCTGATGTTCCAGTCTGTGTCCAAATGGCTGATAGCGCAAGAATATCATGAGGAGTCCGTCGACTCCCAAGTGATTCTGAAGGCCCAGCAGGACCAGCTGTTGACGGAGGTTTATACTGAAGTAAGCCATCGTCATATAGAGCTGAAAAGGAAAGCCAGGGCGGACAAGGCGGGATCCTCCAGTGGGAAAAAGTAGGGTGCACCGTTTGGCTCCTCCAGTTGTAACCTTTCTTTTTCCTCAGATATGTAACCAGATGATCTTCCCTACACCTGGGTTTTTGTTTTATTGGAGTTTGAAGATTCTCTTGTTTTTTATATCAAATTTTTCGCGTAACTTGTTGGCATGTTTCGCCGACTTGAGTTGGATTTCGCCTTGGGGAGTCTGAACTCCTTTTTTGGGACCTGGATTCTGCCTTGGAGAATCCGAAATCAGTTTGGGGAGTTGGATTCCTCCTTAGGGAATCTGAACTCCTTTTTTTTGGGAGCTGGATTCCGCCTTGGGGAATCCGAACTCAGTTTTGGGAGTTGGATTCCTCCATGGGGAATCAGAACTTAGTTTTGGGAGTTGGGTTCCGCCTAGGGGAATCCGAACTCTGTTTGGGAGCTGGATTCCGCCTTGGGGGATCCGAACTCTGCTTGGGAGCTAGTAGTCGAGCCAATTTTGGGGGCAAATTCCGAGCGTCATACTTCCAATAGCTTTATTTGATTTTTTAGGTAGGCACTGCGGCCGGCATAAGCACATATATATTACTTTTGTCTTTGTACATGTGTGCGCTAGGGCGCATTACAAAATAAGTACAACATACAAAGCTTTAAAATTATAGCCGTAACTCTGCTACTCCCCCGTTTCTTCTTTGGTGCCATACTTCCTTAAGTGCATGGTGTTCCAGGTCTTATGGATGGGTTCTCCAGTAGGGTGTTGCAGCTTGAAGGTGCTTGGGCCAATCACCTCACGAATCCTGTAGGGTCCTTCCCAGTTGGCGTTTAACTTGCCCTGTTGAGGGATTGGCCGAAAAACCTTCCTGACCACCTAGTCTCCCTCCTCTAGGCGATGAGGGCGGAGGTGGGCGTTGTATCGCCTAGATAACCGAGCTTTCTCCGCCATGAGGCGGATTCTTGAATCCTCCCTCGTTCTTCTATCATATTGGTGAACGTGTCGTTGTGATGCGTTCAACCAAATAACTACTAATGCTAAGAAAAAGCGTATAGCAGATCGTATTCGACTCGAGGTTTCTTCTAATCGACTACTTTGAAGAAGCTGGCAAATTACTCAGGTTAAAACACGTTGTGCGTAGTGTGAGTTCCACGACTTCTAATCTATTAAGCAAAGGAAAACAAAAGACAGAAAAATTAAAAGATTGACTAACGGGAAGATAGACGAACTTAGATTTCGAATCCCCCTTAGATCACCAGAGCAACGACAATCACAAGATCAGCGGTTTTCAACTCTAATTCAATCGGTTTCTATACACCACCATAACTCCTTACCCTTTGGTTTAAGACCGGCGAACGTTCGCTCTATCCGTTCTAACTACCAAGATTAACTAGCCGCCGGGGTACGGTCGCCTCTCGCAACGACTTAATTAACTGGTGCAATTACTAGTGATTTATGAGTTACTCTTGCAGTGGATTAACCCTAACCGGTTCCTACAAAAGGCACGCTCCAATTATAAGGTTAATTGTTCAATTCGATGTTCTAAAGTAAGGCGAGCGTTCGCTTCTATCCTTAGCTTAACAAGAATCTAATCTAGGGGATCAATCCAGACAAGAAACATGAACAATGAAGAACGAATCAAACATGCAAAGAGAAACTGATTGAACTTCGAATCTAATTACCGCCGATCCGTGACCGCTTTAAAGCCCTGGGTCACTTAGGGTTCATCTAATCTAAGCTCTACAAGTTCAGTTACTCATATCAGAAACAAGAGAATCAAAGGCAACAATGAAGATCATCATACAGAGGAAGAACAGATAAGAACTGAAAAACCTAATTCTGACGACTCCCCCGAAGCTTCAATCTCCTGGATCTTCAACTTTAAGCTCCGAGTTCTCCGATGTGGAAGGATGGCGTCACGATCTCTCCACGGATCTTCAAACTCTCTAAACTTATCTATCGACCCTAGAGTCGGCTGACTCTCAAAAGTCTGATTTGTGAAAATATGAATAATGATTGATTGTTGTGATTGTCCCCCCCTTTGGCTGCCGGCTGCTTCTTTAAATAGGTACGTTTTAGGGTTTCCAATACAGCGCTGAATTTGGAAGGGATTTTCGCCAGAAAATAATGAAGTATTTTCGCCGAAAATATTCTTGCAATTGAAAACACCGCCGGCTGATTTCTCTGTACTCTATTTTCGGATCGAAGAGTTAATCAATTTCGCCGAAAATACCTTCTGTTGGCGCCAGTGATTTTCCCTTGCATCTTCGCCGAAAACCCTGGGCTCTTTTCGCCGAAGATGTTCTTCTCTTGACATCAGTTGGTTTACACTGTTATTTTCGCCGAAGATGTGAGCTTGTTTTCGCCGAATGTGTAAGTGTGAATGGGCAGATTTTCGGTTTGACTTTGATTGGCTCCTTTGATCGATTCCGGTTCAGTTCCTCGATGTTCCTATGCCTTAGACACGTCCATGGCTACTTTATTTGACGGCAAAAACCTGTGCTTACGCAAAAACACTAGAAAACCATCAAATAGACCCAAAAAGGGCCAAAGTAACCAAATCGGTAGGAAATAGGGTAGTTGAGTGAATATTCGCTATTTTACCCCTAAAACCACATTTCAAGCAAGGAAATGTCGCTTAAATGAGGCTGATAATCACGTCAAATCGAGTGTCATCAAATACCCCACACTTAAGCTTTTGCTTGTCCTCAAGCAAACTGAACTAGAACACACTCAAATTCACAAATGACACGAGATTAAACTGAGATTCAATTCTAACAATTTGGTTTAGACTGTTCCACGTAGAAAGAGTGACCTACACATGTAAGAATATCAACCAAACAAGTTTTCGATCTCACTGATTTCTGCACACTTCAAGTAGTGGTTTTAATAAAGCTCGTTTCTTGGCAAAACAATTAATCATAATTAACCGACTACGATAACACCAATTCTAATGAGAAAAGACTTTAAGCTCTAGCCATGATGTGGACGCGGAGGTAGGAAAAGTGACGTGGCTATTGACTCGACTTCATCCGTTTTTAGATCTGTGCGTTACATGTTCTAGCTAGGACCGATTTAAACAACAATTTATTTCAAGTTCAATTTCTTCCTTCAATTGATTTACTGCATACTAGTGCTCGATACCAAACACTTCACTTAGGTGTTGGACCTGCCTAGCTCACAGTATTTGTGCTTATGCTAGTGCTCAACCCGAACACTTCACTTAGGTGTCGGACTTGCCTAGCTTTATTTTCAGCACTTTAAAGAACTTAGCATTGATTTGCACAACTTTATTATTTGATTTAACAATTTAGCCACTTAATCCTAGCTAGTTATAACTTTTTACACAAGATTTCGAATTGGATTTCCATCTAATCTCAAGCCACAATCACAGGTGATCAAATATGGAGTGAAAAACATGGAAGAAGCTAGCATTTATCATCTTAGAACAGTGTTATCGAGCTTTGTTATTAACAAACCAATCAATTCAATTAATTCAAGTTTCAACTACTGAAGTGATTTATGATCTGTTCTGACCTAGACTCGTTTAATATCAGTTCCAACACATTGGTTACAGGTTCTAAGTGGAACAGTCTAGACGTCATTGTTCAAAATTGAAGTCAATTTAACATCAAGAGTCAAGAATTGAGCAATTCTATGCAAGAGAAATTTCAAATTTGAACCACAGAATCATAGATAGCAAGCAAGATCATGTAGAATCCTAGAATCCTACCCACACTTAAACGGTTCTGTGTCCTCACAGAACTAATCTAGAGTAGAGAGATACGAAGAACCTGTGACGAGATGGTCGGTGTAGGGGATGGACACGGAGAGTCCGGAGTGGAGCGGAGTAGCTACTCAAGTTCCTACAAAAACAAAAACAACAAAAAGATCAAAAGGATACCGGGACAAGTGTCCCGGATCCACACATAATAAAAGTCGAACAAAGAAGGTTAAGGGAAATTTTAAAAATATTTTGACGATTGAATGAGACACTGAAAGAAGGAAGAGAGAGAGGGTGAATCCGGATTTTAAAGTGAATAGTTGGGGTGATTTTCAAAATTATTTTCGGCGAAATTAAAAGGGTGGTTTCGCCGAAAATTTTAGTTCAAATGCACTGCCGCTTTTCAAGTGTGTTTTCGCTGAAAATAAGCATGTGGTTTCGCCGAAAATATTAGTTCAAATGGCTGTTGGTTTTCAAAAACTATTTCGCCGAAACAAGTATAAATTTCGGACCGAAAATATGAAACAGGGAGACTCAGTTGAAAATCCAAAAGGTGATTTCTCCGAAAATGGTAGGGTGATTTCGCCGAAAATTTTGAACTGTTCGGGTTTAAAATATTTTCGCAAATCCGGCCAACTTCAGAAAATCACAGTTAAATCCACAAAAATCGGAGCGACCTCAATCAACTTGCTACTGACTCTATGACATGCAAACAACTCACGAAAAATATGAAATCAAACAAACTGACACTTTGGCTCCCCCGAACCTAACTCGAACGACGAAAAGACTGACTCAAAAGTTCAAAAACGGACTCCAGCCGTGGGTTGCCTCCCACGAAGCGCTCTCTTTTAACGTCTTTGAGCCGGACGGTACCTGTTAGGGACCCCAACTCAGAAGTTCCTTGAAGTCAATCGTCTTCTTCAAGGTGTGCGGTTGAGTGCCATGTAGCACTCCAGAAGGGTGATGTAACCAGTAGTGTTCCAGTAGATCGTGGTTCTTGTTGGATGACCAGTTCTTCTTGAATTCTCCTTCTGGAAGAGGAAAGAGGTAGTACGGCGCGGCATGATCAATGAGCTCCATCTTCTCCACCTGATGCTCATCAAGAGGTCTCTCGGGATCGAGTGTGTATACTTCCAAATCTTTAACGTCTTTGATTCCCACGTGCTCGTCTCTGGCTTGATCTATAGGTTGGCTCGGCGGGAGCTCGATTGAGGATATCTCCTCGATTTCTTCGTGCTCCTCTTCGGCTTCAACTTCAAGATGGATTGGCTCTTTGTCTTCATCAACCGCCACCGCCAAGGATTCTTCATCAGATGCTTCTTGCTCGCAATAGTCATCGGTGAGATTGTCATGTTCATCTTCATACAGCTCTTGAGCATCTTCTTCCAATAGTGGATTTGGTTGCTCGAGCTCTATATCCACTACGTTACGAGCTTGCAGCTTCGAAATGAGATCATCCAAGGCGGATTCTACTCTTGCCGTCTGTTGTCGATTTTGATGAACCTGTGAGTTTATCTCTCTGTGAGCTTGTAGCTCTGTAGAGATACTCTCCAAGAAGGATTCTATTCTCGTCGTCTGTTGTCGATGCTGATGAGCTAGTATATACATCTCTTGGTTATCATCAATATACGGTGCTTCATCGACATACCACTCTTGGTACTGGTCATCCCACCTGTAATCCTGCATAATTAAAACTCAAAAACACTACCCAGGTAAATCATGAAAATATGGAGGAAAATTAAATGGTAAGGCGGAAAGGTAGAAGAATAATTTGCCAACTCTTCTTTCAAACAATTAGAAGAGTCCCCGGCAACGGCGCCAATTTGGTGAACGTGTCGTTGTGATGCGTTCAACCAAATAACTACTAATGCTAAGAAAAAGCGTATAGCAGATCGTATTCGACTCGAGGTTTCTTCTAATCGACTACTTTGAAGAAGCTGGCAAATTACTCAGGTTAATACACGTTGTGCGTGGTGTAAGTTCCACGACTTCTAACCTATTAAGCAAAGGAAAACAAAAGACAGAAAAATTAAAAGATTGACTAACGGGAAGATAGACGAACTTAGATTTCGAATCCCCCTTAGATCACCAGAGCAACGACAATCACAAGATCAGCGGTTTTCAATTCTAATTCAATCGGTTTCTATACACCACCATAACTCCTTACCCTTAGGTTTAAGACCGGCGAACGTTCGCTCTATCCGTTCTAACTACCAAGATTAACTAGCCGCCCGGGTACGGTCGCCTCTCGCAGCGACTTAATTAACTGGTGCAATTACTAGTGATTTATGAGTTACTCTTGCAGTGGATTAACCCTAACCGGTTCCTACGAAAGGCACGCTCCAATTATAAGGTTAATTGTTCAATTCGATGTTCTAAAGTAAGGCGAGCGTTCGCTTCTATCCTTAGCTTAACAAGAATCTAATCTAGGGGATCAATCCAGACAAAAAACATGAACAATGAAGAACGAATCAAACATGCAAAGAGAAACTGATTGAACTTCGAATCTAATTACCGCCGATCCGTGACCGCTTTAAAGCCCTGGGTCACTTAGGGTTCATCTAATCTAAGCTCTACAAGTTCAGTTACTCATATCAGAAACAAGAGAATCAAAGGCAACAATGAAGATCATCATACAGAGGAAGAACAGATAAGAACTGAAAAACCTAATTCTGACGACTCCCCCGAAGCTTCAATCTCCTGGATCTTCAACTTTAAGCTCCGAGTTCTCCAATGTGGAAGGATGGCGTCACGATCTCTCCACGGATCTTCGAACTCTCTAAACTCTATCTATCGACCCTAGAGTCGGCTGACTCTCAAAAGTCTGATTTGTGAAAATATGAATAATGATTGATTGTTGTGATTGTCCCCCCTTTGGCTGCCGGCTGCTTCTTTAAATAGGTACGTTTTAGGGTTTCCAATACAGCCCCGGATTTGGAAGGGATTTTCGCCAAAAATAATGAAGTATTTTCGCCGAAAATATTCTTGCAATTGAAAACACCGCCGGCTGATTTCTCTGTACTCTATTTTCGGATCGAAGAGTTAATCAATTTCGCCGAAAATACCTTCTGTTGGCGCCAGTGATTTTCCCTTGCATCTTCGCCGAAAACCCTGGGCTCTTTTCGCCGAAGATGTTCTTCTCTTGACATCAGTTGGTTTACACTGTTATTTTCGCCGAAGATGTGAGCTTGTTTTCGCCGAATGTGTAAGTGTGAATGGGCAAATTTTCGGTTTGACTTTGATTGGCTCCTTTGATCAATTCCGGTTCAGTTCCTCGATGTTCCTATGCCTTAGACACGTCCATGGCTACTTTATTTGACGGAAAAAACCTGTGCTTACGCAAAAACACTAGAAAACCATCAAATAGACCCAAAAAGGGCCAAAGTAACCAAATCGGTACGAAATAGGGTAGTTGAGTGAATATTCGCTATTTTACCCCTAAAACCACGTTTCAAGCAAGGAAATGTCTCTTAAATGAGGCTGATAATCACGTCAAATCGAGTGTCATCACATATCCAGGCTCCTGTGTAGCGCCTCGTTGTTCTCTTTTGTGTTGAAGTGTTGTACCCGTAAGCTTGGCAGGTTGACTCCTACAGCAAGGGCTGCCTCCGTTCCATACACTAGTGTGTAGGGCGTTTCATTGGTGGCGGTTTTGTATGACGTCCTATGCGCCCACAAAATGTTGGGTAATTCCTCGACACCCTTTTTTTCAGCCCCTGCAAAATGAGTTTGTTGATAGCTTCGGCCTACCCATTTGCTTGGGGGTAGGCCACAGACTCAAGGCGAACCACTATCTTGAAACTTTCGCAGAAATCCAGGAACACCGTACAGTCGAACTGTGTGCCACGATCACAAACGAAGCCTTGTGGGAGGCTGAAACGGGTAATGATGTTCTTCATCACAAATTTTTGTATCTGATATGCTGTGATGGAGGCTAGGGCCTCCGCTTGCACCCACTTGGTGAAATAGTCCGCTGCCACAATTATGTACTTCCTTTTTCCTACCGCCTCCGGGAATGGTCCCAACAGGTCCATTCCTCAGAAAGTGAATGGCCATGGCGACAAGATGGGCTGGAGGGCGGTGGATGGAAGGTGATGATCATTGGCGAACAGTTGACACTTGTGGCAGCACCGTACCGGTTCTTCGGTGTCACATCGGATCGTAGATCAGTAATACCCCTGGGGCAATACATTCTTTTCTAAACTCTTTGCGCCTATGTGCATCCCGCACACGCCCTGGTGTATCTCCCATAAGGCGCAAGCCACCTCTTCCTCACTTAGACACTGCAAGTAGGGGTCCGCCCGGTAGACCTACTCTTCCAGCAATACACCCCTGGCCGCTCGTCCGTGAATTTTTATAGCCACGACTCGATCTGTCTGGAGAATATCAGACTCGATGTAAGCTCGGATGGGGTCGTGCCAATCCATGTGCGTTTCCTATAGCGGGGCGGTCCCATCTTAGCTATTGATGGTCATGCTCGCCTTCTTTTCTTCTTCTTTCTCATTTCCACGGTTATCATTCTTTCGTCCTCGAAGTTGAGGACGGTTGCTAGTTTAGATAAGGCATTGGCGTGCGCGTTATCTTCTCTAGCCACCTGAATGTCTTCCACTGTTTCAAAGTGTTTGATGGCGTTCTTGGCCTTGCCATTGTAAGGCGCCAAGGTCTCTTCTCTGACTTCATATACTCCACTGAGTTGGTTAACAATGATGGCTGAATCTGAGTATATCTTGAGGTGTGATACCCCCATGGCCTTGGCCATCCGAAGTCCTGCTATGAGTGCTCCATACGCTGCCGCGTTGTTAGTTTGAGCCTAATTGAAACGAAGGGCGGTTTCATGTAAGACACCCTAAGGGGTTTTCAAGACTATTCTCGCCCCTGCTCCATTCTTGCTTAAAGCTCCATCCACATAGAGCTCCCAATAGTCATCCAGGCGTCATTATGCCCTGACGCATCCCTCCACCATGAAATCCGCTAGGGCCTGGGCCTTGATGGCGGTTTGTGGTTGAAAGTGGATGTCGTACTCGAAATCTTTGGAGCATTCCTCTGTCTATGAGAACTTGGCAATAGCCTTCAACGTGGCGAAGATGGGTGTCTGTCTCTCTGCGGATTTCAGAATGAATTGATTCATTGCGGCGAGCCGCCCCGTCAAGGTTTTTACGTCGTGGACCGTCCTGGGGGGTGGCGTCTGCATGATTGCTTATATCTTCTTTGGGTTTGCTTCAATTCCCTTTCTTGTGATTATAAATCCTAGGAACTTCCCGAGGAAGCCCCATGCACACACTTCTTGGGGTTAAGGAGGAGTTGGAACGCCTTCAAGGTGTCAAAAGTTTTTCTGAGGTCCTTCAGGTGGTCACCTCCTATCTTGGTCTTGACCAGCAAATCATCTACGTGTGCCTCCATTTGCTGACCCAGCTGATCCTGAAACACCCGATCGATCATCCTTTGATACGTTGCCCCCGCGTTCTTCAGACCAAACAGCATCACATTGTAACAATAATTACCGAAAGGTGTAGAAAATGATGTCTTCTCTTGGTCCTCCTTTGCCAAAGGAATCTGTTGGTAACCGGGTAACATGTCTAAGAAAGAGAAGTTCTCATGATTCGCCGTGGCGTCCACTAGCTGATAAATGTTAGGCAGAGGATATGGGTCTTTGGGACAGGCGTCGTTCAGATTAGTGAAGTCTATGCACATCCTCCAACTGCCATCTGCCTTTCCCACCATTACCACGTTGGACAGCCATACTGGGTACTGCACTTCCATTATGAACCCAGCCTCCAGGAGCTGGGTAATTTCTTCTTGGACGGCCTGTTTCGGCGTCCAATTCAACGTTCATTTTTTTGGGACACAAGTCGGGCGTTTGCCCGCACCACCAACTGATATTGGATGATTGTAGGGTCCAGCTGATGACACTCTATTTTACGTGATTATCAGCCTCATTTAAGCGACATTTCCTTGCTTGAAACACGGTTTAGGGGTAAAATAGCATATAATCACTCAATTGCTCTATTTCCCACCAATTTGGTTACTTTGGCCCCTTTTTGGGTCTATTTGATGGTTTTCTAGTGTTTTTGTAAATAGCACAGGTTTTTGCCGTCAAATATGTAGGCTCGGGCGTGTTCGGGAAGCAAGGAAGCCTCAAGGAGTGAACCGGAATTGAAACCAGAAATCAAACCGAGTGAAGAGCCGATTCTCAGTCTGCCCAGCAGAAAGTTCTCACCGAAAACTATAAAAGTTTTCGGCAAAAAGATGTTAAGGAACCTAGGCAGAATTCTCACCGAAGCATATACAAAGGACTTTTAACTTAAGTTTTTGGTGAAAACTATAAAACTTTTCGCCGAAAACTATTTCCTTTTTCCTCGGCAGAGAAGGCAAACCCTAATCCTATTTAAAGAGCAGCAGCAGCAGCAGCAGCGACACAAACAAACCATCCATTATTCATTTGAACGAAAGTTCCAATACAGAGGCGGCAGCCTCTAGAGAGATAGATAGAGTTTAGTGAGTTCGAAGATCTGTGGAGAGATCGTGACGCCATCCTTCCACCTCGAAGAGCTCGGAGGTTAAAGTTCAAGATCCAGGAGATCGAAGCTTCGCTGGAGTCGTCAGAATTAGGTTTTTCAGTTCTTATATGTTCTTCCTCTGTATGATGATTTCATTTGTTGCCTTTGATTCTTCAGTTATCGTTATGAGTAGCTGAACTTGTAGAGTTTAGATTAGATGAACCCTAAGTGACCCGGGACTTTAAAGCGGTCACGGATTGGCAGTAATTAGATCTTGATTCAGACTGTTTCTCTTGCGTGGTTGTTTTGTTCTTCATTGTTTTTCTGTGTTTCTTGTCTAGTTGACGCCTAGATTAGATTCGTCGTTCCTGTGTTTCTTTTATGGTTATTCTTCTAGATTAGGTTTGTGTTAGGTTAGGGTTAGTCGCCAGGCAGCTTCCTTACTTTAAAACATTAAACTTCTCTCTTGAACACCTAGATTAGTCTTTTGTTAAGATAAGGATAGAGCGAATTTTCGCCTTACTTTAAAACATCAATTCAACCAATTAACCTATTTATTGGAGTGTGCCTTTTGTAGGAACCAGTTAGGGTTAATCCGCTTCAAGAGTAACTCACCAAACTTATTCAATTGCACCAGTTAGTTTTCCGTTGCAGAAGTGAACGCACGAACGGTTAATTAATCTTCGTAGTTAGATCGGATAGAGCGAACGTTCGCCAGTCTTAAACCTAAGGGTAAGGATTTATGGTGGTGTATGAGAACTGAATGAATTCAAATTGAAAACCGCCGGTCTTGTGATTGCCAATGCTCTGGTGATCTTAGGGGGATTCGAAATCTAGCTCGTCTATCTTCTCGTTAGTCAACCTTTTAATCTTTCTGTCTTTTATTTCTTGCTTTATTAGATTAGAAGTCGTGGAACTCACACCACGCAAACTTGTGTTAAACTTGAGTATTTTGCCAACATATTTGAGTAGATGATTAGAAGAAACCCTGTGGAATACGATCTATCTTGCTTTGTGCTTGATAGTTATTTGACTACACGCGCGTGAAAACACGTTCATCAAATTGGCGCCGTTGTCGGGGACTCTTCTATATTGTTTGAAAGAAGAGTTGGCATCTTATTCTTCTACCTTTCCATCTTATCATTTATTTTCCCCCATTTTCCATGATTTACCTAGGTGGTGCTCTTGAGGTTTGAGATGCAGGGTTACAGGTGGGATGACCAGTACCAGGAGTGGTACATCAATGAAACACCATATGCCGAAGCCAACCAAGGATGGTATGAACAACAACCCACGACAAGCTGGTATGAGGAACCTTCACCCTTGCCGTCCTGGCAAGAGTCATAAGCTACGCACCACCACCAATTACAAAGAGATGCTACATCAACAACAACAACAAACGGCGAGATTTGACTCCCTATTTGATAATATCTCTTCAATGCTACAAGGTCACCAAGAGATACACCAACAAGAGCATCAAAGTGTCGCTAGAGATAACCAAGAGATGCTTCTACGAGCTCTTGAACATCAACAATGCTTGTTGAGAACCAATCTGCCTTGGATAATATCTCTTCAATGCTACAAGCTCATCTCGCGACGGACATCAAGCTCGAGCAACCAAAGCAGTTAATGAAAGAAGACGCTTAAGAGCTGTTCGAAGAAGATGATGATGATCCCACCCATTACTACTATGAGCTAGAGGAATCTGATGAAGAACCCTGACGGTGGTGGCTAATGAAGGCATGGGACTCGTCCATCTTGGAAGTGTGAAGTTCATTCATCCGAAGTTAAAGCCGAATAGGAGCACATAAAGATTGAGGAGTCATCCTCATTTCAGCTTCCGCCGAGCCAACCTGTAGTTCAAGCCAGAGATGAGCAGGTGGAAAGCGACATGATCATGGATTTGGAAGTATACATACTCGATCCTGAGAGACCTCTGGATGATCATCAAGTGGAGAAGATGGAGCTCATTGACCATGCCACGACGTACTACCTCTTTCCTCTTCCAGTAGGAGAATTCGAGAAGAACTAGTCATCCAACCAGAACCGCGATCTACTGGAGCACTACCGGCTGCATCACCCCTCTGGAGCGTACACCTTGAGGAAGACGATTGACTTCAAGGAGCTCTTGAGTTGGGGCTCCTAACAGGTATCGTCCGGCTCAAGGACGTTAAAAGAGAGCGCTTCGTGGGAGGCAACCCATGACTGGAGTCCGTTTTCAATTCTTGAGTCAGTCTTTTCGTCGTTCGAGTCGGTTCCGGGGAGCCAAAGTGTCAGGTTTAATTTTCGTTACTTTAAATTTTTCTGTAAAAAAAAAATTTGCTAATTTTTGAACAGTGTGCGTCTGTTTTATTTTTGTGTGACTTGTGTCTGTTCTTCAAATTTCAGTTTTCTTTTTTCGGTCCGATTCCAACGCATACTTGATCGCCCAAATCGGAGGTCTGTAGCTTCGGTTATCCCCGACAAGCTTTTCGCGTTTTTGGCCAACTTCGCCATTTTCCGTCCATTTTCTTGAGTCATGTCTTCAAGGTTAGTTGTTGGTTTTTCAATTTCGAATCTTTGACATGCTGATTGTTGATTTTCGACGAGTTCCATTTCGGTTGACTTTGCGGTCCACCGAGTTTTGTGTGTCTGCTGTTTCGGTGTGATTTTTGCTGATCTGATTGAACTTAGATGATCTAGAATTCTCTAGGAGTGTTGTGCCGTGAGTTTGTGCCGTTTAAAAAAAATTCAAAATTCCCCTAAACCTTCTTCATTTCGACTTTTAATCTGTGTGGATCCGGGACACTTGTCTCGGTTTCCTTTTTATCTTTTCATTGTTTTTGTTTTGTAGGATTTTTGGAAGCTGCTTCGCTCTGCTCCGGGCTCTCCCTCATCCACTACACCAACCAACACCTTCTAGGTTTTTTTCATATCTCTCTACTCTAGTTTAGTCCTGTGAGGACACATAACCGTTTAAGTGTGGGGTAGGATTCTAGGATTATGCATGATCTAGCTTGATTTTTTGTTATTCTATGGTTCATTTTTGAAATTTCTATAGCATAGAATTGCTCAGTTCTTGACTTTTGATGTTAAATTGACTTCAATTTTTCATGCATGATCTTGCTTGATTTTCTGTGATTCTATGGTTCATTTTTTAAATTTCTCTAGCATAGAATTGTTCAGTTCTAGACTTTTGATGTTAAATTGACTTCAATTTTTCACAATGACGTCTAGACTATTCCACTTAGAACCTGTAACCAACGTGTTGGCACTAAAATCGAATGAGTCTAGGTCAGAACAAATCATAAATAACTCTTGTAGTTGAACTTGAATTAATTGAATTGAATTGACTTGTTAATAACAAAGCTCGATAACACCGTTCTAAGATGATAAATGCTAGCTTCTCCCATGTTTTCACTCCATATTTGATCACCGTGATTGTGGCTTGAGAGTAGACGGAAATCCAATTCGAAATCTTATGTAAAAAGTTATAACTAGATAGGATCAAGTGACTAAATTGTTAAATCAAGTGTTTGAATTGTGAAATCCGAAAAATTTGAAAGTTCAAATTAATTTGAAGTTCTTTAAGTGCTGAAAATAAAGTTAGGCAGGCCCAACACCTAAGTGAAGTGTTCGGGTTGAGCACTAGCATAGGCACAAATACTGTAAGCTAGGCAGGCCCGACACCTAAGTGAAGTGTTCGATATCGAGCACTAGTATGTAGTAAATCAATGGAGTAAGTTTGAGTCTTGAAAGAAATCAATGTTTAAATCGGTCCTAGCTAGAACATGTAACGCACAGGTCTAGAAGCGGATGAAGTTGAGTCGATAGCCACGTCACGTCCACTACCTCCACCTAATCCGCATCATGGAACGAGCTTTGTTTAAACGACTACTTGAAGTGTGCAGAAAACAGTGAGATCAAAACTGGTTTGGTTGATGTTCTTGCATGTGCAGGTCACTTTTTCTACGTGGAACAGTCTAAACCAAATCATTAGGAATTGAATCTCAGTTTAATCTTCGTGTCATTTGTGAATTTGACTGTGTTCTAGTTCAGCTTGCTTGAGGACAAGCAAAAGCTTAGGTGTGGGGTATTTGATGGCACTCGATTTTATGTGATTATCAGCCTCATTTAAGTGACATTTCCTTGCTTGAAACACGGTTTTAGGGGTAGAATAGCATATAATCACTCAATTGCTCTATTTCCCACCGATTTGGTTACTTTGGCCGTTTTTGGGTCTATTTGATGGTTTTCTAGTGTTTTTGTAAATAACACAGGTTTTTGCCATCGAATATGTAGCCTCAGACGTGTTCAGGAAGCAAGGAAACCTCAAGGAGTGAACCGGAATTGAAACCAGAAATCAAACCGAGTGAAGAGCCGATTCTCAGTCTTCCCAACACAAAGTTCTCACTGAAAACTATAAAAGTTTTCGGTGAAAAGATGTTAAGGAACCTAGGAAGAATTCTCACCGAAGCAGATATAGAGGCTTTTAACTAAAGTTTTCACCGAAAACTATTTCCTTTTTCCGCGACAGAGACGGCAAACCCTAATCCTATTTAAAGCAGCAACAGCGACACAAACGAGCCATCCATTATTCATTTGAACGAAAGTTTTAATACAGAGGCGGCAGCCTCTAGAGAGATAGATAGAGTTTAGAGAGTTCGAAGATCTATGGAGAGATCGTGACGCCATCCTTCCACCTCGGAGAGCTCGGAGCTTAAAGTTGAAGATCCAGGAGATCGAAGCTTCGCCGGAGTCGTCAGAATTAGGTTTTTCAGTTCTTATCTGTTCTTCCTCTGTATGATGATTTCCTTTGTTGCCTTTGATTCTTCTGTTATCGTTATGAGTAGCTGAACTTGTAGAGCTTAGATTAGATGAACCCTAAGTGACCCGGGGCTTGAAAGCGGTCACAGATTGGCGGTAATTAAATGTTGATTCAGACAGTTTCTCTTGCGTGGTTGTTTTGTTCTTCATTTTTTTCTGCGTTTCTTGTCTAGTTGACGCCTAGATTAGATTCGTCGTTCCTATGTTTCTTTTCTGGTTGATCGTCTAGATTAGGTTTGTGTTAGGTTAGGGTTAGTCGCCTGACAACTTCCTTGCTTTAAAACATTAAACTTGTCTTTCTTGATCACCAAGATTAGTCTCTTGTTAAGATAAGGATAGAGCGAACGTTCGCCTTACTTTAAAACATCAATTCAACCAATTAACCTATACATTGGAGTGTGCCTTTCGTAGGAACGAGTTAGGGTTAATCCGCTTGAAGAGTAACTCACCAAACTTTTCAATTGCACCAGTTAGTTTTCCGTTGAAGAAGTGAACGCACGGACGGTTAATTAATCTTGGTATTTAGATCGGATAAAGCGAACGTTCGCCAGTCTTAAACCTAAGGGTAAGGAGTTATGGTGGTGTCTGAGAACTAAATGAATTCGAATTGAAAACTGCTGGTCTTCTGATTGCCAATGCTCTGGTGATCTTAGAGGGATTCGAAATCTAGCTCGTCTATCTTCTCGTTAGTTAACCTTTTAATCTTTCTGTCTTTAATTTCTTGCTTTATTAGATTAGAAGTCGTGGAACTCACACCACGCAACTTGTGTTAAACCTGAGTATTTTGCCAACATATTTGAGTAGACGATTAGAAGAAACCATGTGGTATACGATCTATCTTGCTTTGTGCTTGATAGTTATTTGACTACACGCGCGTGAAAATGCGTTCATCACCAGCCCAGGCATATCCTAGGGTTTCCAAGCGAACAAGTCGACATACTCCCTTAGGAGAGCCAACATGCGGCGTAACATCCCTGCCCAACCGAATGCTTTAGAACTCAAGTTTGGGTGATTAGAGTGCTGAAATCAGTGCCTCTGAGGTCCCATTGAGGTCTGAGACATTCGTGTTTAAGTCGGGTTGAGGTTACAAGTGAGTATGCTATGCAGTGAAGAACACACGATGTGTGTTGTAACACATGCCGTGTGTCTTTAAGGTACACGGCCGTGCACTATTCCCAGCAAGGTTCGTCGAGATTGCAGAGGATGACACACGATCGTGTGTTATAAAAACACGCCGTGTAGTGCATAACACACGATGTGTGTTATGAAGCACACCTTGTGTCTTGACCTGGGTATAAAAGACGAGTTTTGACGGGATTTCATAACTTTCAACTCCTTTCTCTTTCCACGAAACTCTCTTGACGAACCAACTTTGGCCAAGCTTCAGAAGGAAATTCCAGGAATTGTAGAGGTTGGAATTACGATCCATTTATTTCTATGCATTCCTAGCGACGAGGAGAAGAGATTGCTAATCTCAATTTATGGTTTCTTAATGTGGGTCGTAGTCAGTCAGAAGGGGATAGGCTACGAGTTTGGAGTTGGGGAAACTGATATTCTGGGAACTAGAAGATGTTTAGAGCTTCGTCTTCTAATCCAGGTGAGGGCTTAGCGTTGTTAGAAGGTTTTGGACAGCGAGAAGGTTGTAGTCTTTACTTAGATGAAAGTTAGGTGTTGCATGAAAATGAGGAGAGTAAAAGGGATGAATTGTGTTGTGATTGTGCTTCCAATTGTTTGATTGTTGATTGCCATGATTAGGGGTTTGGGAATTTAATAAATTGAATAATGAATCGACATAGAATGGAGTGATAGGACTGAATTGGGGGAAAGGTTGCGAGTTGTGTCTCATCTTGAATTGCCATTTGTGGATGTAGGAGAATGGCCTAGCCAATGTGGGGTCGTTCTTAGTAAGAGGTACATGTGGGTGATCCCTAGACTCATGACATGGCTACCCCTGTACTCGTAGGTGGGGGTGGCCTGTGAGCTAGCCGGTTGCCCAATTGTGTGATTGTGTGGATGTGTTGTGGGTGTGATCGGAATGCAGAACTATGTGGGTGGTTGGAAATCATGTGATGTTGTGAACGATATGTCTGTAATGGTATTCTCTGAGTTGTGAATTGATTGTGAATGTAGAACCGGAAGGAGCCCACACTACCCCACCCGAAATACTGTTGAGTTTGAGTCCGATTCACTAGGTGAATCCCATGATGTGGAGTCATGGTGGTTGAAATCTCTGTTAAGGAAGGATCCCCATGGGATGCATCGTGATAGCTCCTTGGAGGAAGGATCCCTTAGGGGATGCATCGTGTTATCTCTCCATGAGGGAAAGATCCGCCGGGATGTGAGAATGTGATGGCTGGCGGTGGTGGTGTGGATAACTCCATGATGCCTAATAACTCACCTAGAATAATAATCCGTGGTTGAATGTATGTATGTGTGTTGATGTGAGTATGGTTGGTGATTGTGAATTATTTGTGAATCATGTGCTGTAGTAGTATGTTGTTTTGTTTGTGATTATACTAATGCTATTGTATGTGTATGAGAATGAAGAACTGAACCTATGTGATCACCTAGATTGCATTAGGATGTTAAAATCTGGAAGGGGTCAGGTTAGGTTCCATTGTCGATGTCTTGTGCAGAGTTTGGAACTGCTCCTTTGGTTTAGGACAACACGTAGGCAAGCCCAGTGGGTTCACTCAATTTCAATAGGAAATTGATCCTTTTACCATTTCAAGATCTCGTGGCTAGTGAGTGGAGTCGTTGGTGTTCGGAGATTGGAGTTGATTGCGAGAAGTCCCGGCTTGAAGTTATGAGGTGAAGACTTGTGTACACTCGGAGTTGACTTGTTCTTTCTTTTCAGTTGACCATGGATATTTTGGGGGTTTTATGTACTTTTGGGTTTTTGTTGGATTTTCATGAATTTATGATGAGTTTGGAATTGTACCCGATTTATACTTTCTCGAGGCTGCTCACGTTTATTTTTTCCCTTTAAATCTTGGCTTTTACTTCGTCTCTTATGTTGGTTTTTACTCAGTAATACCCATAATCGGTTCAATCGCGGATTTCACACGGGTGTTACAAATGGTATTAGAGCCTGGTTAATTGTTGTTGTACTGGTCGATCGTCTCCTCTTGTTGGGGAGTAATTATCCTCGTTAGGAGAAGGGACGAGACATCGGTATGGGACCGACTTTCCGGGGGGTTTTCAAACTATTTTAATGGGTGGGAATTTTTGAAACAAGTTGTGATTTGAACTGTTGGTAATTTCTTGGAAGGTCAACTGAATCGTTTAAATGTTCTCTGGTAGTGAATCCAATCAAGCAATGGGAAGTAGGTCCACCGGGAACTTGGGGTATGGGGGAGGAGCTCCTAGGTTTCAGCCAAGTCTGTTGAAGGGCTGGAACTTTGGGGAGTTCAACGGAGAGGTAGCTGATCCTAAAGTTGCTGAGCAGTGGCTTCAGGAGTATGAGTATAAGTTCCTGTACATGGGACTTGATGAGGAGCTGAGAGTGCAGGAAATGACCTTTTTGTTTAAATCATGCCTTGAATTGGTGGAAGTCGATGCCACAGAGTCGAGTGGTTCCACTAGAGATGGAGTTTGATGAGTTTGTGGGGGAGTTTCGTGATCAGTTCTGCCCGTATCTTTTGCGTGAAGAGAAGGCCAAGGAATTCATGGGATTGGAGAAATGTGAGAAGACCGTCCTTGCATACTACATAGAGTTTACCTCTCTCTCTAAGTGGTATGACGAGCGGACTAACCGGGAGAGGAAGCTCATTAGCAAGTTCAAGAATGGGATGAGGGTGGAGATCCAGGAGGGAGTCACCACTGCTGATATGGGGAGTTTGGTGTCGGTTAAGGCAGTGGAGCTAGAGAGGGAGAGGTTGGAGAACAGGAAGAAGGAAAAAAGGAAGAGGAAGGCGACGACCCTGCCTACTCAGTCAGCGGCACACAGTTACCCGACCAAGATCGCTCAGTCTATTTTGTTGGGACAGCGGAGTGTGCAGTCTGCTCCATCCCATCATGTCGTCGTGTGTTTTACTTGTGGCGGTATGGGTCACAAGAGTGCAGAGTGTAGGGGGGAGCGAGATCGGTGCAGAGGGGAGGAGCACCATCGGGACTTCCTATGTGTGGCACCTGCGGGAAGCCTCATTTTGGGGTGTGTCACATGCTTAGGCCTGCCCTGGTGACTTGTTACACTTGTGGCCAGCCAGGTCATAGGAGTAAATTCTGTCTGACCAGGAGTGTAGCACCCGCCTAGTCTGTGAGATCGGTGCAAGGGCCAAGAGCTCCGTATAGGAGTTTTGGAGGAAGAGGTGGAGGTTGTTTCGGGCGAAGACCTGTGAGTGCTGGTAGGGGAACAGGAGTGAAAGCCATGCCTGTTGGAGCTGGAAGAGACCAAGGGAGGCTATATGCTCTTACTATGGGGGCGGCAGAGAACGCGAACGATGTGGTGACCGGTATGATCTCCATCCTAGATCTTTCCGTTTACGCTTTGTTTGACGCGGGCTCGACCCATTACTTTGTTTCTGAGAAATGCTTGAGTAGTTTGAGTGTGGTAGCTAGTATTTTGGGGACTAGCTAGGGTGTAAGAACTCCTTTGGGAACTTCTATTCGGGTAGATAGTGTGTGGAGGGGTTGTAGAGTGACAGTGGGAGGTGCAGAGTTGTTAGCTGATTTAGTGGTGCTTCCCTTCAATGAATTCTATGTCATCCTTGGCATGGATTGGTTGGCTAGGCATGGGGCCTTTCTTGATTTAAGTAGGAAGGAAGTGTTGTTTCAGGTGGAAGGCGTGGGTCAGGTGGTGTTCATAGGTGTGCGGAAGAGGGATTCGGCACCTATGGGATTGGTTTCGGCGATGCAAGCTTTCTCTTTAATCCAGGAAGGACGTGAGGCTCTGTTAGTGCAAGTAACGGTGGAGCAGAATGAGGAGTTGGAGAAGGTGCCGGGAGCTCGAGAGTTCGCAAATGGGTTTGAGGAATTACCTGGTGCACCGATTGAGCACGAAGTGGAGTTCAACATAGAGTTGGTTCCTGGAACCGCTCCAATCTCCATCCTGCCTTATCTGATGGCGCCGACGGAATTGAAGGAGTTGAAGGAGCAATTTCAAGAGCTCTTGGGCAAGGGGTTCATCCGCCCAAGTGTATCCCTGTGGGGAGAACCAGTGTTGTTTGTGAAGATGAAGGATGGGTCGATGAGAATGTGCATTGACTATAGGTGGTCGAACAAGGCAATGATTAAGATCGCTATCCACTCCCAAGGATAGATTATCTCTTTGATCAATTGCAATGGCCTGAAGTGTTCTCGAAGATAGACTTGAGGTCAGGTTACCATCAGTTGAAGGTGGGGGAAGGTTCGATGCCGATGACAGCTTTCAGGACTTGTTATAGGCACTATGAGTTTCTCGTGATGCCTTTCGTTCTCACCAATGCTCCGACCGCGTTCATGGCCCTCATGAACAAAGTCTTTCATGAATATTTGAACAAGTTCATAATAGTGTTCATTGACAACTTTCTCATCTATTCTAAGAATGAGAAGGAGCATGAGGAGCACTTGAGGATCGTCTTTCAGAAGTTGCAGGAGCAGCAACTTTTTGGAAAATTCTTGAAGTGTGCCTTTTGGTTGGAGGAGGTGTTGTTCCTCGGTCATGTGGTTTCAAAGAGAGGCGTTGAGGTTGATCCGAAGAAGATCGAAGCGGTAGTTAATTGGTCCCCACCTAAGGACGTGTCACAGTTGTAAAGTTTCCTTGGTTTAGCTGGTTACTATAGAAGGTTTGTAGAAGGGGTTTCCACCATAACATCCTGATGAGCTGTAAAACATGGTATCAAATACTACCGAGCTAAAAGCAAGATAGATTGTATTCCATAGGTCTCTTCTAATCGTCTACTCAAATATGATGGCAAATTACTCAGGTTTAAACAATTTGCGCGTGGTGTGAGTTCCACGACTTCTAAACTATAAAGCAGGAAACAAGAAATGAAAACAGAAAACAGTTGAAAGATTGGTTGACTTAACAAGACGACAGAAAAGCTTAGATTTCGAATCCCCCTAAGATCACCAGAACATTGGCGATCACAAGACCAGCGGTTTTCAATCCCGAATCATTCAGTTCTCAGACACCACCATAACTCCTAACCCTTAGGTTTAAGATTGGCGAACGTTCGCTGATGACACTCAATTTGATGTGATTTTCTGCCTCATTTAAGCGACATTTCCTTGCTTGAAACATGGTTTTAGGGGTAGAATAGCGAATATTCACTCAACTACTCTATTTCCTACCGATTTGGTTACTTTGGCCCTTTTTGGGTCTATTTGATGGTTTTCTAGTGTTTTAGTGATAGCACAGGTTTTTGCCATCATTTACGTAGCCACGAACGTATTCAAGACCTCAAGGAGTGAACCAGAAATCAAATCGGAATTAGAACCGAAGATCCAACTGCCCAGCACAATGTTTTCGCCGAAAAACCTACATAGTTTTCGGCGAAAATACCTTAAGAAACTCACAGGCGAAGTCAGCAGCTTTACACTGAAGTTTTCGGTGAAAACTTCCATAGTTTTCGCCGAAAATCTTAGAAGAAATCCATCGAAGATCCAGCTGAAGTTCTCGGCGAAATGTTCAAGTTTTTACCGATAACTATTGAAGAGATACACACAGGGGATTTTAACTGAAGTTTTCGGCGAAAACTTCTTAAGTTTTCGCCGAAAACTCCTTCCTTTTCCGGCGCTGTCTTGGAAAACCTAATGACTCTTATTTAAACAGAGCAGCCGGCAGCCAATAAAGGGGAAATTATTCATATTTTCACATAATCAAAACAGACTTTTGAGAGTCAGCCGACTCTAGGGTCGATAGATAGAGTTTAGAGAGTTTGAAGATCCGTGGAGAGATCGTGACGCCATCCTTCCACCTCGGAGAGCTCGGAGCTTAAAGTTGAAGATCCAGGAGATCGAAGCTTTGCCGGAGTCGTCAGAATTAAGTTTTTCAGTTCTTATCTGTTCTTCCTCTGTATGATGATTTCCTTTGTTGCCTTTGATTCTTCTGTTATCGTTATGAGTAGCTGAACTTGTAGAGCTTAGATTAGATGAACCCTAAGTGACCCAGGGCTTTAAAGTGGTCACGAATTGGCGGTAATTAGATTCGAAGTTCAATCAGTTTCTCTTTGCATGGTTGTTTTGTTCTTCATTGTTTATGTTTCTCTTCTGGTTGGTCGCCTAGATTAGGTTTATGCAAGTTAGGGTTACTCGCCAGATGTTGTCGCTAGACGTAGTCGCTAGACAGTTCCCTACTTTGGCGCATAAACTTGTCTTCCTTGATCACCTAGTTTAGATTCTTGTTAAGCTAAGGATAGAAGCGAACGCTCGCCTCTCTTTAAAACATCAATTCAACCAATTAACCTATTCATTGGAGTGTTCCTTTCGTAGGAACCAGTTAGGGTTAATCCACTGCAAGAGTAACTCATAAATCGTTAGTAATTGCACCAGTTAGTTTTGTCGTCGCAAGAAGCGACCGTACTTGGGCGACTAATTAATCTTGGTAGCTAGATCGGATAGAGCGAACGTTCGCCAGTCTTAAACCTAAGGGTCAGGAGTTATGGTGGTGTATAGAAATCGATTGAATTAGAATTGAAAACTGCTGGTCTTGTGATTGTCGTTGCCTTGGTGATCTAAGGGGGATTCAAAATCTAAGCTCGTCTATCTTCTCGTTAGTCAACCTTTTAATCTTTTTGTCTTTTATTTTCCTGCTTTATTAGTTTAGAAGTTGTGGAACTCACACCACGCACAACATGTTTAAACCTGAGTAATTTGCCAACATATTTGAGTAGACAAGAAGAAGAGAACTCGAGTAGAATACGATCTAGTCTACCTTGGTAGATTAGTTATTTGACTACATGCGCATGAAAACGCGTTCATCATTCGCTCTATCCGATCTAACTCCCAAGATTAATTGACCACCCGTGCGTTCGCTTCTACAACGGAAAAGTAACTGGCGCGAGTACTAGTGATTAATGAGTTACTCTCGAAGTGGATTAACCCTAACTGGTTCCTACAAAGAGAAATTGTTCCAATGAATAGGTTAACTGTTGATATGGTGTTTTGAAGTGAGGCGAACGTTCTCTACTATCCTGAGCTTAACTAGAATCTTAACTAGGTGATCAAGCTAGAAAAGAAACACAAAACAATTAAGAACAAACAAAAACATGCAAGAGAAACTGATTGAAACTGGATTCTATTACCGCCGATTCGTGACCGCTTTAAAGCCCCGGGTCACTTAGGGTTCATCTAATCTAAGCTCTATGAGTTTAGCTACTCATATTCAAAACAAAAGAATCAAAGACAAACAAAGAATACATCTTCAATCAGGAAGAACAGAGTAGAACTGTAAAACCTAATTTCGGATGAACCTGTGAAGCTTCAATCTCCTGGATCTGTAACTCCTAGCACCGAGCTCTCCGAGACGGAAGGATGGCATCACGATCTCTTCATTGCTCTTTGATCTCTTTAAACTCTCTCTCAAACTTTCTTTAAGTCTGGAAATTAATCCACTGAATAGCATTTTTTGAATGTGGCCGCCGGTTTAGTATTTATAGGGTTTAGGATTCCAGCCAAAAAAAAGGAATTAGTTTTCGTCGAAAACTTGGGAGTTTTCACCGAAGACTTCAGATGACACTTTGGCTGGATTCTCCTGTCTTCGAGTTTGAATTTTTTGCATAGTTTTCGGCGAAGACTTCAGACTTTTCGCCGAAAACTTCAGTTACAGCCGGGGCAGTGATTTATTCTGGCTTGGTTGATTTCTGGATTGATCTCGGGCCATTTCTTGAGGTTCCTTTGCTTCCCGAGCTCGTCCCTGGTTATGTATTTGACGGCAAAAACATGTGCATTCTCAAAAGCACTAGAAAACCATCAAATAGACCTATAACGGGCCAAAGTAACCAAAAACGGCAGGAATTAGAGCATTTAGGTGAAAACATGCTAAATTACCCTATAACCCGAGATTCAAGCAAAGAAATGTAGCTTAAATGAGGCTGATAAACACGTAAAATCGAGTGTCATCAAATACCCTACACTTAAGCCTTTGCTTGTGCTCAAGCAAACTAAATTAGAGCGCACTCAGATTCAATTAATCACAATGAATTATTAAATTGCTAATTCCAGAACGAGTGACCTAACATGCTTACACGTCAATCAAACAACCTGGTCTCACGAATTATTTGCACACAACAAGTAGTAAACACAAATCATGCACGAATTTGACCTAACCGACCAGACTTCTTACACAGATAATATTTGGTACAAGGGAACTCTCGCACTCTGTGTTTAGGGACGTGTTTCTGCTCTCAATCACTTTCTCGACCGAAGTATGCCATATGTTTGCAATTCGACCACAATCTCCACCACTCTGACAACATTGGCAACTAGTCAAAAGGACTTTCGCAAGGGACTGTAATGATTCCAACGCTACAAAGGTTCATAATGATATGGATGATGGAATGAATAATGGAATTGGCTTTGGTGCGGTGCAGCTTTCGACTAAATTTCCCCGAATCTAGCCTATGGCTTCCTACCGTCTAACCAGACACGGGTGGAATAGTGTACTCTCGTCCTATGATACCCTCAAGCAACCTAGCACTTTATTTTGCACAATTTTTTTCTTTTTCTGAATTTTTTTTCTGACTTTTATTTTGACTTCGTTCTTCCATATGTAGGGAGAAGAACATTATTGAACTATACTATAAACTTTGAAACTTTGAACTTTTTTCTGTTTTACAAAATTTTTCTTCTCTTTTTCTTTCTTTGTGCCGATTTTTCTTTTAGTTGCTAGAGGGGTTTACACGTCTGGACATAATAGCTAAGACCACCTGTTTAATGACTATAGGCAAGTTACCACAGACCAACTTCTAGTAGGCTAATCTAGAACTACAACCATAAGGGATCAACGGGGTGATGAAAAATGGGGATTAGCTGTAATGTATAACGAACCGAAAGAAGGGACAAGCTCAAGGGTTTACACCTAATGGATTTAACGTTAGGTTGGCTATCTAGCTTAAGTAGCTTCAACTAGGCACCTCTATCTTCCTAGAACTCGTGTCATCGTGTCGTCTCGAATGGGTCTAATGCAAATTCTAACTCATTCAAAGTACAAGAAAGACACTCAAAAAGAATTGAAATTGCAAGTTTATGTGCAATAGATCAAAAGCTCATAGTTGGTTTGCTAGTCGGATTCGGTCATTATCAAGCAATCAAAGTGAAATACTACAAGCGTGATGAAAATTTCTGTTCTAACCAGGAAATTTAGCATCGATGCAAGCAAGTTGGTTACAGGTTCTAGGTTAAGCAGTCTAAGCATCATTATGAAAGGTTAAAAATTAACTTAACATCACAAGTCAAGAGTCGATCAATTCTAAGCTAGAGGAATCAGATAAGACACGAGATCACAGAAAGCAAGTCAAGATCATACAATCTATACACCCTACCCCACACTTAAACCGGACATTGTCCTCAATGGACCAAACTAGAGTAGAGAGAAATAGGAGAACCTGGACCGAGATAATTGGTGTAGGGGATGATCACAGAGCTTCGGAGTTGGAAGGGAATCTACCAAAACTTGACCAACAAAACAAAAACAAACAAAAGATCAAAAGGAAACCGGGACAAGTGTCCCGGATCCACACTGAATAAAATTGGACCGAAATCTGAAAAGAAGAATAAAAAGAAGGACAAGGAAAAGGATACAGCCTGATCACTCCTCAGGTGGTGGAGGTGGTGGGGGAATGTGCCAGAAATCCTCGACCCGCTGCTGCCATGACAGCTCTGCCTCGTATCTGGTGTTCTGCTGGCGCATGTGCGGCTGAGTAATAAGCCTCGGGTGTCTTGGGTAGCGGTGTGGTCAATCTGCCAATCTCGGATCTGGCTGAGCAGCTCCCCATAACCACCGGGAGGCATCTGCAGAGGCTCCTGGGGGTGAGTGATGACACTCAATTTGACGTGATTATCAGCCTCATTTAAACAACATTTCCTTGCTTAAGACATGGTTTTTAAGGTAAAATAGCGAATATTCACTCAACTACTCTATCTCGTGCCATTTGTGTTACTTTGGCCCGTTTCGGGTCTATTTGATGGTTTTCTAGTGTTTCATGATAGCACAGGTTTTTGCTGTCAAATAAAGTAGCCAAGGACGTGTCTAAAGCATTGGAACCTCGAGGAACCGCACCGGAACCAGTCCAAGAAGTCAATCAAGTCAACAGTGCCCATTTTTACACTAGAGTTTTCGGTGAAAAGTCCTAAGGTTTTCGGCGAAAACCCCATAAGAATTCGGTAGAGCAATACAAGAAGAAGTTTTCGGCGAGAAGTCAAAGTTCTCGCCGAAAACTCTAGACTCAAAACTCACAGGAGAATCAGTCGTCGGAGCCAGTTAGTGTTAATCCACTGCAAGAGTAACTCATCAATCGCTAGTAATTCCACCAGTTAGTTTAGTCGTTGCAAGAAGCGACCGTACTCGGGCAACTAATTAATCTTGGTAGCTAGATCGGATAGAGCAAACGTTCGCCAGTCTTAAACCTAAGGGTCAGGAGTTATGGTGGTGTCTTAGAACTGATTGAATGAGAATTGAAATCTGCTGATCTATTGATTGCTAATGCTCTGGTGAACTAAGGGGGATTCGAAGTCTAAGCTTGTCTGTCGTCTTTGTTAAGTCAACCAATCTTTCAATCTGTCTTTTAATTTAGTTTTTAATTTAGTTTTTAATTTGCTTGCATTTTCTAGAATAGAAGTCGTGGAACTCACACCACGCGCATCGTGTTAAACCTGAGTAATCTGCCTTTACATTTAAGTAAACAATTATTAGAAGACCCGTGGAATACGATCTGCTTAGCTTTTAGCTTGGTAGTTATTTGATAAACCTGTACTTCAGTCGTTCATCAAGTTGGCGCCGTTGTCGGGGACCTTCTTTTAATTGTTTGAAACAAGAACTGGCATTTTATTCTTCTACTTTCCATCTTTCATTTTTCCATCCACTTCGATTTTACACTGGTTTTGCTTGTTTTTGTCATTTGTAGGTTGTTCACAGGTTTATGCACCACCGCCCTCTCACGAGCTCCCAAACCGCCAAGAACGACAAGGCTAAAAGTATAGAGAGACCAGGCAATTCTGCTTTGCCAAGACAATCGCAAATTTCAACAAGAGGCAGAATCAGTCCACCTCAATCTTTCACTCCGATCAAGATTGAAGAACTGAAGGAGGATTTTCATCTGTTACATACACCGAATCACTTTCACCTCCTCCATCTCCTAGGATAGGTGATCAGCTACCACCACCAGGCGGTCAACCACCACCACCACCGGTTGCACCGAAGAGTCTAGCAGACTATAACAAGCCGAGCGCGACTACCGTTCGATCTTTTATCGCCGTGCCACGCATCGAAGGAGATCCTGACTATGAGATCAAGATGACCATGATCTCTAGTGATTTACAGTTTGAAGGCAGGCCCCTAGAAAATCCGTGCACGCATCTGGCAAATTTCATCGATCTTTGTGGTACTTTCAAGAGCGGGAATCTCGACAAGAACACTCTACGCTTGAGAGCTTTCCCGTTCTCTCTTAAAGGTGCAGCTAAGAGGTGGCTCACTGGCAAACCACCTGGTTACTACACAGACTGGGATACTCTCGCTGAAGACTTCGTCGAAGAGTACTTCCCTCTTTCCAGAACAACCGTCTTCAAGGACAGCATCGCTAGATTTTCTCAGAAGGATGGTGCGAGCTTATACGACACTTGAAATGAATTCCAAGAACTTCTCTACAACTGTCCTCACCACGGTTTCGAGCAGAGACATTAGCTGAAATCTTTGCTCGAGGTCTTCGTGAAGAATCTGCTAAATGGGTCAATTCCCTAGCTGAAGGGGATTGCACTACCCTCACACCTGAAGCTGCTCTTCTCCACTTCGTGAACTGTGCTTCCAAGTCAAGGAACTGGGAACGACAATCAGAAGGATCAAGAAGCAAGCTTGATCTTGAGGCAACCATCAAAGCAAAAGTTGAGAAGCATCTGAAGAAGTCTTCTACACCTATCAAGCCGCCAGCAGCCTCTGTCTACGTTGCTGATTGCGAGTGGTGTGGAGCTTGCGCTCATAATGGAAGCAGATGCCAGAACTTTGGCAAAGCAGAAGTCTGGTCTACCGAAGAAGTCAATTTCATCTCTCAAGGCTTCAGCAACAATCAACAAGGCTATGTTGGCTACCGCAACTACAGACAACAGGGAAATTTCCAAGATCGATCTCCTTACAATGTCGGCGCCAACCAGAACCAGAATCAGAATAGCCGACCAACTGGTTCAGCTCAGGACCAGAAGCCAAACAATCCGACGGGAGGTATCTACCAGCCGCCGCACCGGAATCTGGGTAACTATGGAACTACTCCTAGCAATCGCTAGAATCAATATTTGAACAATACCTATACATGACAGCATCATCAGAAGGACAACAACGTCAGTGAACTCGACAAGAAGCTCAATCATATCATCACCAGACTTGACGATCATGATAGTCAGTTCAAAGCTCAAGCTCTCCTCAACCAATAACAGATTGCGTTCGATCAAAGAATAGAGCATGCAGTGAACCAGATCTCTAGCATGCTAGCATCTGGTCGACCATATGGCCAGCTCCCAACCAAACCGAGCCGAATCCAAGAAAGGAGCAAGCTAAGATGGTATCTATTCAAGATCCGACAAACTCACCTACTAATTCCTCTTCTTCTAATCTTTACGGGACCATTGAAGTTCCAGAGAAAAAGGAAGCAAAGGAAGAGGCGCCTAAGGAGTATGATCCTCCTCTGGCTCCATACTTTGAGAAGCCTCCTTTTCCAAGGGCGTTACTGTCGAACGCAAGGATCGAGACTGGCATGTGGGGAAACAAGAAGGATATCCTACCATCCGTAGCAAGAAGCCTTCATCGCCATATCCAGCTAAGTGTTCCGATCCTGGTTCTTTCACGCTACCTCTAGTCATTAATGATATTCAGATAGAACGTAGTTTGGTTGATCTAGGTGCGTCTGTCAATGTCATGCCTATGAGCTTGTTCGAGAAATTGAATCTAGGAGAACTTGAATCGACTAGCATGCAACTTGTCTTTGCTGATAGATCATTGAAAACGCCTACAGGGGAGATCAAGGATGTTGTTACTAAATGTGGTCCTTTCACTTTCTTAGCGAATTTTGTGATTATAGATACTAGCGAGGAGGATTCTACTATTCTTATAGGTCGACCCTTCATGGCAACAACCCAAATGCAAATCAATGTTCCGAGTGGTTCTTTGACCTTGAGGGTTGGTAAGGAAACGATAACATTCCACCTTAAGGACGGTATGAAATATACTCCTATGGAAGAAGAACCTCACTGTCTTGCTGTTGAAACTGTGGAGTTGACTCCGGTCAACTCCGCTACTGATGTCTCTTCTAGTGTTTCTAGATCAATTGTTGTTGCAGGTGTTGAACAGATTACCAAGCAGAAGGCTGGACCTACGGCACAAAAGCCGCCAAAGAAGAAGGAACTGAAAGCCTCTTCTACTCACTCACCACCAAGCAAGTGAGAGCACAGCTAAAATGAGAACTTTGGCAAAGCAGAAGTCTGGTCTACCGAAGAAGTCAATTTCATCTCTCAAGGCTTCAGCAAAAATCAACAAGGCGAAAACTGTTTCATTGAGAATAGTTAGTTAGGCCTTCAGGCTGAGTTCGCCATGGCTACTGATCCGTCCTCTTCTTCTTCTTCTTCGCCTCTTCCACCTCCTTCTTGGGCGCAGATTGTTGCTGATTTGAAATCAAACCTTGAATTTGTGGCAGAATCCGTTGCTGCGGTGGTTGATGGAGTTTTGCAGATCCCTGAAGCGGTGATTGATTTGGGGAAGAAAAGGCTAGAGCCAGCGATTGCTGCTCAGTTTATTGGGACGCCTCCGCCGATTAAGGTGATTGCTGCGCTGGTTAATCGACTCTGGAGCTTGGGAGAGGTAATTGTAGTTTCGCAGATCTCTCCAGGTTTCTTCTTGATTGAGCTTTCTTCGATGGAGACTCAAGAGTGGGTTATGGCGAGATCCTGGCATATCCATCATCAGCCGATGATTCTCAGGCGATGGAGTCCAGGTATAGGCCCGATCGATCTCTCTCCGGAAGAAAAGCCAATTTGGTTGTCTTTCTGCAATGTCCCCCTGTTCTTCTCACGAACAAAGGGATAAGCTGGTTGGCCAGCCAATACAGGAAACCAGTGAATAAGAGTGTTCGATAATGCTCCACGGTTAGAGTGTGTATCTTGAGGGGCTCTTTGGTGAATAATAATACAGAATTGCAGGTGAATGTGGGTGAGGATGAACCGAGATTGATCAGCGTTCAGTTTCCTCAGACGAGAGCGTACAAGCAGCCTACTGGTAAGAAGTGGTCTCAAGTTTCCCAGCCTAAATCAGTGCCAGTCAGTAAGAGGATTGAGATGGTATCTGCTGAGCCTTCTAAGGAAGGGGAGGAGATTCCAACTGAGTGTCCTGCTGACTTGGAGGCTGGAGGGGGAGCTGGTAAAGAGCCTGTGGTTCCTAAGGGAACGGAGAGTTCTCCAGTTCAAGTGAGCACTCCTAAAGCCTCTTCTGAGGTGGAGGGGACTGTTGTTCATAGCCCTATCCCTGGGATTGAAGTGCATCGAACTGGTTTTGAAGCTCTGCATTCAGAGGATTCAGATGATGGTAGCACTGATGTTGATGAAGTGGTGGTACGAGCCTCTCCTAAAGGAGGTAAGAGTAATGAACTGCCATCTTTGAAAGGTACTGGTAAAGGTTTTAGTGGTGTAAAGACAAGGAAGCAATCAAAAAGATGATTAGTTTTTGGGTTTGGAATATTAGAGGGTTTAATAAGAAAGCTAAGGTAGATACTGTAAACAAGTACATAACTCACAATAACATAGATGTTATAGCTTTGTTAGAGCCTAGAGTTAGGCGTGTAAATACCATTAGTCTTTACAATAAGAGATTCTCAGGGTGGGAGGCTGATTTCTGCTATGAGGATGATCTAGGGAAAATCTGGCTATTATGGAAAAAGGATGTTCCTCTTAAGGTCATTCAGAAAACTTCTCAGCTTGTACATTTTTCTATTGATTTGCCTGCTGCTTTCAATATGACGGTAGTATATGCTTCTAATGATATGAGGAAAAGAAGAATTCTGTTTGAAGACCTCTTGGCTCTCCCAACTACTCAAACCCCTTGGATGACTCTAGGGGATTACAATGCAATTTTGAATCTTTCTAAAGCCTCGAATACCCCCTCCTCTTTTGTGGGAATGGACGATTTTGTTGATTTTGTCCAAAAGGGCAGGCTAGTTGAACATCCTGCTCAAGGTCCGGATTTCACTTGGACGAATAATCAGGACACTCCTATTGCTAGGAAGTTGGATAGAGCTCTCATTAACCAAGAATGGCAGGTTGTTTTAAGGCAAAGTAGAGTGAAGGTGATGTCTGCTGTGGATTCTGATCATTGTGCTCTCATGGTCCAGATTGGGAAAGATGTAAGTTCCCTTCCAAAGCCTTTCAAGTTCTATAGTTACTGGATGAAGCAACCTAGTTTACCTGATCTCCTTAAGGAAGTTTGGAGTAAACGTTTCTATGGTTCTCCTTTTTCCATTCTCTATGCAAAACTTAGAAGGTTGAAAGGGCACCTGAAAAAGCTGAATGATAAAGAGTTTTCAGATATTCAAGCTAGAGTTATTAATCAGAGGAGGGAATTAGAGAGAGCGAAGCTTGCAGTTTTCACTTGCCCTTCCCAGCTGAATATGAGGGTTATGAAGGATTTAGAAAAAAAGCAGGCAGATCTTGTTAGTAATGAGGAGTGTGTTCTAAGATTAAAGTCTAGGGTTTTATGGATCCAGCAAGGGGACTGTAACAGCAGTTTTTTTGCAAGGTATGTTTCTGAGAGGCAGACGAGGAACACCATTAGGCAGCTCCTAGATAGTAGGAGAGTTCTGACTGATGCAGTGAAGGAAATGGGTAATATTGCTGTTGAATATTATGAAAAACTGCTTGGTGTTTCTACTACAATGCCAGATACTTTCAAGAATTTGGTCTCTAAGAAAGTGACTGCTGCTCAGGCAGATATGTTGGATGCTGATGTTACAAGGAGGGAAATGAGAGATGCTCTCTTTAGTATGGCCTCGGACAAAGCCCCTGGCCCGGATTGATATAGTGCTTCCTTCTACAAGGCTTGTTGGGAGACAGTTGGTGAGGATGTGCTAGATGCAATGGATGATTTCTTCAGGACTGGTACTCTTCATCCCTCTGTTAATTCTACTATTATCACTTTGATTCCTAAGAAACTTAATGCTGAAAGTATGAAGGACTATAGGCCTATTTCGTGCTGTAATACCATTTATAAGGCTCTGTCTAAAGTACTTGCCAACAGATTGTGTAAGGTCCTCCCTGGTCTTGTTAGTTCCTCTCAGACTGCTTTCATCAAGGGGAGAGTTATTTCAGACAATGTGATTTTAGCTCATGAGCTTCTAGCAAAATATAATCGGAAGAAAGCCTCTCCCAGGTGTGCTCTGAAAATAGACTTAATGAAGGCATTCGATTCCATAGAATGGTCATTTGTGGAGCACTTCCTTAAAGCCATGGATTTCCCTCCAAGATTTGTTCATTGGATAATGGCCTGCTTCAATTCTTCCAGGTTTTCTGTCAACTTCAATGGATCTCTGATTGGCTACTTTCCCGGGGGCAAAGGGTTGAGGCAAGGAGACCCAATCTCTCCATATCTCTTTGTTCTTGCTATGCAGATCTTGGACTATTTGTTTGAGGAAGCAGCTTCAAAATCTCTTTTTCAGTATCATCCACAATGTAGGAAGGTGAAACACACTCACCTTTGTTTTGCTGATGACCTATTGGTCTTCACAAAGGGAATACTGATGCAATTGTTCAGGTTAGAGCAGTCCTCGATAACTTCCAGTCTGTCTCAGGGCTGCAATTCAACCTAGAGAAGAGTGACATTTACACTGCTGGAGTTAATAGTGGTGAGAAGGATTCGATGGTGGCGGCTGCTGGGTTTAGAGAAGGTAAGCTTCCTTTGAAATATCTAGGAATACCTATCTCTACGGGGAAACTCTCTAAATCAGACTGTCGTGTTTTAGTTGATAAAATCACAGCCAGAGTGAAGAACTGGAAAGCAAAGTTACTGAATTATGCCGGAAAGATGCAGCTGATTAGATCGGTTGTACATGGGATTCTTCAGTACTGGCTCTCTATGTTTGTGATTCCTACAACTGTTCTGAATAAGATAGAGCTGATCTGTGCTAGGTTTCTGTGGGGAAAGAATGAGGGCCAAAGGGTTAAGGTTGCTTGGCATAACATGGCTTATCCCCTTGCTGAAGGAGGGTTAGGCTTTAAGGATTTGAGTAGTTGGAATTCAGCTAACATAATGAGACATTTATGGAACCTCTTGATCAGAAGTGGCTCCTTGTGGGTAGCATGGATTGAGGCTTATAGGCTGAAAGGTAGAGATGTGTGGTCTGTCAATACTGCCACAGGATCTTGGCATTGGAGGAAAATTTTGAAGCTTAGGCAGATTGCACGGGTGTTTGTTACTTGGGATGATGATGGTGATGTGATGTGGAATGGTTCATATCTGAAGAAGTTCAAACCTTCCACGGTTTGGGACTCCATCAGGCCTTGTTTGACTACTGAAACTTGGGCTCCTATTCTTTGGGAGGGACTGAAGACACCCAAGAATAGCGTGATAACCTGGCTTGTTCTGAAGGATCGTATCAATACGCTGGATAAGGTAGTTATGTGGAATGCTGGTGTAAATCAAGTCTGCCCTCTATGTGGAAACTGATGAAAATAGGCATCATCTTTTTCTGGACTGTGACTTGTCAAGGAAGTGCTATGAAGTTTTCCTCAGTGGCTGGCCAAGGTTTGGGAACTGGGATGAACTCATCCGTTTCATATCAAAATGGAATGGAAAGAATTTTTCTGCACAGATCAGAAGCTTAGGGTGGTGTGCAGTTACAAGTGAAGTTTGGCGGGAAAGATGTAGGAGGCTCTATGCTACGAAGAGTTTTGATGAAGAAGGCATTTGTATCAAAGTTGCAAATGATTTGACAGCATGTGTAAATGGGCGTAAGAATGAAAAAGATATGCTCCGTTGTATTGGTATTGCTAGATAGCCTTTTTCGAGTATTATGTTTTTGTAACAGTGGCTTGTGATTAGCCTTGTACTCGAACTCCTTGGTTTTTTTTGATGATATACAACCCTAATTATTCATCAAAAAAAATCAACAAGGCTATGTTGGCTACCGCAACTACAGACAACAGGGAAATTTCCAAGATCGACCTCCTTACAATGCCGGCGCCAACCAGAACCAGAATCAGAATAGCCGACCAACTGGTTCAGCTCAGGACCAGAAGCCAAACAATCCGACGGGAGATATCTACCAGCCGCCGCACCGGAATCCGGGTAACTATGGAACTGCTCCTTGCAATCGCTAGAATCAATATTTGAACAATACCTATACAGGACAGCATCATCAGAAGGACAACAACGTCAGTGAACTCGACAAGAAGCTCAATCATATCATCACCAGACTTGACGATCATGATAGTCAGTTCAAAGCTCAAGCTCTCCTCAACCAAGAACAGATGTCTTCCGATCAAAGAATAGAGCATGCAGTGAACCAGATCTCTAGCACGTTAGCATCTGTTCGACCATATGGCCAGCTCCCAAGCCAAACCGAGCCGAATCCAAGAAAGGAGCAAGCTAACATGGTATCTATTCAAGATCCGACAAACTCACCTACTAATTCCTCTTCTTCTAATCTTTACAGGACCATTGAAGTTCCAGAGAAAAAGGAAGCAAAGGAAGAGGTATGAGAAGCCTCCTTTTCCAAGGGCGTTACTGTCGAACGTAAGGATCGAGACTGGCATGTGGGGAAATAAAGAAGGATATCCTACCGTCCGTAGCAAGAAGCCTTCATCGCCATATCCAGCTAAGTGTTCCGATCCTGGTTCTTTCACGCTACCTCTAGTCATTAATGATATTGAGATAGAACGTAGTTTGGTTGATCTAGGTGCGTCTGTCAATGTCATGCCTATGAGCTTGTTCGAGAAATTGAATCTAGGAGAACTTGAACCGACTAGCATGCAACTTGTCTTTGCTGATAGATCATTGAAAACGCCTAGAGGAGAGATCAAGGATGTTGTTACTAAATGTGGTCCTTTCACTTTCTTAGCTGATTTTGTGATTATAGATACTAGCTAGGAGGATTCTACTATTCTTATAGGTCGACCCTTCATGGCAACAACCGGAATGCAAATCAATGTTCCGAGTGGTTCTTTGACCTTGAGGGTTGGTAAGGAAATGATAACATTCCGCCTTAAGGACGGTATGAAATATACTCCTATGGAAGAAGAACCTCACTGTCTTGCTGTTGAAACTGTGGAGTTAACTCCGGTCAACTCCGCTACTGATGTCTCTTCTAGTGTTTCTAGATCAATTGTTATTGCAGGTGTTGAACAGATTACCAAGCAGAAGGCTGGGCCTACGGCACAAAAGTCGCCAAAGAAGAAGGAACTGAAAGCCTCTTCTACTCACTCACCGCCAAGCAAGGAACCTGGCAGGCTACGGAGGAAGAATCAAAAGAAGACTCAAATGGTATGGAGGCCAAATGCTCCGCCATCTTCTTTCGAGCCAGTTGCATCACTAGTCCCTGTCAAGCCACCGGGGCAGGAGCAAGTGAAGAAGGAGAAGCCAAAAGCATCTCCCAAGGAAGCGCCAAAATCACAGATCCCGGTGAAATGAAGCCGGAGGTCAAAGAGAAGATAAAGCCGACTGTCCTCATTCCTTCCATTGTAACACTCACGAAGGATGATCTCTCAAGAGAACTATTCGCACCGTTCAAGATCACTGATCATCTTCCCGATGGACGTACTAAGCTCAATCATGCTAACGGGAAGGAATTTACGCTCACCGGAGATACCCCGAAGCTCTACTTCATGAATTCCGACGCTAGCCTTAAGGAGATCCTGAGTTGGGATGTCTCCATACACCGTCCAGGTATTGTTCAGCTGAAGGACGTTAATCAAGAGCGCTTCGTGGGAGGCAATCCACTGCTGGAGTCATTTTTTAATTTGTGTGGAACTTAGTGTTTTAGAGTCGGTTCGGGGGAGCCAAAAGTGTCAGTTGCATTGATTTCTTATTTTTCTTGTGTAGTTTGTGTGTCATTGTGTCAATCCCAAGTTTTTTGAGGTTGTTCCGATTTTTGTCAAATTAGTTATGATTTTCTGAAGTTTGCTGGAATTACGAAAACGTTTTGAAAAGCTGCAGTGTAAAGTTTTCGGCGAAAACTCCCCTTTAAAACCCACTGTGTTTTCTGTCCGACTTTTGATAAACTTTTCGGTGAAAAGTTTCACACTTTTTGGCGATAACTGACTTTAAAATCCGGCAGACATTTTGAACTGGATTTTTCAGCGAAAACTTGCACTTTTTTTCGTCGAAAAATCTGAGAAAATCCAAAAAATCTTATCCCTTTTTTCCGGTCCCCCTCTCTCTCTCCCCTCACATTTCGTTTTCGAAAAAAGATCCTAGAACCCCCCCTTCGAAAAGACAATCGCCGCCGCCACTATTTCCGTCGCCACTGCCGCCATCGCCGACCTCCGCCGCACCCCTCCTCTCTATCTTCCGATCATTCCAAGCCGTAGAACGTCCGAATCGGAGCTCTAGAGCTCCAGTTCCACCGAAACCTAATTTTTCAAGTTTTTCTCCGATTTCTCTCATTCCGTTCGTTTTCAGCTATCATGACTTCAAGGTAAGTTGTAGAGCTTTTCATTTCGAGTCTTTTGACATGTTGAATGCTGAATTTCGTCGGGGTCAACTTCGGTTGACTTTTTCGGTCTACCTCGATATGCGTGCCGACTGTTTCATGAGAATTTTGGTGAATAGATTGCTTTGGACTGTTCTAGCATGCTTTTGTGCTGAAATTTGAAACCATTTGATCATAGGTTGCTATGCTTAAAGTGTGATTATTTGTGGCGTTGACTTTTGTGAAATGTCGATTTGACCATGCACTGTTTTTGCTCATTTGGCTGCCATGTTCGTCCATTCACGTTCGTATCACTGTGTTGGTTGTCAGAGTTGATGTTATGCCATCATTTCTCGATTTGTGCTAGTGATTGCCATGATTAGGGTTCAATGCGTTCTAATGTTGACTTTTTGAATGTCGGTTTGACTTCTCGACTCTAATTGTGATGTGAACATTCCGGCTAGACATATGCGTGCTTTGTGATTCATTATGTTTACTGATTACTCGCTTTGCTTACCCCCACTCGGTTTTCCTCATTTCTTTGTGAAATTGAGTTTTTCTACTAAGTGTGGGGTAGGTTCTTAGTTTGACTAATCTGGTTTCGTTTCTTGCTATAGGAATGTCACTCATGAGCGCAGGACTAAGGCCAGACTTCACACCGGCTCTAGCTCCCGAGCACCGCCCCCCGTCACACCTGCCATCTCCGGCCCTCCTCCAGCATTTCCAGGCCGCGTCGGGTACCACCACACGGTTGCTCGCTTGCCCGTGCATTATTTCGAGCGATACTAGAAGCTCCAGCACATTCCCGGAGCTGACGTGCAACCACTGTCCCTTGACTCCCTCCTCGCGCACGATGAGGATTGGCACCAGAATGTGCTCGACTCATTGGCACCTTCAGGACTTCTGGAGCAAACCACCCTGGCTGCTAGCTTACCAGACGTCGCGCTCCAGGAGTTCTGGGCTACATTCAAGCTGGATGAGCACAAGAAGAGGCAGCACAAGAAGGTCATCTCCTTCTATCTTGGTGGGGTGTACAAGGACTTCACCTACGATGAGTTTGCAGCTCATCTCGGCATCCCCTAGGAGCACTACGAGGGTCACCACCTCGGCTGGGAGAACAACACGGGCAAAGGAGAGGAATATGACGCGCTCTGGAGCCACATCACTAGAGTACCGGATGCTCAGACCACGTCTCATAACTTCATCAGTTGACTCTCTCACCCTCTCTATCGTTTTATTCATATGGTTTGGGGCAGGTCACTACTGTTTGGTCCAGAGAAGGACCACCACCACATCAGCAGAGAGGAGCTCCTTCTTCTACGTGCCATCTGAGAGGCTTACCCGCTTCATCCGAGATGGGTGCTTGCACGCATCTTCCACCAGAAGACCCAGAAGCCAAGGCCGCCTCGCTCACTCCTTGGCGGTAACTTTGTAGGCCGACTCATCATCTCCCTCGGTCTCAGCCAGTCCTATGGCCCTGACGTCCATGTCGCATGGTACACACCGTAGGTGGTGATTTAGCGGTCGAGTACGCCCTCGAGTTGGACCTTGGTCCACAGGTGGCGGTAGCTCCTCCTCTCCAACCGAGCACGAGTCAGAGGAAGAAGACGATTCTGAGGAGCAGCTTCCTCAGCCGGAGCCGGAGTTTGCGATCATATACCCTCACCACAGCAGTAGGCAGGGTATGCATATCAGCGGCAGTCGCCCCTCCAGGATCCATTCCAGGCGCCTCATCCTCAGCACCGACCACATCCAGCTGATATTGGAGAGCTGTACGAGCGACTCCAGGAGTGGCGAGTCACAGACACCGCCACCCAGGATGTCAGATGGGTTATTATGCAGCAGCACATGCGTCGCGATGATGAGAGGTATGAGGCGCAGCTGGCGTAGCAGCGGCAGGTCAACGACATCCTCCACATTCCACCTCCCGATGCACCTGACCAGCAGTGATCGGGTTGTATCCTCTTCCTTGTCCCTTCTTTTTATTTCTTCTTTTCAGATTTCGATCCAACTTTTTTCTATGTGGATCCGGGATACTTGTCCCGGTTTCCTTTTTATCTTTCATTTGTTTTTGTTTTGCAGGTAGTTTGGGAGATTCCCTTTGCTTAGGGTATACCACTCTTCCCTTCACTTTGGTAGATTCCCTCCGCTCCGAGGACCCGTGTTCATCCCCTACATCAGTCATCTCGGTCCAGGTTCTTCTATTTTACTCTCCACTCTAGCTTTAGTCCTGTGAGGACACAGAACGATTTAAGTGTGGGGTAGGATGCTAGAGAACCTTACATGAACTTGATTGCCCTTGATTGTGTTTTTGTGTGTTCCGTGGTTCCTTTCCAGTATCTCTAGCATTAGAATTGCTCGGTTCTTGATTTGTGATGTTAAGTTGTTGTTCAATCTGTCATAATGATGCTTAGACTGCTTAACCTAGAACCTGAGAACCAACGTGTATACTTTGATGCTAAATTGCCTGGTCATAACAGATTTTTAAAATCACACTTGTAGTCTGTCGCCTTGATTGCATGAAAATGACCGAATCCGACTAGCAAACCAACTGTGAGCTTTTGATCCATTGCACGTAACTTGCAATTTGAATTCTTTTTGAGTGGTTTTCTGTTTGCTTGAATGAGTAGAATTTGCATGAGACCTATTCGAGACCACACGATGACACGAGTTCTAGAATGATAGGGGCACCTAGATTCAGCTACTAAGCCAGTTAGCCTGCCTAACGATAAATCCATTAGGTTTAAACCCTTGAGCTTGGCCTGTTCTTTCGGTTCGATTTACATTACAACCAATCCCCATTCTTTCATTCCCCGTTGATGCCCTGTGGTTGTAGTTCTAGATTAGCCTACCGGGAGTCGGTTTGTGGTAACTTGCCTATGTCCAGACGTGTAAACCCCTCTAGCAACTAAAAGAAAGAATCGGCACAAAAGAAAAAAAAATAGAAAAAGAAGAAAAGAAGAAAATTTTGAAAAAATATATAGAAAAAAAGAGTTCAAAAGTCTTCAAGTTTATAGTTATGTTCAATAAACGTTCTTCTCCCTACATATGGAAGGACAAAGTCAAAAGAAAATTCAGAAAAAATGCGTGTATAAAGAAAATAAAGTGCTAGGTTGCTTGAGGGTATCATAGGACGAGCGTACACTATTCCACCCGTGTCTGGTTAGACGGTAGGAAGCCATAGGCTAGATTTGACGAAAGTTAGTCGAAAGCTACATCGCACCAAAGCCATCATCATACATCCCCTTCATCCATCTCATCTTAACCCTTGTAGTGTAGAATTTATTACAGTCCCAAGCAGGGAAGTCCTTCTTGACTAGTTCCTCGTGTTGTCATAGTGGTGGAGATGTGGTCGAATTGTAAACTTATTACAGAATTCAGTAACAGAAAATGATTGAGAGCAGAAACACGTCCTTAAACACATAGAGTGAGAGTTCCCCTTATACTAAAAATTTCCTGTGTGAGGAGTCTGGTCGGTCAGGTCAAATTCGTGCATAATTGGTTACTACTACTTGTCGTGTGCAGTTTTTAGTGAGACCAGGTTGTTTGGCTGATCAGTATGCACGTTAGGTTTCTTGTTCTAGGGATTACCTGTCTAATAATTCCTTGTGTATGCTTGAACTTCAATTTAATCGATCTTATCATTTGTGAACGTGAGCGTGTTCTATTCAATTTGCTTGAGGACAAGCAAAAGCTTAAGTGTGGGGTATTTTGATGACACTCGATTTAACGTGATTATCAGCCTCATTTAAGCGACATTTCTTTGCTTAAGACATGGTTTTTAGGATAGAATAGCGAATATTCACTCAACTACTCTATCTCGTGCCATTTGTGTTACTTTGGCCCGTTTCGGGTCTATTTGATGGTTTTCTAGTGTTTTCATGATAGCACAGGTTTTTGCCGTCAAATAAAGTAGCCAAGGACGTGTCTAAAGCATTGGAACCTCGAGGAACCGCACCAGAACCAGTCCAAGAAGTCAATCAAGTCAACATAAATCCTGCCCCGTTTTACACTAGAGTTTTCGGTGAAAAGTCCTCAGGTTTTTGGCGAAAACCCCAGAAGAAATTGGCAGAGCAATACAAGAAGAAGTTTTCGGCGAGAAGTTAAAGTTCTCGCCGAAAACTCAAGACTCAAAACTCACAGGAGAACCCCGCAGGCGGCTGCTGTGGGGGTATCTGGTGATGAACAGCCGGATCTAGCTGGGGCTCATCCTCCTCAGAATCGTTCTCCTCATCTGAGTCGAGTCCCTGGTAAAGAGGCGGAGGTACCCACTCTCTAGGACCGACGTTCAACTAGACGTCATACTCCACTGCCAGGACGGGACCGACGGTGTATACTAGGTGGCGCGGGACCTCAGATCCCCAAACATGGTTGAGGCCAAGGTTCGTGATGAAGCTTCCAATGAAGTTACCGCCGATGAGGAAGGATGGAAGCCTCGCGGGTGTGAGCTTCTTGTGGAACAAGCGAGCAAGAACCCACCCTAGTTTTTCAAAAGCAATAAAAGACTAATTTGCCCCGGGGCGGACACTTGAAAAGAAAATAAAACCCAAAGTGAAATCTCAAATAACATAAAATCCAAAACCACACGTTAAAACTTAATCCCAAAACGTAAAACTGAGGAAAGAGCCCTAACACGTGGTCAAAAGTCCAAAACATAAAACGTGACAACATAACTCCAAAATAGTCTCCATAACCGTCCAACAATCCAAATAAACATAAAAGTACTCGTCTTAACTTCAAGCCTTCACTTACTCGGAGCTCTGAGACTCGCGCTCTCACTCCTTAGAGGGTTCCTTCTCCTGTCTTGAACGACCTGGTGGGTGGCTCGGGGTCAGTCTTTCGTGCTCATAAACTTTAAGCTAAAATGGATCGAATCTTAACTCGATCCAATATCTAGGTTCATTATTGGATAGTAGTAGTGGTGACTTTAAACTAAACATAACTTTAATAAGCATATCATATCTTATGAACATTTACTGTGATTAAAACATGGAAATCATAAACTGAAACTGAGAAACATAACATCATGCTTCATATCATCACTTGACTTAACTTATGTCTGATCAACTTTTACTTAGGGGTAGGGGCCCCATAACTCAACTAACTAGCCCAACCGCCCCCTAACATACATGAACTATGGGCCTCTAGTGGGCCAATGGGTCTCTGGTGGCCCATTTAACATGTGGATCTCTGGTGGCCCAATGTTAAACTACGGATCTCTGGTGGTCCGATAACATGTATTGTGGGTCTCTGGTGGCCCATTTTACTTGGGGCGGAGGTTCTAGCTAGAGAGTACCATTTATTAATTCCACCTATGACTTTTCTATGTGAGGTGTGACACTTACATGAATACAACTCAATCATAATGACATGCATAACTCATTCATACTTGATAATAACAACATACTGAATTCATTCATAGAAATTAACTTGTCATAAATCATAACGTAAAATAAAATAGCAATGACAAGATATTACCCCCTTAAACCAACCCACCTCGATATAAGTGGCGGAAGTCAAAGAATGGGGTCGAGGTTAATCCAATGGTTGAACGTCTCTAGAGGATCCTAAAGACGAGGAATCTGATTAGATCGTATGTAATTCAAGGCTAGACTGATTCGGTACCGGCGACGAATTAGGTAAATTCGAGAAAGAATCACTTCTCAATTACTCGAGAAGTGATGGAACAGAACATTAGGAATTGAAACCAAGGCTTACTTGGTCTTTAAAGAAATTCATTATTGGACAACCTAAGTTCTCTAATTATATGATTAAGAGAGAAATATTAATCTTAAGATTTTTATTACTAATATCCATTTTCATAATTTAACCCCAAAAATTATTATTACAAATATATTCTAATAATAAGTACTTACCAAATATAATGTTATTCTACTTACTTTAAATGTCTCCAATTCTAGATTATTTAACCTATAACATAATTTCTAACCCATTTAATTATTCCTACTAATATAATCTATTTATCACCAATTTCTAGTTTATAATATTTATAATGTTTTTTTTGTCTATTTATTTAATCCAAATCCTAACTCAATTAAGCTAGAATACTATTTCTAAATCAATTGAGGTTCCTTTGCTTAACGAGCTCGTCCGTGGTTATGTATTTGATGGCAAAAACCTGTGCATTCTTGAAAGCACTAGAAAACCATCAAATAGACCCATGACGGGTCAAAGTAACCAAAACGGCAAAAATTAGTGCATTTAGGTGAAAACATGTTAAATTACCCTAAAACCCGAGATTCAAGCAAGGACATGTAGCTTAAATGAGGCTGATAAACACGTAAAATCGAGTGTCATCACATCCCCTATTCACAAGTTGTTGAGGAAGGAGTCGAAGTATGAGTGGAGTGAGGCGTGCCAGGAGAGCTTTAAAGAGCTAAAGAAGAAGTTGACTTCAGCTCTAGTGTTGACCTTGCCGGTGGAAGGTGGTGAGTATGGGGTGTATAGTGATGCTTCCTTGCAAGGCTTGGGGTGTGTGCTCATGCAGAATGGGAAGGTGGTTGCTTGTGCCTCACACCAGCTTAGGGTGCATGAGGTGAATTACCCGACTCTTGACTTGGAGTTAGTCGCGGTGGTGTTCGCCTTGAAGTTGTGGACATTACTTGTGCGGCGAGACGTTCAAGATCATGGCCAATCATAAGAGTCTCAAACATCTTATGGATCAAAAGGAGCTGAATAGTAGGTAGTGGCGTTGGGTAGAGCTCTTAAAGGACTATGACTGCACCATTTGTTACCATCCCTGTAAGGCCAATGTTGTAATCGATGCCTTGAGTCGGATGGAGTTAGTTGACCTTAGAGCCTTGAGAGTGGAGATGCAGACGGATGATGTTGGAGGTTTGCTCGCTAAGCTTAGTATTTGACCCTTGTTGAATGACAGGATTGGTGAGGAGCAGCTTACTGATGCCCATCTTTTGTCCATTCGGGAAGAAGTTGAGAGGGGTTTGAAATAGCTCAGGGGTTTTTGAAGTGCAAATGTCGTTTGTATGTGCTAGAAGTAGATGAGTTGAGGAAGGAGATTCTCGAGGAGGCTCACTCTTTAATGTATGCTATGCATCCCGGAATGACTAAGATGTATAATGACTTGAAGGTGAGTTTTTGGTGGCCGGGAATGAAGAAGGATGTCGCTCGCTTTGTGTTGACTTGCTTGGTTTGTGAGAAGACTAAGGCGGAGCACAGAGCTCCAGGTGGGTTACTGCAATCACTACCTATTCCGGAGTGGAAGTTTGCCGATATTACCTTGGATTTTGTGTCAGGATTTCCTCCGACTAGGGATGGGAAAGATGCGGTTTGGGTTATAGTTGATCGTTTGACGAAGGTTTCTCATTTTATACCCATTTGGTTTAAGCCAAGTATGGAGGAGTTGGCCAAGCTCTACATAGAGGAAGTTGTAAGGTTGCATGAAGTTCCCCAATCCATTGTATCCGACCGAGATCCGAGCTTCACATATCATTTCTAGAAAGGGTTGCATGCGGAAATGGGAACGAAGATTAACTTCTCCACTGCTTATCATCCTCAGACGGATGGTTAATCGGAGAGAACGATCCTTACCTTGAAGGAGTTGTGCGATGGAGTTTTATACTCATTGGACCGAATTGCTACTATTGGTCGAGTTTGCATACAACAACTTGTACCATAGTTGCTTGAAGTCCACGCCATTTGAGGCTCTGTACAGGAGGAAGTGTAGGACGTTGTTGTGTTGGGATGAGGAAGGTGCTAGCGTGTTGTTGGGTCCTCAAGTTGTTCAAGAGACGGCTGATCGTGTTAAGGTTATCAAGGATAAGTTGAGGGTGGCTCAAGATAGGCAGAAGTCTTATGCCGATGGTCGTGCTAGGGAGTTGAGTTTCGAAGTTGGGGAGAAGGTTTTCCTGAAGGTGTCACCAGGGAAGGGGCTGATGCGTTTTGGTCGGAAAGGGAAGTTTGCACCACGATAGATCGGTCCCTATGAGGTTTTAGCTAAGTCGGATCCGGTCGCTTATGTTCTGGCTTTGCCAAGTGAGCTCAAAAGGATACATAATGTGTTTCATGTGAGCATGCTTAAGCGGTATCATGGGGATCCCTCACATGTGATTTTACCGGAGGATTTTGAGATTGAGCAAGATATGACTTACGAGGAGAAGCCGGTGGCTATAGTGGCTATACGAGGAGTATCCGGAGTTAGTGGAAGCTTATGCTTCAGGTATTACTTCGCTTTAGTATTCTTCTTGTGTTTGCTCGTTTTGTGTTTTGTTCTAAGTGAGCTTTAAGGTGAGCTTGGTGGTTGTGTTGCGTGGTGTAAGGTTGGGGTTTGGGGTACGAATGGTTGGTAGCCTTAGAAGGTAGGGTTGTTGAGTTGCTGTTAGGGATTTCGGGTGATAATGTGATGCTTGAGTTGCTGCACTTTGCTGCGTTTTCGGTATCATGTTGTTAGGATGAGCTAGGATTGATTTCAGGGACGAAATCCTTGAAGTTGTGGAGACTTGTAACATCCCCGACCAACCAAATGGTTTAGAACTCAAGTTCGGGTGATTAGAGTGTTGAAACCAGTGCCTTTGAGGTCCTATTGAGGTCTGGGACGTTCGTGTTTAAGTCGGGTTGAGGTTACAAGTGAGTGTGTTGTGCAGTGAAGAACACACGCCGTGTGTCTTCAAGGTACACGTCGTGTATCTGAGATACACGGCCGTGCACTATTTCCAACAGAGTTCATCGAGATTGCCAGAGGATGACACACGGCCGAGTGTTATAGAAATACGCCGTGTAGTGTCATAACACATGCCATGTGTTATGAAATATGCCGTGTGTCTTGACTTGGGTATAAAAGACGGGTTTTAACGGGATTTCATAATTTTCAACTCCTTTCTCTTTCCACGAAACTCTCTTGACGAACCAACTTTGGCTAAGCTTCAGAAGGTGATTCCGGGAGTTGTAGATGTTGGAATTACAATCCGTTTGTTGCTACGCGTTCCTAGAGATGAGGAGAATAGATTGCTTATCTCAATTTCTGGATTATCGGTGTAGGTCGCAGTTAGTGAGAAAGGGATAGGCTATGAGTTTGGAGTTGGGGAAACCGATATTCTAGGAAACTGGAAGATGTTTAGAGCCTCATCTTCTATTCTAGGTGAGGGCTTAGCGTTGTTAGATGGTTTTGGACAGCGTGAGGGTTGTAGTCTTGACTTAGATGAAATTTATGTGTTGCATGAAAATGAGGAGAGTAAAAGGGATGAATTGTGTTGTGATTGTGCTTCTGATTGTTTGATTGTTGATTGCCATGATTGGGGGTTTAGGAATGTCATGAATTGATTAATGAATCGATTTAGAATGGAGTGATAGGACTGAATTGGGGGAACGGCTGCGAGTTGTGTCTCATCTTGAATTGCCAGTTGTGGATGTAGGAGAATAATGGCCCTGCCAATGTGGGGTCATTCTGAGTAAGAGGTACAGGTGGGTGATCCCTAGACTCACGACATGGCTACCCCTGTACTTACAGGTAGGGGTGGCCAGTGAGCTAGCCGGTTACCCTATTTTGTGATTGTGTGGATGTGTTGTGGATGTGATCAGAATGCGGAACTATGTGAGTGGTTGGAAATCATGTGATGTTGTGAACGATATGTGTGTGATGGGATTCTCTGAGTTGTGAATTGATTGTGAATGTAGAACCGGAAGGAGCCCATACTACCCCACCCGAAATAATGTTGAGTTTGAGTCTGATTCACTGGGGTGAATCCCATGACGTGGAGTCATAGTGGTTGAAATCTTCGTGATAGCTACGTGGAGGAAGGATCCCTTAGGGGATGCGTCATGTTATCTCCCCATGAGGGAAAGATCCTACGGTATGTGAGAATGTGATGGTTGGTGGTGGTGGTGTGGATAACTCCTTGGCGCCTAATAACTCACCTATAATAATAATTTGTGGTTGAATGTATGTATCTGTGTTGATGTGAGTATGGTTGGTGATTGTGAATAATTTGTGAATCATGTGATGTAGTAGTATGTTGTTTCGTTTGTGATTATACTGATGCTATTGTATGTGTATGAGAATGAAGAACTGAACCTATGTGATCACCTAGACTGCATTAGGATGTTAAAATCTGGAAGGGGTCAGGTTAGGTTCCATTGTCGATGTCATGTACAGTGTTTGGAACCGCTCCTTTGGTTTAGGACAACGCGTAGGTAAGCCCAGTGGGTTCACTCAATTTCAATATGAAATTGATCCCCTTCCCCTTACAGGATCTCGTGGCTAGTGAGTGGAGTCGTTGGTGTTCAGAGGTGGGAGTTGATTGTGAGAAGTCTCGGCTTGAAGTTATGAGGTGAAGACTGTGTACACTCGGAGTTGACTTGTTCTTTCTTTTTCAGTTGACCATGGATATTTTGGGGGTTTTATGTACTTTTGGGTTTTTGTTGGATTTTCATGGATTTATGACGAGTTTGGATTTGTACCCGGTTTATACTTTCTCTTATGGATTTATGGAGGCCTCTCACGTTTATTTTTTTCCTTTAAATCTTGGCTTTTACTTCGTCTCTTGTGTTGGTTTTTACTCAGTAGTACCCATAACCTGTTCAACCATGGATTTCACCGGGTTAATTTGGGATGGGTGTTACATGCGGTCTCTATCGCCGAGTGGCACGTGGGCGGATAACCGCACCTTTTTTTCTAGATCATTGGGGTGTAGGGGGGACCTCTATGTCTGCTTCCGCTGGCACGGACGTCCTATCTAGTGTCTACTGAGAAGCATGCTTCTTCTTTTCTGAGGGTGATCTTATAGCACTTTCGTGCCAAGGGGGTGTCCCCCTAGGATAGCCCTGTCCCCTATGCTGTGGGGAACTTCATCACTTGGTGGACCGGAGAGGAAACCGCTTCGAAAGCGGCTAGGCTGAGTCGTCCCATAATCATGTTATACGTCGTACTGCAGTTGCTGACGCAGAACTTTATGTGCTTGGTTTCCTGATGGTCGTCATCTCCCAAGGTTATGGGCAAAGTGATCACACCTAATACGAGAATGTCATTCCCAGTGAGGCCCGTCAACATGATTTTGGACCGCTTGAACTGGGCGGGGTCGAGCCCCACCCTACTAAAAGTGTCTGCTGACAGTATATCCACCGAGCTGCCTTCGTCTACTAGTACCCTATCGACTAAGGTATCTTTGACGATGACTCTGATCACCATAGTTTGGGTGTTGGGGCTCCCTCCTCGTAGGTCCACTGAGGTGAATGTGATGGGTGGGTATTCGTGTGTCTGTCTGACCATGGAGCACTCGCCTACCACCCTCATATTCTTGGGTGTGTCCTCCTATTCTCATAGGATCATGTTGCATTTTTTTGGTACCGTTGTCTCTTGTCCTCTATCTAAGCTGCTAAGCCTTCTTCTTTTTCCTCTTCCTTTCTGTTTGTGATTCTGTTAAATATGCTCCCTTTCTTGGGGGGGTGAATGTCTGTTCGCCTTCCAATGAGGTGACTCTGACCGCTCCCTTTCTTTCGCCTTCCGTCGGGGTGATTCTGACCGTTCTATTTCCTTTCTCCTTTGGTTGTTTATGATGAACTCTTTGAGATCCCTATTTTTCAGGGCTCGTTGCGGAGCTTGATGTGATATTATTACATGTATTTTGAGCCTATGATAGACCTAAGAAATTCTCGTATTTGATCTTGTTGTGCCATGGTTTGTATGCTTTTAGAGTCATTTTACACAATTTGCACTTTTGTTGCTCGGGGGTCACTTGTGGACCAATTTTATGTCTATTGGAGTTGTGTTTGTGTATTTTTCAGGCCATGGCATGATATTACAGCTGACAAGGAGTCCATAGGATCAAACAGGAGCTTAATCGGAGTTCAGATGAGGGAGATAGGGCCATTGCAAGTTCGAGATTTCTGCACCCAGCACAAGGCTTCTCGGCGAGAACTTATACATTCTCGCCTAGAAGGCATTCACAATTTAATGCCAATTCTTGTCGCCAACTGTGCTGAAGATTATGAAGAAGTTCTCGACGAGAACTTCAATATTCTCGCCGAGAACTTGGCTCTTTTTCGTCGTAGCGTTGGAGAATCCCTTTTATAAGCAGCCGCTACCCCCAATTGGGTGATCACTACTTTTTCATTACCTACGACCCAAGAACACCCCATTTCACCTCACACACCTTTGGAACCCTAGGAATCCATTTGAAGACCCAAATTGGAGCAATTGGAGCTAAGGATTGAAGCTTCTCACCTTGGATTGGCATCTTGAAGTGTAAGGGTGAAGATTCCTCCATGGATGCTATGGTCATCTCTCCTTTTCCATTTCATATCTTCTCCATGGTTGTGCTAAGCTAAGCTTTAGGGTTTAACTTAGTGGGGTGATGATTCATGCTAGGATAGATGGGTGATTGAATGGGTTGAGTCCTCCATAGTCAATGTTGTAAGAGATTGGTTCTTAAACCTTGTGGTTGTATGCCATGATGAGCTTGATTAGTCTTTTATGGTACATTCTTATATCATTCAATGTATGAAAGTGATTGGATGATGTTGATTTAAGGTCTAAGGATTGTAATTGATTATTTGAGAGATTGAAACACTCTTTTGCAACCTTTTTCCACTTGTTTTTCTTGTTGGCATTTTCACAAACACTTGGTGTGCATTAGAGTTCTTGCTCAATTAGAGGTTGGAAGACCTTGTAATTGTTATTCTAGTGTCCTCTGATTGATATGAAAGTATCTTGCATCATTGCCTTGTGTTAAGAGATGTTAATTAGGAGATTAGGTGTTTGAACATTCCATTGAACTTGATTTAGGCACTCTATTCCTTTGGTTCTATTGCGAGAGCATAGTTCTTGTGGTTTAGGAGTAGTAAATCAATCTTGTGAGAGCTTATTGGTTCTACCTAAGTGTTATGCATGGCCAATTGAATACACATTGATCCTTGTGACTCAACTTGACTTTCATTTCTTTTGAGCATGAAGAAAATCCCCCATTAAGTTAACCTCCTTTTCTCTTGTTTGAACTTCATTCTTCCTTGCTTAGTTATTGTCCTACTTGTTGAGTTTTGTTTGTGGTTTTGAATCACTTTATCAAACCAAAACTCTTTCTACATGTCTAGACCGTCTACAAAGTGTATGAGTATTAGTTTCTGAGAGAGCCTCGAGGAATATGACCTTGAGTGTGTTAGTAATCGTACCTTCTAGGTTGGTTATTGGCACGTCAGAGCTCACGATAATTTTCCATTCATGACCCTTTTGGTTGTTAAACTCACATAACTCGTTGGGGTATTCCCTTTTAACTGTTGCCCTAGGCAGGGGAGCGACCAGCGCAACCCGCCCTGTTTCTCCTGGAGTACGTACATGAGCTTCCGCCTGCATTATGACATGAGCATATATTTATCTTCTGACCTGCCGTTGTCGTGGGGGCGGTTATCCCTTTTATCGTGAAGGCGCCTTTCCCTTTGGCTATTTTGTCTTCCCCTGTCTCGGCCTTGTTCGTTAGTCCGCCCGGATCCTCCTTGTATCATGGTCATATTCTCTTCCACCTTGATGCATTAGAGGATACATAATTTTAGTTCAGTATGGGTCTTCGCTTCTTCCGGACCAATTTTTTGACCAACTCGGCACTGAGTGTGGTGTTTTGAATGTGATGAAGCACTATGTCGAATGCCAGGTTGGGCACCGCTGCGACTGCCTTGGCCCATATGTCATATAGTTCTTAGCACCTCACACAACATGTCTCAACATGAGGATGAAGATAGTTGTTCAGAGCACTCTCAACATAACAACGATGATGACCACTCACAAAGGGGTGCAAGACGTACCTTGGCGGACTATGCCCTCCCTACTCTTGAAGGGGCCGCCTCTAGCATTGTTTGACGACCTGTCAATGGTAGGAACTTTGAGCTCAAGCCCAACATGATACAAATGATTCAAAATGGGGTGGTTATCAATGGCATTGGTGGTGAATGTCCATCTAGGCATCTCAAGGACTTCTTTGAAATATGTGACATGGATAAGAATGACCAAGTACACTAGTTCGCTAAGTAGCCATGTGGTTGAGGAAGAGGGGGTGGAAGGAGTTGTTTACAATTTCTCAGAGGATGATGATGGATTGGATAGTGATGAGTTGCTGGATAGTAAGGTCGGTGGAAGGAAGTATGTTGAACTACATCATAGAGTTGTTTCAGGGGTTAAGACCCGAAAAAGCAAACGAAGATGAGGATTAGCTTGGAACACTAGAGGGTTTAATAAAAATAGTAAATACTTAGTTGTTTCTTCTTTTATTAATACTTATAAGCTTGATATTGTTGCAGATTTGGAGCCAAGAGTTAGGCAGGCTAAAACGGTTTCTTTATTTGAGGATAGATTTGAAGGATGGTTGGAAGACTTTGCTTTTGATGGGGATTTGGGTAAAATCTGGCTTGTTTGGAGGAAGGATGCCCCTTTGAAGGTTTTAGATGTTTGTGATCAGTATATCCATGTTAAGGTGGATATGCCTTGCCCGTTTTTTTGTACTTTTATATATGCTTCGACGGATCGAAATGATAGGAAAAAGCTGTATGCTAAGCTTGGTATGTTGAAGCAAAGTGTTGTGCCTTGGTGTGCTCTTGGAGATTTTAATGCCTATTTGGATCCTGTGGAAGCCTCGAATATGCCTGTTAGTTTTGATAGTATGGAGGATTTTAAGGAGTGTGTACATGATTGTGAGCTTGTTGATCATGTTTCTGATGGCCCTATGTTTACCTAGATGAACAATAGAGTGGATGGCCTTATTGCTAGAAGACTGGATAGGGTGCTTACTAATATAGCTTGGCAGGGGTTGATTCAAAGGAGTAAAGTTAATATCATTCCTTCTAGTGAGTCGGATCACTGTGCTATTTTCCTTGATACTGCTTTTGATAGTAAGACTCATCCGAAGCCATTTAAGTATTATTCTTGCTGGGCTGTTTATCCTAGATACAGGAATATTGTGGAGACTATTTGGAGAAAGAGTGTTAGTGGTGATAGCTTTTATAAAATTTGTAGAAAGTTAAGGACACTTAAGGAGGAGCTGAAAAAATTAAATGTGGAGTGTTATTCGGATATACAGCAAAGAGTGAAGAGAAAAGGCAAAAGTGTAAAGGAGGCTAAGATGAGATTGTTCAATGATCCATCTGAAGTTAACCTCAAAATTGTACAGGATTTGAAAAATGATCTTATCCAACTGTAGAAAGATGAAGAAAGTATACTAAGACAGAAATCAAGGGTAGATTGGATTAAGCTGGGAGATGGCATTACAAGGTACTTCTTTAACTATGTGAAGTCAAGGCATGCTATGAACACTATCCGTCAAGTTAGAGATGAGAAGGGAAACATGGTAGATAACTTGGATGATATAGCTAATGTGGTTGTTGGTTTTTATAAAAACCTGCTTGGAAGTACTAGAGATGTGCAGAGTTTAGATCTTCCTTCTCTACTTCAAAGGAAACTAAGACTTGAACAATAGGATAGCCTAATTAAAGAAGTGTCTGTTGATGAGGTGAAGGCTGCAGTGTTTGGTATGGAAAGTGAGAAGGCACCAGGGCCTGATGGATATAATGCTTTCTTTTTTAAGAATAGTTGGGAGGTGGTTGGTGCTGATGTTGTTGAGGCAGTTCGTTACTTTATGGACAAAGGTATAATGCCCCCCTGTGAACTCTGTTATTCTGGCATTAATTCCTAAGAAGACTAATGCTGCAGAAATGAAGGATTTTAGACCAATATCTTGCTGCAATGTCCTTTATAAAGTTGTGTCTAAAGTGTTAGCTAATAGGTTGTATGCAGTGCTGCCAGATCTCATTAGTAGTGCTCAGACTGTCTTTGTGAAAGGAAGAAGAATAGGTGATGGTGTTTTACTGGCACATGAATTGTTGCGAAATTATAAAAAGAAAGGTATATCACCTAGATGTGCTATGAAAGTAGATCTTATAAAGGTGTTTGATTCAGTTGAGTGGAGTTTCTTGATGAACACTCTTAGAGCTATGCTTTTTCCATATAGTTATGTGCAGTGGATTGAGTCTTGTTTTCAGGCTACTAGATTGTCAGTCAATGTCAATGGTTCACTTAAGGGGTATTTCCCTCCTAAGAGGCGGTTAAGGCAGGGTGATCCTATTTCACCTTACCTTTTTGTGATCTCTATGGAGGTTCTAAGTTGTTTGTTTGAGAAGGCTATAAGGGAGAAGAAGTTTCAGCTGCATCCTCAGTGCAAGGCTGTGAGTGTGTCCCATTTGAGCTTTGCGAATGACTTGTTGATTTTCACAAAAGCAAATGAGGAGGCAATTAAATGATTATGGTGCTTCGAGCAGCAACCAACAGTTCGGAAGAAGCCATCAGTCTGGGAGCAGACAACAGTTTGGGAGCGCCCAATTCCAGTCGCCATTCGTAGGTCATTTTGGGGCGACAAGTTGCAGCCCGCCGTTGGGGACCGGCCAGTAGTGTGGCGGACAGGAGTACTCCGAGAGCGACTTATTTGAGGACTGGCTGGAGCAGCCACAACCCACCCCACTACATTGCGTGCCTCGCGGTGCTACATAGATGAGCAGCGAGGTCGGTAGAGGGGGCGTCAAAGTTGATTTGTATTTAGTTACAGTTCCTTTTGTCATGTATTGTTATGTTCCAAACATGTTATGTTATGTTGTCTTACGTTATGTAGGCGCCTCTATTATGAATTGAATTTGTCTTGTGTGATGCTTATGTTATTGATTCACTTTTAAGCAACCAACATTTTATTCCACATTTGCTAAGGGACGATACATTGAAAATCTCATACACAATAACACCATTAGTCGTCAACTTTAGGTAGTCCACCGGGAAGGTTCAACCATTGCTGGAAGCTATCATGCAAGTAGTCCAAACGGACATGTGCATTCACCAGTTCCATCTTCAGCTTATCGATCTCATCCTGCTATGCAACTATGATGTGATCCTTCTCTGTTATGATCCGGTCCTTCTCCCAATTCGCCGCCTTGATGTCTACAGTGACTTCCATTTTCTAACTGAAAGTGAAACTCTCGTCCTTCTTGACGTTCAAGAATTAACTCACAACAATCAAGGTCGTATTTCCACGAGGGCTCTCTCAATTGCCACTACTCACACGGTACATGGACGGTCTATTCATTTAAAAGGATTTTGGTTTAAAAGCAACGAAATCAAAAACATAAACGAAAGTAAAGCGGTTGATGTGACTATATTTGGTGCATTGTAAGCCTTCGATTAGCCTATGAAATGCCCATGTTTGATCCTTAAATGTCCATGCTTAATATGCTTTTATTGAAGTTTTGTGCAAAGTGTCATTTTGTTGCCCGGTTGCCACTTTGAGGCCAATTCCATGTCTATTGGAGCTGTTTTCTTTGTATTTTCAGGTCTTGGCATTGAAGTACTGGTGACAAGGAGCGCGTAGGATCAAACGGGAGGTCAATCGGAGCTAGGACGGAGGAGATATGGACGTTAAAAAATCGAAGAAAATGCACTTTCAGCTGAAGAAGTTTTCGGCGAGAACCTAGAGTTCTCGGACTGAAAATTCTAAGCAGTCGGCGGACATCTGATCAATGAAGTCATTTTCGGCGAAAACTTCCCAATGTTTTCGCCGAAAATCTATGAAGGAATGCATCAGCCGGTCGGGTTTACAAAGGCATTTTCGGCGAAAATGTTACATAGTTTTCACCGAAAATATAAAGGTTTCCCGGTGCAGTATATAAGGAGGAAGAGGGGGCGAAAATTGAACAACTCATTATTCACAATTCACACTTCTTCAAAACCCTTTTCTCTCAACTTCTCAAATACTTATCTCCTCATCTCCAATCCACAACCCTAGAGCAAGGTGCAAATCAAAGTAGAAGAGCTTGGATTGAAGTCCACAACCTTGGAAGAGGAGCTTGCAAGAGGAGGATTGCCATGGTGTTCTTGGTGATCATTCTTCTTTCTCTCTCCTTCATTTCCTTGGCCATGTGTGGCTGATTTCTTAGGTTTCCTTGGATTGATAGATTAATTGTGCTAGGATAGAGGTTGATTGTACACATTTGCCATGATTGATCTTGGATTGTAAGAAGATGATCTCTAGACTTGTTGTTAATTCCATTGATGACTATGGCTTGATTGGTCTATTATTTGTGATGTAATGCATGAGAGTGCTTAGATTACATGGATTGTAGGTCTAGGGATTGAAGAAAGTGTGTTCTAAGAGATTAGATAATCTCAATTCAACCATAGTTGCATGATTTCTCACTTGTGCATTTTATCGAACACTTGGTGTGCATTAGGTTTTTCATTCAATTGAACTTTGATTAGTCTTTTGATGATTCTCTTAGTGTTAGGACATTGACATGAGAGTGTGGTGTCTAGACTAGTGGTCATAGAGTCATAGGAGAGGGTTTTGTAGCTTGGCATTTCATCAAACACCTTTAATGCATCCTTAGTCACTTAGCTTGAGAGCGAGAGCCTAGGTTGAGTGGTTTTAGGATAGAGATTTAGTGCGACGAGAGTGCATTGAGTCTATAGAAGGGATTTGCGTGGTCATTCGATTGCAACCTCGATCATGTTTGGCTTGTTTGTGCATTTGTTCCTCTTGAGCATGATGAAACTATCTTTCCAAGTGAACCTCCTTTACCTTTGTTTTGCACCCTTTTGATTTGCTTTCTTGTTTAGTTTCTTTTATGTTTTTATTTCCTTTCCAAACTAAAACCAATTTCAAATGAATAGACCGTCCATGAACCGTGTGAGTATAAGCTTTTGAGAAAGCCCTCGTGGAATACGACCTTGATAGTTGTGAGTTAAATCTTGCACGTCAAGTTTTTGGCGCCGTTGTCGGGGAACTTTCTCAATCCTTTGAAAGCATTTAGTAGTGGACCATTCTATTCACTTCCTTCCGTTTTAGTTTTGCTTCTTTGTTATTTCTTTTTGTGGTGTTGTTATCCCGCATTGTTGTACTACTTGGTTGTGTTTGTTGTGCGTGTTTGTAGGCCCCTTCTCCACCTATCTAGTTCATGGGAGCAAGGTTGCAAGTAAGATGAACTCGTGGAATGGAGGTAATGGTTATGGTACCTGTCAAGGGTGGAATCCATCTCCTAACTCATACTATGGTCATCCTACTCCATCCAACTACTACCAAGGAACTTATGAGGGAGATAGCCAATGGTGGGGTCAAGAACAACAAGCTTCAACACCCATGTGGAATGAGCAATGTCCCTATCCATCTCCACCCTACCATCAAGTCTTGCCGGAGTATTATCAAGAGGATTTCACAAGTCATGAACAACATTCTCAACCGCCTTCCATGCTAGAGGAGCTCTTTAAGATGGTTGAAGAAAGCAAACGTCCTCAAGAGGAGTTCACAAGCTATGAGCAACCCTCTCAACCTTCTTCTATGCTAGAGGAGCTCTTGAAAATGGTGAAGGAAAGTGAGCGTCCTCGAAAGAAGTTTGTAAGCTATGAGGAACCTTCTTCACCTCTTCCCACGCTTGAGGAAGCTTTGAAGATTGCGGATGACAATGCAAACCAACTTAATCGCTTAGCTCAAAGCGTGACACTCATCAAGGAAGCTCTAGAGGATGAACAACATTCTCCACCTTCCTCCACAATTGAGGAGATGTTGCAAATGGCGGAAGATAATGCGGCTCGGTTGGATCGTTTAACTCAAAGTGTGAAGCTCATCTCCGACACCTCTGAACCGGAAGTGCTAGTCATGGGAGAAGAAGAAGGTGAGTCTCCCCAAGAGGAATTTGTGAGTCATGAGAAACCTCTTCCACCTCCTTTCATGCTAGAGATGTTACGAATTGCGGAGGACAATGCAAACCGAGTTAACCGCTTATCCCAAAGCATAGAGCTCGTCACGAAGATTCTTGAGAATGAGCGACATCCCAATCATTTGGAGCATGTTTCTTGTGAATCCGAGGAGCATGACACAGAAGAAGAGTTGGCAGTGGAGGAGATTGAGGAGCATGTTCTACCCGAGGACACACCAAGTAACGATGATGTGAGGATAGAAGAATCGAGGAGACTTGAGGATGATGACCCTTTGGAGGAGGTGAGAGATGATTTGGAGACGCTTCAAGAAGAGGTGACACCGAGAGTGGAGCACGAAAGTGAACAACACCACTCTATTGTGGTCCCACCAAGGATTGTGAGTACTCTTCAATCTTCTTGCTTGATCATGAAGTATTTGTGCCAAGAACCCAAGGAGACATGCATCTCTACCCCCCCTAAGGTGATAATGGAAGGGAGTCGCCCATGTTTGAACCGGAAGACTCTTCGAGTTGCATCACCAACTTGGAGACGATGGAGCTCAATGGTGGCCCCCTACCCTACTTTCTTCCTCAAGTTTCGGAACTCAAAGGTAGCAAGCCACCCCAAGGTATCAAGTGCTATACAAGCATCATTCTGCATTGGCTAGTCTACCATTCCCCCAAGATGTTTCTTGGAGCTCAACTTTCATCATGGAAGAAGCTATTTGACATCAAGGAGGTACTAAGTTGGACACCATAACACAGGTATCGTCGAGCTAAAGACGGTAACCAAGCGCTTCTTGGGAGGCACCCCATGTTATCTTTACTTTTAATGCTCTTGTTTGCTCTTTTTAGTTTTTGTGTTGTTTTAACTTTTTGAATAAGGTTTGGCAAGCAATTGAGATCACTCTTCACCAAGGATCATCATGGAACTCTTTCACCTCTATTACCTCCTATGCTCCTCTCTACCAACGTGGTAATTTCATTCCACCTTACCCTCTCTCTCTTGATCATTGAGGACAATGCTCATGTTAGTCGTAGGGGAGTTTGAGGTTTGGTGTGATTATTTGTCGGTAGAAATCTAAGGCTATGCTTTGATGAGTTGCATGATCTTGATTGAATGTCGAATTCCTCTATTGTAGAATCGTTCAGTTCTTGACTTTTGGTGTTTAATTGACTTCAAGCTTTCACAATTACGTTTAGACTGTCCTACTTAGAACCTATAACCAGCATGTTAGAGCTAATATCAAATGAGTCTAGGCCAGAACAGAGATTTTATCACTCTTGTATGTTGGTTGATTGGTTTGATACGTGTTTTTGTACCACTCGATAACACCGGTCTAGGATGATGAAGGCAATCAGATTTTCTTTCCCTTTTCCATGATTTTCTTCAACTTTTTGAATTTTTTTGTTCCCTCGTGATTGTGGCTTGAGATTAGACCGAATCCAATTCGAAATCTTGTGTGGAAGTTGTAAGGGGTTAAGGATCAAGTGGCTAATGTCAAAAGAAAAGGTTCAAAAGAAAAGAAAAGAAAAGCTAAGCTAGGCAAGCTCGGCACCTAAGTGAAGTGTCGGGTTGAGCACTAGCAAAGGCAAAAGCTGTGAGCTAGGCAGTTCAACACCTAAGTGAAGTGTTGGATCGAGCACTAGTATGCAGTAAGAAAAAAGAAAAAAGAAAAAAGAAAACAAAATGAAGAAGAAAAGAGAAAGAAAAGAAAAAAAAAAAGAGTTCTCAAATGTAGCCCTTGATCCTAGCCCAAGTTTGTAAAGTGTGGATCTAGAAGCGGATAAAGTCGAGTCGATAGTCACGTCATGATCACTCACCACTTTTAAGCCGAATTGTTATTGCTTGAATCTCAATGGACCGATCTTGTCATTTGTGAAGTGGGATCAACAAGTACACTACTGCTGCAGCTACTGAAGAACCCATTACTCCACCTGTCAGTGTTCCTCATACCCAACTCATTAATGGAAAATTCATTGATGCTGCTTCAGGTTTTACACTCTTTTCCTTTTAGGGTTTTCCTCAATTTTTATTGAATTTTAATTTGATTTAATCTATGTAGGTAAGACTTTCCAGACTCTGGATCCGAGAACTGGGGAAGTGATTGCCAATGTAGCTGGGGGTGATGTTGAGCAGTAGTTCTTGTATCTTCACTCAGCAGGGACGCAAGGGCATCAATCAGGATGCAACGAATCAAATTAGAAGAAAAGCAGGAAAAAATTAGAAGAAAAGCAGGAAAAAAAACAAATGATTATCAGCTAACAAGAGCTTATTATTCCATAGATATTTGTGTCGTTTAGGACCAACCTTCAACTTCAAGCATCAAACAGAAGGGAACAGAATGTCAAATGTTGCATATCGAACAAGTATCAGACAGATAATAGTGCACCATAACAAGATCACTAACAAGAAAGCCCATTACCGGATTTGAATTGGCTGATCCAGAATCCAACAACTCCGGGTGAGCAGCTTGATTTCCAGACGCTATCCCCTTGAATTCCCTATTCAACTTAGTCAGATCAGATTTGTACTGTCTAAGCTTAGCAAGAAGCATAGCCTTCGCACTCGGCTGCAAACTCATCGCCTCAAGATCCATCTTCCTTACCTAATTTCCTCGCCCAAACAAACAAAAGCCAGAAGATCAGAAACTAAATCTACTATAAACCATTGGATTCAGAATCGAAGAACATCACTAGAAATCTATGATGAAAGATCATATACTTGTTTAGCCATAACAAAGGTTCAAAGTGAAGACCAAAATGTTTCAGCAAAGCTTTTAAAATCAGATCTAGTGTTGAACATGATCAGAACCAAGCGAATTCAAATATCTTAGAGATGATTGGAATCGGATAACTTCCCTCGTAGACTCAATAGCTTGAATTGGTGCAAGCCTGGGAGTAAGCATTAGGCCAGCATCATCTCCATCACCATGGTTGAAAATTCCAGAGCTAGAACAACAAATTCACACATATACAGATAAACCAGATAGAAATAATCTACCTGTAAGCGTATCAAACTAATGAGCTCGTGAAATCTATTCACAACAAACTAAAAATCGAAGTTGAACAGAATCCATGATGACAGCCATTTCAAGGTCATAACATTTATGTTTATACATACTGTCAAACATCCAATAAAAATAAAGACAATATTTGACAAATATGCCCGCATGCACTATGAGTTGGCCATAATATAAGTAGTAGATGCAAAGCTTAAAAGTGAATAAGTAATGACAAAGGTATCATGTTAGATCATTTATGATGAGTGATGACAGCCTGACAGCCATTTCAGAGTCATAAGAACCTAAAAATGTTCAACTGTGCAAAAAAAATTAACAAAACATTTGATGCTAACACAGAAAGATGGAAATTACAAAAAAAAACATGGATAGAGTAATAGAAAATATAGGACAGAAAGATGAACTCAATATAGGCCTCCAGCAATGCAGTACAGCAAGATGCAGGAACTGGGGAGGAAGGAAGCTCCCTCAGAACAAGTTGCAGGTAGAAATTTAGATAAATATAAAACAAGCTCCCTCAGAACAAGTTTCAAAAATTCCTTTCAGTACCTTCACACAATCACCAACAACATGAGCATCCTCATCCGGCTCAAATTTGATTTTACCTATAAAGACCATAATGTACATTAAGTTGTAGTATCTCTTCCAAAACTAGCACTGGAGGGAGAAAACTTATAGTTTAAGAGAAACTCTAGTAAAGTAGCATCAGGAATACAAACTCCAAAGTCCATGAAGATAAGTTCAAGCATTTTCTAATATTCATAAAAGTACCTCATATTCTTGAACCCTCCTATCATCCTCCTTAACATCAGACGACTGTCTCAGAATTCCCTCCACTTTCGTACCTGTGAAATATGTTCGAAGTAAGATGATCTGTGTAACCCAAGCAACTAAGACACCTTGAGGACCATGAATATTAAGAATGAATATATCAAATTCAAGACATGTACACAACTTTAGATGGAAGTTCGAAATGCTAACAACATCTCAGTTCTCAATATTCTGTTTAACTTTAACAAACGGAGAGAAGCCAAAATTACCCTCAAACGACCGGAGAAGCTTGTCCTTCTCCTTGTGAACAATAGAGGATCGATGGAGTGATGAGCTTGTACTTGGGAGCTTCCGATAGAAGCTTGTCGTAGGTGTTTTCCTTTGCTCCGCTTCTTCTTCTTCTACTTCCATCCTCCAGACTTGGCCGGCTTCAACAATGGCGGTGGAACCTTATCCTTCTCCGGAGCCTGCCAAAAGAAATCAAAGCAGATGTTAAATCAAGAATATGAAGGAAGTAATGAAAGGAAAACTGAATTAGCCAACTGTTAGAGAGCTGCACCACGCTACCTTCCAGGACCAATCCTCCCAATCTGAACTTAGTCTTCTTCGGATTCGCCTTGTACTGCTCCATCGCGTCAGTCGGAGTCACGTAAAACAACATCTCCTGGAAATTGTTGAGAACGATGACTATGAAACCGGCGAGCGCGCAGGTCCATAGTCGCTTGGTCTGCAATTGACGAGCTCGGGCTCCTATGTCAACGGGCTTCGGCCGAGTCGGATGGCGGCGCACCGTGGAGAAGAAGCGTAGACCAGAGATTGATTTGGAGTCAACATAAGCTGAGCGGAGATCTGAAAGTTGAGAGAAAAATGGCGGAAATCCTAATTGCCCAAATCAAATGAACCCAGAAAGCGTAATCAAACCCTAAGATAATGAATCCCAATTCCCCAATCTCACAAGAGAAAAATGGCGGAAAACAGAGGAAAGAGGGAAAGAGAATCGAAGAAGCTACCTGGCCACATGCAGTTGATCTCGGAGAACCATCCGGGGATGACGGCGGAGAGATTTGAGGTACCATTGTCGGCGGCGGTCCCTGTTTCCATTACTTCACCAGCGGTGACGGTGGCAGAAGTTCAATTCTGAGCTTTGTCTCTGGGCCTCCTCACCGGATACTGCTGCTGCAGAAGTTCCCTATCCGTCATGTGACGATGTTGGTGATTATGGGCTGGAGAAGAAGACGGCGGGTTGGTTAAATGGAGAAGAAGATAGTGTCGGTGATATTTTCTATTCATAATTGAAAAGGATAGAAGTTCTTAACACAGATGGGAATTTAACAGAGATGGGGTGTTGAAAATGATTAGATTGAAATTGAAATTGAAATTGAAATATGAAATAAGTTGAGTGATGATTTGATACAATGTTAAAAGGTTGAGATTATTGTTGACATTAAGAAATAATGGGTGCCATAACAGTAATTTGTATTATTATAATATAAAATAATTAATTTAATTAATTTATGCCTTAATTATATTATCAACGATCCAGATCTGTTCTTTGAAATGGACGCTCCGGATGATCTGGAAACGGGAGGCATTCAGTACCACCCATTTTACGGGAGGTACTAAAGAATCCACCATATATGTATATGCTAGAACTCTAGTTCTTAGGATATAGTTTGTGCAATTTCTCCATACCTCTTGACCTTATTGTGCATGTTTGTGTGTCATTGGTTGTAGTTCCCAAAGATAACAACAAAAGAAGAGGAAATGGTTGTGGAAGACACTTCCTTCCGACCAGCTTCCGTTCCCCCCGCCATTGCTGAACAATCGTTCAATTTATCTGATCGGGCGGATCGGGATAACTGGCTGCTCCTTCAGAGGAGGGCTTTGCATGCCTCCTCTCGGGTTGATTGGACTAACATCGAGGTTGCTGGATGGTCCCTCAAGCTGAATGAGACTCTAGAGCTGGCCAGACTGAGTTCCTTATTTCAGGTGACTGATCCAACCTACAAGTGGCCGAGCAAGCACCTTACGGTTCAAGCCCACCAAGAAGTGCGACTCTCAGTGCATTAGCTTCCAGTTTGCGGGGGAGCAGTATCACATCTCTTTGGACCATTTCGTCATCTCCCCGGGGCTTTACACGGTTGATGAGTTAGCTCAGGACTATTTTGGTGGTCTAAATCGGATCCAATGACTCTGCTGATATGGATACTTTTTATCATGATATTTCACTGTCCGACAAGAAGACCTACCATTCTAGCAGATCCAAGGTGAGGCGGATAAATATCTTTGTCTACCGATTTTTGCAGCTGGTCTTCAGGTTCTCTACCACTCAGAGAACAAACGTTGGCTTGGTTTGCAATGCCTGTGACATCTTTCTCCCCCGGAACGTGCACATGGGGCAGAGGGTCCACCTGGTACCTTTTGTCGCTAAGCTGCTAGTGGGTCAGGATGGCACCAACAACACCGACCTCCTCTTGGGTGGCTCTTTCATCACCCGACTTGCCAACGCCTACAGGGTTCTAACCAAGTTTGGATTGATCTCTATGCAGGGGAGGGTCAATCAGAGGTTCATTACCCTCGAGTTCACCAGATCCTGGGGGATTCCCTCCATTCTGGTGGACCGTGACGACTAGGGTTAGGAGCCAAGAGATGTAGTAGATGAGGAGGACACCGTGGTCCCTCCTACTACCATGGCTCCTCCATATGATGTTGGAGGTTCATCCTCCTATGATATGAGCCATCTCATAGAGGCCATTCAGGGCATCCCGGCTGGAATTACCTCTTCACAACAGATTTATTGGGAGAAGTAGGAGGCTCACTGGACTCAGCAGCAAGCCAAGGGCCTGGACACCCAAATTTCACCTCTAGAGCCACATCGACACGCGCTTTGAGACTGCAGACAGTGGGTCTCTGACCTGTATGACTACGTGGATAGTGGCTTCCATGCAGCTCAGGACCGGGTGGATCAACAGTACCACAGCCTTAGCTCGTACCATCACTATGCTTTTGAAGCTTAGTAGGGGCTTTTACCTCCTTCATCCCAGACTACCAGGCTTTAGATCCTTACTCCGGCCCTTTCTGGACTCCTCAACAGGACCCTTCGACGGATCAGTGATCGGGCACCAGGACTTCCTTTTGCACTTTCCTGACTTTTGTTTTCTTTCTTGATTCTGTTTTGAATTTTGTGTCGGTGTGTCTGTTTTGAGTCTTTGTTGAAGTTTGTCGTTGTTCGAGTCAATGGATATTTTGTATTCTAAATTCTCTAACCGTGGTTGTACCCTATTTTTCGTTATCTCTAGGATATAATTTGTACTCCCGATACTTAGAATCAGATCATCTTTGTATGTCGGTGTTTCGCACTTGCCTTTTGTGGCACCCTCACGATCACTTTTCGGTACTCCTATACACTTTTTTACTCTTTTTTATGTGCTCCACTAAGGACAATGTCTGATTTAAGTGTGGACAGGGATGTTGTTTTTGCGGTTATTTGTGTGATTTCTCTGATTGGATTATATTCGATTCTTTACTTGCAATGTTAAATTAGATTTCAATCTCTCACAATGATGTTTAGACTGTTTAATCTAGAACTTGTAACCAACGTGTTTGCACTGATACTAAATGAATCCGATCAGAATAGATTATAGAATCACTCTTGTAACTTCACTTTGAAATGCACATCATGATTTGAGTTTGACTAGCAGCTTTTGTGAGAATTATGCCATAGCGGTCACTACATCCGGTCTTTTATTTCTTCTAAGTCATTTTCTTTGATTTGTGCTTCTAGAACTTGCATGATACCTGGTTGAGATTACACGGTAACACCACTCTAAGATGACAAAGGCACCTAGAATTTCACTACTTGTAGCCAAACAGCCTCATTAAGTCTTGGCCTATTTCTTGGGTTACGCACACATTATACACCCTACTCCATATTTTTCATTCCCTCGTTGATCCCTTGTGACTGTGACTTGAGATTAGACTAAATCCAATTCAAAGGTTTATGTGAAATTGTTAGATGGCCAGGATAGAGTCAATTCCTTTGTGTAATTCAGCATAGGAATTTGAGGCTAGAAAGCGTAGAGATAAGATGTTACTAAAAAAACAAAAAGGATAAGAACGAAATCAAGTAGAGGAAGTAGTTGGGTAGAAAGGGTTGAGGAATTTCGTAGAGTTGTGGTTTGAGTTGTAACTTGTAGGCCTAGAAGCGGATGAAGTCGAGTCAATGGTCACATCACTTTACACTCACCACTTCCCATATTTATCCCAACCTTCGCCTAAGCCCCATTACAACCCGTTCGAAATACCTTTTGGTTAGAGTTGGTGTTATCACATCGGTGGGGACTTTGGTTGGTGTGTAAGCTTATGGTAAGTACTTGTCTCTGAAAAATGAATGAGTGCATAACACGTTTCTAAACACAGAGACTGAGAGTTTTCCCATGTAACAAATATGTTTGTTTAATGAAGTCTAGTCAGCTCAGTTTGGCATTGTGCATAATGGGTGATTGCTACTTGATGTGTGCAGGAAGCAGTGAGATATGTATTTGTTTGGTTGGTTTCTGACATGTGTGGGTTACATTTTCTAGGTGGAACAGTGTAAGCTAAATTGTTAGGGATTGAGCTTTGATTTAGCTAGTCTTGTCATTTGTGAATTTGAGTGTATTTCTATTTATACTTCACTTGAGGACAAGCAAAAGTCTATGTATGGGGTGATTTGATGCGCCTAATTATTGACGTATTCAGTCCCTTATTAGACGACATTTTTGGTGATCTACTTGATTTTATGTGAGTTTCGTACCCTTTGGCCCTTGTGGTCATTTTATGTTGTTTTGCACGTTTTCGGTTCATTTCAAGTGTTCCATGATGATTGGGGATGAAACGGGAGTAGAATGGGAGGCTGGAAACACCAAACAAGGGAGCGTATTGGAAATAAAAAAAAACACGACATGTATCTCTAACACATGTCGTGTGGTATACTAAAAACGCTATTTTTCATACAACAGGATGTGTTTTCGCCTTTGACGAGAAATTTAGTACTTATCCAACTTGGAAATAAAAAAGGGAACACAATTCATTCTCCATTCGACTTTTGACGAACTAGACAGCAGAGAAAGGAAATTTTGGGAGTTTGGAAGCATGATTGAGCGAGAGGAAAGCCAAGATTGGTCAGAGGTTCGATCGCATCAACAAGATTAGTAAACTCTGGAGCAAGATGACCTTCTCTTCGGATTTTCTATCTATTGTATATGTGAATTCTCTCAGAACAATGAGCAGCTAAACTCTCAGGTTTTTTCAGATTAGATGAAACTCTATGGATGTTTTTGTATGGATTGATGTTACTTGAGGTTTATTAAGACTTGTGATCTCCTAAACCATAATTTGAATGTTTTGAATCTGATTAATTAACCTATTGTCAGTTTCTTGTTCATATTTGATTTGCGGATCTGACCAGGAACATGAGTCATTCTAGAGTCTAGGAAGTTGTTAAGTTTTGTCGGTAACTTGACCATAGGACCGGTAGACTTAATCTCTTTGCATTATCTTTGTGGCATTTTATCGAACACCTTGCATGCGTTCTTGACAATTCACAGGTTAACTTGACCATGGAAACTTGTGGGTTTGATATGATATTATCTCTATGATCTGACACAGGAGTAGAGATTACCTTGGAAAGTGTCGAGACATCAAGTCTGAGTAGCTGAAATTGCATTTCATCTATCCACCTTAATCGAACTAGAGTGGATTCGAGTTTGGAAAAACGCCTTAGTCATTCTTCGAAACCCCAGCTTATCAACTTGTTTCCTTTGCATTCTTAGTTATTTAGTTCACAACCAATTCCAAAACCAAACAAGAAAACCCCCGATTAGCTTAATTCTTAAATGTTGAGTAATAGAACGGAAAGACCCTTGGGAGATACGATCTTGCTGGATTTGGTGGATAAGATTTGGTGTGTGTTATTTCTCACATCATGAAACACTCCTAGTTGTTCGTGTTCTCCTTCTATAATATTGTGTACGCCACTGTCACAATCCGATGTCCTCCCTCGAACCAACTAGCCATTAACAAGGTTTTCTTGTACTTGTCTATCAAGCACTTATCATCAATGATCAAGACCCCATGGTAATGCTTAAAGGATTCGATGCATGACCCAAACGCCTAGAACACGATGTAGAACATGCATTTGTCACCCGTCAAAGTGGTACAAATATCGTACCTTGTACCTATGTTGGTTAGTTGGATTGCGTTCAAAATCGTCTTGATGTTGTTGTACGTTGCTTTTTGAACCATGCCTTCCAGTACGATATTACCCAGTGTACTTCTCCATGATAGTGTTATGCACCGTCTCAACCTTCATGTGCGGACTAGGTGAATGATGGCATTTGTGATGAGCGTGACGTCCAATTACGGGTGGTTTCCAAGCATCATCCAACGGCACAGTTGTGGCCGTTTTGGATCTTCTTGATCGACCAACCCATAGTTTTGGCGCAAGGTGGCATGCATTCTCCATGAGCATGATGGGACTCTACAATATATGGCCCAAGACTTCGTGTTGGATGTCTCCACCTTGTATTTGTAGTTGTGGATGATTGCTTGACTTTTCGCCAATGACAACAATGTGTCTGCTCCAGAAACTTGAAAATTGTGTCCATGGAGTAGGTGTTCTAGATTCTCATGGTTTAGTTGAAGTCTTCCTCTAAGTCCATGGCGCGACCAGGTAGCACATAGGGTTCTCCACTGCGTCATGTTCCTTTGGTACCACGACCGTCTCCCTTATCATTTGAGCCAATATCATCTTCCAAATGAGGATTGTCTTCATCCCCACCACAATGAATCTGGTCGACACTAGAGTCGTCAAACCTCATGTACACATCACGCAAAAAGCCCGACTGATCCACCTCTACATCCGTTGCTCCACTGCGACTATTTTACACATATAAGTAGTCATATTATGAGCTCTTTACTAATATTTGGGTTGACATGACTCCTGACACCTAGTTGTAATGAGACGCTGCCTCTTCCAACTAGGTGTACAACTGAGCCACTTCAAGCATTGGGTATTGGCGAATGACATCGTAATGAGTTGCAACCCATCATCATCGGAGATCGTCCTCAGCACATAATGGGAAAATCCACATTGGATGAAAACCGACATTCTCTAGACGAAGGAGTGAATATATTGATCCCGTCTGAGCCCCATTTTCCTCCAATAAATGTTCACCAAGATCTCATACGTAGTTCGTTTGCTTATTTTGAGTCGGACGTTCTTCCCCCATCGTAAGCTAGGTTGTTGATATCACAAATGATTTCCCCCCATTACACCTAAAACCAAAATTCTCTCACGATACGTTTCAACATAACAATAAAGTTAATATAACGAGAAATTGTAAGTGTCTAATTATGAATATAACAATATTCGGGCATTACCTGTTGTTGTCGACCATCATCTAATTGTTGAACTCCTCCGTAGATAGTGAAAGAAAAGCGTAGGATGCAATTATTTCGATTAGGTGGAATGTGGGTGTGATCTGAACCCCAAGCCCTAAAACTTGTTTTATAATTGAGGTATTTTTGCATATTTGTTGGGAGAATTTGCCCAGAAAGGGTTAGAATTAGGGTTTCTGGGTTCTGATCTGTTAGGAATTCGGTCAGAACCACTCACGGGCAAAAAAAAAAAAACAACCAGACATGGGTGAATTTTGCTATTTTCGTAAATAGTTTAAATCGTATTTGAATTAGTACATAGTTATATAATTTTTATTAATTTGATGAAATCACCTCATTAACCTATTGCATTTTTAACAATATGGTAATTTCGTCAAATCACCATCCAAATTCTCAGTTAAGTATTGATATCATCAAACCAAATGAGCAAAAAATTTATGCCACCCAACCCACCCTAAACTCAACCCAACCTAAACTAACCACTATTTCTCTAACGTAATTCATCAGTCGACGTTCCTATCATTGATAAATGAAGAGCAATCAAAGGGCTAATAGTAGTATGTTGAATGGGGGTATTCAGCATGGTGCTGAACCCCATAACAGCCGTCCGATTCATCATGCGGTAGGGGGCGGAGCCAACGCGCGATGGGCATTTCGGTCAATTCCGCATTCGTAGTATTTTGGCGCCGAATTCGTAATTTTAAATTCTGATTTGACAGGAGAGAGAAAATACCCCCTATAAAAACAACTCCACGACGCCATTTGTGAAAAAAATTTATTGCTCCTCGTACGAAATGTCAGTCGCTCATGCAAGTATTCGTAACATCTTCTACTCGCATTTGTAACAATCGTAATGCTTATTGCTATTCGTAAAATTTAGTTTTTGCATTCATAACGGCTTCTATATCCATTGCATCATTCGTAATACATATAGCTTACATTCGTAACCTCTTCTATTAACATTCGTAGCACTCACGTTGTCAACCTTCCTCTACACTATCGTATCCGGTTGCAACATTCGTATATTAGATTCATTAATGCTATTCGACTACCAACACGTTTGCTCGTGTATTGCAGGAGAATCTTCAAACATGCTGATTGATTTATATGAGACGTCGGTCCTTCGTGCAGGTATTGGAATTCGTCAAATTTGCTCGTGTATTCGTAACATCTTCTACTCGCACTCGTAACAATCGTAACATTTACATGTTGCATTCGTAATGGCTTCTATATCCATTTCAACATGCGTAATACATAAATCATACATTCGTAACAGCTCTAGTGAACATTCATAGCACTCACGTTGTCAACCTTCCTCTACACTACCGTATCCGATTACAACATTCGTATATTAGATTCATTAATTCTATTTGACTACCCACACGTTCGCTCGTGTACTGCAGGAGAATCTTCAAACATGTCGATTGATTTATATGAGACGTCTGTCCCTCATGCAGGTATTGCAATTCGTCAAATTTGTGCGTGTATTCGTAACATCTTCTTCTCGCATTCGTAACAATCGTAACATTTACTTGTTGCATTCGTAATGGCTTCTATATCCATTGCAACATTCGTATTAAATCCATTAATTCTGTTCGACTACCAACATGCTCGCTCGTATATTGCAGGAGAATCTTCAAATATAACGATTTATATAAATGAGATGTCAGTTCCTCATGCAGGTATTGCAATTCGTAACATTTGTGTGTGAGTTCATAACATCTTACATTTGCATTCGTAACAATCGTAAATGATTGTTGCTATTCGTAACATTTACTTGTTGCATTCATAATGGCTTCTACATGCATTGCATCATTCGTAATACATGTAGCTGACATTCGTCTCACTTACAGTATCCACATTTTATAATGCTATTCGACTACTAATATGTTTGATCATGTATTGCATGAGGATGTTCAAATCCGGTTGATTTACATGAGATGGATGATCTTGGTCAGTTCCCCTAGCCTGTTAAATCATCTCGAAACGTTCTCATTGGATGTATAATTTCTTCACTTGTGTAAATTTATCACTTTACATTGTAACATAATATATATTAGTATGATTTATCAACTAAATTCGTAACATATATAATTTACATTCGTACCTATTCATGTTTACATTCGTAATACTTATCACTCACTTCCGTAATAACTCTCACCGCATATTTGTAACATATGTCGCCTCCATTCGTAACACTTCATGGAGGCGATCGTAAACTTTATCACACCCATTCGTAACATTAGTTACTTACATTCGTAGTACTTATCGTTTATGTTCATAAACTCTCGTTGACGTAGGTGACACATTCCCATTGTTTGACACAATGGACGAAGCGAAGCATTTCTACTTGGATTATGCACACCTTTTTGGTTTTGGTACACAGATCAAGTACTAGAAAAAACAAAAGCTAGAACCAGTTACTAAAAATTCACCCACCGGCGATAGTTAAATGAGGAGGGAACTATGGTTACAGATGAAACACCTTCGTGTAGAGGTTCATTTGCACTCATGAAGGATTTAGGAAAAAAAAGAACACAAAAAGGATGCGAAATAGGGCCGAGGATCGACTTGGTTACGAAGTAGAAATTAAAATGAAATGGGACAAATCTACTCAGAAGTATTACATATACGAATGGGTCACAAGCCATACACGGCATAAATTGATCCCCGAGAAATACAGGCATCTTTACCGGTCAAACATAAGTGTAAACCGACAGAGTGTGCAAATTGCATTCATACACAAACTAATTGGGGTAACTTCCCGTAAATCATTTGACATAATGAGGCAAATTTCAAGGGGGGACATGTGGGGTTCACGTACGAGGATCTCCGGAACCACAATAGGAAAAGACCAGATAATGCATTGAGGCCCGCTGAAGAATCATTTCAACATCATTTTAGGGTTCGCTCAAGAGAGGAAAATAATTTTTTCTATGCGCTTCAAGAGGACAATTCGGGAGAAATATTGAGTGTGTTTTGGGCAGACAACAGGATGCGGGAAGAATACTCGGTATTTGGGGACTCAATTAGCTTCACTACCACATACCAAACAAACAAAGACTACAGACCCCTAGGTACTTCTATTCGTACCACTTATAGCTTTATACGTAATACTTTGTAACTCACTTCGTAACTGTTATTTTATGAATTCGTAACATTAAATATGCTTATTTGTAATATTTTATCTATTGTCACTATATTCGTAACAACATTATTCGTCGAGTACAATCATTATAGAACCATGGTGATCTTCAGTGCTGCCCTCTTGTTTGACGAGACGTCAGCAATGGTTGTTTGAAATGTTAGATAAATGCATGGGGGTAAGAAAAAACCAACTAGTATCTTCACAGACCAAGCAGCAACGATTGTTGCCGGTATTAGAGCCATATATCCCATGCCAGTAACATGTCATGGTCTGTGTACATTTCACATACTGAATAATGCTGCTAAGAACTTGGGGTCGTTGTGCGACAATGTACAAACCTGATGCATCCACTATTTTTTGTATTGTTGGTATGTCGTTTACGTAATAGTTTATTAATGGTTTCGTACTTTTTATCTCAAGTATTCGTAGCTGAGTTGAGCTACCTGATGTTTGGTGTTGACACCGAAACAGAGTTTGAGGTACACTGGGGGCTGATGAAAAAAATGCTTCCCTGATCGTGAACTAGAGGGACACCAATCGCTCACTCAGATCTACCAAAAAAGGACACAGTGGCCTAGAGCATGGATGCAGTCCCACTTCACGTGTGGCATGCGTAGCTCCCAACTGAGTGAGACGTGAAATAGTAACATGAGGTACTACCTTGCTCCGAACCTCAGTCTGGAAGATTTTTTTCAGTAGTTCAGACGACTAGTTGAGAACAAAAGAGAGGAAGAATTGAAAACGGACTTCAAAATGAAAACAACAAAACCATTCAGTAGGTGATACAAACTTCACTCATTCGTAATACTTATGTATCTAATTCATACTAACTTATATGCTCTTACGTACTACTTGTGTACCTCTTACGTAATACAATCTTATGTACGTGATCGTATTGAAAAGGTTTGAGCACAACCTTTTGACACAATAATTAGTTGGGGAATACACTCCAAAAATATTCAAGAGGTGGTTGTGTGAATACGAACATACTTTATCCTACGGCGTGATGCCCTTGGAAGAAAAGACAAATGAGGGTGTGATAACGTTCAACATATTCAAGCAGGAAATTAATGGGTCCATGACAGATGAAAGAGTTGTGACATGTACAAGGGATTGTTCACATATAATCTGTAGTTGCCACATGTTTGAAATGGAAGGCTTGATGTGCAGACATATTATACGATTAAGGGAGGTGCTTTGTGGTAATGGGAATCATTTGCTACTGATTATACCAAAGCCATTGATCCTTGATAGGTACACAAATAACTTCATGAATGATTCATAGTCTGTTTTTACAGGATTCGTACATCCTATTTGAGTGATTCGTATCATTTCTTATGCTTATACGTAAACTTACGAGTCTTAATTCATATAGGTATTGCCAAACAGCAAAAGATGGGTTGTGCATTGAAGATACAATCCCAGAAGTATCACACCCAAATGTAGCCCAAATGTCAGAACTAATTACTGTTATGGGTAGGCTTAAGTCTACGGTACGTTTGGGTTATATGATCAAATTACAGCTTCATGAAATCACGCGTGTTTCGCAAACCCACACCCCCACACAAGTTAATAGAGACATGTCCAAGACTACTACAGCTATACAGTACATAATTGACCTGGAGAAGAAAATGAGCACGAAAAACACCATTAACAAGTCACATACAGAAGTCCCCATCCAGGCACCCAAAAAGTTGAAGAAACGGACAAAGACATACAAGCCAAAGAAAAAGCCAATATCTCAAAGGGTCAAAAATGCATTTTTGCACTCAGTGCAAAAGAACAAAAATGCAGCTTTTGAGAACCACCAAATGGGAGCATGTGACCTTCATCTTTAAGTGCACCAAATAGTTTGCTAGGTGATTTAATATATTTTATTCGTATTACTTATGGTTGTATTTGTATTCTGCTAAACCATGTTAAGTAATACTTCTAATTACCATTCGTAATTTTACATACTCGTATTCGTAACTATATAGACCATGTTACATAATACTTTGAGTTATCATCCGTAATATAATAGCCTCGATTTCGTAAATGTATGTCCCATGTTACGTAATACTTTCCTTATTTCTACGGGATGAGGGAACCCTGTTCAGAGCCACCCCCAACCAACATTAAATGACCTATATACCCACCCCACCAACCAGCATTAAATGACCTATTTACCCAACACCCTATTATACATAATTTCTCCCTCAACATGTCCAGATCTCATTCTCTATATTCCTAGATCTGAAAACACAATGCCCCCCTCATCCCATACTGTAGCTGCAATCTTCCCGCTTACGTGTATGCAATTGATCGACCGACAATAACTTCTCCGTTTGGCTTCTTTCTGCGATGCCAAAAACCAGCAGCTCAGTGATGCAAAATGTTCGTGTAGTGCATGGAAATGGACAGGAGTGAGAATGAGGAAGTTTCGCGAATGTACAGTCTTCCCCATGCCAACATGGTGGCTAAGAGAGCTCAGCAACCAGATGAAGTGGCTATTACAATCGGAGTGAGTCTGGAACACCAGGTCAAACACTTTAATGTTATCTCAAGATTGGTTGTATCGTAGATACATGCATGTAATATTACTTCCAGCCCTTATTCGTAATACTTAGATGCTCAATTCGTAACATTAAAAGTTATATCTTGTAATTACGTAGAGCTGTATTCGTATTACTTTTAGTTCCTCTTCGTACAGGCAATGAGAACTCAAGAGCTGATGGAAGAGTTATCAAGTCTTCAATCAAGGGTGGAATTCTTAGAGGGTCAGGTTAGAAATATAGGGGTTGAATTTGATCTTGACATAAGTTAGGAGTTCTTCGTATTGATATTTATGTTTGAACAAAACTAATGGATGTTTGTGTTTTAATCGAATTATGATATTTTTTATGGGATGTATGTGTTACGAGTCACGTTTCAATTTCATTGCATGTATGGCCACCCCACCAAATTTTTTAACAAGCTCAAGTCGGGCTCAAAGCCCATAATAATTTACTTAAAATGAGTTCAACCCAATACAAACTCATTAAGACTAGATGATCCATGGACCATCCAAGTCTCTACATTATGTGAGACTATTCATTTAAATGTTCAGGCCTTGTTATTTATAAGCCTTGATGGATTCCTTCCTTCCCTTAAACCACCAATGTGGTATTCCTTTACCTAAACCACTAACGTGATATTGCTGAGGGGCTACAACAACAATACCTTATTGGTTGGAAAGTTATCCCAAACGGCAGAAACACTGATGGATTGTTTTTCATGGCTTTCACAACTCCTTCAAATAACCTTTATGGATTGAAAAGATGTGCATCTTCTCCCCAAATTTTAGGGTCTTTATGAAGCGATGTAGTATCTATGATGATGTGTGACATTTTAGGGACAATCGGCTTACCAAGTTGAACTTCCTTCACAACTTCTCTAGCAATCCTTCAAACTTTTCCGCAAGATTCATTGTGGTTGAATGGAGAAAATATTAAGAGTGCATGGAGGATGCTATTGAATTGGTTGAAGATGAAGAGGTTGTAAAAGCCCGGCTCTATATTAATGTATCGAGTTTAAACCTTGAAACGTTACTCTTACACCGTAAAATCGTATTAATCTTAATTTACGTAGTCTAAACCTCAAATCATTATTCCAAACTCTAATTCGTAACTCTAAACTTTAATCTATAAAGTATAAACCAAAATCATTACAATCAATCTCTAAACCTTATTAATGAATCGAGTTCAAACTTTGAAACGTTACTCTTACACCATAAACCTTAATTTCCATAGCCTAAACCTTAAATCATTATTCCAAGTTCTAATTGGTAACTCTAAACTTTAATCTATAAAGTATAACCAAAATAATTACAATCAATCCCTAAACCATATTAATGTATCGAGTTGAAATCTTGAATCGTTACTCTTACACCACAAAATTTTATTAACCTTAATTTCTATAACCTAAACCTTAAATCGTTATTCCAAATCCTAATTAGTGAATCTAAAAATGATTGAGCTCATAATTGAGCCGGTTCACGAGCTCTTAATCAAGCCTTTAATGGGCCAGATCGCGAGCTATATTATTCGAGCCAACTAGCGAGCCAGGCTCAACGAGTCGACGAGCCGAGCCAGCTCACGAGCCTATCGAGCTGAGCCAGGGTAGGCTTGGGCTCGGCTCATTTACTATCAAGCTGGCTCGCGAGCCAGCTCATTTACAAACGAGCAGCTGTTTAGCCATTTTTCTGAGCCGAGCTCCGAGCCGCTCACTAGCGGCTTGGCTCGTCAACGGCCTTAGACCCGGAGCTTTAAAGCGGTCACGGATCAACGGTAATTAAATCCAGTTTCAATCAGTTTCTCTTGCATGGTTGGTTTGTTCTTCATTGCTTTATGTTTCTCTTTCTGGTTTGGCCACCTAGTTAAGATTATTCTAGTTAAGCTGAGGATAGTAGTGAATGTTCGCCTCACTTCAAAACATCAAATCAACAGTTAACCTATTCATTGGAACAATTTCTCTTTATAGGAACCAGTTAGGGTTAATCCGCTTCAAGAGTAACTCATTAATCATTAGTAATCGCGCCAGTTAGTTTTCCGTCGCAGAAGCGAACGCACTGGCGTCAATTAATCTTGGGAGTTAGATCAGATAGAGTGAATGTTTGCCAGTCTTAAACCTAAGGGTCTGGAGTTATGGTGGTGTCTGAGAACTGAAAGAATCAGGATTGAAAACCGCTGGTCTTGTGATCGCCAATGTTCTGGTGATCTTAGGGGGATTCGGAGTCTATGCTTGTCTGTCGTCTTGTTAAGTCAACCAATCTTTCAACTGTTTTCTGTTTTCATTTCCTTTATTTTCTGGCTTTATAGTTTAGAAGTCGTGGAACTCACACCACGCACAACTTATTTTAAACCTGAGTAATTTGCTTTCATATTTGAGTAGACGATTAGAAGAGACCTGTGGAATATGATCTATCTTGCTTTGTGCTTGATAGTTATTTGACTACACGCGTGTGAAAACGTGTCCATCAAATTGGCGCCGTTGCCGCGGACTCTTCTAATTGTTTGAAAGAAGAGTTAGCACTTTATTCTTCTACCTTTCCATTTCTCATTTTTTCCATCACACTTCGATTTTACACCGGTTGTTTTTGTTTTTGATCTTTGCCAGGTTAAGCAAGTTTAGAAACAAGCCACTTCCGATCCATCTTTCCCTACCGCGATGACTACTCAGAGAAGTCTTGCGGACTACAACAAGCAGAGCGCTGCTAGCGTTCGATCATCCATCTATGTACCACTTAATGACAGCGATCCTGACTATGAGATTAAGATCCCCTACCTTGGAATGATCTCTAGGGATCTACAATTTGAAGGAAAGCCGCTTGACAACCCTTGCACCCACTTGGCTGACTTCATTGCTCTTTGCGAGACTTTCAAGAACGGGAATCTCGACAAGAACACCTTGTGCTTGCGAGCCTTTCCGTTCTCTCTCGAAGGTGCTGCCAAGAGGTGGTTGAATAGTAAACCTCTCGATTACTACACAAGTTGGGGTCGGCTGGCTCAAGACTTTGTCCAGGAGTACTTCCCTCCTTCTCGAACAACTGCTTACAACGATACAAGGATAGCATCTCCAGGTTCAGGCAGAAGGAAGGAACTAGTTTATATGACACTTGGAATGAATTTCAAGAACTCCTCTACAGTTGCCCTCATTATGGTTTCGAACAGAGACAACTAGCTGAGATCTTTGCTCAAGGATTGAATGAGGAATCATCAAAATGGGTCAATTCCTTAGCCGATGGAGATTGTACCGCCCTCACACCAGAAGCTGCTCTTCTCCATTTTGAAAGATGCACTTCTAAATCCAGAAATTGGGAGAGGCAAACCGAAGCAGCAAAGAGCCACTGTAATATTGAAGAACAGATTGAAGCCGAAGTTCAAAAATGACTGAATAAAGCCGGCGCTCTTACTAGTCCCCCGTCAGTTTCAGTTTTCGCAGCTGACTGCGGATGGTGTGGAACCTGTACACATAACGGAGGCTGCTGTAAGAACTTTAGTAGAGTAGACACATGGTCTGCTGATGAGGTAAACTTGGTTGGTCAAGGTTTCGCCAACAACCAAAGAGGTTATTCCGACTACCGTAACTACAGACATGGTCAGAATCAGAATAGTCAACCATCTGGGGCATATCAAGTTTTCCCCAGATTTTCCGGAGCATACCAGCCTCATCGATCGACACAGCACTATAGCAGAGAAGATGATTTCGAGAGAAAGTTCGATCGAATCATGACCAGGCTTGACGATCATGATAATCAATTCAAAGCTCAAGCCTCTCTCAACCAAGGGCAAATTGCTCAGAGTCAGAGAGTAGAAAGCACGGTGAACAGTATTGCTACCCTGTTAGCCAGCAGCCCCTTCTTCGGTCAATCATCATCTCAAAGCAATCCCTCCGTGAAGAATGAACACACCAAAGCTATCACAACCAGGAGCAGAAAGCATACAGCTGACCCAAAAGCCCCAGAGCCAGACATGATACCTGATGCTATTGCTATAGACATGCCAGAAGTTGAGGACATCACGACAGAAGAAGAGAATAAGGAGGCAGGAGAGGATGAAGCAGCTCAGCAACCCCCTCCAAATACAGCTTCCCCTACACCAGTCTTGGCACCTTACCAACCAAGGATCATGTATCCGAAGGCCATGAAGCTTAAGACATTGAATACTCAGTACAAAAGATGGTACTCGGTTCTGAAGAATACAGAGATCAAGATACCAGTAACTGAAGCTGTGCAGATCATACCGCCGCTTGGTAAATTCTTTAAGGATATAGTGAAGAACGTGAAGAGCGGGGAGGTGTTTTCTGTCACCCTCACCAACGAGTATGCCGACATCCTTAATAAACCGTCTCTCCTACATCATCCGCCACCCCCTCCAGCTAGGTGTTTTGATCCTGGTCCTTTTACATTACCATGCATAATTAACCGTATAGAAATAGAGCGTAGTCTAGCTGATTCTGGTGCGTCTATTAACGTTATGCCTACTTATCTTTATGAGAAATTGAACTTAGGTAAACTAAAACCCATTAGCTTACACCTAGTTCTAGCTGATAGGACAGTGAAATTTCCTAGGGGAGTTATAGAAGATGCAGCTGTTCGTTGCGGTCCATTTACCATTCTGGCATATTTTGTTGTTCTAGATACCCGAGAGGTGGATGTCACTCTCATCCTAGGACGACCATTTCTGACAACAGCTGGCGCAAATATCAATTGCAAACAAGGCTCGTTGACTTTGATGGTCGGAGGTGATAGTGTAACATTCCACCTCAAGGACAGCATGAAATATTCGTCTGCGCAAGATGATAAATGTTTTTCGATTGATGCTTTGGAGCTGGCTTCGGCCAGTTTTGTTACTAATTCCTTGACTAGCGACCCGCTAGAGTTGTGTTTGATTTCAGGTATGGAGGACACATTGGATGATCCAGAACAGTTCCAATGGCAAGAGGAGCTCACCGATCAGAAATCGACATCCACAACTACTCCTACGCTATCACCTCTTGAGCGTTCACCCAACCGGATCACTACCTCGTATGAACAGCCACCAGAACTCACACTAAAGGAACTCCCAGATCATCTGGAGTATGCATTCTTAGGAAAGGAGTGTCAGCTGCCAATTATCATCAGTTCCGCACTATCATCCGGACAGAAGAAGCAACTAGTCAAGCTGTTAAAGAAACACATCCGAGCTATAGCCTGGCAACTATCCGACATCCGGGGAATCTTCGAGACGTTCTGCAAACACCGGATAGTGGTAGATGAGGAGTTCAAACCGGTAAGACAACCACAGCGCTAGTTGAACCCGATGATGCAAGATGTCGTGAAGAAGGGAGTCCTGAAGCTCCTTGATATCTATCCCATCGCCGATAGTCCTTGGGTTAGCCCGACTCAAGTCGTTCCAAAGAAGGGAGGGATCATGGTGATTCCTAACCAGAAGGGCGAGCTTATTCCTACCCATACCGTGATAGGATGGAGAGTCTACATTGATTATAGACGCCTCAATGATGCAACCAAGAAGGATCACTTTCCATTACCATTCATTGATCAGATGCTTGAAAGGTTAGCTGGCCATGAATATTACTGTTTCTTGGATGGGATGTCCGGATACTTCCAGATTCCGATAGAGCTCGACGACCAAGAGAAAACGACCTTCACTTGCCCGGTTGGTACCTTTGCTTATCGTCGTATTCCATTTGGATTGTGCAATGCTCCAACCACTTTCCAGAGATGCTTGCTTGCTATCTTTGGGGATTTAGTAGAGAACGTCATGGAGGTGTTCATGGACGACTTTTCTGTCTATGGTGATTCATTCTCTCAATGCCTGGCTAACTTGGACAAGGTGCTAGCTCGATGCGAAGAGATGAATCTAGCTCTAAGTTGGGAGAAATTTCATTTCATGGTGACCGAAGGTATTGTTCTCGGTCATAAGATATCTAGACTCGGAATAGAAGTTGACCGCGCCAAGCTTGAAACAATTGCTAGCCTTCCGCCACCCTCCTCAATCAAGACGGTTCGTAGCTTCCTTGGTCATGCTGGGTTCTATCGGAGATTCATTAAGATTTCTCCAAGATAACTCTCCCTATGACCAAACTCTTGGAGAAGGATACACCGTTCGTATTTGACAAGGTGTGTCATGAAGCCTTTGAGATCTTGAAGACCCAGCTCACCACTACACCTATCCTCATGGCACCGGATTGGAGCCTTCCCTTTGAAATCATGTGCAATGCTAGCGACTTCACGGATGGGGCCGTTCAGGGACAGAGGAAGGAAAAGAGATTCCATCCAATCTACTTCGCTAGCAAGACTCTTAATGATGCTACACGCAACTACACCACAACAGAAAAGGAGCACCTGGCAATTGTGTTCTCATTCGACAAATTCAGACAGTATCTTGTGCTCTCACATACCATAGCCTATACTGATCATGCTGTGCTGCGCCACCTACTAGCAAAACAAGAATCAAAGCCCAGACTGATCCGTTGGGTTCTTTTACTTCAAGAATTCGACATAGAGATCAAGGACAAGAAGGGAGCAGAAAACGTAGCAGCCGACCACCTGTCACAACTTGAAGAATCTCAACCAAGTATGTCTTCTACTTCTCCTATCGATGATTCTTTCCCTGGTGAATTGTTGCGTTTTGAGTATCAAGAACAGGTAAATAGCGTAGCCATTGAACCATGGGCAATCCATCACGCTCAGACCTTGAGTAATGTGACCACACCAAATGAGCCATGATACGCGGCCACCGCCAACTTCCTCGCCTCCAGTACCATTCCAGAAGAGTTCGACCACAACATGAGAAGAAGGCTTATCAAGATGTCCAAGAATATTTCTTTGCTTATTGAAGATTTTGATGTTTGGGGATTCATTTCATGAGACCTTTCACACCCTCCAACGGAAACAAGTATATCCTTGTGGCCGTTGATTATGTTTCTAACTAGGCAGAGGCAGAAGGCCTACCCACAAATGATTCAAGAGTGGTAGGGAAGTTCCTTCAACATTTTTTCACGCGTTTTGGCTCCCCATGCTTCATTATAAGTGATAGGGGCACCCACTTCCATAGACACTTCGATGGGGTTTGCAAGCGTTTCGGCGTCACCCATTGGATGTCCGTCGCTTATCATCCTCAAGCTAACGGTCAAGCGGAAGTGACTAACTGTGAGCTCAAGCGGATTCTTGATAGAACAGTTGGCTGGTCTAGAAAGGACTGGTCATCTAAGCTCGATGAGGCCTTATGGGCGTACCGAACTGCCTTCAAGACTCCTATCGGTACTTCGCCATATCGGCTCATTTATGGCAAGGCATGCCATCTACCGGTCGAATTTGAGCACAAGGCATTGATGACACTTGATTTGATGTGATTATCAGCCTCATTTAAGCGATATTTCTTGGCTTAAGACATGGTTTTTAGGGTAGAATAGCGAATATTCACTCATCTGCTCTATCTCGTGTCATTGGTGTTACTTTGGCCCGTTTCGGGTCTATTTGATGGTTTTCTAGTATTTTCATGATAGCACATGTTTTTGCCATCAAATAAAGTAGCCAAGGACGTGTCTAAGGCATTGGAACCTCGAGGAACCGCACCATAATCGATCCAAAGAGTCAATTAAGTCAACACAAATCCTGCCCCGTTTTACACATAAGTTTTTGGCGAAAAGACGTGAGGTTTTCGCCGAAAACTACAGACGAAATCGGCAGAGCAATACAAGAAGAAGTTTTTGGCGAAAAGTCAAGTTCTCGCCAAAAACTCTAAACATTAAACTCACAGGAGAATCAGTCGACGGAAGCCAGCATTTTACAAAGAAGTTTTCGCCGAAAAATCCAGGTCAAATCTGGCGCTGATAGGTTAAATATAAATAATTAACCGGCGGCTAAAAATAAAAATATATACTTTTCATAATAGAACTTTCATGAGTTCCGGACTTAAGGAGTTCGAGAGAGCAGAGTTTGAGAGTGCAAAGAGCCAGAAAGAGATCGTGACGCCATCCGTTCACCTTGGAGACTCGGAGCTAGGATTGAAGATTACCGAAGAGCGAAGCCTTGCCAGAGTCGTCTTAATTAGGTTTTATAGTTTCTGTCTGTTCTTCCTTTTCATGATGAACTCTGTTTCCATCTTTGATTCTGTCGTTATGAACATGAGTAGCTAAACTCGTATAGCTTAGACTAGATGAACCCTAAGTGACCCAGGGCTTTAAAGTGGTCACGGATCGGCGGTGATTAGATTCAAAGTTCAATCAGTTTTTCTTTCATGTTTGGTTTGTTCTTCGTTCTTTATGTTTCTTGTCTTGACTGATCACCTAGATTAGATTCTTGTTAAGCCGAGGATAAAAGCTAACGCTCGCCTCACTTTAAAACACCAAATCAACAATTAAACTATTCATTGGAGTGTGCCTTTCGTAGGAACCAGTTAGGGTTAATCCACTGCAAGAGTAACTTTTGAATCTAATCATTAGTAATTCCACCAGTGAGTTAAGTCGTCGCAAGAAGCGACCGTACTCGGGTGGCTAATTAATCTTGGTAGTGAGATCGGATAGAGTGAACGTTCGCCATTCTTAAACCTAAGGGTCAGGAGTTATGGTGGTGTCTTAGAATTGATTGAACGAGAATTGAAATTCGCTGATCTGTTGATTGCCAATGCTCTGGTGAACTAAGGGGGATTCGAAGTCTAAGCTTGTCTGTCGTCTTTGTTAAGTCAACCAATCTTTCAATCTGTCTTTCAATTTAGTTTTTAATTTGCTTGAATTTTCTAGAATAGAAGTCGTGGAACTCACACCACGCACAACGTGTTAAACCTGAGTAATCTTCCTTTACATTTGAGTAGACGATCATTAGAAGACCCGTGGAATACAATCTACTTAGCTTCTAGCTTCGTAGTTATTTGATACCCTGCTCTGCATTGTTCATCAAATTGGCGCCGTTGCCGGGGACTTCTTTTAATTGTTTGAAAGAAGAACTGGCATTTTATTCTTCTACTTTCCACCTTTCATTTTTCCACCCACTTTGATTTTACACTGGTTGTGTTTGTTTTTGTTATTTGTAGGTTGCCTACAGGTTTATGCAACACTGTCCTCTGACGTGCTCCTTAACCGAGAACGACAGGGCTAAGCGTGTAGAGAAACCGGGTAGCTCTGCTCCACCGAAGCGACCACAGATTCCGAAGCAAGGCATAACCAATCCACCTCCATCTTTCACTCCAATTAAAATCGAGGAACTGAAGGAGAGTTCCTCATCTTCATCTTCATCCGCTTCATACACCGAATCACTCTCACCTCCTCCATCTCCTAGGATGGGTGATCAGTTACCACCACCACCAGGCGGTCAACCACCACCACCACCGGTCGCGCCAAAGAGTCTAGCTGACTACAACAAGCCTAGCGCGACTAGCGTTCGATCTTCTATCGCCGTCCCACGCATCGAAGGAGATCCTAACTATGAGATCAAGATTCCTTTCTTGACCATGATATCTAGGGATTTACAATTTGAAGGCAGGCCACTTGACAATCCGTGCACTCACTTGGCGGATTTCATCGATCTCTGCAGCACTTTCAAGAACGGGAATCTCGACAAGAACACTCTATGCTTGAGAGCTTTCCCGTTCTCTCTTAAAGGCGCAGCTAAGAGGTGGCTCACTAGCAAACCACCTGGTTACTACAGAGATTGGGATACTCTTGCTCAAGACTTCGTCGAAGAGTACTTCCCTCCTTCCAGAACAACAGCCTTCAAGGACAGCATCACCAGATTTTCTCAGAAGGAAGGTGCGAGCTTATATGACACTTGGAATGAATTCCAAGAACTTCTCTACAACTATCCTCACCACGGTTTCGAGCAGAGACAGTTAGCTGAAATCTTTGCTTGAGGTCTTCGTGAAGAATCTGCTAAATGGGTCAATTCCCTAGCTGAAGGGGATTGCACTACCCTCACACATGAAGCTGCTCTTCTCCATTTCGCGAACTGTGCTTCCAAGTCAAGGAACTGGGAACGACAATTAGAAGGATCAAGAAGCAAGCTCGATCTCGAAGCAACCATTAAAGCAGAAGTTGAGAAGCATCTGAAGAAGTCTACTACAGCTATCAAGCTGCCAGCAGCCTCTGTCTACATTGCTGATTGCGAGTGGTGTGGAGCTTGTGCACATAACGGAAGCCGATGCCAGAACTTTGCCAAAGCAGAAGTCTCGTCTACCGAAGAAGTCAATTTCATCTCTCAAGGCTTCAACAACAATCAACAAGGCTATGTTGGCTACCGCAACTACAGACAACAAGGGAATTTCCAAGATCGACCTCCCTACAACGTCGGTGCCAACCAGAACCAAGGCCATAATCAGAATAACCGACCAACCGGTTCACCTCAAGATCAGAAGCCAAACAATCCGACGGGAGGTATCTACCAGCCGCCGCGCCAAAATCTGGGTAACTATGGAACAGCTCCTGGCAATCGCCAGAATCAATATTTGAACAATACTTATACAAGACAGCAGCATCAAAAAGACAACAATGTTAGTGAACTCGACGAGAAGCTCAATCAGATCATCACCAGACTTGACGATCATGAAAGTCAGTTCAAAGCTCAAGCTCTCCTCAACCAAGAACAGATTGCTTCCGGTCAAAGAATAAAGCATGCAATGAACCAGATCTCCAGCATGTTATCATCTGGTCGGCCGTCTGGCCAGCTCCCGAGCCAAACCGAGCCGAATCCAAGAGAGGAGCAAGCTAAGATGGTATCTATTCAAAATCTGACAAACTCACCTACTAATGCTTCTTCTCTTTTATACAGGGCCATTGAAGTTCCGGAGAAGAAGGAAGCAAAGAAGGAGGCGCCTAAGGAGCACGATCCCCCTCTTGCTCCGTACTACGAGGAGCCTCCATTCCCAAATGCATTGCTGTCGAATGCAAGGATCGAGACTGGCATGTGGGGGAACAAAGAAGGATATCCTACCACCCGTAGCAAGAATCAATGTTGACAACCGGAATGAAGCCGGAGTTAACAAATCACTCCGATGGAGGAAGAACTGCACTGTCTTGCTGTTGAAACTGTGGAGTTGACCTCGGTCAACTTCGTTACTGATGTCTCTTCCAGTGTTTCTAGATCAACTGTTGTTGCAGGTGCTGAACAGATTATCAAGTAGAAGCCCGGACCCACGGCACAAAAGCCGCCGAAGAAAAAGGAACTGAAAGCCTCTTCTTCTCAATCCCCGCCAAGCAAGGAACCTGGCAGGCTACGGAGGAAGAGTCAAAAGAAGACTCAAATGGTCTGGAGGCCAGTTGTTCCGCCATCCTCTTCCGAGCCAGCTGCACCACCAGTTCCTGTCAAGCCACCGGCGCAGAAGCAAGTGAAGAAGGAGAAGCCAAAAGCATCTTCCAAGGAAGCGCCAAAGATCACAGATCCCGGTGAAATGAAGCCGGAGGCTAAAGAAAAGACAAAGTCGACTGTTCTCAATCCTTCCACTGTAACACTCACGAAGGATGCTCTCTCGAGAGAACTGTTCGGGCCGTTCAAGATTATCGACCATCTTCCCAATGGACGTACTAAGCTCATTCATGCTAACGGGAAGAAATTCACGCTCGCCGGAAGTACCCCGAAGCTCTACTTCATGAATTCTGACGCTAGCGTTAAGGAGATCTTGAGTTGGGATGTCTCCTAATACCATCCAGGTATAGTCCAGCTCAAGGACGTTAATCAAGAGCGCTTCGTGGGATGCAAGCCACGGCTGGAGTCAGTTTTTAGTTTGTGTCGAACTCAGTGTTTTAGAGTCGGTTCGAGGGAGCCAAAAGTGTCATTTGCATGATTTCTTATTTTTCGTGTGTAGTTTGTGTGTCATCGTTTCAATCGCAAGTTGTTTGAGGTTGTTCCGATTTTTGTCAAATTAGTTCTGATTTTCTGCAGTTTGCCAGAATTGCAAAAATGTTTTGAAAAAATTGCAGGACAAAGTTTTCGCCGAAAACTTGCACTTTTTTTGGCGAAAACTCTTCTTTAAAACCCACTGTGTTTTCTGTCCGATTTTTGATAAACTTTTCAGCGAAAATACATTTTAAAATCCGGCAGACGTTTTGAACTAACTTTTTCGGTGAAAACTTGCACTTCTTTTCGCCGAACAATTTGAGAAAATCCAAAAATCCTTTCTGTTCCAGCCTTGTCGCCTGGCCCAATAATGGAAGCCCAAGCCTGTTGGTCCTCCGGGAGTGGTGTACCTCGTAAGCAACGTGGGGTGAAGTTAGTTCAAGGAAAAGGGGAGGCGATCAGTTTAAGGAATGGGAGAGGGAGGCGAGTAACGTACCGCGGAGCGTTTTGTCCGCTGAGTAAAAGTGTTGTCCCCTGGTTAATAGGGTATACGGGGGTATTTATAGTACCCCTGCCTTGGTCGCCAAGGCTGAATCTTAGCCACTCGTTTGTAGCCCCCGTAGGATGTTGACACGTGTCTGCTCTGTCTTGGAACCCTAAGTATCGCCAAGTAACCCTAGGAGGCCGCCGAGCTAGGCCGTCGCTTTGGGCCTTACTCCACTTCCTGGGCCTGCCTGTTCGGCCCATCTGATTTACCGCCTAAATCCGGACCTCCAGCCCTAGCCGCTGTGTTCAGGCTGCCGTGTGGGCCGCCTCATTGGCCGCCGTGTGGGCCTTTGGGCCTCGTCGGGCCGGGCCCATCAATTGCCCCCAAGCCCCTAGTCGAGCTTTGCTTGGCTGAGGGCTTACTTATAACTCGGATCGCTTGTCTTGTGATCGCCGTAGGAGGGCCCATCAATTGCCCCCGAGCCCTTAGTTCGAGCTTTGCTTGGCTGAGGGCTTACTTATAACTCGGATCGCTTATGTTGTGTCGCTTTATCGCTTTGCTGTCCTATCGCCTTGTTGCTTTGTTGTTTTGCCGCTTTGGTGTCTTGGTTCTTATCGCCTTATCTCTTTTGTCGCTGCTTTCTATCGCGCCCCTTCTTTCCAGTTTTTCATGCACCTCTCTACCGCTCAGGGTATTATGGTCTTTTACTCCCTACCTTGCTGGAGAAGTTGGGGAAATCGGGGTATTTCAGTAATTGCCCAGAAAGCCATCATTACCTTATCCCTTCAGACGTCACCTCAGCCGCGCGTGCCCCCAATGAAACGTCGCGACGGCTCAACTTCCTGCCAACACGCCCTTTTAACCGCACGTGTGCCTCACTCGTTCACCGCGACGGTTCCACTCCCGCTCACTGCACTTCTATATAAACCCCATTCTTACCATCTTCCTCCGATTTTTACTCTTTCTCTGCCACCTTGCCTCTCTGTTTTTACAGTCTTCTCGCCTCCCCAGCTTCTTCCTTCCTCCGCCGATCAGAAAACGCTCCATTTTTCCTTCTTCCGACCATCGGAAAACGTTCATCTCTCTTTGCCATTTTTCAGATGTCTGGAGCTCCCCGACGCCCACCTGGTACGTGACTCCTCCCTTCTTTCTCACTCTCATTGCCGTCCTGCCGTGTGTTTCCTTCTCTTTTCTGCTTCTTGATATTAGTCTTGAACCATGGATTCCGATTCCGATAGCCAAAACCAAAGTCATTCCTACTCCGCGGGTACCGACTCTTCACCTTCTCCTTCATCCTCTCCTTCATCCCCTCCTTCAACTTCCAGCCAGTCTCCTGAACCAGTGTCCTTAAATCCTCCATCTATGGCCGAAACCTCGTCTGCCCAAATTTCTGACGTAGCAGAGGAGAATTTTGATGAATCTCCTGCCCTGCCTTTTTGGGGTCCCCACCAAAAAGGATTCGAGCGGGCCCGTCATGGGGTCGAGATTGATCCTGAGGCGACTAGAGTCACCGGCTCCTACTCCATTGGCAACTGGCGGTCTATGTGGGGAAGAGCTACTTGTGACGAGCGCACGGTCATCGGCCCAGGCTACTTTCCTTCAGGGTCGGTGGAGAAGATCGCCCGCGTTCTTCCATTCGCCATGCTGCCGTCTACCTGGGAATTCGCCGTGGCCTCTCGGCTTTCCACTATTGGCAATTGCCCGCCAGGGTGGCACGGCGTCTGGACCGAGGCCTTCACCAATGGCCTTCGCCTTCCGCCATCCTCGTTCACGGTCGCCCTGCTTGGGTGCTTTGGCGCTTCTCTTCGCGCCTTTAACGTCGGGTGTTGGGCTACAGCCTCTGCTTTTGAATGCAGCTGCGTGACTAAGAAGATCGCCCCCACTCTGCGGTTGTTTCAATTAATTCATTATGCCAAACACACCTCCAATGGCATCAGTTTCGTTCGCCGAGCTGATCTTACTCAAAAGGGCACTTACTCATCACCGAAACCTCGCCCTACATGGTACCATTCGTTTTTCTACTTCCGCCCCAGCGACACGGATCACCATTGGGCTTCGCTGCTCCCTTCATCCTGGTCTTTTGGTGACGTGAGTTCTTTCAACGCCGAGCTTGATCCTACTCCTGATGAAATACTCCTACGTCGCCAGATCCTTTTTGATTGCCATCACTTATCGACCACTTCTGGCCTGCGGACTGCCCAGGCGGGGATACGAGGAGGTATACTTTATGTCTTAGGCGGTGCTGATTGTTTTCCTCCCTTCCTAGCTGTCGCCGTTCATCTTGCTTAATTGAGTCGTCGTAGCCAAACCCTTAGGAATGTATAACCTTTATATTATCGCCTTTTTGTGCTATCTTCTCTTTCCTTTTTTTTATACTAATCTTTGGATGTACTTTTTCTAGGCGCCGTAAGCCTCGCTGGGTGCCTCCTTAGTACCACCGCGCGTGGTCCTGTCGCCGAGACTCGTCCCAGCCGCTCTGAGGCTGCCCCAGTCGCCCCTGCTTCTGCCCAACCTTCGCCTGACAAATCTAAGGGGAAGAGGAAGGCGGCTGAGACAGATGAAAGCCTCCTTTCTTCAAAGAGGAAGAAAAAAGCTGGGGTTTCCAAGCCGAGGAGAAAGGCAGGTGAGGGCTCCAGCAATCCACCGCCACCGCCCCCACCAGTGATAGAGGTGGAGGATGTCGATGCTGAGACTGAAACTCCCCTCCGCCGCTCTCGTCGCCAATCACCTCCGGCAAATGACAATCCTTCTGCGAGGGAGCCCTTAGAGAACGTCATCTCATATGACGACTCCTATCTTCCTGACGAACCTATCCCTCTTCCCCGGGATCCGGAGCATCCCGAGTCTGCGCCGGCTGCAGAGCTTGATCTTCGTCCCACCGAGCCTGCTCGCGACCACTCTCGCCCGCCTCCTGTCAACACCGACCGTGCCCGCCGGGCCAGCTGGACAGAGCGAGCTAACACTCTCTTCGATCGCCCTGCTCCTGCTGGTCGCGAGGGCGAGGGTCCCTTTCGCCTTCCCTACTTCGCTGTCGTTCATCCGGTGGCATCCCACATATCGGCCCGGATGGCGAGTGATATCACGGAGGAGTTCTCTCGAGGTGTCTACGAGGGGGTGACCGCTCCTGGTGAGGGCTCGGAGATTTCGGACCTGCATGGGGCAATTTCCTGCCGCCTCCTTCAGGTATTTATGGAATGCGTCATTTATTTGCTTTGTCCTGTTACCTTAGCTCTGCTCGCTGCTTCTTACCCCTTACATTTGTTTTGCTGCCTAGGCCGTGGCCGAGCTCGGCGATCTTTCCTTTGCATGTAAACACATGCAGGAGGAGAATCGGAGGCTGAAGGAGGATGTTAAGAATCTGCGCTCTTTGCGCATGGATCTCACCCGTTATCATAACGAGGAGAAGGTATTTACTCATCTGCCTCTTCTGTCTCCCCTTTTATATATACTATTTCCCGGCTTGTCACCTTACGATCCTTGCTAAACCCGCACGTTGTTGTTTGTTTTTTTTTATCTTAGCGACGGGCAGATGCAGCGACCTCTGCTGCTGAGTCTCTGAAGGAAAGCCTGGCTGAGGCGACTGGGCGGATCTCCCAGATGGAGGCGGTCCAGGAGGACTTGCAATTTGCTAATAAGCACATTGTCGCCCTTGAAGCCGAGTTGGATGAGGCTCGTGTCAAGGTTGCTCAGGTGGAGGAGATAGCCGCCGAAAGGGACAGAGCTAAGGAGCTGCTTAATGACTCTCTGGCGGCTGAATCGGCGGCAGATCGTGATCTTGCCGCTGCCAAGGCTCAGTATGATGAGACTGTGGCTTATTACACTCATGCTCTCGGCGAGAGTATGCGTGTGGTAATGCGCAACTGTCGTAATGAGTTCTACGAGCTGTTTCCCAACAAGGGCTGGCCGGGGCGAAAAATGGTTCGAGCCGTCCTTCGAGGTCTCAATCGCTATAACTTTGGGGTTCCCGACCTTCCCGATGCCGAGGAGGAGACTTATTTTCGAGATGCTGCTCGCTTGGAGCGGGAGATAGTGGCGGCAGATGCTGAATATGTGGCGGCCACTCGCCGCAGCCGTGGCCTGCCTGATCTGAATCTCGATGGATCAGAGGTTCAGCCGCCATCATCTGATCAAGCCCCCTCGACCAGCGGCAGGGACTTCAATTCCGCCGCTGACCCTTCCAAGGCTGGCGAGAAGGGCTCCGGCGCTAAAGACCCATGATCTCGCTTTCAACCTGTTGTTATTATTGCTATCTTTTCAGACAATCATCATGTTTCTGCGTGCTGTTGCTGTTTTCCTCTCTTTCTCCTTCTCTTTTTTGTAAAAACTGCTTTATTAAACTCTTCCTCGCGAATTTTCAATCTTTGGTCTTTTATCTTATTACACCTCTCTTGATCGCTTTGCTTCTTTTCATCATTAACTAGATGTTATACCGATAACTTTGATGCCCTTAGGTCTTACATAGCGATCCTAATGCCCTTAGGTCTTACATAGTGATTTGTTAATGCCCGTAGGTCTTACATAGCGATCCCAATGCCCTTAGGTCTTACATGATAAATTTGATGCCCTTAGGTCTTACACAGCGATTTGTTAATGCCCGTAGGTCTTACATAGTGATCCCAATGCCCTTAGGTCTTACATGATAAATTTGATGCCCTTAGGTCTTACACAGCGATTTGTTAATGCCCATAGGTCTTACATAGCGATCCCAATGCCCTTAGGTCTTACACAGCGATTTGTTAATGCCCGTAGGTCTTACATAGCGATCCCAATCATTAGGGGCGCGAAGACATATATTAGATTCAATCATTAGGGCCCTTAGTTGCCTTAAAAACTAGTCTCGGTTACAAGTGTCTTTTTAATCATAATATCGCCTGAGATGCATGGAGTTCCAAGTTTTGGGGATCTTTGCTCCATCTAACTCTGCTAGTTTGAAGGTGTTGGCCCCTACCACTCGCCGTACTCTGTATGGGCCTTCCCATCCGGGGTTGAGCTTGGCCGCCCCGACCGCCGGCCTAAAGATCTTTCGCAGCACTAAGTCATTGAGCGCGATGTGATGTGGTCGGAGCTTTAAATTGTACCGCCTGGCTAACTGCTCCTTTTCAGCGATCAGCCGCATCTGTGCCTTTTCTCTTTTTTCCTCAATCATATCTACGTTAAGCATCAATTCTTGTTCGTTGACCTCATCCCTGTATTCCTGTATTCGGATAGATGGGATTGAGATTTCTACCGGAAGGACCGCCTCAGTCCCGTACGTCAATGTGTAGGGAGTCTCCCCTGTCGCCGTTTTATAAGCCGTACGGTGAGCCCATAGTACATGATCAAGCTCCTCGACCCATACGCCCTTACAGCCATCCACTCTTTTCTTTAATCCTTGTAGAATAAGCTTATTAGCCGCCTCTGCTTGTCCATTAGCTTGTGGGTAGGCGACTGAAGCGAATCTCAGATTTATCCTCAGGTCATCACAAAATTCTTTAAAGACCTGTGAGTCAAACTGAGTTCCATGGTCACATATAATACTTTCTGGTATACCAAATCTGGTGACGATACTTTTAAATGCAAACTTCTGTATCTGCATGGCGGTGATACTTGCCACCGCTTCTGCCTCAACCCACTTGGTGAAATAATCAACCGCCACGATGAGGAATTTCCTTGTCCCCGAGGCTTCCGGAAATGGGCCTAGGATATCCATCCCCCACCTCGCGAATGGCCACGGGCTGACATTCGCCTGGAGCGCTGTTGCTGGCAACTTGTGATAACTTGCAAATTCCTGACATTTGTGGCATTTCTTCACCAGGTCGCCAGCCTCCTTTCTCATTGTTGGCCAATAGAAGCCCTGGTATATTAAGTTCCTTTCCAAACTTCTTGTTCCCAAGTGAGTACCACATACTCCTGAATGTACTTCCTCTAGGGCCCAAGCTGCATCCTCCTCTCCCAGGCATCGCAAGTATGGACCCATAGCTGATTTTCGATACAGCTCTCCCCCTATTATAGTACACCTCCCTGCTTTTCGCCGGAGCTTGGTCGCTTCTAACGGGTCACTTGGTACAGTGTCGTTATCCAAGTATTGAATAATAGGCGTTCGCCAGTCGCTTTTCCCAATTCCGTTAATCACGTGAAAACACTGCTTCCTCCTTGTTTCCTTTTCCACTGTGACCATTCGCCCTTCTTCAAAATCTGTCGCCGTTGCTAGTTTCGATAATGCATCCGCGTGGCAATTCTCCTCCCTAGCAATCTGGGATATAACCACCTTCTTGAATTCTGATATAAGCAGTTTTACCTCATCAAAATAAGGGAGGAGCGACTCCTCCTTTACCTCAAAGCTCCCATTAACTTGGTTGACTACTATCGCCGAGTCTGAGAAAACTTTGATGTTAGTAACTCCCATACTCTTAGCAATTCGCAAGCCAGCCTCCAATGCCCCGTACTCAGCTGCATTGTTGGTTCGATTAGTTGCAAATCGCAATGCGACCTCGTGGAGGATCCCCCCAGGAGACCTTAGGACTATCCCCGCGCTTGACCCTCCTTTACTCGAGGCGCCGTCTGTAAATAATGTCCATTCATCGCCTTCCTCGGTGTCTTCTTGTACTGCACCTTCGACTACAAAGTCAGCAAGGACTTGGGCCTTGATCGCCGTTCGCGGTTGGTATCGAATGTCATACTCGCTTAGCTCGATCGCCCACTTAGCTAATCGCCCTGCCATGCTCATAGATCTTAACGCATTCTTAATCGGAAGATTCGTGAGCACATGTATTGTGTGTGCCTGAAAATATGGTCGCAACTTTCTGGCCGCGCAGACCACAGCGTATGCCATTTTTTCTATCGTCGGGTACCTTGTTTCAGCATCGACCAAGGTTTTACTTGTATAAAAAACAGGGTGTTCGGCTTTGTCCTCTCTTCGAACTAAGACTGCACTAACTGCCTTTGGAGAGATCGCAATATAGAGAAATAAATCTTCATTTGACTTTAGAGATGCAAGTACAGGAGGGGTAATTAAAATTGCTTCAGCTCTTCAAAAGCCTTGTTACATTTGTCATTCCATGCAAACTTTGATGCATTCTTTAAAGTCGCAAAGAACGGAGCGCAGCGGTCGGCGATCCTGGGAATGAATCGATTGATTGCCGTCAGTCTTCCAGATAGAACCTGAACCTTCTTCACAGTCTTTGGAGGGGCCATCGCTATAATCGCCGCGATCTGCGCTGGATTAGCTTCAATTCCTCTCCTGGTTATGAGGTATCCCAGGAACTTTCCTGATGTTGCCCCAAACACACACTTCAAAGGGTTCAACCTGAGCGAATACTCCTGCAGTGTATTGAAGGTTTCCCTTAAGTCGCCAAGATGGTCATTAGATCTCTTACTTTTGACCAGCAGGTCATCCACATACGCCTCCAAGTTTCGGCCGAGCTGCTTGACAAAGACTTTGTCGATCATTCTCTGGTAAGTCGCGCCAGCATTCTTGAGCCCGAATGGCATCACTCGATAGCAGTAGTTCGCCGTGGGCGTCATGAAAGCCGTTTTCTCTTGATCTTGCTTGCTTAAAGGTATTTGATGATATCCTGAGAACATGTCCAGAAAGGACAGCATTTCATTGTTCGCCGTTGCGTCTACCAGCTGCTCTATGTTGGGCAAGGGGTACGGATCCTTGGGGCAAGCATCGTTAAGGTTGGTGAAGTCGACACACATTCGCCATGCTCCTGACGATTTCTTGACAAGAACTACATTAGCCAACCACTCAGGATACTGTACCTCTTTGATAAACCCTGCCTTCAAAAGTTTGTCCACTTCATTTGCCACCGCTTGCTGCCTTTCTCTGCAGATGTTCCGCCGCTTTTGCTGGACTGGGCGACTCCCGGGTTCGATCGCTAGAGAGTGTTTGATGATGTCTGGAGCAATTCCTGGCATGTCACTTGGTGACCATGCGAACAGGTGCGAGAACTCTCGGAGCAACTTGACCAACTCCTGTTTCTTGTTATCGCTCAGGTAGGACGAAACTCGAACTATCTTACTTTCATCTTCTTCGAACAGCGGTATTGGGACGTCCGATTCTGCTGGTACGACTCTTTCTCCCTCATTCTCCGCCTCCAAGCTTATGGTGAGGCACGTGCTTTTAGTCGCCGCCCTGTAACACCTTCTGGCGATGTCCGGGTGTCCCCAGGCAAAACCTATCCCTTCATTAGTAGCGAACTTCAGTACTTGGTGCACTGGGGAGGAGATTGCTTGGAAGGCGGCGAGTGCAGGTCGCCCTAGGATCATGTTGTACGTGGATTGACAATCCATGACATGGAAGTCGATGGATCGGGTGACCTGCAAGTCTCCATCCCCAATGGTTATTGCCATCGTGGCTATCCCCTTGATGGGAACTGTGTGTCCTGAAAATCTTGAGATGGTAGTTTTTGTCTGCCTGAGCAAGCTAGCTGGCAGGTTCATCTTTTTGTACAGCTCCCAGAAAATAATGTCCGCAGAGCTCCCTTCGTCAACCATCACTCGCTCCACTCGGCTATTGTGTGTGATTACTTGAATCACCATCGCTTCCAAACTTGGGCCTCCTACCCTGGCCATGTCTTCTTCCGAGAATCCCAACGTTGGGCGACTGACTTGGTCTATCATCATCACCTCCTTTGTTTCCTCCTTTCTGACTTTCTTTGTCGGGCAACTTTCCCCCCCAAAAATGGTTTGATAAACGTGGTTTACCTCAGGTCGAGGCTTTTTCTTGCTATCTGCATTGTCCATAGGCTCCTTAAGTCGGGCGAAGACATCACCCTTCTTGTCTTGTGATTCTCCTTGTCCACGGCGATCATCTTCTTGCGGCTTGTTTTTCCGCTTTGAGCTGACAATGAAATCTCTGAGACGTCCTTCGTTTATCCACCTTTCGATTTCATTTTTCAATTCCCTGCAGTCTTCAGTGGTATGCCCATGAGATTCATGGAAATCGCAAAACTTTTGGCGACTTCGCTGATCCGCCGGAGTGAACATTGGCCCCGGCCAGCTGATGGGATGTCCCTTATGCTGCATATATAGCAGAATCTTTCTTCGCGATTCTGAGAGGGGTGTATAATCTGTCCTCTCCTCTTGGTATCCTCTCTCCTGATAACCCCTTTGCCCCCAGGGTATCCTCTCTCTTGGTAACGCCCTTGCTCCCCTGGGCGATATTTCCCGTATGGCCGTGTCTCGGAGGGCTCCCCTTTGGCCTGCTTGTTCCCTGTAACGGGCTTTTCTTCCATCTTCGCCGCTCCACCGACAGGCTCTGCTAACTGCTCCTCAATTAAAATAATTTTGTGTACTCTGGTTTCCAAGTCGGACAGCGACTTCGGAGCCACCTGCAGCAGCGACTCCCGTAGCCTGCCGTTATGAGTCGACTGGAATAAACTTGCCGCAGCGATTTCATGATCTACCCTCTTGATGGATTGGACGACCCCAGTCCATTCATCAAAGAACTCCTTCAGCGACTGGTTCGGCTTTTGCCTCAGGCTCACCAGCGCTTGCAACGGGACCGTCCTTGTTTTCTTGCACTCATACTTCTGTGAGAAGATCCTCGCAAAGCCCTCCCACGATGTTATGATGCCCTCCGGTAGATTCATGTACCACTCCCTGGCTCGCCCTCCCAGTGTTGCCGGAAAAGCTCTGCAATATGCGGCGTCGCCAGCCTGCTGCATTTGCATGGCGATCTGGAAGGCTTGCAAGTGCTCGTCCGGGTCGCCAGTACCTACATACCTATCTAGGTTGGGCGGAACCAACCCCTTAGGTAGTGGCTCGGCGAGTATCGCCCTGGACAGAGGTTGGCGAACCGCCATCTGTGCGGGGGAGATTTGAGTAGCCGGGAGGAATTGCTGTAACACTTCCAAATGGGAGTCCTGTGGCGATTGCCTGTCCTGAGTGTTGGCCCTGAGAGCTTGAGCCTGCTGGGCGATCACCGTTTTCAACATCTGCGTGAGTTCAGCATTCTGTTGCTCAACGGACCGAAATCGCTGCTCCAACAGCTCATAAGCATCACCGGCCAAAATAGTACTCTGGGACTCCGAGTCGCCTTCGAATCACGCTCCATGTTTCTAGTGAGGTTTGGGTCTGTTCGAGAATCTGGGTTGACATGCTTGACAGGTGTTACTCCATCTCCTCTTTCGCCATCCTCGCCCATCAGAGTGGGAATCGCTGATGAAGCCATTCGCCTTGAAAAGTCGCCTGATCGCCCCCTATCTGGCGCGCCAATTGTTCCAGCCTTGTCGCCTGGCCCAATAATGGAAGCCCAAGCCTGTTGGTCCTCCGGGAGTGGTGTACCTCGTAAGCAACGTGGGGGGAAGTTAGTTCAAGGAAAAGGGGAGGCGATCAGTTTAAGGAATGGGAGAGGGAGGCGAGTAACGTACCGCGGAGCGTTTTGTCCGCTGAGTAAAAGTGTTGTCCCCTGGTTAATAGGGTATACGGGGGTATTTATAGTACCCCTACCTTGGTCGCCAAGGCTGAATCTTAGCCACTCGTTTGTAGCCCCCGTAGGATGTTGACACGTGTCTGCTCTGTCTTGGAACCCTAAGTATCGCCAAGTAACCCTAGGAGGCCGCCGAGCTGGGCCGTCGCTTTGGGCCTTACTCCACTTCCTGGGCCTGCCTGTTCGGCCCATCTAATTTACCGCCTAAATCCGGACCTCCAGCCCTAGCCGCTGTGTTCAGGCTGCCGTGTGGGCCGCCTCATGGGCCGCCGTGTGGGCCTTTGGGCCTCGTCGGGCCGGGCCCATCAATTGCCCCCAAACCCCTAGTCGAGCTTTGCTTGGCTGAGGGCTTACTTATAACTCGGATCGCTTGTCTTGTGATCGCCGTAGGAGGGCCCATCACTTTCCCCTTTTTCTTTCTTTTTCCCCGGTCTCCCCTTTCTCTCCCTCACATTTTCGAACGAAATTTCAAAACCCCCCCTTATTTTCGAAAAATCGCCGCCGCTCAATCCAACCTCGTCGTCGCCCAATCCAACCTCGCCGCCACCCATTTCCACCACTGCCATCGTCGCCGACCACTGCCGCACCCTTCCTCATCCTCCCCTGATCATTTCAAGCCGTATAACGTCCGAATCGGAGCTCTAGAGCCTCGGTTCCGCTAATTTCATGAGTTTTTCACCGATTCCTCTTCGTCCGTTCGTTTTCAGCCACTATGACTTCAAGGTAAGTTGTAGAGTTTTTCATTACGAGTCTTTTGCGATGTTGAATGCTGAATTTTGTTAGGGTTGACTTTAGTTGACTTTTTCGATCTACCTCGATTTACGTGCTGACGGTTTCGTGAGAATTTTGGTGAACTAATTGCTTTGGACTGTTCTAGCATGCTTAGGGAGATTTGTGCTGAAATTTGATACCAATTGGTCATGATTTGCTTTGCTTAAAGGAATGATTCTTTGTGATGTTGACTTTTTTGAATGTCGGTTTGACCATGAACTGTTGTTGCTCATTTGGCTGCCATGTTTGTCCATTCACGTTCGTATCACTTTGTTGGTTGTCAGAGCTGATGTTATGCCGTCATTTCCCGATTTGTACTAGTAATTGCCATGATTAGTGTTCAATGCGTTATAATGTTGACTTTTTGAATGTCGGTTTGACTTCTGGACTCTAATTGTGAACTTAACATTCTGGCTAGTCCCTTGCGTGTTTTGTGATTCATTGTAATTACCGGTTACTCGCTTTGCTTACCCCCACTCGGTTTTCCTCATTTCTTTGTGAAATTGAGTTTTTCTACTAAGTGTGGGGTAGGTTCTTAGTTTGACTAATCTGGTTTCTTTTCTTTCTATGACATAGGAATGTAACCAATGAGCACAGGACTAAGGCTAGACTTGACATCAGCTCTAGCTCCAGGGCACCAGCCCTAGTCACTCCCGCCATCCACGGCCCTCCTCCGGCATTCCCAGGCCGCGTCGGGTACCACCCCACGGTTGCCCGCTTGCCCGTGCATTACTTTGAGCACTACCAGAAGCTCCAGCACATTCTCGGAGCCGACGTGCGACCTCTGTCCATTGACTCCCTCCTCGCGTACGATGAGGATTGGCACCAGAATGTGCTCCACTCGTTGGCACCTTCAGGACTTCTGGAGCTGACCATCATAGCTGACAGCTTCCCAGACGTCGCGCTCCAGGAATTCTGGGCCACCATCGAGCTGGATGAGCACAAGAGGAGGCAGCACAAGAAGGTCGTCTCCTTCTATCTTGGTGAATGTACACGGCATTCACTTACGATGAGTTCGCAGCTCATCTGGGCATCCCACTGGAGCACTACCAGGGTCACCACCTCGGTTGGCAGGACAACTCAGGCAAAGGGCCGGATGCTTAGACCACGACTCATAACTCCGTCAGGTCACTATCTCACCCTCTCTACCATTTTATTCATATGGTTTGGCGTAGATCCATGTTGTTTGCTCCAGAGAAGGATCGCCACCACATCAGCAGAGAGGAGCTCTTACTTCTCCGTGCTATCCGGGAGGCTTACCCGCTTCATCCAGGATGGGTGCTTGCACGCCTCTTCCACCAGAAGACCCAGAAGCCAAAGCCACCTCGCTCACTCCTTGGCGGTAACTTCATAGGCCGGCTCATCATCTCCCTCGTTCTCAGCCAGTCATATGGCCCGGACGTCCCACATCGCATAGTACACACTGTAGGTGGTGATTTAGCGGTCGAGTACGACCTCCAGTTGGACCACGGTCCAGAGGTGCCGGCAGCTCCTCCACTCTACCACGAGGCTGAGTCGGAGGAAGAAGATGATTCTGAGGAGCAACTTCCTCAGCCGGAGCCAGAGTTTGGCGATCATATACCCTCGACACAGCAGCAGGCAGGGTATGCATTTCAGCAACAGTCGCCCCTCCAGGATCCATTCCAGGTGCCCCATCCTCAGCACCGACCGCATCCAGCTGATCTTGGAGAGCTGTATGAGCATCTCCTGGAGTGGCGAGTCACAGACACCGCCACCCAGGATGCCAGATGGGTTATTATGCAGCAGCACATGCGCCGCAATGATGAGAGGTACGAGGCGCAGCTGGCGTGGCAGCAGCAAGTCAACGACGTCCTCCACATTCCACCTCCCGATGCACCTGACCAGCAGTGATCGGGTTGTATCCTCTTCCTTGTCCTTTCTTTTTATATCTTCTTTTCGGATTTGATCCAACTTTTTTCTGTGTGGATCTGGGACACTTGTCCCGGTTTCCTTTTTATCTTTCATTTGTTTTTGTTTTGCAGATAGTTTGTTAGATTCCCTTTGCTTAGGGTCTACTACTTTTTCCTTCGCTTTGGTAGATTCCCTCCCCGCTCCAAGGACCCCTGTTCATCCCCTACACCAATCATCTCGGTCCAGGTTATTCTATTTACTCTCCACTCTAGCTTTAGTCCCGTGAGGACACAGAACGATTTAAGTGTGGGGTAGGATGCTAGAGAACCTTGCATGAACTTGATTGCCATTAATTGTGTTTTTGTGTGTTTCGTGGTGCCTTTCCAGTATCTCTAGCATTAGAATTGCTCGGTTCTTGATTTTTTATGTTAAGTTGTTGTTCAATTTGTCATAATGATGCTTAGATTGCTAAACCTAGAACCTGAGAACCATCGTGTATACTTTGATGCTGAATTGCCTGGTCAGAAATAATTTCCAAAATCACACTTGTTGTTTGTCGCCTTGATTGCATGAAAATGACCAAATCCGACTAGCAAACCAAATGTGAGCTTTTGATCCATTGCACGTAACTTGCAATTTCAATTCTTTTTGAGTGGTTTTCTGTTTGCTTGAATGAGTTAGAATTTGCATGAGACCTATTTGAGACCACATGATGACACGAGTTCTAGAATGATAGGGGCACCTAGATTCAGCTACTAAGCCAGATTGCCAACCCAACGTTTAATCCATTAGGTTTTGAACCCTTGAGCTTGGTCTGTTCTTTCGGTTCGATATACATTACAGCCATTCCCCATTCTTTCATTCCCCGTTGATCCCCTGTGGTTGTAGTTCTAGATTAGCATACAGAAAGTTGGTTTGTGGTAACCTGCCCATAGCCATTAAACAGGTGGTCTTAGCTATTATGTCCAGACGTGTAAACCCCTCTAGCAACTAAAAGAAAGAATCGGCACAAAAAAATAGAAAAATAAGAAAATAAGAAAAATTTGAAAAAAATGTTGAAAAAGAGTTCAAAAGTTTTCAAGTTTATAGTTCAGTTCAATAACGTTCTTCTCCCTACATATGGAAGAACGAAGAAAATTCAAAAAAAAATGTGTGTGATGAACCGGTCGTTGACGACTCAATCAAATAACTAACAAAGCTAACAAAAGCTAGGGTAGATCGTATTCCACGGGTCTTCTATGATTGACTACTCAAATAAGCTAGCATAATACTCGGGTTTAAGCACTTCGTGCGTGGTGTGAGTTCCACGACTTCTAATTCTAAAAAATGCAGAGAAATTAAAAATTGAAACTAAAAACAGTTTGGAAATTGGTTGATTAAAACAGAGATGACAGACGAACTTAGACTTTGAATCCCCTTCGTTCACCAGAGCATTGGCAATCAACAGATCAGCGGATTTCGATTCTCATTCAATCAATTCTAAGACACCACCATAACTCCTTACCCTTAGGTCTAAGACCGGCGAACGTTCGCTCTATCCGTTCTAGCTACCAAGATTAATTAGTCGCCCGGGTACGGTCGCCTCTCGCAACGAACTGGTGGAATTACTAACGATTATTGAGTTACTCTTGCAGTGGATTAACCCTAACCGGTTCCTACGAAAGGCACGCTCCAATTATAAGGTTAATTGTTCAATTTGATGTTCTAAAGTAAGGCGAGCGTTCGCTTCTATCCTTAGCTTAACAAGAATCTAATCTAGGTGATCAATCCAGACAAGAAACATAAACAATGAAGAACAAATCAAACATGAAAGAGAAATTGATTGAACTTCGAATCTAATCACCGCCGATCCGTGACCGCTTTAAAGCCCTGGGTCACTTAGGGTTCATCTAGTCTAAGCTCTAAGAGTTTAGCTACGCATATTCATTACAAAAGAATCAAAGACAATGAAAGAGTTCATCATACAAAGGGAGAACTTCGATCTTCCGGTAGACTGCAATCCTAGCTCCGAGTCCTCGAGATGGAAGGGATGGCGTCACGATCTCTTTCCGGCTCTTCGAACTCTAACTCTTCACTCCAGAACTTGAGAGGATTCTCTAAATTCTGATGTATGATGTATAATGAGGTATCTCCCCAGTATTGGGCCGCCGGTTAAGTATTTATACTTAACCCTAATTCAGCCGGATTTTAACTGGTATTTTCGCCGAAAATATTGAGGAATTTTCGGCAAAAATTCCTTTGTAATTGGATGGTCCGCCGGCTGATATCTCTTGTAAATTTTGGTCCTATAGTTCTCGGTCGAAAACTTCCTATTTTCGCCGAAAACTTCTGTTGATGAGCATCGCTGATTTGTGCTGATATTTTCGCCGAAAATCCTTCAGTATTTTCGGCGAAAATTCCTTTGTAAATCGGGGTAGGAATTGTTTTGGATCGATTCCGGTGCAATTCCTCGAGGTTCCAACGCCTTAGACACGTCCTTGGCTACTTTATTTGACGGCAAAAACCTGTGCTAGCATAAAAACACTAGAAAACCATCAAATAGACCCGGAACGGGTCAAGGTAACACAAATGGCACGAGATAAGGCAATCGATTGAATATTCGCTATTCTACCCTAAAAGCCATGTCTTAAGCAAGGAAATATCGCTTAAATGAGGCTGATAATCACGTCAAATCGAGTGTCATCAGTGTGTAAAGAAAATAAAGTGCTAGGTTGCTTGAGGGTATCATAGGACGAGCGTACTCTATTCCACCCGTGTCTGGTTAGACGGTAGGAAGCCATAAGCTAGATTCGAGGGAAGTTAGTCGAAAGCTACACCGCACCAAAGCCATCATCCATCTCATCTTAACCCTTGTAGTGTAGAACTCGTTACATTCCTAAGCAGGGAAGTCCTTCTTGACTAGTTCCTCGTGTTGTCACAGTGGTGGAGATGTGGTCGAATTGCAAACTTATGACAGAATTCAATAACAAAAAATGATTGAGAGCAGAAACACGTCCTTAAACACAGAGAGTGAGAGTTTCCCTTGTACTAAATATTATCTGTGTGAGGAGTCTGGTCGGTCAGGTCAAATTCGTGCATGATTGGTTACTACTTCTTGTCATGTGCAGTTTCTAGTGAGACCAGGTTGTTTGGCTGATCAGTATGCATCTTAGGTTTCTTGTTCTAGAAGTAGCTATCTAATAATTCATTATGAAAGCTTGAACTTCAATTTAATCGATCCTATCATTTGTGGACATGAGCGTTTTCTACAGTTTGCATGAGGACAAGCAAAAGCTTAAGTGTGGGGTATTTGATGACACTCGATTTGACGTGATTATCAGCCTCATTTAAGCGACATTTCTTGGCTTAAGACATGGTTTTTAGGGTAGAATAGCGAATATTCACTCATCTGCTCTATCTCGTGGCATTGGTGTTAAATTGGCCCATTTTGGGTCTATTTGATGGTTTTCTAGTGTTTTCATGATAGCACAGGTTTTTGCCGTCAAATAAAGTAGCCAAGAACGTGTCTAAGGCGTTGAAACCTCGAGGAACCGCACCAGAATCGATCCAAAGAGTCAATTAAGTCAACACAAATCCTGCCCCGTTTTACACATAAGTTTTTGGCGAAAAGACCTGAGGTTTTCGCCGAAAACTACAGAAGAAATTGGCAGAGCAATACAAGAAGAAGTTTTTTGGCGAAAAGTCAAGTTCTGACCGAAAACTCTAAACATTAAACTCACAGGAGAATCAGTCGACGGAAGCCAGCATTTTACACAGAAGTTTTTGGCGAAAACTCCTGAAGTTTTCGTCGAAAAATCCAGGTCAAATTCGGCGCTGATAGGTTAAGTATAAATACTTAACCGGCGACTAAAAACAAAAATATATACTTTTCATAATAGAACTTTCACGAGTTCCAGACTTAAGGAGTTCGAGAGAGCAGAGCTTGAGAGTTCAAAGAGTCAGGACCCTTCACCTCGGAGACTCGAAGCTAGGATTGAAGATTACCGAAGAGCGAAGCCTTGCCAGAGTCGTCTTAATTAGGTTTCACAGTTTCTATCTGTTCTTCCTTTTCATGATGAACTCTGTTTCTGGCTTTGATTTTGTCGTTATGAACATGAGTAGCTAAACTCGTAGAGCTTAGACTAGATGAACCCTAAGTGACCTAGGGCTTTAAAGTGGTCACAGATCGGTGGTGATTAGATTCAAAGTTCAATCAGTTTCTCTTTCATGTTTGGTTTGTTCTTCGTTGTTTATGTTTCTTGTCTAGATTGATCACCTAGATTAGATTCTTGTTAAGCTGAGGATAGAAGCGAACGCTCGCCTCACTTTAAAACACCAAATCAACAATTAACCTATTTATTGGAATGTGCCTTTCGTAGGAACCAGTTAGGGTTAATCCACTGCAAGAGTAACTCATCAATCGTTAGTAATTCAACCAGTTAGTTAAGTCATCGCAAGAAGCGACCGTACTCGGTCGGCTAATTAATCTTGGTAGCTAGATCGGATAGAGCGAACGTTCGCAGTCTTAAACCTAAGGGTCAGGAGTTATGGTGGTGTCTTAGAATTGATTGAACGAGAATTGAAATCCGCTGATTTGTTGATTGCCAATGCTCTGGTGAACTAAGAGGGATTCAAAGTCTAAGCTTGTTTGTCGTCTTTGTTAAGTCAACCAATCTTTCAATCTGTCTTTCAATTTAATTTTTAATTTACTTGCATTTTCTAGAATAGAAGTCGTGGAACTCACACCACGCACAACGTGTTAAACCTGAGTATTCTGCCTTTACATTTGAGTAGACGATCATTAAAAGACCTGTGGAATACGATCTACTTAGCTTCTAGCTTAGTAGTTATTTGATACCCTGCTCTGCATCGTTCATCAGGCATTCTGGGCTATTAAAGATCTAAAACTGCGTCCCGAGTTTGTAGGGGATAAAAGATTTATGCAGATAGATGAACTTGCGGAACACTGCCACAACGCCGACGAGAGCACGAGGCTTTATAAAGAAGGAACCAAGCCGATTCACGAATCTCATCTGATAGAACATAAGACATTCTACGCCGGAGACCAGGTCCTTCTATACAACTCACGCCCGAAGCTCTTTCCCGAGAAGTTTAAGTCTCGATGGTCCGGTCCCTATATAGTCGTTAAGCAAACACCGCTGGGAGCTGTCGAGATAAAAGGACCCGATCAAGTACCCTTTATGGTCAATGGTCATAGGCTCAAGAGGTATCTCCAAGGTTTAGTTGCTGCCCTGATCGACGTTCACCATTTCAACTCGACCCCGTGACAACCATCCAGGTATCGTCCAACTCAAGGACGTTAAGCTAGAGCGCTTCGTGGGAGGCAACACACGGCTAGTATAAGTTTTTGAATTTTTGAGTCAGTCTCGTTTTAAAGTCGGTTCGGGGGAGGCAAACTGTCTTTTGTATAATCTTCTATTTTTCTTTGTGTGTGCCGTGTGTCCTCTGGTCAGTTCTAATTCATTTGGAATTGTTCCAAACGTTATTGATTCAGTTTTTTATTTTTCAAAGTTTGCCGGCATTTCAGAAAATTTAGTTAAAACTGCAGGTCATAGTTTTCGGTGAAAATTGCACAACTTTTCGGCGAAAACTTTCTTTTGAAAACTGCTGTGAATTTTGGCCAGTTCTTAATTTACTTTTCGGTAGAAAAGTTTTCACTTTTCTCCGTAAACATTTCTCCGTAAACTTTTCTTCAAAATCCAGCAGACCATTTTCAAGAATTCTCTCTTCGGCGAAAATTTTATTCTTTTCGCCAAAAATTTTCGAAAAATCCAAAAAATCTTTCCCCTGTAATAAAGATTTTTGGCCCAACAAACATACTCTCTCTCTTTTCGCTCTGCCGCATTTTCAACCCCTTTCGCCACCAATTTTCGCGCCATGCCACCCCCAATTCTGACCGCCCGCCGCCGCCGCTTGCTTCCTCTCTCTCCCCTAAGCATTTTGACTTATAGATTGCCCGAATCAGAGCTCTAGAGCTCCAGTTCTACCCGAAACCAATTTTTTTGAGTTTTTTTCTGATTCGTCGATTTCCGTTCGTATTCAGCCACCATGTCTTCAAGGTAAGTTGTTGGGTTTTTCATTCTGAATCTTTTGACATATAGATTGCTGAATTTCGTCGGGTTTGACTTTGGTTGACTTTTCGATCTAGCTCGATTTGCGTGCCTGCTGTTTCGGTGTGATTTTTGCAGAATTATTTGAACATAGTTGATCAAGTATGCTTAGGGATTTTTGTGCTATGATTTGATGTTTTTTGAACGATGATTGCCTTGATTTCTTGATGATTTTCTTGCGGCATTGTCATTCTGCGAGCTAGCGGTTTGACTTTTCTATTCTTAGAGCCAATTTGAATGCCCCGTTCAATTCTTCCCGTTCCTAATGATTGTTAATTAGCGTGGATCTTTTGAGTGTGCCTTGGAATACCCTTTTATCGTGGCTAGCTATGCTTCTTTGCTGAATCTGTTATGGTATTGCTTTGTAATACTTGGCGATTTTAGCTCTGTTTGTGTAATTTGCGTTGCCTGGTTTTTATGCTACATCATGTTGGGCTCTAATTTCGTCTATTACCGCTCGGTTGTCTTCACTTCCTTGTGAAGTTGAGGTTTCCAATTAAGTGTGCGGTGAGGAACCCTGGTAAGTTTAAGACTACTAGTACCGACAGAGAGCGACGAACAAAGGCCAGATTGGACAAAGCTCCAATCCCCTCCTCTTCCGCCCCCAAGAGCCGTGATCCCGGAGGTCCCTCCACCAATACCTCCAGCTTCCATTCCCTCCGAGGGCCCTCATCCGTTCATTTCCGGCCTTCCCCCTGCACACCGGGTGACCTACGACAAGATCAAGGACATTCCTCCCGCCAAGGTGGCCATCATCTCTTTAGAAAGCATCAAGAGTCATCACTTGGGATGGTACGCCAGCGTCACTCGTGCCCTCTAGCTATCCGGTCTGAGCGCTCTGACCACATCCGGCTCCACCTGCCCTCTGGTCGCCCTCCAAGAATTCTGGAGCTCATTTGAGATGACCACCCAAAAGCCTCATCGGCTCCTAAAGTGCATACGCTTCGGTCTCGGTGGTGTCCAGTACGACCGGACCCTCGATGAGTTCACCCTCCTCTTTGACCCTAATGCCACCCTCGCGGATGCTTCCCTCGGCTTTGAGGAGATGAGCTTGGTGACACATCACCCATATCCGGACGTATGGCGCTTCAACTCCGGTGAGCCCGAACCTGACCCCAGCCACGCCACGGTAGGTAACATCGCTCATCCCCTCTTCAAATTCCTTCATTATGTTTGGACTTGTTCTCTGTGTTATTGCAGCAAGGAAGCTCGCCACCACATCTCTCTAGAAGAATTCATCCTCTTCCGTGCCATCGAAGAGCTCGACCGCCTTCACCCAGGGTGGTGGCTAGCCCGGTTCTTTCATAAGCGCACCACTACAAAGAAGTTGCCCACCGCTCTTCCTGGCGGTCCTTTCGTCTCTTGTCTGATTGACAATCTAAAGATCCATGACAAGTGGGACCCCAGCCTTCCCAGCACCGAGGTTGATTACATCGGAGCAGAACTCGCCATCGCGCGTGGCCTCGACCTTTCGGTCAGTCTCAGCTTCTACACACCATTCTCGGCCTCAAATTTTCCCACACTAATGCCTGCTCCACAGCCATCAGGCCCACACGGTGAGTGAATTGCTCACATAGACAAGTGGCAACAGGACTACTCCTCCGGTTCCCATCAATGGCAGAAGGACAGGATAGAGCACGAGAAGACACAGGATGCTAGGTGGCTACTCCTGCAGCAGTTCATGACCGAGCAACACATTCGGCACCAAGCAGAGCTGGTGATAAAAGCGGGTTTACCAAGGTCGTATTCCACGGGGTTCTCTCAATGGCCTCTACTCACATTCCTCGTAGACGGTCTATTCATTTGAAAGGAGTTTTGATTTGAAATAGACATTAAAAACTTAAAGGAAACTAAAAGGAAGAAAGAAAAATAAAGTGGTGCAAATCAAAGACAAAGGGGCTCTCTTGGTGGGTAGTTTCATCATGCTCAAGATGACTAATTGAACAAACAAGTCAATCAAGATCGAGTTTGCATTCGGATGACCATGCATTTCACTTTTATAGATTCGATGCACTCTCGTAGCACCTAATCCCTATCCCAATACCACTCAACTTAGGCTCTCGCTCTCAAGCTAAGTGAAAAAGGATGCATTCTAAGTGTTTGATGAAATGCCAAGACACAAGACCCTCTCTTAAGACTCTATGACCACAAGGCTAGGCACAACACTCTCATATCAATGCCCTAACACTAAGAGATTCACCAAAAAGCCTTTTCAAACTCAATTGAATGAAAATCCACATGCACACCAAGTGTTCGATAAAATGCCCAAGAGAGAAATCAAGTGAAAATGGTTGAAATAAGATGATCTAATCTCTTAGAACACACTCACTTCAATCCCTAGACCTACAATCTATGCAATCCAAGCACTCTCATGCATCAAATCACAATGAATGGACCAAATCAAGCAAACATGGCATAAAATGGCATTAAGAACAAGTCTAGGAATCATCCTCATACAACCAAGATCAATCATGGCAAGTTCTATACAATCATCTCTCTATCATAGCACAACTAATCTACCCATCCAAGATGAACCCTAGAAACTCAGCCACACATGGCCAAGGGAGTAAAGAGAAAAGAAGGAAGAATGGTCACCAAGAACACCATGGATGAATCCTTGAGATGATCTTCACTTCTCCACTTGTAAGCACTTCTCCCAAGGTTTGTTGGCTTCAATCCTAGCTCCAATGGCTTCAAATTGCTCCAAAAACGTGTTCTAGGGTTTGAGGGTTCGTGGAAATGTGTTTGGGGTTCAAGAGATATCAAAGAATTGCCCAAAATGGCCAAAAACAAGAATATTTATAGTGCAGGGGACAGTGCACGGCGTGCACCTATGCACGGCGTGCAGGGTGCACGGCGTGCAAGGCTGCACGGCGTGCACCTTGGAGCTGAATCTTCTTTCGGAGCCTCCTGGACAGCCCGTGCACCAAACCGTGCATGGTTCACGGCGTGCATCATGCACGGCGTGCACATCTGCACGGCGTACACCCCTGCACTCTGCAGAAAGCTCGATCTTGTAATGCTCATATCTCCCTCGTCCGGACTCCAAATGACCTCCCGTTTGCTCCTATGCGCTCCTTGTCATCCGTACTTTGATGCCATAACCTGAAAATGCACAGAGGAAACTCCAATAGCCCACGAATTTGGCTCCAAAGTGACAACCGGACAACAAAATGACACTTTGCACAAAACTTCAATAAAAGCATATAAGTCATGTCATTTCACGAATAAACACGGGTATTTCATAGGTCATTCATAAGCTTAAAATGCACTAATAAAAGTCACATCAAATTCCCCTACGACTAAGCTTTGCTTGTCCTCAAGCAAATGAATTAGAAAACATCCAAGTTCACAAATGACAAGTTCGGTCCATTGAGATTCAAGCAATCACAATTTAGCTTAAACTGTTCCACGAACAAACTAAACCTACACATGCAAGAACATCAACCAAACAAGTCTAAACCTCACTAATTTCTGCACACTTCAAGTAGTGGTTGATTGGGACACAGCAAAACCGACCACGACAACACCAACTCTAATCAAAAGGACTTGAAATCGGGATATGGATCGTAAGTGGTGAGTGATTATGATGTGGCTATCGACTCGACTTCATCCGCTTCTAGATCCGCACTTTACAAAACTCTGGCTAGGATCAAGGGCTACATTTGAGAACTCTTTTTCTTTCTTTTTTTTTTCTTACTGCATACTAGTGCTCGATTCAAAACTTCACTTAGGTGTTGAACCTGCCTAGCTCACAGCCTTTGCCCTTTTGCTTAGTGCTCAACCCGACACTTCACTTAGGTGCCGAGCTTGCCTAGCTTTTCTTTTGAGCATTTTTTTTTTTTAACATTTCTCTTCACAACTAGCCACTTGATCCTTAGCCCCTTACAACTTCAACACAAGATTTCGAATTGGATTCCGCCTAATCTCAAGCCACAATCACGAAGGATCAAAAAGGGTAAAGAGAGACATGGAAAAGGGGTGAAAATTCTGATTGCCTTCATCATCTTAGACCGGTGTTATCGAGCGGTACAAAAACACGTATCAAACCAGTCAACCAACATACAAGAGTGATAAAATCTCAGTTCTGGCCCAGACTCATTTGATATTAGTGCTAACATGCTGGTTACAGGTTCTAAGTAGGACAGTCTAAACGTCATTGTGAAAACTTGAAGTCAATTAAACCCAAAAGTCAAGAACCGAACGATTCTACAATAGAGGAATTCGACATTCAATTAAGATCATGCAACACATCAAAACATAGCTTAAGACTTCTACCGACAAAAAAAATCACACCAAACCTCAAACTCCCCTACGACTAACATGAGCATTGTCCTCAATGATCAAGAGAGAGAGGGTAAGGTGGAACGAAGTTACCGCATTGGTAGAGAGGAGCATAGGACGTAATAGAGGTGAAAAAGTTCCATGATGATCCTTGGTGAAGAGTGATCCAAAATGCTTGCCAAACCTTATTCAAAAAGCTAAAACAACACAAAAACTAAAAAGAGCAAACAAGAGCAATAAAAGTAAAGATAACATGGGGTGCCTCCCAAGAAGCGCTTGGTTACCGTCTTAAGCTCGACGATACCTGTGTTATGGTGTCCAACTTAGTACCTCCTTGATGTCAAGTAGCTTCTTCCATGATGAAAGTTGAGCTCCAAGTAGCATCTTGGAGGAATGGTAGACTAGCCAATGCACATTGATGCTTGTATAGCACTTGAGACCTTGGGGTGGCTTGCTACCTTTGAGTGTCGAAGCTTGAGGAAGAAAGTATGGTAGGGAGCCTCCATTGAGATCCACTGTCTCCAAGTTGGTGATGCCACTCAAGGAGTCTTCCGGTTCACACATGGACGACTTCTCTTCCATTATCACCTTAGGGGAGGTTATGAAGCTTGTGTCCGTCTCTTGACACAAGTACTTCATGATCAAGCAAGAAGATTTAAGAGTACTCACAACCTTTGGTGGGACCTCAATAGGGTGGTGTTGTTCACTTTCGTGCACCACTCTCGATGCCACCTCTTCTTGAAGCGTCTCCAAATCATCTCTCACCTCCTCTAAAGGGTCATCAACCTCAAGTATCATTGGTTCCTCTATCCTCACATCATTGTCATATGGCGTCTCCATGGGAAGAACATGCTCTTCAACCTCCTCCACTACCAAATCTTCTTCCGTGTCAAGCTCCTCCGGTTCACACATGTCATCTTCATCATCATAAGTGTACTCCACCTTCTTGGGCTGATTCTCATTCTCTAGCGCATCCATGATGAGATTCATACTTTGAGCTAGGCGATTGAGCCGAGCCGCGTTGTCGTCCGCAATCTTCAAGAACTCATCTAGCACGGATGGAGAGGGAGAGTGTTGCTCCACCTTATGGGGTTGATGATCATTTTCAAGCATCCCATTGATGTGCGCCATGCTTTGAGCTATGCGATTAAGTTGATATGTATTATCTTCCGCAATCTTCAAAACTTCCTCAAGCATGGGCAAAGGTGGAGGAGATTCCTCATAGCTTACAATCTCCTCTCGAGGACGCTCACTTTCCTTTACCATTTTCAAGAGCTCCTCTAACATAGAAGGCGGTGGAAAATGTTGCTCATGACTTGTGAAATCCTCTTGATAGACTTGATGGTAGGATGGAGATGGATAGGGACATTGTTCATTCCACATGGGTGTTGAAGCTTGTTGTTCTTGATCCCACCATTGGCTATCTCCCTCATAAGTTCCTTGGTGGTAGTTGGATGGAGTAGGATGACCATAAAATGGGTTAGGAGATGGATTCCACCCTTGATAGGGTCCATAACCATTACCTCCATTCCACGAATTCATTTTACTTGCAACCTTGCTCCCATGAACTAGATAGGTGGATAAGGGACCTACAAACACGCACAACAAACACAACCAAGTAGTACAACAATGCGGGATAACAAAACTACACAAACCAATACAAAAACAAACAATAAAGAAGCAAAACTAAAACGGAAGGAAGTGAATAGAACGGTCCACTACTAAATGCTTTCAAAGGATTGAGAAAGTCCCCGGCAACGGCGCCAAAAACTTGATAAAAGCGGGTTTACCAAGGTCGTATTCCACGGGGTTCACTCAATGGCCTCTACTCACATTCCTCGTAGACGGTCTATTCATTTGAAAGGAGTTTTGATTTGAAATAGACATTAAAAACTTAAAGGAAACTAAAAGGAAGAAAGAAAAATAAAGTGGTGCAAATCAAAGACAAAGGGGCTCTCTTGGTGGGTAGTTTCATCATGCTCAAGATGACTAATTGAACAAACAAGTCAATCAAGATCGAGTTTGCATTCGGATGACCATGCATTTCACTTTTATAGATTCGATGCACTCTCGTAGCACCTAATCCCTATCCCAATACCACTCAACTTAGGCTCTCGCTCTCAAGCTAAGTGAAAAAGGATGCATTCTAAGTGTTTGATGAAATGCCAAGACACAAGACCCTCTCTTAAGACTCTATGACCACAAGGCTAGGCACAACACTCTCATATCAATGCCCTAACACTAAGAGATTCACCAAAAAGCCTTTTCAAACTCAATTGAATGAAAATCCACATGCACACCAAGTGTTCGATAAAATGCCCAAGAGAGAAATCAAGTGAAAATGGTTGAAATAAGATGATCTAATCTCTTAGAACACACTCACTTCAATCCCTAGACCTACAATCTATGCAATCTAAGCACTCTCATGCATCAAATCACAATGAATGGACCAAATCAAGCAAACATGGCATAAAATGGCATTAAGAACAAGTCTAGGAATCATCCTCATACAACCAAGATCAATCATGGCAAGTTCTATACAATCATCTCTCTATCATAGCACAACTAATCTACCCATCCAAGATGAACCCTAGAAACTCAGCCACACATGGCCAAGGGAGTAAAGAGAAAAGAAGGAAGAATGGTCACCAAGAACACCATGGATGAATCCTTGAGATGATCTTCACTTCTCCACTTGTAAGCACTTCTCCCAAGGTTTGTTGGCTTCAATCCTAGCTCCAATGGCTTCAAATTGCTCCAAAAACGTGTTCTAGGGTTTGAGGGTTCGTGGAAATGTGTTTGGGGTTCAAGAGATATCAAAGAATTGCCCAAAATGGCCAAAAACAAGAATATTTATAGTGCAGGGGACAGTGCACGGCGTGCACCTATGCACGGCGTGCAGGGTGCACGGCGTGCAAGGCTGCACGGCGTGCACCTTGGAGCTGAATCTTCTTTCGGAGCCTCCTGGACAGCCCGTGCACCAAACCGTGCACGGTGCACGGCGTGCACATCTGCACGGCGTGCACCCCTGCACTCTGCAGAAAGCTCGATCTTGTAATGCTCATATCTCCCTCGTCCGGACTCCAAATGACCTCCCGTTTGCTCCTATGCGCTCCTTGTCATCCGTACTTTGATGCCATAGCCTGAAAATGCACAGAGGCAACTCCAATAGCCCACGAATTTGGCTCCAAAGTAGCAACCGGACAACAAAATGACACTTTGCACAAAATTTCAATAAAAGCATATAAGTCATGTCATTTCACGAATAAACACGGGTATTTCATAGGTCATTCATAAGCTTAAAATGCACTACTAAAAGTCACATCAGCTGGCCTGGCGGCAGCAAGTTCATGACCGAGCAACACACTCGGCATTGCACCACCACCACCCCCACCTGAGGGACAGTGATCAGGTCATATCGTTTCCTTTTCTTTTCTTTCTAATTCTTCTTTTCGGATCTCGATCCATCTTTTTTTGTGTGGATCTGGGACACTTGTCCCAGTATCCTTTTGATCTTTTGTTGTCGTAGAAACTTGAGTAGCTACTCCGCTCCGCTATTTAAAAGCTCTTGCAATTGCACCTTCAACTCCTTTAACTCGGCCGGTGCCATGCGATAAGGTGGGATGGGGATAGGAGCAGTTCCAGGAACTAACTATATATTGAACTCCACCTCGCGCTCAATCGGTGCACCAGGTAATTCCTCAAACACATCCACGAACTCTCGAGCTACCGGCACTTTTTCCAACTCTTCATTCTGCTCAACCGACACCTGCACCATCAGAGCCTCACACCCTTCTTGAATCAAAGAAAAAGCCTGCATCACTGAAATTAATCCCATAGTTACCGACTCCCTCTTCCTAACACCCTTGAACACCACCCGGCCAACGCCCTCTACCTGAAGCATTACCTCCTTCTTTCGACAATCCAGCAGAGCCCCATGCCTAGCTAACCAATCCATGTCGAGGATAACATCGAACTCGTTAAAGGGAAGCACCACTAAAGCAGCTAACAACTCCACACCTCACCCTACAACCTCTCCACACACTATTTACCCGAACAGAAGTCCCCAAAGGAGTTCTCACACCCCAACTATCACCCAAACTACTAGCTACAACACCCAAGCTACTCAAACATTTCTCAGATACAAAGGAATGGGCCAAGCCCGAATCAAACAAAGCGTAAACGGAAAGATCTAAGATGGAGATCATACCGGTCACCACACCGTTCGCGTTCTCTACCACACCCTTGGTGAGAGCATACAACCTCCCTTGGTCTCCTCCAGCTCCAACAGGCATGGCATTAGCACCTATCCCTCGACTAGCACCCGCAACTCCTCGACTGAAGCTGCCTCCACCTCTACCTCCAAAACTCCTAGACGGAGCCCTAGGTCCCTGTACTGATCCCACAGACTGAGCTGGTGATGCACTCCTCCTCGGGCAGAAGTTACTCCTATGACCAGGCTGGCCACAGGTGTAACAGGTCACCGGACACTTGTGGCCGGCTTAAGCATATGGCATATCCCAAAGTGAGGCTTCCCACAAGTGCCACACATGGGGAGTCCCGATGATGCTCCTCCTCTCTGTACTGATCCCGCTCCTCTACACTCTGCACTCTTGTGACCCTGACGGCCACAAGTGAAACACACGATAGCTCGACGCGACGGGGCAGACTTCACACTCCGCTGACCTGAAAAAATAGACTGAAGTCTCTTGGTCGGATGACTAAATGTCGCTATCTGAGTAAGAGGGGCAGACACCTTACTCTTCCTCTCTTCCTTCTTTCTATTCTCAAGCCTCTCCCTTTCTATCGTCGCCGCCTTAACTGACACCAAGCTCCCCATATAAGCGGTGGTGACTCCCTCTTAAATCTCCACCCTCAACCCATTCTTAAACTTACTAATGAGCTTCCTATGCCGATTATTCTGCTCATCGTACCACTTCGAGAGAGAGGTGAACTCTATGTAATACGCAAGAACAGTCTTCTCACCTTGCTCCAAACTCAATAACTCCTTAGCCTTCTCCTCACGCCAAAGATCTGGACAAAACTGGTCACGGAACTCCACCACAAACTCCTAAAACTCCATATCTAGCGGAACTACCCGGCTCTGCGGCATCGACTTCCACCAATCCAAGGCGTGACCCTTAAATTGATGTGAACCATATTGATGTGAACCGCTGCAACCGTGGGCAGACGACCCTTAAACACCATAAGCTGATGATCATGCAACAGGAAGAAATCGTCAGAACCGGGGATGGAAGAGGACTTTGACCCGCTAGCTATAAAGAGCTAGGAACCAGAAGTATCAAGTCGAGGGCGCCATTTCAAGAGGAGGATACTCTTGATGATAAGCCAATCCTTCAGTATTGCCACATGCAGATACAATAAGGGTTTCAAGAACAAAGTTCTATCAAAGGGGTTGTTTATTTCAAAGGGGTTCATTATTACAATGGGTGACCGGTGGCCTCCTTATATAGGTGAGGGAACAAGCTCTCCTCCCTAATGACTACTTCCTAAATAAGAATAAAATAAAGAGTCCTACTCCTAAAAGAATCCTAAAACCCCTAAATAATCTGACTAAAAAGGAATAAAACATAAAATAGTCTTAGAACCGAAAAACACAACTCAAATAGGAATAAAACACTTAAAGCCCTAATCCGGCAATTTAGGGTTTCCTAGTCTGGGTGGGACTAGGACTCGTCGGGTCCGCCGGCTCAAGCTGGGACTTTACTTCGGCTCCAGGCTTCCTCTTAAATGGTGGTCCTTCGTCGGGCCTTGGGGCCTGATGCTCCGGGCTTTCCCAGAGGCTAAGGGGTTGCCAAAAGGCTCGGGCCACATGGTGGTTAGCCTCATAAAGTACTCCCGGTCGGCCCGGCTCTCGGTCTAGGGCTCGGGGCTGGGCCTTTCTTGGTTCTTCTCTATTTCTGCTCGGGGCTTCCTCTCCTAACTTCGGGCATCTCCTTAGGTAGCTCCATATGTGGCTCTCATGGGCTAGGGTCGGGCCAGGAGTGGTGCCTTGGAACCAGGGGCTCCTATTCTTCTCAAGACTTGGCTCTGGGTCAGTCTTGGGTGGCCATCCCTTCTTGGCCAGGTACTCTTGAGCTCTCATGCTCCTGTACTCCAGGAATGCTTTTAGAGGGTCTCTGGAGTGTGCCTCATCTTCAGGGCCCTTGGAGATTAGGCCAGGATCTGACTGAGGCTTGTCCTCAGCCCTAGGGTTTCTACACTCGACTAGCAGCATGGCCTGGAGTGGCATTTCTTCCTTCTGAGCTTTCCTACCTGCAGGGGGAGGCCTTAGCCTATATTTCATCTCATACCTTGGTTTGAGGGCTTGTAGGTGGCCTGCTCTTGGTTCTACACGTTCCTTGTAAAGCCCTAGGGTTCGGCCTCGGACAGGGGACCCTGGTGGGATGTAGGAGTACCTGTGGGCAATGTAGACAAAATTCCGATTTTAATCTTAAAATCTTACGGTTTTACGATTTCACTGGTCTCTAGCGATCTTGATTCCACGCAAAATCTATGGTTCGTAAAATCTAGTCAAATCTCGATCAAAATCTTAGAATCTTATAAAATCAACGATTTTTCTTGTATTTCACGATTTTACTTTCTAGGGAAAATTACCAGTTTGTACAACTACATATAAGTCAGAACAAAGACAATTAAATTAAATTTATTTTTTTAGATTTTGATTAATTAAGTTAGAAGTTATTACTAAAAAGTGTTTAAAATCTAATTATTACTTTCTTGAATGACCACTTAAGAGACGACATTCTCTTTTTTTTCTTATCTAGACTTTTCAAAGTTGGGTAATGGTCTTCTTATTCTTAATATGTTGTTGACTTAAATGTTTCGATAGTAGTTCATAAAATCTTACGATTTTACGATTAAAAACTACGATTCCGATTTCACCCATGTTTTCGATTTCACGTGGAATCACGATTTTGACTACATTGCCTGCGGGTACTAGAGCAGTCGGGCTGGATCATATCATCCCCCTCTTGTTGCCTTGGATTTGTCCCCAAATCCATCTCGGGTCCTCTCCTAGTACTCATCACTCTCTTCCAAACTTCAGCAATTTTATTGGCCACGGCCGGGGAAGACTAAGCATCATCTTTAGACTTGGGAGTGTCACTTGAGTCAGTAATGGACCAAGGCTCGGGTCCTTCAGTGCTTTCTTCTTCGGTTTCCATAGCTCATTCTCCTGAAAAACTATCAACAATAATGTTAAGGCTTGGGGAGGTAGCCGGTGAGAGTTCCTCACTCATTTCCACATCCGAGTCCGCATCCGGATCTTCTTCGCTCGGGGCAGCCTTCAAAATTCATTGGGAGGTGATCTCCCATTGAATCTTGGGTGCACAGGGGAATATCAGTGTAGCGTCGGGTCGGGGCACGGGGGTGTCGAAGGTGCCGGGGGTAGGCCAGGGCACGTCGGGCAGGGCGGCGGCGTCGGGCAGTGGGGAGGCGGCGGCGTCGGGGTGGCCAGGGCCGTCGAGCATCGGCCAGTCGGGGGCGTCAGGCATCGTCGCGTCGGGTAGGATAGGGACGGAGCGCCGGGCAGGGACGCGCCGGACTCCTCAGACGGTGATCCGCAGGAGACCGCGTCGGGTGGTGATGCACCGGGGGGAGTCGGGCAGCGATAGATCGGGGCCGGGTGCTAGGGCGCTAGGACTGGTCGGGCGGGCTAGTCGGCGTCGGGGACAAACGCTGGGGCGCCGGGGCCTGGTCGGGCAGCACCGGGGCTGGGTGCTGGGGCACCGAGGCTGGTTGGGCAGCGTCAGTCGGGGTCGGGGCCGAGCGCTGGGGCGCCGGGGCCTGGTCGGGCAGCACCGGGGCTGGGTGCTGGGGTGCCGAGGCTGGTCGGGCAGCGCCAGTCGGGGTCAGGGCCGAGCGCTGGGGCGCCGGGGCTGGTCAGGCCCTGTCAGGCAGCGCCGGGGCTGGGGCCGGGCCCCGGGTGCTAGGGTTTTAGAGATTAACCCTGCAAACTTCTCAAGCCCTTCTAGCTTAACTTGTTCTCCTTCATCTGAGTCTTCTTCTTCTTCCTTCTTCTCATCTTCTTCATCATCTGTCTCGATTCCTCCTTCTTTTATCACCTTCGTTCGTTGATTAGGGCAGTCCCTTGAGATATGTCCCCTACCTTGACATTTAAAGCATACAATTCCACTGGGACGTGGGTTAGAATTTTAAACCTTAGATGTAGGTGGGGCAGGTGTTACCGGTGGTGCCGAATCCCTAGGGTTAGAGTTTGGCCGTGAGCTGGAGCCTCGGGGCTGTTCGGGCTTCCATGGGGCTTGGCTTGCACTCGAGCCTCCTCTCCATGGTGTATTGACTGGTCATCTCGTGTAGCCCTTCTTCAACTCTCTCTCCACGTGGTTAGCTAGGGCTTTGAGATCCTCGTAGTCAACATAGTTAAGTATATTGACTTGAAGCATGATCTCGGGGTGTAGTCCACCCACAAACCTGGCTATCCTTGCTTCGGGTTCTTCTCTGAGGTCGAGCCTGGCTACCAACATCTCTATCTCCTTGGTATATTGCTCCACGGACATGGTTCCTTGCTTTAGGTTTCGGAGGGAGGTGTGTAGGTCTCAGATATAGGTTCCAGGAACAAACTTCTTCCTCATCGTCCTCTTGAGATCTCTCCACGACTCGTTGGGGTCTTCCTCATCTCTTTGTACCTGGCTCTTGAATTGGCTCTACCATAGAGCAGCATAGTCAGTAAATTCAAGAGTGGCGAGGATTACCTTCTTTCTTTCCGAATAGTGATGGCATTCGAGGAAACCCTCCATACTTTTCTCCCAATCCAAGTACTCGTCGGCATTGTACTTGCCGGCAAACTTGGGCACAGTGAGCTTGAGGTTGCTCACATCAGCATCAATCTCCTGAGCTAGCCTTCGGCCTCTTCGGTTTAGGCCTTCAGGGCTGTCCTCTCGATGTTCGTCTCGTCCTCTTTCAGCTTGAAACCTGGTTAGGGTTTCTTGGACGGCAGCTAGGGTAGCTCCAAGGGTCTGGAGGTGGCCTTCCATGTTGGCCAGTCTTTCGTCTGCCATGGTTAGTACTAGCAAACGAAAGCAAATTTTCTATCCCCTCTTCTTAGAAATAAACTTACAACGAAAGGAAAATAACTTGGCAAGGGTGGCCTTGCTTTCTTTTCTTTTTCTTAACCTCGATTAGGGTTTTGTTTGATGGTATGATGGCCACCAATTTTCTCTTGCCTTACAACTCAAAACTGAATACAAGATATGAAATAGAAGGGAATTTTCGAAGCTATTTTTCTAAAAAGCAGTAAAGGATATGAATCCAAGATAGACCTGGAGACTGGGATAGAGTGTGGTCCTTGAGCTTGAACCGTGCTCTGATACCAACTGATGTGAACCGCTGCAACCGTGGGCAGACGACCCTTAAACATCACAAGTTGATGATCATGCAACAGGAAGAAACCGTCGGAACCGGGGATGGAAGAGGACTTTGACCCGCTAGCTATAAGGGTTTCAAGAACAAAGTTCTATCAAAGGGGTTGTTTATTTCAAAGGGGTTCATTATTACAATGGGTGGCCGGCGGCCTCCTTATATAGGTGAGGGAACAAGCTCTCCTCCCTAATGACTACTTCCTAAATAAGAATAAAATAAAGAGTCCTACTCCTAAAAAGAATCCTAAAACCCCTAAATAATCTGACTAAAAAGGAATAATACATAAAATAGTCTTAGAACCAAAAAACATAACTCAAATAGGAATAAAACACTTAAAGCCCTAATCTGGCAATTTACGGTTTCCCAGTCCGGGTAGGACTAAGACTCGTCGGGTCTGCCGGTCTCGGGCTGGGCCTTTGCTTCGGCTCCGGGCTTCCTCTTAAATGGTGGTCCTTCGTCAGGCCTTGGGGCCTGATGCTCCGGGCTTGCCCAGGGGCTAGGGGCTTGCCAAAAGGCTCGGGCCACATGGTGGCTAGCCTCATAAAGTACTCCTGGTCGGCCCGGCTCTTGGTCTAGGGCTCGGGGCTGGGCCTTTTTAGGGTCTTCTCCATTTCTGCTCGGGGCTTCCTCTCCTAGCTTCGGGCATCTCCTTAGGTAGCTCCATATGTGGCTTTCATGGGCTAGGGTCGGGCCAGAAGTGGTGCCTTGGAACCAGGGGCTCCTATTCTTCTCAAGACTTGGCTCTGGGTCAGTCTTGGGTGGCCATCTGATGACACTCGATTTGACGTGATTATCAGCCTCATTTAAGCGACATTCCCTTGCTCAAGACATGATTTCTAGGGTAGAATAGCGAATATTCACTCAACTGCTCTATTTCGTGTCGTTTGTGTTACCTTGGCCCGTTTCGGGTCTATTTGATGGTTTTCTAGCATTTTCATGATAGCACAGGTTTTTGCCATCAAATACGGTAGCCAAGGACGTGTCTTAGGCGTTGGAACCCCGAAGAATCAGACCTGAATCAACCAGAGAAATCATTCAAGTCAAGGATTTCCTGCTCTATTTTCCACACAGATTTTCGTCGAAAATACCTTTGAGTTTTCGCCGAAAATACAAGGAGGAATCAACTGTCCCTCACAAGAAGAAGTTTTCGGTGAAAACTTCTCAAAGTTTTCGCCGAGAACCCTAAGCCTTTTCAGCCGGAAGAAATAGACGGATCAAGCCAACTTTCCAACAGGTATTTTCGCCGAAAATCTCCCTGTATTTTCGGCGAAAATTCCAATGAAAAAACAGCAGTCGCACGTTTAGGTTTAAATACCAAAATCAGCGGCTAAATTGGGGAGTAGAACCTACACTCAAAATTAGGCACGGAGACGAGAGAGAAGAAGGAGAAAAGAGAGTTCGAGGAGCCAGGAACGGATCGTGATGCCATCCATCCATCTCGGAGAACCAGTGCTAAGAGTTGAAGACCCAGCAGATTGAAGCTGCAAGGATTCGTCGAAATTAGGTTTTACAGTTCTTCTTTGTCATTCCTACCTGAGATGTATTCTTTGTTTTTCTTCGATTCTCCTGGTTTACATATGAATAGCTAAACTCTTAGAGCTTAGATTAGATAAACCCTAAGTGACCCAGGGCTTTAAGCGGTCACGGATCGGCGGTGATTAGATTCAAAATTCATTCAGTTTCTCTTTCATGTTTGATTTGTTCTTTGTTCTCTATGTTTCTTGTCTGGTTTGGCCACCTAGATTAGATTCTTGTTAAGTTAAGGATAGAAGCGAACGCTCGCCTTACTTTAAAAACATCAAATCGAACAATTAACCTATTCATTGGAGTGTGCCTTTCGTCGGAACCAGTTAGGGTTAATCCATTGCAAGAGTAACTCATAATTCGTTAGTAATTCCACCAGTTAATTAAGCCGTTGCGAGAGGCGACCGTACCCGGGCGACTAATTAATCTTGGAAGCTAGATCAGATAGAGCGAACGTTCGCCAGTCTTAAACCTAAGGGTGAGGAGTTGTGGTGGTGTCTAAGAACTGAATGAACTAGATTCGAAAATCGCTGGTCTTGTGATTGATGTTGCCTTGGTGATCTAAGGGGGATTCGAAATCTAAGCCTGCCTGTCGTCTGTTTTAGTTAATCAATCAACCTTTCTTCACTTTAATTTCATTTCAATTTATCTTTGCTTTTTAGTATAGAAGCCGTGGAACTCACACCACGCACTAAGTGTTTATTTGTGAATTTAAGTGCCAACTTATTCGAAGTAAGCAAGTAGAGGAGACCTGTGGAATACGATCTGTCCTGCTTTGTGCATGACAGTTATTTGACCGATCGCTATTCTGCAGTTCATCAAATTGACGCCGTTGCCGGGGACTCTTCTATTTCGTTGACAGAAGAGTTGGCATTTTTATTCTTCTAACTGTCCATCTTTCATTTCACATCACACTTCGATTTTACACCGGTAGTGTTTGTTTTTGTCCCTTACAGATCTTAGCAGGTGATGACACTCGATTTGACGTGATTATCAGCCTCATTTAAGCGACATTTCCTTGCTTAAGACATGGTTTTTAGGGTAGAATAACGAATATTCAATCAATTACCCTATCTCGTGCCATTTGTGTTACTTTGGCCCGTTTCGGGTCTATTTGATGGTTTTCTAGTGTTTTTATGATAGCACAGGTTTTTGCCGTCAAATAAAGTAGCCAAGGACGTGTCTAAGGCGTTGGAACCTCGAGGAATCACACCGGAATCGATCCAAGGAGCCAATCAAGTCAAACAAATTCCTGCCCGGTTTACAAAGGAATTTTCGCCGAAAATCCCTTAGTATTTTCGGTGAAAATACATGCACAAAATCACTGATGTCAACTAAAGGAAGTTTTCGACCGAGAACTATTGGACCGAAAATCACAGAAGAAATCAACCGGCGGGCTTCCCATTTACACTAATATTTTTGGCGAAAATACCCTAGTATTTTCGGCAAAAAATCCTTCACAAATCCGGTGACTTAGGGTTTAAGTATAAATACTTAAACCGGCGGCCCAAAGGGGAAGGCATTCATTATTCATATTTTCAAAAATCAGACTTTTGAGAGTCAGCCGACTCTAGGGTCGATAGATAGAGTTTAGAGAGTTCGAAGATCCGTGGAGAGATCGTGACGCCATCCTTCCACCTCGGAGAACTCGGAGCTTAAAGTTGAAGATCCAGGAGACCGAAGCTTCGCGGGAGTCGTCAGAATTAGGTTTTTCAGTTCTTATCTGTTCTTCCTCTGTATGATGATCTTCTTTGTTGCCTTTGATTCTTCTGTTATCGTTATGAGTAGCTAAACTTGTAGAGCTTAGATTAGATGAACCCTAAGTGACCCAGGGCTTTAAAGCGGTCACGGATCGGCGGTAATTAGATTTGAAGTTCAATCAGTTTCTCTTTGCATGGTTGTTTTGTTCTTGATTGTTTATGTTTCTTTTCTGGTTGATCGCCTAGATTAGGTTTTTTCAAGCTAGGGTTAGTCGTCAGACGTAGTCACTAGACGTAGTCGTTAGACAGTTCCCTGTTTTGGCGCTTAAACTTGTCTTCCTTGATCACCTAGTTTAGATTCTTGTTAAGCTGAGGATAGAAGCGAACGCTCGCCTCTCTTTAAAAATTCAATTCAACCAGTTAACCTTATAATTGAAGTGTTCCTTTCGTAGGACCCGATTAGGGTTAATCCGCTTCAAGAGTAACTCATAAATCATTAGTAATTGCACCAGTTAATTAAGTCGTTGCGAGAGGCGACCGTACCCGGGCGACTAGTTAATCTTGGTAGTTAGATCGGATAGAGCGAACGTTCGCCAGTCTTAAACCTAAGGGTAAGGAGTTATGGTGGTGTATAGAAACCGATTGAATTAGAATTGAAAACCGCTGGTCTTGTGATTGCCGTTGCCTTGGTGATCTAAGGGGGATTCGAAATCTAAGCTCGTCTATCATCCTGTTAGTCAACCTTTTTACTTTTTCTGTCTTTTATTTTTCCTTTGTTTATTAGATTAGAAGTCGTGGAACTCACACCACGCACAACTTGCTTAAATCGAGTAATTTGCCAGCTTCTTTGAGTAGTCGATTAGTAGAAACCCTGTGGAATACGATCTAGTCTACTTCGGTAGGTTAGTTATTTGATACCGCTAAAACTGCAGCATCAGCAGGTACAGAATCGACTCACTTCCATTCCATCCTCCCTTACCGCAATGGCTACTCCAAAGAGTCTTGCGGATTACAATAAACCGAACGCGCTAACGTTCGGTCTCCTATCGTCATACCTCATGACGACAACGGTCCTGACTATGAGATCAAGATTCCCTTCTTGGGACTAATCTCTAGGGACGTACAATTCGAAGGAAAGCCAGATGATAATCCCTGCACACATATAGCTGACTTTCTGGCTGTCTGTGAAACTTTCAAGTCTGGGAACCTCAACAAGAACGATTTATGTCTCCGAGCTTTTCCGTTCTCTCTCAGAGGTGCAGCTAAGCAGTGGCTTGGGAGCAAGCCACCAGGTCATTACACTAACTGGGAGACATTAGCTCAAGATTTTGTTGAGGAATACTTTCCACCAGCAAGGACAATTGCTTATAAAGACCGCATCTCTAGGTTTACTCAGAGAGAAGATGCAAGCCTGTACGACACTTGGAATGAATTCCAATCCCTTCTCTTCAACTACCCTCACCATGGGTATGAACAAAGGCAGCTGGCTGAGTTCTTTGCTCGTGGTATGCGCAAAGAATCTGAACTCCCTAGCTGGCGGAGACTGCACCGCCCTTACTCCTCAAGATGCTCTTCTGCATTTTGCTAGCTGTGCTTTGAAATCCAGAAACTGGGAGAGGCAAAGAGAAGGAACCAAGAGTCAGTTTAGCGTTACAGAACAGATTAAGGCAGAAGTTCAGAAACATCTACAAGCAGCTGGTATCCCCCTCGATCCCCCGCCAGCTACCATCTTTTTGGCTGACTGTGGATGGTGTGGAACCTGTGCTCATAACGGTGGAAGCTACCTCAACTTCGGTAAAACAGAAGTCAGGTCAGCAGAAGAAGTCAATTTCATTCAACAAGGCTTCGCCAACAATCAGAAAGGCTACGCCGGTTACAGAAACTACGTGCCACAGAGCCAGAGCAACCGGTTAGTAGATCCTTATCAGAGACCTCCGGGATTCATTGGAGGACAGCAACAGTTTCAAGCAAAACCGTATTACAATAGAGACATGGATTATGAGAAGAAGTTCGATCAGATCATGAGCAGACTTGACGACCACGACATTCAGTTAAAATCTCAAGCCGCGCTCAATCAAGGACAGAGAGCTCAAAGCCAAAGGATAGAAGATGCAATAAGCAATATGACAAGACTTTTTACTAGCAATCCGTTCCTTAATCAAACGGCATTTCCAGCAGATCTCTATACAAAGAGTGAGCACGCCCAAGCTATTACCACTAGGAGCACCAAACAAACAACCGACCCAAGGGCTCCGGAACCTGACGTGATACCCGATACTAGTGCTGCCATGGATATGCCAGAAATTGAAGATATCACAGAAGAGGAAGAAGAAGCCTCGACTCCCCCTCCCAAGACAGCTCCTGAGCCCGTCTTGGCGCCATATGTACCTCGGATTCCCTTCCTAAAAGCTGCAATGAGCAAGGCTAAGGATCACGACTCAGTACAAGAAGTGGTACAATGTTCTTAAGACTGCAGAGATCAAAATACCAGTAACTGAAGCTGTGGAGATCATACCACCGCTTGGGAAGTTCTTTAAGGATCTCGTGAAGAAGGTGAAGAACGGGGAAGCGTACTCTATCACGCTCACTAACGAATGCGCTTCTCTCTTCGGTGCGCCATCTCCCATAAGACAGCCGCCACCACCCCCAGCTAAGTGTTCGGATCCCGGTCCTTTTACATTACCATGCATCATTAATGGCGTTAAAATTGATCGTATGGTGCTTCTATTAATGATATGCCTGTTTATCTATATGAAAAGCTGAACCTAGGGAAATTAAAACCGCTTACTTTGCATCTCGTGTTGGCCGATAGATCTGTCAAACTGCCTAGGGGTGTAGTAGAAGACGTAGCTGTTTGATGTGGCCCTTTTACTTTAATTGCAGATTTTGTTGTTCTAGATACCCGTGAGTTAGATGGAACATTGATCCTAGGACGACCTTTCTTAACTACTGCTAGTGCAAACATAACTGGAAACAAGGCATGTTAACCTTAAGTGTAGGACAGGAGAGTGTGACATTCCGCATTAAAGATAGCATGCGATATTCTGTTGCTCAAGATGATAACTGTTATACTATTGATCCCCTAGAGTTGGCTTCGGCCAACTTCGTTACTAATGCTTTATCTAGTGATCCACTAGAGTTGTGTTTGATTTCAGGAATTGACAGTGCATTAGAAGACCCAGAGCAGCGCCTATGGCAAGATGAGTTAGACGAGCAGAAGGCGACATTTACACCCATTCATGCGCCTACACACATTGAGCCAGCATCGAGTCGGATCACTACTTCATATGAGAATCCGCCAGAGCTAACCCTAAAGGAGCTGCCTGACCATCTGGAGTATGCATTCCTGGGGAAGGAATGCCAGCTGCCTGTCATCATCAATTCAAACCTATCTCCCGAGCAGAAAAAGCAACTGATCGGGCTACTCAAGAAGCATGTCCGAGCTATTGCCTAGTAGTTGGCCGACATCATAGGCATCTCTGAAACCTTCTGCAAGCATCGGATAGTTGTAGACGAAGAGTTCAAGCCGGTCAGACAACCACAATGCCGATTAAACCCTCTGATGCAGGAAGTTGTGAAGAAATAAGTCCTTAAGCTTTTGGACGCCGGTATCATCTATCCTATTGCCGACCGTCCTTGGGTCAGTCCGACTCAAGTCATCCCGAAGAAAGGAGGAATCACCATCATCCCTAATCCAAAGGGTGAGCTCATTCCCACTCGCACGGTTACCGGATGGAGAGTCTGTATCGATTATCGACGACTCAATGATGCCACCAAGAAGGATCACTTTCCTCTGCCGTTCATTCATCAGATGCTTGAACGATTGGCTGGTCATGAATACTACTGCTTCTTGGACGGGATGTCCGGTTACTTCCAGATCCCCATCGAGCTTGATGATCAAGAGAAGACGACCTTCACATGCCCGTTTGATACGTTTGCTTATCTTCGAATTCCTTTTGGTTTATGTAACGCTCCCGCTACTTTTCAGAGATGCATGCTGGCTATATTTGGAGATCTAGTAGAGAATGTGGTGGAGGTATTCATGGACGACTTCTCCGTCTATGGAGATTCATTTTCCAAGTGCCTGGCCAATCTGGACAAGGTGCTAGCTCGTTGTGAGGAAACCAACCTGGCTCTTAGTTGGGAGAAGTGTCACTTCATCGTTACCGAAGGCATTGTTCTTGGCCATAGGATCTCTAAGCTCGGTATAGAAGTTGATCGTGCCAAGCTTGAAACCATCGCCAGCTTGCCACCGCCGACCTTAGTTACGACAGTTCGAAGTTTCCTCGGTCATGCTGGATTCTACCGAAGATTCATCAGAGATTTCTCCAAGATCACTCTTCCAATGACGAAGCTACTTGAGAAAGATGCTCCTTTCGTTTTTGATAATGCTTGTCTTGAAGCCTTTGAAACTTTGAAGACTCAACTCACCACCGCACCGATCCTTACAGCACCAGATTGGAATCTTCCATTCGAAATCATGTGCGATGCTAGCGACTTCGCCGTTGGCGCGGTTCTTGGTCAGAGAAAGGAGAAGAGATTTCATCCTATCTACTTTTCTAGCAAGACGCTTAACGATGCTCAGAGGAACTACGCCACTACAGAGAAAGAACACCTGGCTATCGTCTTCTCCTTTGATAAATTCAGACAGTACCTGATTCTTTCACATACCATTGTCTACACAGATCATGCTGCTCTGCGCCATCTATTAGCCAAGCAGGACTCGAAACCACGTCTCATCCGATGGATCCTTCTCCTCCAAGATTTCGACATAGAAATTAAAGACAATAAGGGAGCAGAGAACTTAGCAGCCGATCATCTTTCCCGATTCGAGGAATCACAAACAGGTAAGTCTACTACCCCTATCAATGATTCTTTCCCTGATGAGTTGTTACGTGTTGAAACATATGAACAGGTTAACAGCATAGCTATCGAGCCCTGGGCAATCCCTCACGCTCAAGAGCTGAGTAATGCAGCCGACTCGGAAGAACCATGGTATGCAACCCTGGCTAATTACCTCTCTCACGGCATTGTACCTCCTGAGCTGGATTACAATGCACGCAAGAAGCTCTTTAAAGAAGCCAAGTCATACTTCTGGGATGAGCCCTTCTTATACCGCATTAGTACTGACGGGATGATCCGGAGATGTGTTTCTTACATCGAAGTAGCTGTCATCATGCGTAAATGCCATGAAGAACAGTTCGGAGGACACTTCGGCGGGAACCGCACTACAAGAAAGGTACTCGAAACAGGTTTTTATTGGCCTTCAATCTTTAGTGATTGTGATGTTTTTGCTCGTCGTTGTGATGCGTGCCAGCGATCAGGTAACATCTCTAAGCGATCAGGTAACAATTGTTTCTTTAACTGTTGAGATCTTTGATGTCTGGGGAATTGATTTCATGGGTCCGTTCACATCCTCCAACGGAAACAAGTACATTCTTGTAGCCGTTGATTATGTTTCTAAGTGGGTTGAAGCTGAAGCTTTACCCACTAACGATTCAAGAGTGGTGGGTCGGTTCCTTACCCATCTTTTCACGTGTTTTGGTTCACCACGCTTTATCATAAGCGATAGGGGTACCCATTTCCATGGACATTTCGACCGGGTGTGCAAATGCTTTGGTGTCACCCACCGTATGTCCACAGCTTACCATCCTCAAGCTAATGGTCAAGCGGAAGTGACGAACCGTGAGCTCAAGCGGATTCTTGATAAGACAGTTGGCCGGTCCCACAAGGACTGGTCATCTAAACTCAATGACGCCTTATGGGCTTATCGAACTGCCTACAAGACTCCCATCGGTACCTCGCCGTATCAGCTGGTCAATGGCAAGGCATGCCATTTGCCAGTTGAGCTTGAGCACAAGGCATTCTGGGCTAATAAAGAGTTGAATATGAGCCATGCAGTAGCAGGTAATAACCACCACGACCAGATCGCTGAGCTTGAAGAACATCGTCTCCACGCGTATGAGAGCACGAAGCTGTACAAGGAGCGCACGAAGAGAATTCATGACTCTCAATTAAAGACGATCAAGCAGTTCTACCCTGGAGATGAAGTCCTGTTATATAACTCTCGATTGAAGCTCTTCCCGGGTAAACTGAAATCCCGATGGTCCGGCCCTTATACTGTGGTGCGGCAGACATCTTTGGGCAGCTTCTTAATCAAATTGCATGATCAAAAGCCGTTTATGGTCACCGGTCACAGGCTCAAGAGATACCTGCAAGGATTAGCTGTTTGTTTCATCGACGTGCACTACTTTACGTCAGAACCATGACACAAATCCAGGTATCGTCTAGCTCACAGACGTTAAACAAGAGCGCTTCGTGGGAGGCAACCCACGGCGGGAGTCAGTTTGTTTTCGTTTCGAGTCTTTTTCTTTTTACAAACTCTTTCAAAAAAAAAATGTTGTGCCGATTTTCAAGCAAGTTTTCGGCGAAAACTTGTCCAGATTTTCGCCGAAAATCCCAGTCTTAAAACCAACCGATCCTCCTGTTTCTCGCAACCAAAGGGTTCTCGCCGCAAACTCAGTTTTTTTTGCCGAAAACTTTTTGATTTTTACATGAATTTTCACCAAAAATTTAGAGTCTTTTTCGCCGAAAACGTGAGCCTTGTCTGCCGCCTATTTAAACCTTTTTACATCATGTTTTCGCGCACCCCCCCCATCCGAAAACACTTGAAGCCCGAGTCGTTGCCTCTCTCTCTCTGTTCACCGATCGCCCGAGCCGCTGCCGCTGCTCCGTTTCCCGATCGCCTGGCCGCCGCCGCCGCAACAACCGCCGCCGACCCCCTATTCCTTTGACTATTCTCAACCTCCAACCCTAGAATCGGAGCTCCACAGCTCCAGTTCCTGCCAAACAAGTTTTCAAGCTTTTCGTCGATTTCTCAGTTTTCCAATCATTTTCTCGAGTCATGTCTTCACGGTTAGTTGTTCAGCCCTTGATTTTGAATCTTTTGGCTTTTTTACTTTCAGTTTTCGGCATGGTTGACTTTGGTTGACTTCTTGGATTTTTTCCTCGATTTGCATGATTGTTATTTCGGTGTCAATTGGCTAGGTTTTGGCAATTCCCTTTTAATCTTTTAGGGCTCGTGAATTGTTTTATGTGTGATCGTGCTAATGGATTCTTTCGTGCTCTGTGATTGTCAATGCGTGTTATTTCTCATGCCTGATTGATTGAATGCCACTTTCCGCCCTATGTGCTGGCCATTCCTTAGCTGCGATGTTCCACTCGGTGATCTCCGGGTTAATTTGCTTGCCCCCGCTTGTCAACCTAAGTGTGGGGTAGGATTCTTGTTTTCTGATTCTGGTCTCCCTAAGTTATGTTTTACAGAGCTCCGAAGCGATTCAAGACAACCAGTGCAGATAGGGCGCAGCGATCCTCGGCTCGACAGAACCGGGCTTAATCCTCTCGTCCACCCGCACCGGCTGCACCGACACCGGCGGTTGTAGCCGTCATCCCACAAGCTGTACCGGCCCCCGTGATCCCTATTGCTAGTATTCCAGCTACCGCTACTGGGACCTTACACCCCTTCATCGCTGCCCTTGAGCCACACCAGCAGGCGGTGTTTCAGAAGATAAAGGACATTCCTCCGGCCAAAATGGCAGTGCTCTCCCTCGGCAGTCTCAAGGACCACAACCCGGCTTGGCACTCCACCATCGACACCGCCCTTCATAAAGCCGGTTTGCGAGTTTGACCACTCATGGTTCCCCCTACCCGCTTGTCGCTCTTCAAGAGTTCTGGAGTTCGTTCCGGCGCCTCACTCCGAAGCCCACACGTGATCAAATATTCGTATCCTTTCACCTCGGTGGTGTTCTCCACGAGAAGTCCCTCCACGAGTTCGGCCACCTGCTGGACCGCACGCCAACCTCAATAAAACATTCGCTGGTTTCAAGGACACATACTCCATCACGAGTGATCCTTACCCAAAAGTGTGGAAATGGGCCTCCTGCCAGCCTGAGATCACATCTATCGTCAATCCCACGGTAGGTGACATCGCTAACCCTATTCTTAAATTCTTGCATTATGTTTGGGTGCGGTCTTTGTGTTATTGCAGCAAGACCAGCCGTCACCATGTTTCCTTGGAAGAGCTAGTGCTATTCTGTGCTTTAGAGGAGGATGCCAACCTCCATCCCGGATGGTGGCTTGCACGATTCTTCCACAAACGCACTACCACCAAGAAACTTCATTCTGAGCTCCCGGGCGGACCTTTCATTTAATGTCTGATCGATAACCTCCAGCTCGGTGACAAGTGGGGCCCCGATATCCCTCGTGTCCCAATTGAGCATATAGGCGCCAAACTCGCCGTCGCACGGGGTATCGACCTATCATTGGATTTTGAGAGATGCAGATCACTTCCTCACCGCATCCCACAGCCGGTTGCACGCCCACCGCCGCGGGCACTGATCACCGCTGAGATTGCTGAGCGGCTAGCACGTATTGAGCAGTGGCAGCTTGACTACTCGGCTGGTTCACTTCAATGGCAGAAGGACTGAGTAGCACATAAGCAGACCCAGAACGAGCGATCGACCAGACGGCCAGACACAGGGATGACATCGGATGGCGACAACAGATGGAGCAGCGGCTTGGCATTGCACCTTTCACCACCCCGCCTCCACCCCCACCCTCAGAACAGTGATCAGGTTGTTTCTATCCTGTCCATTTCTTTTCTTTCTTCTTTTCGGATCTCGATCCAATTTTATTTTGTGTGGATCCGGGGCACTTGTCCCGGTATCCTTTTGATGTTTTTGTTGTTTGTGTTTTGTGGGATTTTTAGTAGCTACTCTGCTCCGCTCAGGACTCTTCGTGCTCAACCACTACACCGACCATAACCTTCCAGGTTCCTCGTATTTCTCCACTCTAGTTTAGTCCTGTGAGGACACAGAACCGTTTAAGTGTGGGGTAGGAGTCTAGGATTATGAATGATCTTGCTTGATTCTCTATGATTTTGTGGTTCAATTTTGAATTCCTCTAGCATAGAGTCGCCCAATTCTTGACTTGTGAGGTTAAATTGGCTTTCATTTTGAACAATGACGTCTAGACTGTTCCACTTAGAACCTGTAACCAACATGTCAAAACTAATATCAAACAAGTCTAGGTCAGCACAGATCATAAATCACTTCTTTAGTTGAAGCTTGAATCAATTGACTTGTTAATGACAAAGCTCGATAACACCATTCTAAGATGATAAATGCTAGCTTCTCCCATGTTTTTCACTCCATATCTGTTCACCTGTGATCGTGGCTAGAGATTAGGCGGAAATCCAATTCAAAATCTTGTGTAAAAAGTTATAACTAGCTAGGATCAAATGGCTAAATTTTCAAATCAAGTAATTGAGTTGTTCAAATGAAATGTCAAAGTTCGTCAAGTGCTGAAATTAAAGCTAGGCAAGCTCGACACCTAAGTGAAGTGTTCGGGTTGAGCACTAGCATAGGCACAAATACTGTGAGCTAGGCAGGTCCAACACCTAAGTGAAGTGTTTGGTATCGAGCACTAGTATGCAGTAAATCAATTGAAGGAAAAAGTTGTTCTTGAAATAAATTTTCGTTTAAATCGGTCTTAGCTAGAACATGTAACGTACAGATCTAGAAACGGATGAAGTCAAGTCAATAGCCACGCTACTTTTCCTACTTCCGCTTCCACATCATGGCCTGAGCTTAAAGTCTTTTTTGGCTAGAATTGGTGTTATCGAAGTCGGTTAACTTTGATTAATTGTCTTGCTGAACTACTACTTGAAGTGTGCAGAAATTAGTAAGATCAGGAACTTGTTTGGTTGATGTTATGGCATGTGTAGGTCACTCTTTCTACTTGGAACAGTCTAAACCAAATAGTCAGAATTGAATCTCAGTTTGATCTCGTGTCATTAGTGAAGTTGAGTGTGTTCTATTTTAGTTTGCTTGAGGACAAGCAAAAGCTTAAGTGTGGGGTATTTTGATGACACTCGATTTGACGTGATTATCAGCCTCATTTAAGCGACATTCCCTTGCTCAAGACATGGTTTCTATTCACTCAACTGCTCTATTTCGTGCCGTTTGTGCTACCTTGGCCCGTTTCGGGTCTATTTGATGGTTTTCTAGCATTTTCATGATAGCACAGGTTTTTGCCATCAAATACGGTAGCCAATGACGTGTCTTAGGCGTTGGAACCCCGAAGAATCACACCTGAATCAACCAGAGAAATCATTCAAGTCAAGGATTTTCTGGTCTATTTTCCACACAGATTTTCGGCGAAAATACCTTTGAGTTTTCGCCGAAAATACAAGGAGGAATCAACTGTCCCTCACAAGAAGAAGTTTTCAGCGAAAACTTCTCAAAGTTTTCGCCGAGAACCCTAAGCCTTTTCCGCCGGAAGAAATAGACGGATCAAGCCAACTTTCCAACAGATATTTTCGTCGAAAATCTCCCTGTATTTTCGGCAAAAATTCCAATGAAAAAACAGCAGTCGCTCGTTACGTTTAAATACCAAAATCAGCGGCTAAAATGGGGAGTAGAACCTACACTCAAAATTAGGGACAGAGACGAGAGAGAAGAAGGAGAAAAGAGAGTTCGAGGAGCCAGGAATGGATCGTGACGCCATCCATCCATCTCGGAGAACCAGTGCTAAGAGTTGAAGACCCAGCAGATTGAAGCTGCAAGGATTCGTCGAAATTAGGTTTTACAGTTCTTCTCTGTCATTCCTACCTGAGATGTATTCTTTGTTTTTCTTCGATTCTCCTGGTTTACATATGAATAGCTAAACTCTTAGAGCTTAGATTAGATGAACCCTAAGTGACCCAGGGCTTTAAGCGGTCACGGATCGGCGGTGATTAGATTCGAAATTCATTCAGTTTCTCTTTCATGTTTTATTTGTTCTTTGTTCTCTGTGTTTCTTGTCTGGTTTGGCCACCTAGATTAGATTCTTGTTAAGTTAAGGATAGAAGCGAACGCTCGCCTTACTTTAAAAACATCAAATCGAACAATTAACCAATTCATTGGAGTGTGCCTTTCGTAGGAACCAGTTAGGGTTAATCCACTGCAAGAGTAACTCATAATTCGTTAGTAATTCCACCAGTTAATTAAGTCGTTGCGAGAGGCAACCGTACCCGGGCGACTAATTAATGTTGGTAGCTAGATCGGATAGAGCGAACGTTTGCCAGTCTTAAACCTAAGGGTCATGAGTTATGGTGGTGTCTGAGAACTGAATGAACTAGATTCGAAAATCGCTGGTCTTGTGATTGTTGTTGCCTTGGTGGATTCGAAATCTAAGCCTGTCTGTTGTCTGTCTTAGTCAATCAATCAATCTTTCTTCGCTTTAATTTCATTTCAATTTATCTTTTCTTTTTAGTATAGAAGCCGTGGAACTCACACCACGCACTAAGTGTGTATCTGTGAATTTAAGTGCCAACTTATTCGAAGTAAGCAAGTAGAGGAGACCTGTGGAATACGATCTGTCCTGCTTTGTGCTTGATAGTTATTTGGCCGACCGCTATTCTGCAGTTCATCACCATCCCTTCTTGGCCGGGTACTTTTGAGCTCTCCTGCTCCTGTACTCCAGGAATGCTTCTAGAGGGTGTCTGGAGTGTGCCTCGTCTTCAGGGCCCTTGGAGATTAGGCCAGGATCTGACTGAGGCTTGTCCTCAGCCCTAGGGTTTCTACACTCAGCCAGCAGCATGGCCTAGAGTGGCATTTCTTCCTTCTGAGCTTTCCTACCTGCAGGGGGAGGCCTTAGTCTATATTTCATCTCATACCTTGGTTTGAGGGCTTGTAGGTGGCCTGCTCTTGGTTCTACACGTTTCTTTTAAGGCCCTAGGGTTTGGCCTCGGACAGGGGACCCTGGTGGGGTGTAGGAGTACCTGCGGGTACTAGAGCAACCGGGCTGGATCATATCATCCCCCTCTTGTTGCCTTGGACTTGTCCCCAAATCCATCTCGTGAGTCTAGGAACCACCCAATTGTTCCTCTGTCTCTGAACGACCCCACATTGGCAGGACCATTCTCCTGCAACCACAAACTGACAATTCATAATATCTCATTGCTAGCATCCATATCCCCAATTCCATCCTAACTCTCATTTCTAAGCCAATTCATTAATAAGTTCATTTCATAACAATTCCCCCAATCACAACAATCAACAGTCAAGCACATCAGAACACAATCACATAACACATTTACAGGACAGTTTCCCCCTTTTACTCTCATCATTTTCATGCAACACTTATCTACCATCTAAGTCCGAATTATAACTCCTCACGCTGTCCAAGGCTACCTAACAACGCTAACCCCTCACCTGGAATAGAAGACGAGGCTCTAATCATCTTCTAGTTCCTCAGAAATTTGGTTTCCCCAACTCCAAACTCGTAGCCTAACCACTTCTCACTGACCGTGACCTACACTGAGAAACCAGAAATTGAAGTTAGCGATCTCTTCTCCTCGTCGCTAGGAACGCGTAGCAACAAACAGAATCCAATTCAGACCTCTACAACTCCCGTAATCACCTTCTGAAGCTTGCTCAAAGTTGGTTCGTCAATGGTTTTTCGTGGAGAGAGGAAAGGAGTTGAAGTTATGAATTTCAGTGCAAAATCCATCTTTTATTGTCAGGTCATGATACACTACGTGTATCAACAGCACATGGCCGTGTATTAATTTCTGCCACTTTCGACGAGATTCTGACGTTAAGGTACACGGCCGTGTATCATGCAACCCGGCGTGTATCACACTACACGGCCGTGTACTCTACACTGCACCGTTATCCCCTTTGTAACTTCAACCCCGCTCATACACGAACGTCCCAGACATCAAGGGGACCTTAGAAGTACTGATTCCAACACCCTAGCCACCCAACTCGAGTTCTAATCCGTCCGGTTGGGCGGGGATGTTACAACTCTTCTTGTAAACAACAGACCGGACAGAGACGAGGAACATCCTAGATGCGGGAACTCAGGGCAACCCTCATCGGAAGAATGCATAAAATACATTTGCAGATGAAGAAGTGAACCTTCGGTGGAACAGGAAAAATGACAAAACCCGTCCCCATGCCTCCGAGTCCATAGGTGAAGAAGGGCCCACTTCAATTTCGTTCTTAATGTCGTGATGGATAATGTCGTACCCTGAATGGACGGTGTAAGCTCATGAGTCAGAAAATTATCAAACTAGTTGATCGGAGATATCCTCAACTAGAAGAGGAATAGTATAAATGAGATGCACATCAACACTCGAGAAGATCATAGAAAGGAGCGAGATATCCCATCGACCATTATCAATGAACGTGGAAACCATAGTACAGAGACTCCATGGGCGATAAAATCCCACCCTCACTGGTGGACGTGGAGGAAGATCCAAAACCCAGCAGTCCTGAAAGGCGTTGACATGAAGTTCATTCCCAATCTATGAACAAAGACCTTGGATCAGCAAATCTCTGCTCGATATAATACTTCGCCAACCCCAAGACGGTTTGGATCCTTCTTTAGCTTGGAAGAATGAGGTATCATGGAAATATTTTCCTTTTAGCACCTTGACTAACAATGAGTCAGGTTCAGAGATGATTTTCCACCCTTGACTAGCCAACAATGCAAGATTAAAGTGCCTTAAATTCCAGAAACCAAGACCTCCCTTTGATTTAGGTGAGCAAAGTTGAGACCACAAAATCCACTTATTTTCCTCCTGTCATCAATCTGCCCCACCAAAACTTTCGGATAAGCTTAGTTAATCGTTTAATATTGTTCTTAGGGAGGAGGAAGTAGGTCATGGTGTACACCAGAAGGGCTGAAAGAACATGTTTAATCAAGATTTATGTGCCGGCTGGCGATAAAACTTTCCCTCTCCAAGATTGAAGTTTGCTTAGCACCAAGTCTTCAACGTATTTAAAGGTTTCAATTTTAGAACAATGAATAGTGGTGGGAAGACCCAAATGGACAATAATTCATCTTCTAGATTAGTCAATCTAACCCCAAGAGTCGTACAGAAATCATTACGATCACCCTCAAGAGTGGCCTTACAAATATTCTTCTGAATGCTTATGAAATACCAGATTTTTGAAGGTTCACCTTTTGTCCGCTAAACGTTTGGTACCGAGCAAGAATATCCAGAAGATTGGAGATATCCTGGTCAAAGGCCCTGAGAAATAGGTATGTGTCATCTGCAAACATTAAATGGGTAAGAATAGGTGCATAAGCATTCATCCTCACCCCTGCTAGAGAATCAGTTTATTAAGCCTGATGAAGAAGCATCCATAATCCATCCGAGCAAATGGAAAAAAGTTAAGGCGAGATAAGATCTCCCTCACTCAGACCCCATGAAGAATGAAATAATACATATTTCTTCTCATTGAGGAGAACCGCAAAAGATATCATGACACATTTATGAATTCACGTGATCCAAAGTTCACAAAAACTCATCATCCTCATCATGGAAAAAAGGAAGGTTCATTCAATCCTATCGTATGGCTTCTCCATATCTAATTTCAACGCCATGAACTTAGTTTATCCAGAAGTCCTTCCTGACATAAAATGCATGATCTCATGAGTAATTAGTATGTTATCCGCAATAGCTCGACCTTGCACAAAAACATTCTTTGTGGGACTGATAAGGGATGGAAGGATGAGGCCAAACCTCTTTGTTAGAATATTACTAATAACCTTATACGATACTTCCATTGGCCTATTGGACGAATTTCCTAAATTGTTTTAAGTTCAGAGACCTTGGAAAGTAAGGCAATCCAAGTATGATTAAGACTCGTGAGGATGTCAGCTGAATCGAAAAAAAGTCAATCACTACATGAATTAGGCCAGTGGCAACAAGATCCCAGAACCCATGAGAAAAAGACGTCAGGAACCCATCTAGTCTGGGAGCTTGGTGAGCTACAATGTCAATATCGCTTCTTTAATGTCGGTAGGAGACACGGGATCAGAAAGTCTCATATTCATATCGTCCTACACTTGTCTACATGGTGGGATTACCGGGACCAGACTTGCAAAGTTTTGATGGACGGTTGTCCGTAGAGAACAGGTTTTCGTAAAAGGAAATTGCAATGTGACTCAGTTCTTAAATATTCGTGTAAACCCTCCCATGAGCATCCTAGAGAGACAAAATGAGGTTCTGGCGATACTGTTTTGTCACCGCTTGCTGAAAAAAGGATGTGTTTTGATCACCAAGTTGGGCCCATCTAGCTGCCACACGATGCTTCCAATATAATTCCTCTCTGTATTCAGCCTTTGCCAGTTCTGCGTTAAGGGAAAAGACATAGTTCCAACAAATAGGCGATTCAAGCTTAGCCTTTGAATTTCATCTTCAATCAAAAGCATTTGTCTAGCGGAGTTAGTAGTTCCATTACGAGACCATTTAAACAAGATATGTCGGACTCGCTTAAGTATATCATGTAAGCGAAACTGCGGAACACCGTCAATCGGCCTAAGCCATTCCCTTGTAACCATATCACAAACAACTGAATTCTGGATCCAACGAGCATCAAATTTAAATTATTTTTTTAATGGGGAGGAAGGAGCAGATTGTCTTAGTACAATTGGGAGATGATCCGACCCAAAACAATCAATATGAACCACCAAAAATTTTCTGGCCAACTCCTCAACCAATCAACATTGATTAAAAATCGGTCAAGGTGTTGCTTGATAAGAGTGGTGTCCGATGAAACGCAATTTGTCCAAGTGTGAGATGGTCCAGTAAAACCAACATCAAGCAATTGAAGATCATTAATGAATACTGAAAAGTCAGCAGCCGAAGGATTGGATCTTAGCCACTGTTCCGTTTTAATTAGATGCAATAGCATTAAAATCGCCACAAACAACAAAAGGTCCAGAGAGATCGAGGATGGCAGTACATATTCGATCTAATTGACAAGAACAAACCGAAACACAAGTGGACAAATAAACATCAATATAACAAATAGTAGATTTATTATTATTAGTCCATCTTATGCAAATTGCAAATAACAAATAAAAACACGTTGGCAAGAAAGATGAGGAAGTCAAGCCATCACCAAACCTCCTCCAGTACCAACACCAGGAACGTGTTCAAAATCCAAAAACCCTAAAGGGGCCAATTTAAGGCGAATTCTATCTGAATCAAGCTGAGTTTCACAAAGAAAAATAAATTGAGGACTAATTTCAAAAGTTCTTGATTAGTCAAAGGCGTCCCCAACCCTCGACAATTCCAAGCGATGCAACTCATTTGAGGATTGGGGGATCAGGGTTGGCTACCTCCGCCTCATTCTTTCCTTCGTCCAAATCAGAATTTGAATCTTCATCTGCTTCCGAACCTGAGATGAAGAGAGCATTAGTATCGAAACCGGTTGAAGCGACCAAATGAGCACCACTAATAATTGATTCGGTTGAAGCCTCAGCAATATCAAGCATCGGAGAGGAACCTCGAGAAGATTTCAACCTACGAAGGTTGTCCACTTGCACCGATGGAAACTAAGTTGGGGAGTTGTCTCTTAATTCAAAACTAGATTTTTTAGCGCGCGTTGCCGCTTCGGGTGTATGTAAGGTGTGGTGAGCGGTTGCCAACCCGTCGGGAAAGCAAGGGTGAACGGGAATAGGAAGAATATAGTAATAGAAAATCTAAGAAGATGAAGGGCTGTTAGCAACGACATTTATGATTGGGACCTAGCAGTGAACAGAATTGTCTTAAACATACATGCTGAAATTATAGCATCATAATTAATTGGCTGCCTCTAGGCATGAATGTCTACATACGACCCATGTTTAGTTTCAAAAGTCTAATAAGCACCATTGGATTAACCACACAAAAAAATGTAGTCAAATAGCTGAGAAGACGCATAGTGTAAATGTACTTACCCAATAATTAAGAAATGCGAGCAAATGCATGAAATTAGAGTTTACCCAATGATTAACAATATAGCACGTGATGGTGTTTTCAAATGATCACTCTATTCAACATTCAATTGGTCTGAATGCTAAAGTGTCTTAAATATTTCTAGAGTAGTGCAGATGAAAGTTTCATTTTTTACTTGGCTTTTGTGTTCAACCCAGACTGACAACCTTATCAAAATTAACCAAATGGCGTGTTGTATATCATACCACAACATAATTAACATGTAACAATATTTATCCACAATTGAATTAAACCATTCAACATCCCTATTTAATAATTGGGGCAGTCTGATAGACACAACAACTCAAATGATGAGTTTTAACTGAAATCAAAGGAGACAAAGACATGTGGGGACAGAGAAAATGACCAGGAAAACTGATTAAATACAGAGTAACGGGGAAAAGATAACTAAATGTGAGAGGGAAGGGGAATTACAATGTGAATCGGATGGGGAAAGCCCCTAATTAATACCAGGGTAGAGAAAGACACGTAGAAGTAGGTAAAATAAGGTTAACTAAAAGTAAGTGGAAGAGGATTACACTTATCGTCGAACGGGGAAAACCCTTAAGGATTAGTGTAAGAGGTATGGTTGAGAAGAAAAGCCCATGTGGCGGTTGTGAGGAACAAAATGAAAGTCTCTTGTGAGGGAAGAAAACGCCTTAATGAAAAGTGTAGAGTGTTTGTGCTTCCAATAATTTTAATAATAAACAATAAAGATAATCGGCTGACCACAAATACAGTCTTTAACCAACAGGGTAACCAATGGGGGTAATATTGGATTTTAAAGGAACCAATGGGGGTAATTTGGACTTTAAGAAAATTTTCTATAGGCTTTTGTAAAGGGATTTTGAAAGTGGGGTTTGAAGGAGGTTTTTTCCCTTTAATGAATAGTGGAGTAGGTTTGTGCTTTCAATTGTTTTAATTTAATTGTCCAGCAATTTCCTCTTTGTTGGACCAGCTGAAAGAATTGGCCCAGCAGCAGAAGCCTTCTTCAAATCATCCTTGGCGCTTGAGAAAGATGCATTGTGGGTCGGGAGCTGAACAAGGGACCCGCTGCCCAGTCCTTCATGACCAACAGAGGCAAAAGGAAAGGGCCACACCCGTTGCATCTAGACGTCGATCATGGGCTAGAGGGAATGGCCTAGAACCATCCTCGCCAGACTCGCCATCAGGTGGGCCAACCGGCCCAGCAACCACCTCAATAGCACCAACTCCCTCAAGCAAAGGATTAAGTGACGCAGCATGATCAAGCCCAACAAGCTTATTTGGGTTCAGCAAAAGATCACCCTAGTTTTGGTCACGAACTGGGTCAACTGAATTGGGTCTCGGTTCAGGCCTTATGGCCGCAACTTGTTGAACTGGTTCAGGACCCGAAAGAGCGAGCAACGTTTGGCCAGTCCAAGGAACTCGACCTCCACCTCTGCCCAAACCACCCAACCGATGAGCCCTCGTCCACTGACGCAACAAATTTGATGAGAGACTAGCTGAAACCGATGGTGGAAGTCCACCCCGTCCACGTCGAGCCGACAGCCTAACAGTAAGCTGACGCTGGAGGGCTGGACATGTAAGTTCTTCTTAGTCCAGAACAGGTGTAATACACATCCAAGAGTCCCTCACGTCATGATCAAAAACCAAATCTATTCGAGCACATTCCTGCATGACATGCCCGAGAAGACCACACAAATAGCAAATACGGAACAGATTCATACTGAAAGTAAGCTGGAAAAGAGAAAAACCCTCCTCCCGGGAGCATGAGAACGGCCAGGAAAAGAGTCAAACAAATCCACCTAAACCTTGCCTTTGACATAAAACCCTTCTGGCTTGCCATCATAAAAGTACCCCATCCTCTCCACTTCACCCAGTGGCTCAAGAAACTTCCGACCTATATCAATGGTGCGATACACAAGAGGCATCCCAGCAATTTTGATCCATAGTAACATAAATCAAAGGTCATCAAACAACTCTTCAGAAGGAATCATATTATCAGTCATATGATTAACAAATCGTTGGAAAAACCAAGGTTGATTATGAAGTACCCAATTTCATTTAGAAACCGTTGGAAAGAGGAGATGATACAGACCAAACCCGGCATAAAAAAATACGAACACGTCTACACTTCCAAATCGGGATAAAAGAGTTTTCAACCTACCTCAGATCGTGTGGCTCGTCCTAGAAAAGGAGAGCAATCAAACTCAGTTCGGACCTTTCTCTTCCATCCTTAAGATCAGCAGCATTAAAGTTAGGTTTGTTCACGAATCGAGCCAAACTTCACTCAAGTACGACGGCAAAGGCAATGGACCGAGAAACAGAACAAGGATTGGGGGAAATCGTGTTACAAGGGAAGGAGGAAGAGAAAGTGGAATCGTGAATTAAAGTCCTGAGGTAAACTGCCAATAAATAACATTCTGAAATTGAAAGTTGAAATTGGATTTGAACTCCAACTCCCAACTTTTTTCGAAAATAATCTCCTACCTAAAAAATCGGAAACAGTGCAACAGGGGAGACGTGTCAAGAACCAAACTCTCCCAGTCCGGAGAAAGACGACACGTCATCATCCAACAAGAGAGAAATTCAAACCTTGAGATGAAAACCGAACCAACCAGAGCCATGGAAGATGATGCCCATAACCCCATCGGTGACCAACAACTAGAATTAGAGAGGGAGATCCCACTAGAACCCATCAGGAAAGTCGAGGACAATGAACAACCACCAGAGAAGAACAACCAGCCGTCAGACCAGGCCACCCTCCACTTAGAATCGATCCAAAGTTTCCAACGAGAATAGGAATCAACAAAGCAAACAAGAACCCGCAAGTCTGAATCCAAGTAAAACAAAACCAAAAATACACAAGGATGACATTAGGACTCAAAAGAACCTGTATTACAGTATACAGGATACCCGCAACTGGCATAGTGTGAACTCCAACCAACCCAATTTCGCGAATCAAACGAAGAAGCGAAAACAAGGGAGATCTAACAACCAGAGCCAAAGACAAGGAAAGGGCAATAGAGGAGAGGCGAACGTGACAAAACGTAGGCCGACAACGGAAATCGAGTCCAGAGAAAGGCTGCTTTGAGAAGAAAGGAACGGTTACTTTTTGAAAAGTATTGAGAGCGTTCTCAAATATTGCATAGTTTGGACGTTAATCATGTCAAACTACCTCATCGGTTTAACCACTTCTATAATCATGTAACGTTAATCATGTCAAACTAACCCACCTTCTCTACCAAACTTTAACATACTACCACATCAACAACAGATATAATAACTGTAGCAGAGACTAACTTTATGGAAATGAAGCAACAAACGAGCAATTGGATTTAAAAGGTCTCCATCGCATTACAGAGATAATGTCTCGGAAATACATATTCCCACCACACCAGTTCAAAGTATCGACTCTGCAAATAGCCTCCAGACCACACCTATTTCTAAGATGTAGATAAATACATTATGCATGCCATGTTTCTCTGTTTTACGGGACACAGTTTAATATAGCATGTCATACCGTCTCATAGAAAAGATGCTATCTTGTCGCTTTACCTCAAGTTCCTCATTACCTCCCTGGCTGCGTTGAAATTAGTTGAGCCATCACACTAGCATACTGTACAGCTGTGTGTTGTGATGTATAGTCATCTCCTAAACCATACTCCAACAAAGTAGGTTCATTGTGAATAAAGCTTCCATGCAGTGATCGTTTCGCAACAGCTTCATTCAATATATCAACAAAATCAGATAGCACTTGACTGGCCTTCCCCATTGAAGATATCGGAAGATACTCCACCTTCAAAGTCAACGGATGGACAATATTAGAATACACCAAGGTTTCCATCATTAGAACATTACTCTTTTCACACACAGCAAGATTGCAAAATCTATATCAACAAAGTAAATATGGTAAAGTACACCAGTCAGACAGTACATGGCAAGAATATTGGATTGTTACACATAGCAAAAATCGATCATACCCATCTACACATCCTTCAACTTTTCACGTGAAGCTTTTAACAGCCATTTCTCTAGCATTAGCATCATCAACATAGACTAGTTCCATATCATTCATCACAAAAGGATGTGCCAAGTCTGCTAGCGAGACTAGTATGGAATGGCAAGGAGAAGCCAACCTCGTAGGCATACATAAACTGCACCATGGCCCGAGTAGCAGGCAAGTGAACTCATCAATCGTTTGCTTAGGAAATACGCATTCACAAATAACTCCAATCTTGATGTTAATTAATATTTATTGTCAAGTTGAAGCATTATTCACACAATAATATGCATGAACCAGATCAGAGAAAGTAACAAATGCGTATCCATAATTATAAACAGCAAAAAAATTGGACATGGCAATGGAGGCAGTACTGATACGATTTCATACCTCCAGAACTATTCCCCTCAAGTTCTCAGAGTGACTGGAGACAACTTTCCCGACTCTCAACTGAAAATCCCCAAGTCGGTACTGATACCCCTACAAAGTCGAATCATTTTCAGACCATCAGAATAATGGACATTCCACATTGCCACAAAGTAAAAAATTTAAACGGAAGCATCTCTAGAAACCTCGAAATAGAGCGCAATTCTGGATTTATAGGACTGCAGCTTCTCCATTATAGTCTGGATCGAAGAATCAGCCTCGGTTACAAGCCTCTGACCCCTCATTATGAAATAGTACTTGTTAGGTTGCTCTGGAAGCCAAACTCCAAGTAGCTCTCGAGGGTATTCAGCGGGTAGGGTCTGGTCTTAGTTCACCAATTGACATCCCACCAATTCAATTACGAACACCTACTAAACTCAGAAAATGGAAAATTTTGAAACGGAAAAGAAGAAGAAGAAAAATGAAACCTCGTAGGAGGGGCCTGAAGAGGGTAAGAGAAGCTTTCCATCTCCCGTCTTTCATGCCATTTATTGATTCCGCACACTGCGATACTTCGTTAAGGATTTGAGAGTTGACAGTGCTTCCGGGATTGGGTTGCCAGTGCAAAACCCTAGTGAAGAAGGGGGGGAAATAGAGTTAGGGAGAATGCAGAAGAAGTGGGGAGGAGGCGTCGTTCGTAAGATGAACGCATGAGTGTCGAAGTTGTACCATTTGGTCGGCATCGGCGACGCTACTTTGACAAGGAAAAGGGAAGCAGTTTAGATGGTAGGATTCTACGCCAAATTTTGCTATGAGTTACGCTGATCTAGGACACTATTTAACCAAAAAGAACTGCTAGGAGGACACTCGCCGGTAACTCTTGAATTGCGAATCAGATGCACTAGAGTAAACTGGATTAAATGTTATTTGAAAATTAGTATATATAATAAATAATATTAGGCTTTCACCACAAACCCTAAAAAAATATATTGACCCAAAAGGATCGGCACTCTCAACTCGGAATCAAGTCGCGATCGTTGCTTGTCACTCGTCCTCCGATCCAGCCACCATCGCCGCTTATCCTCCAATCCAGCCATCGTCATTAGTCGTCCTCAAATCCAACCGCTGTCGTCGCACTTCCACCACGGCCCAGCCACCTTATTCTCCTCCTCTGCCAGCGGATCTCAATCACAGATCCAACCACCTGCTAATGGGAATACGGCAGAATCCTCTTGCTGCATAGTGATGTGGTACCAAGTCGGTGGGAATTCGTTTATAAGATTCGTGCCCACCCACTTTGGTTGTATACAGCGTCGTTCGGTGCGATTCGCCCCCGACCCACTTCTGATCAGCTATCCTGCTAGGGTTTCTGTGGATCCAAAGCACGTATGTGGTAAAAGTGTCGTTGGTTTGGAAGTCGGAGTCGTCATCAGGGAGATGTTTATGGCGTCAATGAGGATGTTGCCTGGGTTGACTTGGAGTAAAACCTACTAGTGTTACTTTTGAAATCAAGGGGCTCTTATTACTTCTTTTTTAGCTCCTCGATTTTGTTCTGATTTTTATCCTAATGATACTGTTGATCGAAACATTGTTGTTTGTTGATACTAATCTAGCTTAATATCTATTTTCAAGATGGAGGTGCTTAGCACCGTTATTTTTTTGGGAATAATGATATTTATCCCTACCTTTATCAAGTTAACAAACAAACTCCTATACTAAGAGATGATCATTATCACCTCCTATTTTGGTCAACTTGACTTCTACATTCTCTGTTATAAATTTCATCAACTTCCCGCTAAATATTGTACAATCAGCATGCCATGTGGCTTCAACACTGAGTTGTATTTATGTACTCTGAGGCGGTTACTAAGGAAATCGCCGCCTGCGATCTCAACATCTTCGTTCACCCTCCCTTCTCACCTTTGTTACTCAAGATAGACGAAGACGGAGACGACTGATGAATCCTCGACGAAAACCTCTCCTCCATCTCGGGCTATGGTGAGTGCCTTCTCCTTCATCACCGGCACCACGCTCTCCCCCTCCTTGTACCACCGTATCACTCATTTCACAGTCTCTCGATACCGTTACCGGAGGGTTCACTGACTTACAGTTTCAGAGTACGGGGAAACAAAACTGTTAGCTTTGGAGTGCAGAACGTTCAACACCGGGGGATCAGAGAATCAGGAGTTCAAGAACATGATCAGATAAAGGAAGTGTCATCTACTGATCTACACGAGGGAGTCGTGGGTGACATGGGAAGAGTTTAACAAGGAGAATAAGAGTTCAATGGATCTCTACTTCTACACCAACTTGAAGCGCGCGAGGAACTCATCAAGTTCGATTCAGTTGGAGAATTGGCGGAGGACGGTTGTTTTGTTCGGTGACAATTGACGACAACAAACAGTAACCGCTTTTAAACCTTTGAGGTGATTTTTTTCTTTATTTTTATTATTTTATTATTTTATCTAGATTTTATTTTATTACTATTTAATAGTACAGTATTTGTGGAAATCCATGAGTTATGTGTTGCTCTCTAATTTTCTCCTTAATTTTTTACGGTATAGCTTTTCAGCAATTAATTGTCTCTCACATTTAGTTGTTTGTGATGGACGTTTCTTTATGTTTATACTCTTGGATCGTTAATGACCTACCTTATCATTGAGCATATGGCTCCTTTGTCTACTGTTGATTTTATCGACGGTTGGATGGTTATGTATATGTTGGCTACTTTTTGTTTTATGATATAATGCAACTTTGTTGGCAGCTCTAAAAATTCATCTCATCAAGGTAAATTCTATCCTTTTATGATGATTTTTTTGATTTCACGTTATGTGCTGATGAGCTGTAAAACAGTGATCAAATACTACCAAGTTAGAAGCAAGATATCGTATTCCACAGGTCTCTTCTAATCGTCTACTCAAATATGAAGGCAATTTATTCAAGTTTAAACACGTTGTGCGTGGTGTGAGTTCCACGACTTCTAGACTAAGATGCAGGAAAATCAAAATGAAATTAAAAGACAGAATGATTGGTTGGTTTAGACAGATGACAGACAAGCTTAGATTTCGAATCCCCCTTAGATCACCAAGGCAACAGCAATCACAAGACCAGCGGTTTTCAATTCTCATTCAATCAATTCCCAAACACCACCATAACTCCTTACCCTTAGGTTTAAGACTGGCGAACGTTCGCTCTATCCGATCTAACTACCAATATTAATTAGCCGCCCGAGTACGGTCGCTTCTTGCAACGACAAAACTAACTGGTGCAATTACTAGTGATTCATGAATTACTCTTGAAGCGGATTAACCCTAAATGGTTCCTACGAAGGGCACACTCCATTGATTAGGTTAACTAGTTGAATTGATGTTCTAAAGTGAGGCGAACGTTCGCTACTATCCTTAGCTTAACAAGAATCTAAACTAGGTGATCAAGAAAGACAAGTTTTAATGTTTTAAAGCAAGGAAGCTGTCTGGCTACAAACCCTAACTCAACACAAACCTAGTCTAGGCGATCAACCAGAAAAGAAACATAAACAATCAAGAACAAAAGAACCATGCAAAGAGAAACTGATTGAACTTTGAATCTAATTACCGCCGATCCGTGACCGCTTTAAAGCCCTGGGTCACTTAGGGTTCATCTAATCTAAGCTCTACAAATTTAGCTACTCATATCTGACAAAACAATAATCAAAAACGACAGAAGGATTCATCTTAAACAAAGGAAAAACATAAAAGTATCTGAAAAACCTAATTTTGGATGATTCGTGAAGCTTCGATCTTGAGAATCTTAATTTCCTAGCTCCGAGCGTCTCCCGGGATGGATTGATGGCGTCACGATCTCTCTGATAGCTCTGATCTCTCAACTCTCCTCAAGTCGTGGTTGATCTCTCCAAATTAATGTATCCTAATCTGGCTTTGAAAAGTCTATTAATACCCACAAAAACCCTTTCCTTGTTGGAAAAGAAGGGAATTTCCCGTCTGGGGAGCTTACACGGCGTGTAAGCTCACAGTGCATTTAGCTTACACGGCGTGTAAGCTCCAAAACGCAGCACTTTGAGTTTTTCTTCAAATCCGGTCCGTTCCTTGTGGTTTGGCCTTCTTCCTTCGACCCGGATCACTCCAATGAGCCTAGAATCATATGTCACTCAATGCTCCACTCCCGGTTTGATTTCCCAATGTCGGTTATTAACTAAAATACATCAAACACATGCAAAACGATGTAAAATGACCCTAAAGGCCGAAAGGAGAATAAACTCACTTAAAATCACCCAAACGAGATAAAATCATCACAAAATGTCGCTTATGTAGGATCATCCGCCACCAACAGGCCCACACTAGTATGATAGTGTCTGCTTTGGGCCATGATGACACTCAATTTTACGTGATTATCAGCCTCATTTAAGCGACATTTCTTTGCTTAAGACATGGTTTTTAGGGTAGAATAACGAATATTCAATCGATTGCCCTATCTCGTGCCATTTGTGTTACCTTGGCCCGTTTCGGGTCTATTTGATGGTTTTCTAGTGTTTTTATGTTAGCACAGGTTTTTGCCGTCAAATAGAGTAGCCATGGACGTGTCTAAGGCATTGGAACCTCGAGGAATCAAACCGGAATCGATCCAAGGAGCCGATCAAGTCAAACCGAAAAATCTGCCCGTTCACACTTGCACCTTCGGCGAAAATGAGCTTATATCTTCGGCGAAATCAATAGTGCAAATCAACGGGTGCCAAGTGAAGAATGACTTCGGCGAAAACATTGTGCTCTTCGGACCGAAAATACAAGGCAGAGAAAGCACTCCCATTCACAAAGGAATTTTTGCCGAAAATTCCTTAAGAATTTCGGCGAAAATAATAAGAGGAATCCGGCTGATTAGGGTTAAGTATAAATACTTAACCCGGCGGCCCAAACAGAATATACAATCATAATTCGCAAAACACAACTTTTCGAGATCAGAATTCTCTCAAGTCTGGAGCGAAGAGTTGGAGTTCGAAGAGCCGGATAGAGATCGTGACGCCATCCCTTCCACCTCGACGAATCGGAGCTAGGAGTGTTATCTACCGAAGATCGAAGTCTGTCAGAGTCGTCTGAATTAGGTTTTTCAGATTCTTTTCTGTTCTTCCTTTGAATGATGAACTCTTTCTTTATCTTTGTTTCTTTTGTAATAATCATGAGTAGCTAAACTCGTTAGAGCTTAGACTAGATGAACCCTAAGTGACCCAGGGCTTTAAAGCGGTCACGGATCGGCGGTGATTAGATTCGAAATTCAATCAGTTCTTTTTCATGTTTGATTCGTTCTTCATTGTTCATGTTTCTTGTCTGGATTGATCACCTAGATTAGATTCTTGTTAAGCTAAGGATAGAAGCGAACGCTCGCCTTACTTTAGAACATCGAATTGAACAATTAACCTTATAATTGGAGCGTGCCTTTCGTAGGAACTGGTTAGGGTTAATTCACTGCAAGAGTAACTCATTAATCATTAGTAATTACACCAATTAATTAAGTCGTTGCGAGAGGTGACCGTACCCGGGCGGCTAGTTAATCTTGGTAGTTAGAACGGATAGAGCGAACGTTCGCCGGTCTTAAACCTAAGGGTAAGGAGTTATGGTGGTGTCTTAGTAATTGATTGAATGAGAATCGAAATCCGCTGATCTGTTGATTGCCAATGCTCTGGGGAACGAAGGGGGATTCAAAGTCTAAGTTCGTCTGTCATCCTTGTTTTCAAACCCTAATTCCCAATCTGCTTTAGTTTAATTTGTTATAATTTTTCTGCATTTCTTAGAAATAGAAGTCGTGGAACTCACACCACGCACAACGTGTTTTCCTTCGAGTATTTTGCTAGTTATGAAGTAACCAATCATAGAAAGCCCTCGGAATACGATCTGCTATACGCTTTTTCTTAGCATTAGTAGTTTTTATTTGGCTGAATCCGTCCGAACAACGACCGGGCGGTCCACCAAATTGGCGCCGTTGCCGGGGACTTCTTTTGATTGTTGAAAGAAGAACTGGCAATTTATTCCTCTACTTTCCATCTTTCATCTTTCCACCCACTTCGATTCTACACCGGTTGTGTTTATTTTTGTCTTTTGCAGGATAAGAAAATTCAGAAGTAAATCACTTCCGCTCCACCTTTCCCTACCACGATGGCTGCTAGTGTTCGGACTCCCATCTTTGTGCCGCGCAATGAAGACGATCCTGCCTACTCGGAAATGATCTCGAGGGGTCTACAGTTTGAAGGAAATCCTCATGATAATCCATGCACACACTTGGCGGATTTCCTTGCTTTTTGCGAAACCTTTAAGAGTGGGAGCCCCGATAAGGATACCTTCTGCTTTCGAGCCTTCCCATTCTCACTCCGAGGCGCCGCAAAGAGATGGTTCATTAGCAGGCCACCCGGTCTCTACACCAACTAGGAGGATCTCGCTCAAGGATTCATAGAGGAATACTCCCCTCCTTCCAGAACCACTGCCTATAGGAACAACATTTCAAGGCTCAAGGAGACCGGAGGAGCTAAGAGACATTGGAGAATAGAAGAGCTTATTGAAGCAGAAGTCCAGGAGCGATTGAAGAAAATCAATGCTTGCTCGGTAGAAGAGGTGAACTTCATTTCTGAGGGCTTCACCAACAGTCAATAGGGCTACCCCAACTACCGTTAGTCCAGACAACCTCAGGGATCTACATCAGGGAACACAAGGGATAACGAGGTAGACAAGAAGTTCGACCTGATCATCACTAGACTCGATGATCATGACAGTCAGTTCAAGGCTCAAGCTCTCATCAATCAAGAACAGATCGCATCCGGTCAAAGAATTGAGCAAGCCGTGAACCATATCTGTAGCATGCTAACATCTGGTCGACCATTTGGCCAGCTTCCAAGCCAGACAGAGCCAAATCCGAGAAAAGAACAGGCTAAAATGGTAACTGCTCGAAAACTTCCAAACTTAATTGCTGATGCTTGTTCTGTATTGCGCAGGATCGTTGAAACTCCAGAGGAAGAAGAAGACGAGGAACAGAAACCGGCGCCTAAGGAGGATCCTCCTCTTGCACCGTACGTTGTGAAACCTCCTTTTCCTAGAGCATTGCTGCCAAATGCAAGGATCGAGACTGGCATGAAGGGGAACAAGGAAGGATATCCTGACATTCGTATTAAGAAACCTGTTTCTCCATATCCAGCTAAGTTATCTGATCCTGGTTCTTTCACTTTGCCTTTGGTCATTAATGATGTTTAGATTGAACGTTGCTTAGTTGATCTAGGAGCATCTGTTAATGTTATGCCTGTGAGTCTATATGAAAAGTTAAACCTAGGAGAACTTGAACCGCCTAGTATGCAACTCGTCTTTGTTGATAGATCGCTTAAAACCCCTAAGGGAGAGATTAAAGACGTTGTCACTAAATGTGGTCCGTTCACGTTCTTAGCTGACTATGTGATTATGGATACTAGTACAGATGATGCTACTATTCTCATAGGTCGACCTTTCATGGCTACTACTGGAATGAATATTAACGTTCCGAATGGTTCTTTAACTCTAAGAGTCGGCAAAGAAACGAAAACATTCCGTCTTAAAGATGGCATGAAATATGACTCTAGGAATGAAGAATCTCACTGCCTAGCTGTTGAAACGGTGGGGTTGACTCCGGTCAACTCCGTTACTAATGCTTCTTCCAGTGTCTCTAGATCAGTTGTTGCTGCAGATATTAAACAGGTCATTGAGAAGAAGCAGAAACCTGTCATTCAGAAGCCGCCTAAGAAGAAGAAGAAGGAACTGCAAGCCTCTTCTAAACCACCGAGCACTAAATCGAGCAGGCCTCGAGGAAAGAACAAGAAAACGAAGACACAAATGGTCTGGAGACCAAAAATTCTGCCGTCTTCCACCGAGCCAGCTGCACCACCTATTAGTTCCGAGAAACCGGCACCGGAACAAGTATGGAAGGAGAAGCCTAAAGCAACTCCTAAGGAAGTACTAACGATCACCGATCCTGGTGATACCAAGTCGAAGAAAGAAAAGAAGAAGCCGACAGTCCTCATTCCTTCCATCGTCACAGTCAAGAAGGATGATCTCTCCAGAGAGCTGTTTGGACCTTTCAAGTTCGTTGATCATCTTCCCGACGGACGTACCAAGCTTTTACATGCAAACGGGAAGAGATTCACGCTTACCGGAGAAGTCCCGAAGCTGTACTTCATGAACTCCGACGCGAGCGTGAAGGAGAATCTGAGTTGGGATGTCTCCTAATACCGTCCAGGTATCGTCCAGCTCAAGGACGTTAATAAAAGAGCGCTTTGTGGGAGGCAACCCACGGCTGGAGTCTGTTTTAATTTTTGTTGAACTTAGTATTTTAGAGTCGGTTCGGGGGAGCCAAAAGTGTCAGTTTGTTTGATTTATTATTTTTCGTGTAGAGTCTGCATGTCATAGAGTCAGTAGCAAGTTGATTGAGGTCTTCCGATTTTTGTGGATTTAACTGTGATTTTCTGAAGTTGACCGGATTTACGAAAATATTTTAAACCCGAACAATTCAAAATTTTCGGCGAAACCACCCTTGTTTTCGGCGAAACCGATTTTTTATTTTCGAACTCAATCTCCCTGTTCATTATTTTCGGTTCGAAGAGTCTTTTGTTTTCGGCGAAACCATTTTAACTGAAATTTTTGACGAAACCGTACTGTTATTTTCGGCGAAACCGCTTTCGAAAATCCGGCAGTCCATTTTAACTGAAATTTTCGGCGAAAACACCCTTTTATTTTCGCCGAAAATAATTTTGAAAATCACCCAACTATTCCTTTAAAATCCGGTTTTCGTTCCTCTCTCTCCTTCACTCATTTTCGAACCAAAGCACCCGAAAACCCTCTCCCTTTTGTTTCAAAATCGCCGACCACCCACGTCTTTCAAACCGCCGTCGCCACCATTTTTCACCGCCATCGCCACCGTTTTTCACCGCCGTCGCCACCGTTTTTCACCGCCGCCGCTGTCGCCGACCGCCGCCGCTACCTTCCCCTCCCAATTCCGAATCCATTGAGCCCTAGAACAGCCAAATCAGAGCTTTGCAGCTCCAGTTCACCGAAAACCTAGTTTTCAACGTTTTTCACCGATTCCTCTCAACTCATTCATTTTTAGCAGTCATGGCTTCAAGGTAAGTTGTATAACTTTTCGATACGAATGTTTTGACATATGGATTGCTGAATTTCGTCAGGGTTGACTTTCAGTTGACTTTTCGGTTTGCCTCGTTTTGCGTGCCGACTGTTTCGTGTGAACTAGGATTAACTGAACTTATAGAACTGTTCTAGGATTTTTAGGGAGTTCCGTGCTTAATTTCCATATCATTTGATCATATGTTGCTATGCATAAGATTAATTCTTTGTAATGTTGACTTTTGTGAGAAATGTCGGTTTGACTTTGAATTGTTGTGATCATTTGGCTGTCTGATGTGTTCATTCTCGTTCATATTTTCGTGCTTGCCATTTGAGATCATATTTTACCGTCATTCTCCAAGTTATGATTGTCTTGCCATGATTAGGGTTCGATATGCCTAAATGTTGACTTTCTAAATGTCGGTTTGACTTTTTGAACTCTGATTGTGCTTATCCGATTCTGGCTGTTCCTAAGTATGTATTTTACTGTCTATGATTACCGGTTACTCCGCTTTGCTTACCCCACTTAGTTTCCCTCATTTCTTTGTGAAATTGAGTTTTTCTACTAAGTATGGGGTAGGGTTTTGGTTGACTAATCTGGTTTCATTCTGGTTTTAGGGACACCACTTATGAGCGCAGGACTAAGGCGCGACTTGATGGCGCCTCGAGCTCAGGAGCTGCCGCTCCCGTCACACCTGCCGTTCTGGGTCCTCCAACTGCACTCCCTCGTCGGGCTGGACTCCATCGCACTATCGCCCGTCTACCTGACTACTACTTTGAGTGCTTCCAGAAGATTCAGCACATCCGTGGAGCTGACGTGCGCCCTCTGTCCATGGAGTCACTCTAAGAGCATGACGAGGATTACTACCGGAACGTGCATGACGCCTTAGCACCGGCTGGCCTCCTCGAGCTGACCACCATCGCCGCCGAGTTCCCAGACATTGCCCACCTGGACGAGCACAAGAGGAAGCAGCGCCAGAAGGTGGTCACCTTCTATCTTGGTGGGGTGTACCGACAGCTCACCTACGATGAGTTTGCCGCTCATCTCGGCATCACCTACGAGCACTATCACGATCATCACCTGGGCTGGGGCGAGGATGATGATGACGAGGAGTACAACGCGCTTTGGAGCCACATGACAGGCGTGCCTGGAGATCGCCTCGGGGTGAGCAACTCAGTTAAGTCTCTCTCTCACCCGCTCTATAAATTTATTCATATGGTTTGGCGGAGGTCACTTTTATATGTCCGAGACAAGGATCGCCACCATATCCTCAAGGAGGAGCTCATGCTTCTCCGAACCATCCGAGAGAGCTACCCTATCCACCCCGGTTGGGTACTGGCTCGCATCTTTCGCTAGAAGACCAGGAGGAAGACGCCACCTCGCAAACTCTTGGGGGGCAACTTCATAGGACAGCTCATCCTCTCCTTCGCATCAGCCATGAGTATGGCCCGCACATTCCACGACACCCAGTTAGGACCGTTGGAGGAGACTTGGCAGTTGAGTACGACTTAGAACTCGACCTCTGTCCCCATGTAGCAGCAGATCCTCCACTCCAGCCTGTGGTCGAGTCGGAGGAAGAAGATGATGCTGAGGAGCAGCAGCCGCAGCCGCCACCAGAATTCCATGATTATATACCTTCGCCACACCATCAGGCAGGGTACATCCACCAGTCGCCGCCGCACATTCCCGATCCATATCTGGCGCCTACTCATCAGCCCCGACCGCACCCCGCAGACGTGGGTGAGTTGTACGAGCGACTGCAGGAGTGGCGCATCACCGACAACGCCACTCAGGAGGCGCGATGGACTATTATGCAGCAACATATGCGCCGCGCCGACTGGCAGTATGAGGCACAGATGGCGTGGCAACGCCAGCTCGGTGAATTTCTCCACTTTCCACCTCCCGGTTCACCGGACCAGCAGTGATCGGGTTGTATTCCTTTTCTGGTGTCTTCTTTTTATTTCTTCTTTTCGGATTTTGATCCAACTTTTTTCTGTGTGGATCCGGGACACTTGTCCCGGTTTCCTTTTTATGTTTTATTTGTTTTTGTTTTGTAGGCAGTAGGGAGACCCCATTTGCTTCAGGTTCTGATACACTTCCCTCTGCTCTGAGGATCCGTGCTCACCCTCTGAAATCAACCGTCCTCATCCAGGTTCTTCCATTCCACTCTGAACTCTAGAATTAGTCCTGTGAGGACACAGTCCGATTTAAGTGTGGGGTAGGATGCTAGAGAACCTTGCATGCCCTTGATTGTGTTTTATGTGTGCCTCGTGATTCCATTCCAGTCTCTCTAGCATTAGAATGGCTCAGTTCTTGATTTTTGATGTTAAGTTGTTGTTCAAACTTTCATAATGATGCTTAGACTGCTTAACCTAGAACTTGAGAACCAACTTGTATACTTTGATGCTAAATTGCCTGGTCAGAACAGAATTTTAAAATCACACTTGTAGTTTGTAGCCTTGATTGCATGAAAATGACCGAATCCGACTAGCAAACCAACTGTGAGCTTTTGATCCATTGCATGTAACTTGCAATTTTAATTCTTTCTGAGTGATTTTCTGTTTACTTGAATGAGTTAGAATTTGCATGAGACCTACTCGAGACCACACGATGACACGAGTTCTAGAAGGATAGGGGCACCTAGATTCAGCTACTAAGCCAGATAGCCTACCAAACGATAAATCCACTAGGTTTAGACCCTTGAGCTTGGCCTGTTCTTTCGGTTCGATAATACATTACAGCCATTTCCCATTTCTTTCATTCCCCATTGATCCCCTGTGGTTGTAGTTATAGATTGACCTACCGGAAGTCGGTTTGTGGTAACCTGCCTATAGCCATTAAATAGGTGGTCTTAGCTAATATGTCCAGACGTGTAAACCCCTCTAGCAACTAAAAGAAAAATCGGCACAAAAGAAAAAAAAAAGTAAAGTAAGAAAAGAAGCAAGCTTCAGAAAAAAAGAGAAGCAGAAAAATCAGAAAGAAAATAATAAGAAAAGTTCAAAGTGTAGTTCAATAAAACGTTCTTCTCCCTACAAATGGAAGAACGAAGTCAAAAGAAAAGTTGAAAAGAAAAGAAAAAATCGTGTAAAGAAAAAGAATAAGTGCTAGGTTGCTGGAGGGTATCATAGGACGAGCGTTCATCATTCCACCCGTGTTTGGTTAGACGGTAGGAAGCCATAGATTAGATTCGAGGGAGTTAGTCGAAAGCTACACCGCACCAAGCCATCATCATTCATTCCCATCATCCATCTCATTATAAACCCGAGTAGTGTAGATTTCATTACGGTCCTAGCATGGAAGTCCTTCTTGACTAGATACTCGTGTTGTCACAGTGGTGGAGATGTGGTCGAAATGCAAACTTATGACAGAATTCGGTAACAGAAAATGATCGAGAGCAGAAACACGTCCTTAAACACAGAGAGTGAGAGTTCCCATTGTACTATATATATCCTGTGTGAGGAGTCTGGTCGGTCCGGTCAAATGCGTGCATAATTGGTTGCTAATTACTTGTCGTGTGCAGTTTATTAGTGAGACTAGGTAGTTTGGCTGATCTGTATGCATGTTAGGTTTCTTGTTCTAAGATCGATCTGTCTAATAATTCATTGTGTTTGATTGAGCTCCAATTTAATCGATCTTATCATTTATGAACATGAGCATTTCTATTCAGTTTGCTTGAGGACAAGCAAAAGCTTAAGTGTGGGGTATTTGATGACACTCGATTTGACGTGATTATCAGCCTCATTTAAGCGACATTTCTTTGCTTAAGACATGGTTTTTAGGGTAGAATAACGAATATTCAATCGATTGCCCTATCTCGTGCCATTTGTGTTACCTTGGCCCGTTTCGGGTCTATTTGATGGTTTTCTAGTGTTTTTATGTTAGCACAGGTTTTTGCCGTCAAATAGAGTAGCCATGGACGTGTCTAAGGCATTGGAACCTCGAGGAATCAAACCGAAATCGATCCAAGGAGCCGATCAAGTCAAACCGAAAAATCTGCCCATTCACACTTGCACCTTCGGCGAAAATGAGCTTATATCTTCGGCGAAATCAATAGTGCAAATCAGCGGGTGCTAAGTGAAGAATGACTTCGGCGAAAACATTGTGCTCTTCGGACCGAAAATACAAGGCAGAGAAAGCACTCCCATTCACAAAGGTATTTTTGCCGAAAATTCCTTAAGAATTTCGGCGAAAATAATAAGAGGAATCCGGCTAATTAGGGTTAAGTATAAATACTTAACCCGGCGGCCCAAACAGAATATACAATCATAATTCGCAAAACACAACTTTTCGAGATCAGAATTCTCTCAAGTCTGGAGCGAAGAGTTGGAGTTCGAAGAGCCGAATAGAGATCGTGACGCCATCCCTTCCACCTCGACGAATCGGAGCTAGGAGTGTTATCTACCGAAGATCGAAGTCTGTCAGAGTCGTCTGAATTAGGTTTTTCAGATTCTTTTCTGTTCTTCCTTTGAATGATGAACTCTTTCTTTATCTTTGTTTCTTTTGTAATAATCATGAGTAGCTAAACTCGTTAGAGCTTAGACTAGATGAACCCTAAGTGACCCAGGGCTTTAAAGCGGTCACGGATCGGCGGTGATTAGATTCGAAATTCAATCAGTTCTTTTTCATGTTTGATTCGTTCTTCATTGTTCATGTTTCTTGTCTGGATTGATCACCTAGATTAGATTCTTGTTAAGCTAAGGATAGAAGCGAACGCTCGCCTTACTTTAGAACATCGAATTGAACAATTAACCTTATAATTGGAGCGTGCCTTTCGTAGGAATCGGTTAGGGTTAATTCACTGCAAGAGTAACTCATTAATCATTAGTAATTACACCAATTAATTAAGTCGTTGCGAGAGGCGACCGTACCCGGGCGGCTAGTTAATCTTGGTAGTTAGAACGGATAGAGCGAACGTTCGCCGGTCTTAAACCTAAGGGTAAGGAGTTATGGTGGTGTCTTAGTAATTGATTGAATGAGAATCGAAATCCGCTGATCTGTTGATTGCCAATGCTCTGGGGAACGAAGGGGGATTCAAAGTCTAAGTTCGTCTGTCATCCTTGTTTTCAAACCCTAATTCCCAATCTGCTTTAGTTTAATTTGTTATAATTTTTCTGCATTTCTTAGAAATAGAAGTCGTGGAACTCACACCACGCACAACGTGTTTTCCTTCGAGTATTTTGCTAGTTCTGAAGTAACCAATCATAGAAAGCCCTCGGAATACGATCTGCTATACGCTTTTTCTTAGCATTAGTAGTTTTTATTTGGCTGAATCTGTCCGAACAACGACCGGGCGGTCCACCAGGCCAAGCCCGCACGGATTTGTTTTTGGGTTCCTTCCCAAAAGGCCTCATACTAGTGTAGTTGGTGGACTCTTTTATGCTAGGCAAACTTCTCCTAGTTTGCCAACGTGGTACTTGGGATGTTACCCCAACAATCCCTCCCTCAGACTAAGGACCACCTAATCCAGTGTCCTTCTGCTCTTGCGAAACACCTTTCTGTAGACATCTTGGCTGTCGTTAACTCCAACGGACCCGCTAGCCTTACCTCCACCAGCCAGGAAGACATTCGACACAAGGAACCACCACAGAACCCTTTCGCTAGCAACTTGAGGGTCTCCACATATCCAGCTTCTGCGATCCATCTAGCCTCCTGGAATTCTGTGGCAGAAGTTAATCTCGATCTTCACAGCCCAGCTCTGATACCAATTGTAGGATTGTCCGCCACCAACAGGCCCGCACTAGTATGATATTGTCCGCTTTGGGCCAAGCCCGCATGAATTTGTTTTTGGGTTCCTTCCCAAAAGGCCTCATACTAGTGTAGTTGGTGGACTCTTTTATGCTAGGCAAACTTCTCCTAGTTTGCCAATGTGGCACTTGGGATGTTACCCCAACAACTTAAATGAGGCTGATAATCACATCAAATCGAGAGTCATCAAATACCCCACACTTAAGCTTTTGCTTGTCCTCAAGCAAACTGAATTAGAACGTACTCAGATTCACAAATGACACGATTGATCAAGTTAAGGTTCAAGCAATCACAATGAATCATTAAACTGCTACTTCTAGAACAAGTGACCTAACATGCTTACACGTCAACCAAACAACCCGGTCTCACTAATTATCTGCACACAACAAGTAGCAAACACAAATCATGCACGAATCTGATCGAACCGACCAGACTTCTCACACAGGTAATATTAGGTACACGTGAACTCTCGCACTCTGTGTTTAGGGACGTGTTTATGCTCTCAATCATTTTCTGTCACTGAATTTTGTCATAGGTTTGCAATTTGACCACATCTCCACCACTGTGACAAACACGAGTAACTAGTCAAGCAGGACTTCCCTGCTTTGGACTGTAACGAATTCTACACTACAAGGGTTTATAATGAGATGGATGATGGGAATGTATGATGATTGCTTTGGTGCGGTGTAGCTTTCGACTAACTTCCCTCGAATCTAGCCTATGGCTTTCTACCGTCGAACTAGACACGGGTGGAATAGTGTATACTCGTCCTATGATACCCTCAAGCAACCTAGCACTTTATTTTGCATACTTTTTTTTCTTTACATTTTCTTTTGACTTCGTTCTTCCGTATGTAGGGAGAAGAACGTTATTGAACTATACTATAAACTTTGAAACTTTGAACTTTCTCCAACAGCTTCGAATTTTCTTTTTTTTTCTTTTTTTTTCTTTGTGTCGATTTTCTTTTAGTTGCTAGAGGGGTTTACACGTCTGGACATAATAGCTAAGACCACCTGTTTAATGGCTATAGACAAGTTACCACAGACCGACTTCCGGTAGGCTAATCTAGAACTACTACCACAGAGGATCAACGGGGAATGAAAGAATGGGGATTGGCTGTAATGTATAGCGAACCGAAAGAAAGGCCAAGCTCGAGGGTTTAAACCTAGAGGATTTAACGTTAGGTAGGCTGTCTGGTTTAGTAGCTTAATTCTAGGTGCCCCTATCCTCCTAGAACTCGTGTCATCGTGTGGTCTCGAGTAGGTCTCATGCAAATTCTAACTCATTCAAGAGAACAGAAAACCACTCAGAAAGGAATTGAAATTGCAAGTTATGTGCAATGGATCAAAAGCTCACAGTTGGTTTGCTAGTCGAATTTAGTCATTATCATGCAATCAAAGTGAAAAACTACAAAAGTGATAAGCTTTTCTATTCTAACTAGGAAATCTAGCATCGATGCAAGCAAGTTGATTACAGGTTCAAGGTTAAGCATTCTAAGCATCATTATGAAAAATTGAAAACTAACTTAACATCACGAGTCAAGAATTCAGCAATTCTATGCTAGAGAAATCTCACAAATACAAAATAGCAACCCTCAGAAATATAATCCCCCCCACACTTAAATCAGACATTGTCCTCAATAGACCAAACAAAAAGAGAAGGAAAATGTACAGGGGTACCGTAAAATGAGCGTGAGGGCGGCGGAGATGGCGCTGGCGAGACACCGGAGGTATAGACGTGAATAGAACCATAGAGAATTCTGAGTTCATAACCTGAAGACATAGTAAGAGAGGATCCATCACACGATTAGAACAGTTGGAGTAGAAAAGACTCGACCGACCACAAAGGTTCGACAATGACCCAAAACAATACAAACTGACACTAACAAAACCAAAAACTACGAAGTTCCGGATGATAAGAAAAGTAAAGAAAAATCCTGAAATCACTGGGGCGGAGGGTGCTGGCGATCGTCTGGAGCCTGGAACTGCCTAAAGAATTGGAGCTGGGATTGGCACATCTGCTGCTGCAACTCGTGGAAGCTGGTAAAATGCTCGTCGGACTCCTGTTGCCACTTCTGAGTGGCCTCCCAACGCGCGTCGGATTCCGCTCTCATCTCCCTAAGCTCGCGCTCCATTCCACTGAAGTCGTATGTTGTGGTCGCTTCTGGCTCTGGCTCTGGTGTCGGTCCTCCTCGTCGCTCAATGAAAGGCTCGCAATGGGGGGCGAGGATGTCAGGAACCTTCTTGGACCGAGGAAGGTCGCCGGTGATCTGGAGCTGAGGGATACGATGATGGAGGCAGATGACGCCATATGAAGCGAGCACGTCATACCTGTGAACCAGACGGGTGACATAGGAGCCGCCCAAAAGAAGTCTCGTGCCGCGTTCGCGCTGAAGCTGAAATAACTTGGCCACCAAAAAGCCAAGATGGACCTCCCATCCCTCCTCGATACACCGCAACATGGAGAGGTCTCTAGCGTTACAGACACCGCCAGAGTTCAACCTTTGAGTAATAGACTCCCGGAAAACCAACTGTAAGAACCTGTAGATTGGACGCTCCATCATACTAGCCTTGGATGTACTAAAGTCATACTTGGCCGGGTCCGACAGGGCTATGGTGCGCCAGAACGTCTCACACTCCTCAGTACTCTCGGTCTTGCGGAAGATGGCAGTCGGTGGAGCTGAAGCTAGCTCTTCCTCCGTGTAGAACCCGAGGTCAATGGCGAACTCATCAAGAGTGAGAGACCTTTCGATCCCTCCTAGGCGGAAATAGATGCATGTGGTCGCTGTGACAGAGTGAATTCTCTCATTCACCCTCTCCATACAGAAGGTGGAGAGGAGCTCTTTGGTTGGCCACTCGTATGCTGGCTCGGTGACCTAAAAAGTGGGAGCAAACCGGCTCGGTTAAGTGTCCACGGAGACCATCGGCCCATTCTTTCTCCTCCATGGCCTCCCAATCAACCTGGCTCATGGCACCAATTGCTTTCCTCTGAATGATCATCCATGTTACCCGATCCTCCTCCCTTGGGAAGTTAAAAATGGTGTTGGAGACGTTACCCGGCGGGGAAGCCACCTGGAGGGTGTCGCGCCTTTCAGTTCCCTTCAATTTCTTCGTTGGAGGTGGGGCGGAGGAAGAGGAAGCCGCTCCCTTTCCTTTGGATTTTCCCATCCTGAAAATAATTCACAAACCAAAATGCCAAATTTAGCATATAACAAGTGGGATTGGTGCATATAAGACAAGCAAATGGAATAAGGTATGAGACACACGAGATCACGACATTGAACCTATGAATCAAGCGAGCAATAAGGGAGTATCAATCAACGACAACCACAACAAACATCAAAGATATCAAGTTCAAAGAATGCAAGTAGGATGTCAACAAGTGAAGGCACAATCCCATAAGCACATATCTAGGTCTTAAACATACTTAGCAAGATCAACATTTAGGCATTTAACAAACTTGGCAAAGATCATCATGGAGGAAAATAACCAATGGCAATTCAAACTTAAGTCATAATCAAGTAATAAGTAAGTCCAAATCAGCCATATAAGTCACACAAGCTAAGATCACAACTCATGAAATCGATATGCAAAAAGTGTACCTTAATCCATCAGACGAGCTAATTAAGGTATAGATTACAAGCATGAATACATGTCTATAATCATCACAAGATCAATCACACCGCAAAAATTCATCCAATTTCGTCCATAAGCAAAAATCCCCAATTTCGATAAAAACGGTATGAAAAGTCTAATGAAATGCACAATTGGAGGGGCAAACGATATCGAAACGACCCCCAATTCAAACTACAAGCTCATTATGTCACCAATTTGATGAATATCAAGTTAATTTTACAAAACCACAACTTTGAAAAATTAGGGTTCTTGAGCTCAAGAACACAAATCCGATTCAGCACCTGAAATTCGAAATTGAGCATGGAAAACACTAAGATAAGCATCATAGGAGGTAGGGGAGTCGATTTACATACCTGGAGATCGATTTAGCTTAGAAAATTGACGAGAAACAAGAAGAATGGGGGCTGGTTCGGTTTGGTTTGAGCTGAGCTGAAGCTGCTGCGAGTTCGTGCTCGGCCGGGCTGCTGCGAGTTCGTGCTCGGTCGGGCTGCTGCTGGATGGCGGCGAAGGTGGCGGGTCGTCCGACGCCAGCGCTCCAAGCTCCGCCGGCGGTAGTGTGAAGAGGGGGACGGTCGGTGATGTGCTTTGAGGGAGGGAGAGGTTTTTTCGGGAGAGAAATCGAGAGGAGAGATAAGAAAATCGCAAAATGGAAGGGAAGGAGGGATTTACCCGTGAAAATTGTGGCTTACACGGCGTGTAAGCTCCTTAGTGCAATAGCTTACACGGGTGGGTACACGGTTGTGTAAACCCACTGTGTTTTTTTAGCTCTCATTGGGTTCTCTATTCCGGATTTTGGCCTATTTTTGACAAATTGGTCACTCCTCTTCCTGCAAACAATAAATTCAACCCAAATAATACCCAAGAAATATTTTTTCGACTATTTTCCATCATCCAGACTCAACCGACTCGACACAAAATTCCCAAAATGACTCAAAATAAATAAAAACTGACTCGATAAATTTAAAACGAATTCCAGCCGTGGGTTGCCTCCCACGAAGCGCTCTTGCTTAACGTCCTTGAGCCGGACGATACCTGGATGGCGATCAAGAGACATCCCAAATCAGGATTTCTCTTAGGCTCGAGTCGGAGTTCATGAAATACAACTTTGGGGATCCTCCGGTAAATGTGAACTTCTTCCCGTTTGCGTGAATTAGCTTGGTTCGTCCATCGGGAAGATGACCAGAAATTTCGAATGGCCCGAACAGTTCTTTTGAAGGAGCGTCCTTCTCTTTATTCTCCTTCTTTGTCTCGCCAGGATCCTTAACTTTTGGCGATTCAGTAGGGATGCCTTTGGCTCCTCCTTCTTTCTCGGCTTCTGTGCCGGTAGCTCATTCTTCAGGATAGGGACCTGTCCAACACCTGGCAAGTAGATTTCTGAAGAAACTCTAGATTTTTCATTAGTAACGGAGTTGACCGAAGCCAACTCCACAGTTTCTATAGATAGACAGTGTGCTTCTCCCTTAGGAATGTATTTCATACCGTCCTTGAGACGGAATGTTATAGTGTCTTTCCCTACCCTCAATGTCAGTGATTCGTTAGGTACATTTATTGTCATACCGGATGTTGCCATGAAAGGTCGACCTATCAAGATAGTAGCATCATCCTCCCTAGTATCCATAACTACATAATCCGCTAAGAAGGTGAAAGGGCCACACTTAGTGATTACGTTCTTAATTTCCCCTTGATGACACTCGATTTGACGTGATTATCAGCCTCATTTAAGCGACATTTCCTTGCTTAAGACATGGTTTTTAGGGTAGAATAACGAATATTCAATCGATTGCCCTATCTCGTGCCATTTGTGTTACCTTGGCCCGTTTCGGGTCTATTTGATGGTTTTCTAGTGTTTTTATGATAGCACAGGTTTTTACCGTCAAATAAAGTAGCCTAGGACGTGTCTAAGGCGTTGGAACCTCGATGAATTGCACCGAAATCGATCCAAGGAGACAATCAAGTTGAAACAATTCCTGCCCGATTTACAAAGGAATTTTTGCCGAAAATCCTTCAGTATTTTCGGCGAAAATATCAGCACAAATCGGCGATGCTCGTCAACAGAAGTTTTCGGCGAAAATGTTAAGTTTTTGACCGAGAACTATGGGACCGAAATTTACAGGAGAAATCAGCCGGCGGACCATCCCTTTTACAAAGGAATTTTCGCCGAAAATCCTTCAGTATTTTCGGCGAAAATATCAGTTAAAATCTGACTGAATTAGGGTTAAGTATAAATACTTAACCGGCGGCCCAAAATCAGATATACAACATAACACACTTTTCCATAATCAGAATTTAGAGAATTCTCTCAAGTTCTGGAGCAAGGAGTTAGAGTTCGAAGAGCCGGAAAGAGATCGTGATGCCATCCCTTCCATCTCAAAGACTCGGAGCTAGGATTGCAGTCTACTGGAAGATCGAAGTTCTGCCGGAGTCGTCTTAATTAGGTTTTTCAGATTCTTTTATGTTCTTCCTTTGTATGATGAACTCTTTCATTGTCTTTGATTCTTTTGTGATGAATATGAGTAGCTAAACTCTTAGAGCTTAGACTAGATGAACCCTAAGTGACCCAGGGCTTTAAAGCGGTCACGAATCGGCGGTGATTAGATTCGAAGTTCAATCAGTTTCTCTTTCATGTTTGGTTTGTTCTTCATTGTTCATGTTTCTTGTCTGGATTGATCACCTAGATTAGATTATTGTTAAGCTAAGGATAGAAGCGAACGCTCGCCTTACTTTAGAACATCAAATTGAACAGTTAACCTTATAATTGGAGCGTGCCTTTCGTAGGAACCGGTTAGGGTTAATCCACTGCAAGAGTAACTCATAAATCGTTAGTAATTCCACCAGTTAAGTTAAGTCGTTGTGAGAGGTGACCGTACCCGGGCGACTAATTAATCTTGGTAGCTAGAACGGATAGAGCGAACGTTCGCCGGTCTTAAACCTAAGGGTAAGGAGTTATGGTGGTGTCTTAGAATTGATTGAATGAGAATCGAAATTCGCTGATCTGTTGATTGCCAATGCTCTGGGGAACGAAGGGGGATTCAAAGTCTAAGTTCGTCTGTCATCTCTGTTTTAATCAACCAATTTCCAATCTGTCTTTAGTTTAAATTTTTAATTTCTCTGCATTTCTTGAATTAGAAGTCGTGGAACTCACACCACGCACGAAGTGTTTAAATCTGAGTAATTTGCCAGCTTATTTGAGTAGTCGATCAAAGAAGACCCTTTGGAATACGATCTAGTCTACTTCGGTAGGTTAGTTATTTGATACCGCTAAAACTGCAGCATCAAATTGGCGCCGTTGCCGGGGACCTTCTTCTGATTGTTTGAAAGAAGAACTGGCAATTTATTCTTCTACTTTCCATCTTTCACTTTTCCACCCACTTTGATTTTACACTGGTTTTTGTTTGTTTTTGTTATTTGTAGGTTTGTCACAGGTGTATGCATCGCCGCCCTTGGACTCGCTCTCAAACCGACAAGGCTAAGAGTATAGAGAGACCAAGCAGTTCTGCTCCACCTCGACAATCACAGATTCCAAGAAGAGGCAGAACCAATCCACCTCCACCCGTCACTCCGATTAAGATTGAGGAACTGAAGGATAGTCCCTCATCTTCACCGTTACCGTCGCCTACATTCGTTTCATACACCGAGTCACTTTCACCTCCTCCATCTCCTACCATGGGTGATCAATTACCACCACCACCACCACCAGGCGGAAATCCACCACCACTGCCGCCTGCACAGAAAAGTCTAGCCGATTACAACAAGCCGAGCGCGACTAGCGTTCGATCTGCCATTGCCGTACCGCGCATTGAAGGAGATCCTGACTATGAGATCAAGATTCCATTCTTGACTATGATCTCTAGGGATCTACAGTTCGAAGGCAGGCCCCTAGACAATTCGTGCACTCATCTTGCAGACTTCCTTGATCTCTACAACACTTTTAAGAACGGAAACCTCGACAAGAACGCTCTTTGCTTGAGAGCTTTCCCGTTCTCTCTAAAAGGCACTGCTAAGAGGTGGCTTACTGGAAAACCACCTAGATATTACACTAATTGGGATACTCTAGCTCAGGACTTCGTTGAAGAATACTTTCCTCCTGCCAGAACAATAGCCATCAAGGACAACATTGCCAGATTCTCCCAGAAAGAAGGAGAAAGCTTATATGATACTTGGAATCGATTCCAAGAACTCCTCTACAACTGCCCTCATCATGGATTCGAGCAGAGGCAGTTAGTTGAAATCTTTGCTCGAGGTCTTCGAGAAGAATCTGCCAAGTGGGTCAATTCTCTAGCTGAAGGGGATTGCACTACGCTCACACCTGAAGCTGCTCTTCTTCACTTCGCAAACTGTGCTTCCAAGTCAAGGAACTGGGAACGACAATCTGAAGGATCAAGGAGCAAGCTCGATCTTGAAGCAGCTATCAAGGTAGAAGTAGAGAAGCATTTGAAGAAGTCTACCACACCAGTCAAACCGCCGGCAGCTTCTGTCTATGTTGCCGATTGCGAATGGTGTGGAGCTTACGCACATAATGGAGGCCGATGCCAGAATTTTGGTAAGACAGAACTCTGGTCTGCCAAAGAGGAGGGCTTCGTTAATAATCAGAATGGTTATGCTGGCTACCGCAACTTCAGGCAGCAAGGGAACTATCAAGACAGACCTCCCTACAATGCTGGCGCCGTCCATAACCAGAACCAGAATAACCGCCCGGCTGGTCCAGCTCAGGATCAGAAGCCTAACCATCCACCGACAGGTGTCTACCAGCCGCCTCACCGCAATCCGGGTAACTATGGAACTGCTCCTGGCAATCGCCAAAATCAATACTTGAATAACACCTATCCAGGGCAGCAGTACCAGAAGGAGAACAATGTCAGTGACCTGGATAAGAAGCTTAGTCAGATCATCACCAGACTCGACGATCATGACAGTCAGTTTAAAGCTCAAGCTCTTCTCAGTCAAGAACAGATAGCAGCCGGACAAAGAATTGAGCAAGCTGTGAACAACATCTCGAGCATGCTAGCATCTGGTCGACCATTTGGCCAACTTCCGAGCCAGACAGAACCGAATCCGAGAAAGGAGCAAGCCAAGATGGTATCTGTTAGAAAATTTCCAAGCTTATTTGCTGATGCTTGTGCTGTTTTACGCAGGATCACTGAAACTCCGGAGAAGAAGGAAGCACTACAAGTGGCGCTTAAGGAGGATGATCCTCCTCTTGCACCGTACGTCGTGAAGCCTCCCTTTCCAAGAGCATTGCTGCCGAATGCAAGGATCGAGACTGGCATGAAGGGGAATAAAGAAGGATATCCTGATGCTCGTATTAAGAAACCCTCCTCTTCATATCCAGCTAAGTGTTCTGATCCTGGTTCTTTCACTCTACCTCTTGTCATTAATGATGTTGAGATAGAACGTTGTTTGGTTGATCTTGGCGCGTCTGTTAATGTTATGCCTATGAGTCTATATGAAAAATTGAACCTAGGAGAACTTGAACCGCCTAGTATGCAACTCATCTTTGCTGATAGATCACTTAAAACCCCTAGGGGAGAAATCAAAGACGTTGTTACTAAATGTGGTCCTTTCACGTTCTTAGCTGACATTATTATCATTGACACTAGTAAGGATGATTCTACCATTCTCATAGGGCGACCTTTCATGGCTACTACTGGAATGCAAATTAACGTTCCAAATGGTTCTTTAACTTTGAGAGTTGGTAAAGAAACTGTCACGTTCCGCCTTAAAGACGGAATGAAATATAATCCTAAGAATGAAGAATTTCACTGTTTAGCTGTTGAAACTGTGGAGTTGACTCCGGTCAACTCCGTTACTGATGTCTCTTCTAGTGTGCCTGATGACACTCGATTTGACGTGATTATCAGCCTCATTTAAGGCTTATATATTCGGCGAAAATATTAGTGCATTCAGACTGGTGCCAAGTGAAGGACATCTTCGGTGAAAACATTGTACTCTTCGGACCGAAAATACAAGGCAGAGAAAGCACTCCCGAACACAAAGGAATTTTCACCGAAATTCTTAAGGAAATTTCGGCGAAAATAATACACTATTCCGGATCAGTTAGGGTTAAGTATAAATACTTAACCTGGCGGCCCAAAAGGAGGAGGACATTCGATACAATCATAATTTGCAAAAACACAACTTTTCGAATCAGAATTCTCTCAAGTTCTGGAGAGAAGAGTTGGAGTTCGAAGAGCTGGATAGAGATCGTGACGCCATCCCTTCCACCTCGACGAACCGGAGCTAGGAGTGTAGATTACCGAAGATCGGAGTCTGTCAGAGTCGTCTGAATTAGGTTTTTCAGATTCTTTTCCGTTCTTCCTCTGAATGATGAACTCTTTCTTTGTCTTTGTTTCTTCTGTAATGATCATGAGTAGCTAAACTCGTTAGAGCTTAGACTAGATGAACCCTAAGTGACTCAGGGCTTTAAAGCGGTTACGGATCGGCGGTGATTAGATTCGAAATTCAATCAGTTCTTTTTCATGTTTGATTCGTTCTTCATTGTTCATGTTTCTTGTCTGGATTGATCACCTAGATTAGATTCTGGTTAAGCTAAGGATAGAAGCGAACGCTCGCCTTACTTTAGAACATCAAATTAAACAATTAACCTTATAATTGGAGTGTGCCTTTCGTAGGAACCGGTTAGGGTTAATTCACTGCAAGAGTAACTCATTAATCACTAGTAATCGCACCAATTAATTAAGTCGTTGCGAGAGGCGACCGTACCCGGGCGGCTAGTTAATTTTGGTAGTTAGAACGGATAGAGCGAACGTTCGCCGGTCTTAAACCTAAGGGTAAGGAGTTATGGTGGTGTCTTAGTAATTGATTGAATGAGAATCGAAATCCGCTGATCTGTTGATTGCCAATGCTCTGGGAACGAAGGGGGATTCAAAGTCTAAGTTCGTCTGTCATCCTTGTTTTCAAACCCTAATTCCCAATCTGCTTTAGTTTAATTTGTTTTAATTTTTCTGCATTTCTTAGAAGTAGAAGTCGTGGAACTCACACCACGCACAACGTGTTTTCCTTCGAGTATTTTGCTAGTTCTGAAGTAACCAATCATAGAAAGCCCTCGGAATACGATCTGCTATACGCTTTTTCTTAGCATTAGTAGTTTTTATTTGGTTGAAACGTCCGAACAACGACCGGGCGGTTCACCAGTGCCTAGATCAATTGCTGTTGCAGGTGCTGGATAGATTACCAAGCAGAAACCAAAATCAGTTCTTCAGACGCCAAAGAAGAAGGAACTGAAAGCCTCTTCTAAGCCACCGAGCACAAAACCTAGCAGACCTCGGAGAAAGAACAAGAAGACGAAGACTCACATGGTCTGCAGACCAGTTGTGCCACCACCGTCTACTGAGCCAGCTGCACCACCAATTCGTTCCAAGCTACCGGCACTGGAACAAGTATGGAAGGAGAAGCCAAAAGCATCTCCTAAGGAAATACTGACGATCACCGATCTTGGTGATATTAAGCCGGAGGTTAAGGAAAAGAAGGAGCTGATCGTTCTCATTCTGTCCACTATCTTCCTTGTAGAAGATGATCCTTTGACAAAACTGTTCGGACCATTCAAGATTACTGACCACCTTCCTGACGGACATACCAAGCTCTTACACGCGAACGGGAATAAATTCATGTTCACCGGAGAAACCCCGAAGCTCTACTTTATGAACTCCGATGCTAGCATTAAGGAGAATCTGAGTTGGGATGTCTCCTAATACCGTCCAGGTATCGTCCAGCTCAAGGACGTTAATAAAAGAGCGCTTCGTGGGAGGCAACCCACGGCTGGAGTCCGTTTTTGATTTGTGTCAACCTTAGTGTTTTAGAGTCGTTCGGGGAGCCAAAAGTGTCAGTTTGTTTGATTTCATATTTTTTCGTGTGTAGTCTGTGTGTCATAGTGTTAGTTGCAAGTCGTTTGAGGTCTTTTCGATTTTTGTGGATTTAACTGTGATTTTCTGAAGTTTGCCGGGATTGCGAAAATATTTTCAATCGTAGAGTTCAATATTTTCGGCGAAAATAACCCATATTTTCGGCAAAAATTTCCCTTTGAAATCCCACAGAGTTTTCCAAACGTTCCTGTTTCATATTTTCGGCGAAACTCACCCATATTTTTGGCGAAAATTTCTTTTGAAAACCGGCAGTACTTTTTAACTAGAATTTTCGGCGAAAACTTGCACTTATTTTCGCCGAAAATATCTTTGAAAAGCAACCAACTATTCACTTTAAAATCCGGATTTCAGCCTCTCTTTCCTCACTTTCTATTTTTGAACCAAAACCAAAAAAACTCTCCCCTGTTTTCGAAAACCACCGCCGCCACCCTTACTTCACCGCCGCCACCCTTACTTCACCGCCACCGACCAAAGCCGCCGCCGCCACCATCGTCGACCGCCGCCGCACCCTTCCCCTCCTTTTTTCGATCAATCCAAGCCCTATAACAGCCGAATCGGAGCTCTACAGCTCCAGTTCACCCAAACCCTAAAATTTGTGTTTTTCTCCGATTTCTTCCAATCCGTTCACTTTTAGCATCCATGGCTTCAAGGTAAGTTGTAGAACTTTTCATTGCGAATATTTTGACATATTGGATGCTGAATTTCGTCAGGATTGACTTTCAGTTGACTTTTTGGTTTGCCTCGATTTGCGTGCCGACTGATTTCGTGTGAACTAGGTTAGTTGAACTTGTTGAACTGTTCTAGCATGCTTAGGGAGTATCGTGCTTAATTGTTATATCGTTTGATCATGTGTTGCTATGCCTAAGTCCTATTCCTTGTGAGGTTGACTTTTGAGAAATGTCGGTTTGACCATGAACTGTTTTTGATCATTTGGCTGCCTTATGTGCTCATACTCGTTCCGATTATTGTGTTTTCCATCTGAGATCATATTATACCATCATTTCCCGCTTTGTGATAGTCCTGCCATGATTAGGGTTCAATGTTCTATAATGTTGACTTTTGAGAAATGTCGGTTTGACTTCTGAACTCTGATTGTGCTAATCCATTTAGGCTGTGATGTGAACCGCTGCAACCGTGGGCAGGCGACCCTAACCACCGCAAGTTGAGACCGTGCAACGAGGTAAAACCGTCGGGAACCGGGCGGATAAGTACTTTGACCCGTCGGCTATATAACAGCCGGGAACCAGAAGTGTCCAGTCGAAGACGCCACGCCAAGAGATGGATGCTCTTGATGATAAGTCAATCCTTCAGTACCGCATCATGCAGATACAATAAGGGTTTCAGAATAGAGTTCTTTCAAAGGGGGTTTATTTCATAAAAGTCTTACTTACAAGGGTGGGCGGCGGCCTCCTTATATAGGTGAGGGAACAAGCTCTCCTCCCTAAACACTACTTCCTAAATAATAATAAAATAAAGAGTCCTACTTTAAAAGAATCCTAAAACCCCTAAATAAGCCTACTAAAAAGGAATAAAACATAAAATAATAGTTGTAGTCTTTAAAGCAGAATAAAAGACCTAAATTAGGTCAAAAACCCTAATTCGGCCACGGTTGGGCTGCTCGGGCGAATTGGGCCATGGTGGCGGTCGTGGGCCTGACCGGCCGGGCGCCGGGCTTGCTTCGGGCAGCGGTTGCGGGCTTCGTGCTCCGGCCTGCTTCAGTGGCGAGGTCCTTGTCCATAAGTCATGTTCTTCGTGATCGGCTCCATAGAACTCATTTGATCGGCCCGGCTGCCGGTTTAGGGCTTGGGACTGTTCTCTCCTTGGACCTTCTTCCTTTCCGCTCGGGCCTTCTTCTTTAAGCTTCAGGTAGGCCTCCGAGTATCTCCTGGTGTAGCTCTCCGGGGGTTGAGTCGGTCTAAGTGTCGCATCTCGGGGCCTTGGACTCCAATTCTTCTCATGGTTCGGCTCAGGGTCTTTCCTTGGAAGCTCTCCTCTCCAGGCCAGGTATTCTCGGGCTCTCTTCCTCTTATACTCCAGAAATGCTTCCAGAGGGTCACTCAAAGGGCCTACTTCTTCTTCAGGTCTCCTGGAGGTCAGGCTAAGAGCAGGTTGAGGTTGTTCTTCCTTGCTAGGGTTTAAATCCTTGGCCAGCAGCATGGCCTGGAATAACATTCCATCTCGTGGAGCCTTTCTACCTGCAAGGGATGGGCTTAGTTTATATTTCAAAGCGTACCTTGGCTTTAGGGCTTGAAGATGGCCTATCCGAGGCTCTTTATGCCTTGTGTGAGGTCCTAGGGCCTTATCTCTGCCTGGTGACCCTGGTGGGGTGTAGGAGTACCGGTTGGCATCAGGGCAGCATTGTTGGATCTCATCAGGCTGTTCCTGAGCATGTATTTCATTGTTCATGATTACCGGTTAATCTGCTTTGCTTACCCCCACTCGGTTTTCCTCATTTCTTTGTGAATTTGAGTTTTTCGACTAAGTGTGGGGTAGGGTTTTAGTTTGACTAATCGGGTCTGTTTTCTTGTTTAGGAACACCACTTTTGAGCGCAGGACCAAGGCACGACTTGATGGTGCCTCGATCTCCGGAGCCCCCGCTCCCGTCACACACCCGCCGTTCAGGGCCCTCCACCAGCTTTCCCTGACCATGATGGGTACCACCGCACCGTTGCTCGCCTACCCCCTCACTACTTTGCACGCTACCAGCGGTTTGAGCACACCCGTGGAGCTGATGTTCGCCCTCTTTCCATGGAGTCGCTCTCAGAGCACGATGATGACTGGTACCAGAACGTGCTTGATGCACTGACCCATTTCGGCTTGCTGGAGCTGACCACGCTCACCGCCGAATTCCCAAACATCGCTCTCCAGGAGTTTTGGGTGACATTCGAGTTGGACGAGCACAAGAGGAGGCAGCACAGGAAGGTTGTTACCTTCTATCTAGGCGGGGTGCACAGGGAGCTCACATATGATGAGTTTGCAGCTCATCTAGGCATCCCCTACGAGTATTACCATGGTCATCACCTCGGCTGGGACGACGATGACGACGAGGAGTACCATGCGCTCTGGAGCCACATGACTGGAGTGCCCGGTGATCGCCTCGGGGACCATAACTCAGTTAAGTCGATCTCCCACCCTTTCTTTCGATACATTCATATGGTTTGGCGTAGATCGCTTTTATATGCTCCAGAGAAGGACCGCCACCATATCAGCAAGGACGAGCTTCTTCTTCTTCGCGCCATCCGGGAGAGATATCCTCTTCATCCCGGATGGGTACTTGCTCGCCTACTCCGCAAGAAGACTCAGAGATCAGGTCGCCCCCGCTCACTCCTGCGAGGGAACTTTGTGGGCCAACTCATCATCTCCTTCGGCCTCAGCCAAGAATATGGCCCGAACATCCCACACCGCAGAGTACGTGCCGTTGGAGGAGATTTGGCGGTCGAGTACAACCTCGATCTGGACATCAGCCCCCTGGTAGCAGCGGATACTCCTCTCGAAGACGAGGACGAGTCGGAGGAAGAAGATTATTCTGAGCAGGAGCAGCCCCAGCTGCAGCCAGAGTTTCATGACCATATACCCTCACCACATCATCAGGCAGGGTATGCACACCAGCCGCCGCCGCACATTCCAGATCCATACCAGGCGCCTCACCCTCAGCCCCGACCGCATCCCGCGGACATTGGTGAGCTGTATGAGCGACTGCAGGAGTGGCGCATCACCGACAACGCCACTCAAGAGGCGCGATGGACTACTATGCAGCAGCATATGCACCGCGCTGATAGGCGGTATGAGGCACAGATGGAGTGGCAACGTCAGCTCGGCGAATTCCTCCACTTTCCACCTCCCGGCGCGCCTGACCAGCAGTGACCGGGTTGTATTCCTTTTCTGGTCCTTTCTTTTTATTTATTCTTAATACGAATGTCAGGGTATCCTTCCTTGTTCCCCTTCATGCCAGTCTCGATCCTTGCGTTTGGCAGCAGTGCTCTAGGAATAGGAAGCTTCACGACGTATGGTGCAAGAGGAGGATCATCCTTAGGCGCTGGTTTCTGTTCCTCTTCTTCCTCTTCTTCCAGAGTTTCAGTGATCCTGCGTAAAACAGAAAAGGCATCAGCAATTAAGTTCGGGAGTTTTCGAGTAGTTACCATTTTAGCCTGTTCTTTTCTCGGGTTTGGCTCTATCTGGCTTGGAAGCTGGCCAAATGGTCGACCAGATGCTAGCATGCTCGAGATGTTGTTCACGACTTGCTCAATCCGTTGTCCAGATGCTATTTGTTCTTGATTGAGAAGAGCTTGAGCCTTGAACTGACTGTCATGATCATCGAGTCTTGTGATGATCTGGCTGAGCTTCTTATCCAGGTCACTGACATTGTTCTCTCTCTGATGCTGCAGTCCTGGATAGGTATTGTTAAGATATTGATTCTGGCGATTGCCAGGAGCAGTTCCATAATTACCCGGATTGCGATGCGGTGGCTGGTAAACACCTGCCGGCGGATGGTTAGGCTTCTGATCCTGAACTTGACCAGCCGGGTGGTTATTCTGGTTCTGGTTATGATTGGCGCCAGCATTATAGGGAGGTCTGTCGTGATTGTTCCCTTGCTGTCTGAAGTTACGATAACCGGCATAACCATTCTGATTATTAACAAAGCCTTGTTGGATGAAATTTACCTCTTCGGCAGACCAGACTTCTGCCTTACCAAAATTCTGACAACGGCCTCCGTTATGTGAGCAAGCTCCACACCACTCGTAATCGGCAACATAGACAAAAGCTGCCGGTGGCTTGATTGGTGTGGTAGACTTCTTCAAATGCTTCTCTACCTCTGCTTTGATAGCTGCTTCGAAATCTAGCTTGCTCCTCGATCCTTCATATTGTCGCTCTCAGTTCCTTGACTTGGAGGCACAGTTTGCGAAGTGCAGAAGAGCAGCTTCAGGAGGAAGTATTCTTCAACAAAGTCCTGAGCCAGAGTATCCCAGTTAGTGTAGTAGCCAGGTGGTTTGCCAGTAAGCCACCTCTTAGCAGCGCCTTTCAAAGAGAACGGGAAAGCCCTCAGACAAAGAGTGTTTTTGTCGAGGTTTCCGTTTTTAAAAGTATTGCAGAGATCAAGGAAGTCTGCAAGATGAGTGCACAGATTGTCTAGGGGCCTGCCTTCAAACTGTAAATCCCTAGAGATCATGGTCAAGAATGGAATCTTGATCTCATAGTCAGGATCTCCTTCAATGCGCGGAACGGCAATGGCAGATCGAACGCTAGTCGCGCTCGGCTTGTTATAGTCTGCTAGACTCTTCTGTGCAGGTGGGGGTGGCGGCGGTTGATCGCCGTTTGGTGGTAATCTATCGGTCATGGTGGGAGATGGAGGGGTGAAAGTGACTCGGTGTATGAAGCGGATGAAGAGTGCGGTGAAGACGGAGATGAGGAACTCTCCTTCGGTTCCTCGATCTTGATCGGAGTGATGAATGGATTGGATCTGCCTTCCTTCAGAATCTGTGATCGTAGAGGTGTAGCAGAACTGCCTGGATTTCCTACAATCTTGGCCTGTTCGGTCTGAGAGCGAGTCCAAGGACGGTGAGGCATACACCTGTAAACCTACAGATAACAAAGACAAACAAAACCAGTGTAAAATCAAAGTGAATGGAAAAATGAAAGATGGAAAATAGAAGAATAAATTGCCAGATCTTCTTTCAACAATCAAAAGAAGTCCCCGGCAACGGCGCCAATTTGGTGAGACCTCCGGTCGTTGTTCGGACGTTCAGCCAAATAAAAACTACTAATGCTAAGAAAAAGCGTATAGCAGATCGTATTCCACGGGCCTTCGAATGATTGGCTACTTCAGAACTAACAAATTATTCAAGGAAAAACACGTTGTGCGTGGTGTGAGTTCCACGACTTCTACTTCTAAGAAATGCAGAAAAATTAAAAAGATTAAACTAAAGCAGATTGAGAATTAGGGTTTGGAAACAAGAATGACAGACGAACTTAGACTTTGAATCCCCCTTCGTTCCCCAGAGCATTGGCAATCAACAGATCAGCGGATTTCGATTCTCATTCAATCAATTACTAAGACACCACCATAACTCCTTACCCTTAGGTTTAAGACCGGCGAACGTTCGCTCTATCCGTTCTAACTACCAAGATTAACTAGCCGCCCGGGTACGGTCGCCTCTCGCAACGACTTAATTAATTGGTGTAATTACTAGTGATTAATGAGTCACTCTTGCAGTGAATTAACCCTAACCGGTTCCTACGAAAGGCACACTCCAATTATAAGGTTAATTGTTTAATTCGATGTTCTAAAGTAAGGCGAGCGTTCGCTTCTATCCTTAGCTTGACAAGAATTTAATCTAGGTGATCAATCCAGACAAGAAACATGAATAATGAAGAACGAATCAAACATGAAAAAGAACTGATTGAATTTCGATTCTAATCACCGCCGATCCGTGACCGCTTTAAAGCCCTGGGTCACTTAGGGTTCATCTAGTCTAAGCTCTAAAGGGTTTAGCTACTCATGATCATTACAAAAGACACAAAGACAAGGAAAGAGTTCATCATTCAGAGGAAGAATAGCAAAGGATCTGAAAAACCTAATTCAGACGACTCTGACAGACTCCGATCTTCGGTAAGTTGCACTCCTAGCTCCGGTTCTCCAAGGTGGAAGGGATGGCGTCACGATCTCTATCCGGCTCTTCGAACTCCAACTCTTCGCTCCCGAACTTCAGAGAATTCTGATCTCGAAAAGTTGTATTATGATTAATTATGATCTCCCCCTCTCCTCGGGCCGCCGGATTAAGTATAAATACTTAACCCTAGTTGGGCCGGGCTGAGCTGATGTTTTCGACGAAACCATAGGGATAGTTTCGGCGAAACTGGCTTTGAGTTCAGGGCTCTGCCGGCTGTTCAATGTTTTCGGTCCGAGCAGTTGATTGTTTTCGCCGAAACCATCCTTCTGTTGGCATCGGTTGATTTGAACTGCTGGTTTCGCCGAAATTGGAGGCCTGGTTTCGCCGAAACTGTAAGTGTGAATGGCAGATTTTCGGTTTGACTTGATTGGCTCCTTTGATCGATTCCGGTTTGATTCCTCAAGGTTCCTACGCCTTAGACACGTCCATGGCTACTTTATTTGACGTCAAAAACCTGTGCTAACGTAAAAACACTAGAAAACCATCAAATAGACCCGAAACGGGCCAAGGTAACACAAATGGCACGAGATAGGGCAATCGATTGAATATTCGTTATTCGACCCTAAACACAATGTCTTAAGCAAAGAAATGTTGCTTAAATGAGGCTGATAATCACGTCAAATCGAGTGTCATCAAATACCCCACACTTCATTAGATTGGAGCTCAATCAAGCACAATGAATTATTAGACAGATCGATCCTAGAACAAGAAACCTAACATGCATACTGATTAGCCAAACTACCTGGTCTCACTAATAAACTGCACACGACAAGTAATTAGCAATCAATCATGCACGAATTTGACCTGACTGACCAGGCTCCTCACACAGGATATATTTAGTACAATGGGGACTCTCACTCTCTGTGTTTAAGGACGTGTTTCTGCTCTCGATCATTATCTATTACCGAATTCTGTCATAGGTTTGTATTTCGACCACATCTCCACCACTGTGACAACACGAGTATCTAGTCAAGAAGGACTTCCCTGCTAGGACCGTAATGAAATCTACACTACTCGGGTTTATAATGAGATGGATGATGGGAATGAATGATGATGGCTTGGTGCGGTGTAGCTTTCGACTAACTTCCCTCGAATCTAATCTATGGCTTCCTACCGTCTAACCAAACACTGGTGGAATGATGAACGCTTGTCCTATGATACCCTCAAGCAACCTAGCACTTATTCTTTTCCTTTTGCATACACATTTTTTTCTTTTCTTTTCAACTTTTCTTTCTACTTCGTTCTTCCATTTGTAGGGAGAAGAACGTTTTATTGAACTACACTTTGAACTTTTTCGTATTTTTCTAATTTTTCTGGTTCTCTTTTTTTCTGAAGCTTGCTTCTTTTCTTTCTTTCTATATTTTTTTTCTTTTTGTGCCGATTTTTCTTTTAGTTGCTAGAGGGGTTTACATGTCTGGACATATTAGCTAAGACCACCTGTTTAATGGCTATAGGCAAGTTACCACAAACCGACTTCGGTAGGTCAATCTAGAACTACAACCAGAGGGGATCAACGGGGAATGAAAGAAATGGGGAATGGCTGTAATGTATTATCGAACCGAAAGAACAGGCCAAGCTCAAGGGTCTAAACCTAGTGGATTTATCGTTTGGTAGGCTATCTGGCTTAGTAGCTGAATCTAGGTGCCCCTATCCTTCTAGAACTCGTGTCATCGTGTGGTCTCGAGTAGGTCTCATGCAAATTCTAACTCATTCAAGTAAACAGAAAATCACTCAGAAAGAATTAAAATTGCAAGTTACGTGCAATGGATCAAAAGATCACAGTTGGTTTACTAGTCGGATTCGGTCATTTTCATGCAATCAAGGCTACAAACTACAAGTGTGATTTTAAAATTCTGTTCTGACCAGGCAATTTAGCATCAAAGTATACAAGTTGGTTCTCAAGTTCTAGGTTAAGCAGTCTAAGCATCATTATGAAAGGTTGAACAACAACTTAACATCAAAAATCAAGAACTGAGCCATTCTAATGCTAGAGAGACTGGAATGGAATCACGAGGCACACAAAACACAATCAAGGGCAATCAAGTTCATGCAAGGTTCTCTAGCATCCTACCCCACACTTAAATCGGATTGTGTCCTCACAGGACTAATTCTAGAGTTCAGAGTGGAATGGAAGAACCTGGAAGAGGACGGTTGATTTCAGAGGGAAGCCCGGATCCAGAGAGCGGAGGAAAGTGTCGCCTAGCCGGAAGCAAAGGGAGTCTACCGATTGCCTACAAAACAAAAACAAATGAAACATAAAAAGGAAACCGGGACAAGTGCCCGGATCCACACAGAAAAAAGTTGGACCGAAGTCCGAAAAGAATTAATAAAAAGAAAGGACAAGGAAAAGGACGCCACCTGATCATCACTGGTCAGAGGTGTCAGGGTGGGGGAAGTGGAAGTAATCACCGAGCTGTCGCTGCCACTCCAGCTGTCGCTCATATCGCCGGTCGGCGCGGCGCATATGTTGCTGCATAATAGTCCATCGCGCCTCTTGAGCGGCGTTGTCGGTGATGCGCCACTCCTACAGTCGCTCGTATAACTCTCCCACATCCGCGGGGTGATGTCGCTGCTGGTGAGTATGCGCCGAAAATGGATCTGGAATGCGCGGCGGCGACTGGTGGATGTACCCTGCCTGATGGTGTGGCGAGGGTATATAATCTTGAAACTCAGGCGGCGGCTGCTGCTCCTCAGCATCATCTTCGTCCTCCGACTCGACAGCAGGTTGGAGTGGAGGATCTGCTGCTACATGGGGACTGAGGTCGAGTTCTAAGTCGTACTCGACCGTCAAGTCTCCTCCAACAGTCATAATTGGGTGTCGTGGAATGTTAGGGCCATATTCATGGCTGATGCCCAAGGAGAGGATGAGCTGACCTATAAAGTTGCCTCCCAAGAGTTTGCGTGGTAGCTTCTTCCTCTTGGTCCGCTGGCTGAAGATGTGAGCTAGCACCCAGCCGGGGTGGAGAGGGTAGCTCTCTCAGATGGCTCGGTGAAGCACGAGCTCCTTCTTAAGGATATGGTGGCGATCCTTGTCTCTGACATATAGAAGTGACCTCCGCCAAACCATATGAATAAACTTATAGAGCGGGTGAGAGAGAGACTTAACTGAGTTGCTCTTCCGAGGCGATCGCCAGGCACGCCTGTCATGTGGCTCCAGAGGGCGTGCAACTCCTCGTCGTCATCATCATCGCCCCAACCGAGGTGGTGATCGTGATAGTGCTCGTAGGGGATGCCCAGATGAGCGGCAAACTCATCGTAGGTGAGCTGCTTGTACACCCCACCAAGAAAGAAGGTGATCACCTTCTGGCCCCGTCTCCTCTTATGCTCGTCCAAGTCAAATGTCGCCCAGAACTTCTGGAGAGCAATGTCTGGGAACTCGGCGGCTATGGTGGTCAGCTCTAGGAGACCGGCCGGTGCTAGGGTGTCATGCACGTTCCGGTAGGAATCCTCGTCATGCTCCTGGAGTGACTCCATGGATAAAGGACGCACGTCAGCTCCACGGATGTGTTCGATCTTCTGGAAGTTCTCAAAGTAGAAGTCCGGTAGACGGGCGATGGTGGGATGGTATCCAGCATGGCGAGGGAGTGCAGGTGGAGGACCCAGAATGGCGGGTGTGATGGGAGCGGAAGCTCCTGAGCTCGAGGCGCCATCGAGTCGCGCCTTAGTCCTGCGCTCAAAGGTGTTCCTAAACCAGAATGAAACCAAATTAGTCGACCAAAACCTTACCCCACACTTAGTAGAAAAACTCAATTTCACAAAGAAACGAGGGAAACTAAGTGGGGTAAGTAAAGCGGAGTAACCGGTAATCATAGACATTAAAATACATACTTCGGAACAGCCAGAATCGGGTAATTACAATCAGAGTTCAAAACGTCAAACCGACATTTAGAAAGTCAACATTTAAGCATATTGGACCCTAATCATGGCGAGACTGTCACAACTCGGAGAATGACGGTAAAATATTATTTCAAATGGCAGCACGATAATATGAACAAGAACGAACACTTGGGGCAGCCAGATGAGCAACACAGGTCAAAGTCAAACCGACATTTCTCACAAAAGTCAACATAACAAGAAATTAATCGTATGCATAGCAACACATGACCAAATGATATGGAGATTAAGCACGGAACTCCCTAAGCATCCTAGAACAGTTCTATAAGTTCAGTCAATCCTAGTTCACACGAAACAGTCGGCACGCAAAACGAGGCAAACCGAAAAGTCAACCAAAAGTCAACCTTGACGAAATTCAGCAATCTATATGTCAAAAGATTCGTATTGAGAAGTCATACAACTTACCTTGAAGTCATGATTGCTAAAAATGAACGAGGTGAGAGGAATCGGTGAAAAACTTGAAAAATGGGGTTTCGGAGAACTGGAGCTGCAAAGCTCCGATTCGAACGTTCTAGGGCTTGTTGGGATCGGAATGAGGAGGGAAGAGGTGCGGCGGCGGTCGGCGACGGTGGCAGCGGCAGCAAACGGCGGCGGGTTTTGAAATGGGGCGGTCGGCGATATGAAAAGGATAGGGGGTTTCGGGTGGCTGAGCAAAAATGAGAGTGGATGAGAGAGGGGGTGGTCCGAAATTTTAAAGGGGATTTTTGGGTGATTTTTCAAATCAATTTCGGCGAAAGTAGGGGGTGGTTTCGCCGAAACTACAAGTAAACATGGATTGACCGATTTGAAAAGGCGGTTTCACCGAAAATGGAAGCTCGGTTTCGCCGAAAATTTAGTTGGGATGGTTTCGCCGAAATCAGAAAATTTTCGAACCGAAAATAAGGAACAGGAGAAACAGGTTCGAAATTTGAAAATCGGTTTCGCCGAAAACAAGGGTGGTTTCGCCAAAAATTTTGAACTGTTCGGGTTTTAAATATTTTCGTAAATCTGGCCAACTTCAAAAAATCACAGTTAAATCCACAAAAATCGGAATGACCTCAATCAACTTGCAACTGACTCTACGGCATGCAGAATCTACACGAAAAATAATAAATCAAACAAACTGACACTTTTGGCTCTCCCGAACCGACTCTAAAATACCAAGGTTGAAACAAAACAAAACTGACTCCAGCCGTGGGTTGCCTCCCACGAAGCGCTCTTTTATTAACGTCCTTGAGCTGGACGATACCTGGACAGTATTAGGAGACATCCCAACTTAGAGTCTCCTTCACGCTCGCGTCGGAGTTCATAAAGTACAGCTTCGGGACTTCTCCGGTAAGCGTGAATCTCTTCCCGTTTGCATGTAGTAGTTTGGTACGTCCGTCGGGAAGATGGAAGGAATGAGGACTGTCGGTTTCTCTTTTTCTTTCTTCTTCGGCTTGTTATCACCAGGATCGGTGATCGTTAGTACTTCTTTAGGAGATGCTTTCGGCTTCTCCTTCCATATTTGTTTCGGCGCCGGTTTCTCGGAACTAACAGGTGGTGCAGCTGGCTCGGTGGAAGACGGTGGAGCTTTTGGTCTCCAGACCATTTGGGTCTTTGTCTTCTTGTTCTTTCCTCGAGGTCTGCTCGGTGATTTAGAAGAGGCTTGCAGTTCCTTCTTCTTCTTAAGCGGCTTCTGAACCAAAATTTCTGGTTTTTTTGTAATGGCCTGTTTAATGCCTGTAGCAACAACTGATCTAGAGACACTGGAAGAAGCATTAGTAACGGAGTTGACCGGAGTCAACCCCACCGTTTCAACAGCTAAGCAGTGAGATTCTTCATTCCTAGAGTCATATTTCATGCCGTCTTTAAGACGGAACGTTTTCGTTTCTTTACCAACTCTTAAAGTCAAAGAACCATTAGGAACGTTAATATTCATTCCAGTAGTAGCCATGAAAGGTCGACCTATGAGAATAGTAGCGTCATCTGTACTAGTATCCATAACCACATAATCAGCTAAGAACGTGAACGGACCACATTTAGTGACAACGTCTTTAATCTCTCCCTTAGGGGTTTTAAGCGATCTATCAGCAAAGACGAGTTGCATACTGGGCGGTTCAAGTTCCCCTAGGTTTAACTTTTCATATAGACTCACAGGCATGACATTAACAGATGCTCCTAGATCAACTAAGCAACGTTCAATTTCAACATCATTGATGACCAAAGGCAAGGTAAAAGAACCAGGATCAGATAACTTAGCTGGATATGGAGAGACAGGTTTCTTAATACGAATGTCAGGGTATCCTTCCTTGTTCCCCTTCATGCCAGTCTCGATCCTTGCGTTTGGCAGCAGTGCTCTAGGAAAAGGAGGCTTCACGACGTATGGTGCAAGAGGAGGATCATCCTTAGGCGCTGGTTTCTGTTCCTCTTCTTCCTCTTCTTCCAGAGTTTCAGTGATCCTGCGTAAAACAGAAAAGGCATCAGCAATTAAGTTCAGAAGTTTTCGAGTAGTTACCATTTTAGCCTGTTCTTTTCTCGGGTTTGGCTCTGTCTAGCTTGGAAGCTGGCCAAATGGTCGACCAGATGCTAGCATGCTCGAGATGTTGTTCACGACTTGCTCAATCCGTTGTCCAGATGCTATTTGTTCTTGATTGAGAAGAGCTTGAGCCTTGAACTGACTGTCATGATCATCGAGTCTTGTGATGATCTGGCTGAGCTTCTTATCCAGGTCACTGACATTGTTCTCTCTCTGATGCTGCTGTCCTGGATAGGTATTGTTAAGATATTGATTCTGGCGATTGCCAGGAGCAGTTCCATAATTACCCGGATTGCGATGCGGCGGCTGGTAAACACCTGCCGGCGGATGGTTAGGCTTCTGATCCTGAACTTGACCAGCCGGGCGGTTATTCTAGTTCTGGTTATGATTGGCGCCAGCATTATAGGGAGGTCTGTCGTGATTGTTCCCTTGCTGTCTGAAGTTACGATAACCGGCATAACCATTCTGATTATTAATGAAGCCTTGTTGGATGAAATTTACCTCTTCGGCAGACCAGACTTCTGCCTTACCAAAATTCTGACAACGGCCTCCGTTATGTGAGCAAGCTCCACACCACTCGCAATCGGCAACATAGACAGAAGCTGCCGGTGGCTTGATTGGTGTGGTAGACTTCTTCAAATGCTTCTCTACCTCTGCTTTGATAGCTGCTTCGAAATCTAGCTTGCTCCTCGATCCTTCATATTGTCGCTCCCAGTTCCTTGACTTGGAGGCACAGTTTGCGAAGTGTAGAAGAGCAGCTTCAGAAGGAAGTATTCTTCAACAAAGTCCTGAGCCAGAGTATCCCAGTTAGTGTAGTAGCCAGGTGGTTTGCCAGTAAGCCACCTCTTAGCAGCGCCTTTCAAAGAGAACGGGAAAGCCCTCAGACAAAGAGTGTTTTTGTCGAGGTTTCCGTTTTTAAAAGTATTGCAGAGATCAATGAAGTCTGCAAGATGAGTGCACGGATTGTCTAGGGGCCTGCCTTCAAACTGTAAATCCCTAGAGATCATGGTCAAGAATGGAATCTTGATCTCATAGTCAGGATCTCCTTCAATGCGCGGAACGGCAATGGCAGATCGAACGCTAGTCGCGCTCGGCTTGTTATAGTCTGCTAGACTCTTCTGTGCAGGTGGGGGTGGCGGCGGTTGATCGCCGTTTGGTGGTAATCTATCGGTCATGGTGGGAGATGGAGGGGGTGAAAGTGACTCGGTGTATGAAGCGGATGAAGAGTGCGGTGAAGACGGAGATGAGGAACTCTCCTTCGGTTCCTCGATCTTGATCGGAGTGATGAATGGATTGGATCTGCCTTCCTTCAGAATCTGTGATCGTAGAGGTGTAGCAGAACTGCCTGGATTTCCTACAATCTTGGCCTGTTCGGTCTGAGAGCGAGTCCAAGGACGGTGAGGCATACACCTGTAAACCTACAGATAACAAAGACAAACAAAACCAGTGTAAAATCAAAGTGAATGGAAAAATGAAAGATGGAAAATAGAAGAATAAATTGCCAGATCTTCTTTCAACAATCAAAAGAAGTCCCCGGCAACGGCGCCAATTTGGTGAGACCTCCGGTCGTTGTTCGGACGTTCAGCCAAATAAAAACTACTAATGCTAAGAAAAAGCGTATAGCAGATCTTATTCCACGGGCCTTCGAATGATTGGCTACTTCAGAACTAACAAATTATTCAAGGAAAAACACGTTGTGCGTGGTGTGAGTTCCACGACTTCTACTTCTAAGAAATGCAGAAAAATTAAAAAGATTAAACTAAAGCAGATTGAGAATTAGGGTTTGGAAACAAGAATGACAGACGAACTTAGACTTTGAATCCCCCTTCGTTCCCCAGAGCATTGGCAATCAACAGATCAGCGGATTTCGATTCTCATTCAATCAATTACTAAGACACCACCATAACTCCTTACCCTTAGGTTTAAGACCGGCGAACGTTCGCTCTATCCGTTCTAACTACCAAGATTAACTAGCCGCCCGGGTACGGTCGCCTCTCGCAACGACTTAATTAATTGGTGTAATTACTAGTGATTAATGAGTCACTCTTGCAGTGAATTAACCCTAACCGGTTCCTACGAAAGGCACACTCCAATTATAAGGTTAATTGTTTAATTCGATGTTCTAAAGTAAGGCGAGCGTTCGCTTCTATCCTTAGCTTAACAATAATCTAATCTAGGTGATCAATCCAGACAAGAAACATGAATAATGAAGAACGAATCAAACATGAAAAAGAACTGATTGAATTTCGAATCTAATCACCGCCGATCCGTTACCGCTTTAAAGCCCTGGGTCACTTAGGGTTCATCTAGTCTAAGCTCTAAAGGGTTTAGCTACTCATGATCATTACAAAAGACACAAAGAAAAGGAAAGAGTTCATCATTCAGAGGAAGAATAGAAAAGGATCTGAAAAACCTAATTCAGACGACTCTGACAGACTCCGATCTTCGGTAAGTTGCACTCCTAGCTCCGGTTCTCCAAGGTGGAAGGGATGGCGTCACGATCTCTATCCGGCTCTTCGAACTCCAACTCTTCGCTCCCGAACTTCAGAGAATTCTGATCTCAAAAAGTTGTATTATGATTAATTATGATCTCCCCCTCTCCTCGGGCCGCCGGATTAAGTATAAATACTTAACCCTAGTTGGGCCGGGCTGAGCTGATGTTTTCGCCGAAACCATAGGGACAGTTTCGGCGAAACTGGCTTTGAGTTCAGGGCTCCACCGGCTGTTCAATGTTTTCGGTCCGAGCAGTTGATTGTTTTCGCCGAAACCATCCTTCTGTTGGCATCGGTTGATTTGAACTGCTAGTTTCGCCGAAATTGGAGGCCTGGTTTCGCCGAAACTGTAAGTGTGAATGGCAGATTTTCGGTTTGACTTGATTGGCTCCTTTGATCGATTCCGGTTTGATTCCTCGAGGTTCCTACGCCTTAGACACGTCCATGGCTACTTTATTTGACGTCAAAAACCTGTGCTAACGTAAAAACACTAGAAAACCATCAAATAGACCCGAAACGGGCCAAGGTAACACAAATGGCACGAGATAGGGCAATCGATTGAATATTTGTTATTCGACCCTAAAAACAATGTCTTAAGCAAAGAAATGTTGCTTAAATGAGGCTGATAATCACGTCAAATCGAGTGTCATCACAAGTCTTGGTTGGAGAACCAACCTAGTAGAGCATTCACCACATGGGAGGGCCTAGCCGAAGCTTTCCTCGAATAGTTCTTTCCTCCTTATATGACGCATGCAATCCGAGATCGCATCAACCACTTCACACAACACAAGGGCGAGCTCTTCCATGAGACTTGGAATAGGTTCTAAGCCCTTCTTCGGTCTTGTCCTCATCACAACTTCGCCAAATGGAGCTTGGCGGACATCTTTGCTAGGTCCCTTGATTTTGAGAATACAAGGATGATCAACCAAGCCGCCGGAGGTGATTTAAGGATGCTCACTCCCGAAGATGCTCTAGAACTCTTTGCGGAGATGGCCAACAAGACAAGGAGTTGGTCTCGACAACAACCTCCTAAGTCTAAGTATGGAAGCGATACTCACTATGATTCTCGGGCTATAAGTGTTGATGCACCAAGGGAGCCATCTAGTTATATGAAGAAGCCTAAGATTCCGGGACACCGTGATGAAGATGATCCCATTATCGCTCTCCTTATGTCCAATATTGATGCCATAGCCTCTCAAGTAAGCAATCTTAGTATGCCTAAGCATCCCTCTAAGGTGTCATCATCTCATTTGGGTAATCCACTGGTTGCTTCGGTGTATTGTTGTGAATGTTGTGGAGGCCAAGGTCATGATGTCAATGCTTGCCCTTCCGCTACTTCTGAGCCTAACCAAGGTGACAGTATTGAGGAAGTAAGATTTGTGCAAGGCCAAGGATTCTATGGAAACTTCAACCCTCAAGGGAATTACCAAGGTGGTAACTACAACCGTCCCTGGAACCAAGGAGGTGGGTACAACAAGCCTAACCAAGGGTACCAAAGCCAAGGTAATCAAGGTGGATTCCAAGGCTATAACGGGTACAATCAAGGCAACCAATGGACTCAAGGAGGTAACCAAAATCAAGGTAACCAAGGTGGTGAGCAAGGTTCTAATCCACTGGGGATGTATAATCATAAGGGTAATGGACCCCCCGGCTTCAACAAGTCTTCCCAACACAAAGAAGGTGGTTCTTCAATCTCCCAAGAAGACACCAATGCGGCAATGATTCAACTTATCATGAATCAACAAGCATCAATTACCAATTTGAATACTCAATTGGGTCAAATATCTAAGGCACTCTCGGAGAGACCAAAGGGTAGCCTACCCTCCAACACCAAGGTCAACCCCAAGGTTCCCGAGGAGCTTATGATGGTAACATTGAGGAATGGTAAGCAAGTCCAAGATCCCACACCTGGTAAGAACTCAAGATGATGACTATGTTTTGGTTGAGGACGTTGTTTCCGATGATGACACGGACAAGATTGAAGTGCTAGACAATGGAGCCAAGGATAATGAGGCTTCTAAGACTACCAATAAGATTGGTTCTCAAAAGGCTACGAAGAGTGCTACTCCAGTCTCTCCTCCCGCACCGGTTGTGCCTCCGTATAAGCCTAAGCCCCCTTACCCTTCTCGCTTGAAGTCGTATTCCATGGAGAAAGATTTCAAGAGGTTTGTTGAGATTCTTGACAAGGTGCAATTCACAATGCCTTTTGGAGAAGCAATCACCAAGATGCCTCAATATGCGAAGTTCATGAAAGAGATCTTCACCAACAAACGTAAGCTTAAGGATGTAACTTCGGCAAAGCTCAATGAACAATGCTCCGCCATTCTCTCTAAGCAACCACCGGAGAAGCTTAAGGATCTAGGTAGCTTTACTATTCCTTGCACTATTGGTGAGCATGCAATAAGTAGAGGCTTAGCCGATTTGGGTGCTAGTATCAATGTTATGCCATATTGCATGTTTAAGAAGCTAGGCGTAGGGAAACTAAAACCAACCCTCATGAATGTTCAATTAGCGGATAAGACCATGAAATCTCCTCGTGTATTGTTGAAGATGTTTTGGTTAAGGTTGGTGCTTTTGAATTCCTTGTGGATTTTGTTATTCTAGATGCTTTGGGTGATACCGATGTGCCTTTGATTCTAGGACGACCTTTCTTAGCGACCTCTCGTGCTTTGATTGATGTCTATGGTGGTAGACTTACACTTAGGGTCGATAATGAATGCATGATCTTTGACCGGTCAAATGGCATGGAGTTTACTTTGTCTTATGCTAGTCACCATGATCCGAAGAATCCGCATGAGCTTACTTCGGCTACTGATAGCACTAACCTTGTCCGTCATAGTCTTGCGGAGTTGTTTGCACTTAATGATGTGCAGGAGACAAAAGATGAAGTAAAGGAGGCTCCACCTTTCGTACTCCCAAAGACACCACTTAAGGCTAAGAAGAAAGGTGAGAAGAAGCCAACTGAGAAAGGCAAGGAAGCCGCACCGATGGGTGAGACGAGCAAGACTAAAAAGCCACCCGATGAGAGGATCAACTCCAAGTGGTTTGGTCCCTTCTCCATTGCTCCTACTTCACCATCCGGGAAATCAATGCTCATTCCACCCGAAGTTGGTAAGGTACAATTCAAGTTCCGTGTGCCATAGGAAGGTAATGACATCGACTTCAAGGAGGTAATGAGTTGGGATGGTTTTACTTAGCCTACTCCTTATGCTATCGTCTAGCTAGAGACGTTAAAGAAGCGCTTCGTGGGAGGCACCCCATGTTATCCTTACCTTTTCGCTTTTATGTTTTTGTGTTGTTTTAGCTCTTTGAATAAGATGTTGACAAGCACTTAGGAGGATCACTCTTCGCCAATGATCGTCATGGAACTCTTTCACCACTATTGCCTTTTATGCTCTTCTCTACCAACCCGGTAATTTCGTTCCACCTTACCCTCTCTCTCTTGATCATTGAGGACAATGCTCATGTTAGTCGTAGCGGGGAGTTTGAGGTTTGGTGTGATTTTTTTATTGGTAGAAGTCCAATGCTATGCTTTGATGATTTGCATGATCTTGATTGAATGTCAAATTCCTCTATTGTAGAATCGTCCTGTTTTTGACTTTTGGTGTTTAGTTGACTTCAAGCTTTCATAATGACGTTTATACTGTTCTACTTAGAACCTATAACCAGCATGTTAGCGCTAATATCAAATGAGTCTAGTCCAGAACAGAGATTTTTATCACTCTTGTATGTTGGTTGATTGGTTTGATACTGTTTTTGTACCGCTCGACAACACCGGTCTAAGATGATGAAGGCAATCAGAATTTTCACCCTATTTCATGTTTTTCATCACCTTTTTGATCCCTCGTGATTGTGGCTTGAGATTAGACGGAATCCAATTCGAAATCTTGTGCGGAAGTTTAAGGGGCTAAGGATCAAGTGGCTAATTTGTGAAGAGAATGTTCAAAAGAAAATGCTCAAAAGAAAAGAAAAGCTAGGCAAGCTCGGCACCTAAGTGAAGTGTCGGGTTGAGCACTAGCAAAGGCAAAGGCTGTGAGCTAGGCAGGTTCAACACCTAAGTGAAGTGTTGGATCGAGCACTAGTATGCAGTAGAAAAAAAAGAGAAAAGAGAAAAAAATAGGAAAAAAAAGAGTTCTCAAAAGTGGCCCTTGTTATATTGATCCTAGTTAGAGCTTGTAAAGTGCGGATCTAGAAGCGGACGAAGTTGAGTCGATAGACACATCACGACCACTTACCACTTTCAAAAATTCTCCTGCCCCCGCCTTATCCGTTCCATTTCCCGAGTTCAAGTCCTTTTGATTAGAGTTGGTGTTGTCGTGGTCGGTTTTTCTGTGTCCCAATTAACCACTACTTGAAGTGTGCAGAAAATAGTAAGGTCTAGACTTGTTTGGTTGACATTCTTGCATGTGTAGGTTAAGTTTGTTTGTGGAACAGTTTAAACCAAATTGTTATTGCTTGAATCTCAACGGGACCGATCTTGTCATTTGTGAACTTGGATGTTTTCTAATTCATTTGCTTGAGGACAAGCAAAGCTTAGTCGTACACTACAAGAAACTGGTAAATTCTCCAATCGCGCTCATTAATACCTACAAAACATATCCCAATCGCGCTCATTAATACCTTCTGGTTTCCTTTGTAAATTGAAATCGAGACCTTGAGATGCATCACATCCCGCCTTTTTCCATATGCGTCCTCTGCGTTCTCTCCACTTTACTCCCAAATTCTCCAGCACAAACCTCTCAATCTGATCGTTATCATCGTCATCCCAAGTGAATTTTCGCTGTCAAGATAGAAACCATAATTAGAAGTTATATTCTACAATTTTAACAAGAATATTCAATTTCTAATAGAAATGAAAGAACATACCCTCACAAAGTTACTCCATAAGTGTGTCTTGTCACATTCCGGTACTTTGTGCCAATCATCAACTCCCATAGGCACTATATTGGGCTGCGCAATGAGTTTGCCAAGATACTGGCGCAAGTACGCACCCTCACTTCCACACGACACCCCATTTCTATCCAAACTCACCATAATGTGACCGCCATTATCCCCAATAGTCGCCCAATCCTTTATTTTGGCCTTTTCAACCCATTCTCGACCGGTATTGTAATCTACATTCATTAAAAAATGGAGCTATGAATGAAATTTGCATACTAAGAGTGTTAAGTACGTGTATGTATATTTTTTAACTTACTAATCATGTGGAGTTTGTAATCTTCAGGCGGAGGCTTCTTCGGACGACGATTTTCATCACCCCCATCTCCACCGGCGCCACCACCCATCGCAGCCCCACCAGGCATCACCTCTGCCATCTCCACCAACTGCAATAACAAGGATAAATTAAAAGCATATATAATTGTATATTTTGAAGACATAAGTGTAGTGTCAAATGTAGTATACTTATTCAAAATCTGCGTCTACTCCTGGTCTGACAAGTGTTAAGTTTTGTCTGTCTTCAATAACAGGTAAGTCTTGTCTTTCGAGTAAATCAGAGACATAGTTCAATTCGTCACCCATATCGTACAAGTCCCTAGGTTTAATGTGAATTGGTATACACCAACCATTTTCCTTCAAATCATCGACGTAGTAAACCTAAATCATTATGGTACAATTCTCACCCTTCCACGAATCCAGGCCGGAAAATCTCGATGCACAGTTTTCTCTATTTCAGCTGCAGCTCTCAGCTGTGCTCTAGTTCCTTTGTACTTCAATCTTGTGATGTTCCTAAATTGACTGCATCATGATTAACAAAAATAGATGCTCATCAAAATTATGTATACGTTTTGAAAGCATATTGAGCATTATTGCAATCTGAATTATCTAGAATACACTCACTTCAGGAAATGATCAATTCCCTTAGAATTGAACAAAACATGTCGATGGACTTGAAGTAGCGATGTGTCTGTTAACTTCTTCAACGCTGGTGCACTACTTGGTTTTCCAATAGTAGGGAACAACGAAGAGTTGTTACTTTCTGGTTCATCATCAGGTTCATGTACCCGTGCAGGACGATTGAATCGCGTCTCAATAGCATCATCCAAATACAAGGACGTGTACGTGAACATTTCATCTTTAATCCAACCTTCCGCAATTGATCCTTCTGGGTGTGCCCTATTGCCGACAAACCCCTTTAGTTTCCCTAAGAATATTTCTATAGGATACATCCATCGGTACTGAACCGGTCCACCAAGGCGAACTTCCTCAACTAGATGCAGTACGAGATGAACCATTACAGTGAAGAAAGCAGGTGGAAAATACATCTCCATATGACAGCTTGCCATAGCCAACCGCTCTTGAATTGTATCCAACTCGACAATGTTTACAGCTCTAGCAGTCAACGCTTTGATACACGAGCTAAATTCAACAAAGATTGATGCGACTTGCTTTGGCATTACATTGCGTAACGAACAGACAACACTTTATGTAAGAGCACGTGACAATCATGACTTTTCAAGCCAACTATCTTTCTCTGAACCAAATCTACACACTGCGATAGATTACTCGAATATCCATCAGGCACAGACAATGACTTAAGAGTTTGAAGCATGAGATCAATCTCTTGTTTGGCCAAAGTAAATAACGCTGCCGGACATTTACCATTCTCTAATGGCCACAAATCTCGTTTGATATTCATTTCCACCAAATCTTCTCTTGCTTTTAAATTGTCTTTGCTGCGTCCTTTGCCATTTATGAGTGTGTATAGAATGTTGTCGCAAACATTCTTCTCAATATGCATCACATCAAGATTATGACGTATAATATTGAATTGCCAGCACGGCAGATCAAAGAATATACTACGCTTCTTCCATTGTTGGGTGTCCTTGGTGGTTGAACGTGGTCGTTTCTTCCCTGTTTTCGGATCTACCACCTTCCCAAATGTGATGTCTATATCTTGTACTTGCGCCAATATTTCAGTCCCAGTTAGTAAACGAGGAGGCTCTCTCAACTCTGTATTACCATTGAATCGAGATCTCTGATTCTGAAAGCGATGACCCAGTGGTAGAAATCTACGACTACTCATAAAACAATTTTTCCCACTTTTTGGGGTCCGAAATGGTGTCGTGTCGAAATTGCAAGTCGGACATGCGTGAGCAGTGTGAGTGTTCCAACCGGACAAAGTGTCTAGACCAGGAAAGTCACTAATAGTCCACATTAGAGCTGCCTTCAGTGTAAACATTTCCTTCTTTGCAGCATCATATGCCTCGACCCCATCCCACAAACTCTTCAATTCATCAATCAATGGACCAAGATAGACATCTATGTCATTTCCTGGTTGTGTTTTTCCAGGAATTATGCTACTTAGCATTAAGCTTGTTTGCTTCATGCACAACCAAGGGGTGGTATTGTACGGCACGAGAACCACAGGCCAAATACTGGTGCTAGTTCCCATGTTACCGTATGGGTTGAAACCATCACTCGCAAGCCCTAGGCGTACATTTCTTGGATCACTTGCAAACTCGGGGTATCTCAGATCAAAATCCTTCCATGCTTTTGAATCACGGGGGTGTCGAACAATACCATCGTCGGTTTGACCCCCTACCGAATGCCAGACCATATCCTCAACTAACTTTGAAGACATAAACATCCTCTTCAATCGAGGAATCAGAGGGAAGTAACGAAAAACCTTGGCTGGGATCAACTTCCTCTTCTTCGTTTACTTCACTTCCAGTCTTTGTCTTCTTGTATCTAGGCAAATTGCAGACTCTACACACTTGATCGTCTAAAGCATCACCCCAGTACAACATGCAATCATTCTGACATGCATGTATCTTCGTATATGTCAACCCCAGAGTTTTGATTGTTTTGTTGGCCTCATAAATAGTGTTTGGAATTTGAGCTGTCTCAAATGCTTCAAGCAAAAGTTCCAATATCATCTCCATTGCTTTGTCACTGATTTTATGCATGTATTTGATATGGAAGAGACGTGTCAGAAATGACAACCTTGTGAAGTTCTTACACCCATCATATAATGGTTCTTCCCATCCTTTAACAAACGAAGGAAGTCTTCATGATCTGGGTTGGTTGCGTTTTGCTGAAAATTGTTAGTTGTGGTGGTTTCTGGATCAACATCTGGATTAATTGTAGGATCATTCACAATTACACTTTCTGGTCTAATCACACCAAATGCATCATTCACTAGATCATGCATGGCCTCTACATGATTAGATTGAACGGGATTCTCCATCGGCGTCGGACCACTACTGGTAGTAGCAACAAGATTATTACCAGTATTTGGCGTAAATGATGATTGTCCTACCTCCGCTACTTCACCATGTATATACCAGAATGTGTAGTTATGAAGAAACAGTTTTCTTAACAAGTGATGGAAAACCGTGTCTCTATCGTAGCTCTTGTTCAATTTGCATTTAGAGCAAGGACAAGATATTACAGTTCCGCCCCTACTATGTGCGAAAGCAAAATCCAAGAATTTTTCCACACCAGCAAGGTATTGAGGGTGGGTACGAGGTAAAGTCATCCAAGACTTATCCATTACTTAACCTAATTGTGATTGTTAAAAAGATGGAGACATAAATTAGTATGTATGTGTGTAGAATAATGAGGTAGATCTAGGATATAGAAAGATTTGTTCATCTTATTGACCTATTTTAGATTTAGCTATGAGAGAGTAAGAGATTTTATCATACTTTTCTAATTAGCCAAAAGATTGTAAACATTGGTATAGATGCATGCATGATTTGAAAAAAAAATTGGACATGACCTATTCATATTTATACATATTCTCATACTCTTCAACCTACAAAAATAACACAAAATTTATTCATTTCTACAACCTATTTCTATTTTGATTTCACACTAACTAACCATAATGAATTCAATACGCGCATCCACAACAAAACCAATATGCATTGTATCATATGTTATGCCATATACAAATTTGGTGCGAAAAAAACCAATTAACCATTCAAGTACTACAACATTGAAACTTAAAAGTAGATCAAAGTTACTTACCTCAATTCGATGAATTTCACTACTATGCTTGAACGAGTGAGATGAATTGATGTCCACTAATTCCGAAAGCTACGATAGATCTCTTCAATTGTGACTACTATGCTTGAACGAGTGAGATGAATTGATGTCCACTAATTCTGAAAGCTACGATAGATCTCTTCAATTGTGATTACCTTAAACCAAACAAAAAAGATAACCACATAAGTGAACATAAAATTTGTGTTACTTCTCAAACTTGAAATTCTAATTCATGTTATGTAACGAACATTTTTAACATAATTATATAACAAACCAACAATAATTGCAACATAATCGATAAAATTTCGAAAACCCCCAAATTCTAAATTAGGGTTCAACTAGAAATATGAAAACCTATAATTGCTATCAATATTGCAACAAGAAACAAAGGATTTGTACACTAATTAGTATGTCCAACTCAAATATGATCATAAAACACCATTAGTTAAACATAATCTTTCGAATTGAAATAAAATCATATCAAGAAAAACCCTAATTTCAAAATCGTTACCTAGATTGACTCGAGGTTAGGGCGTGGCCTGGTTTAGGGGAGGCTTCTGAAGGTGGCGGAGGTGGCGACAAGACGGTAGGCAGGCGGCGGCGGCGAGAAGACGGCAGGCAGGAGGCGGCGGCGAGAGTTGTGCAGCAGCGGTCGGAAGAGAGAAAAGAAAAGAGGAAGAGAAGAAGACTGAATCGCGATATGTTCTAGAGGGTTTTATAATAACAATTTAACAGCGGCGTACAGGCCGCTGTTAAATTAAAAAATTTAACAGCGGCGTATAGGCCGCTGCTAAAGTTCCGCCGTTAAATTATTTTAACAGCGGCTATAATGTGGCCGCTGTTAAACGTCCTCCGCTAAATTGCCAATTTCTTGTAGTGTTAGGCTATTTAATTGAACATATATTTACAGATTTCCTATTAGGCCTTACTTAGAGTTAATGTTGAGATTTTAATTTGAAATGATGTTTTGGGGGTTTTGAATTTATTTCGCTTATGCGAAATTAGGGTTGTTTTGGTGTGTAATTTTGTTGGAGTGATGATAGATGGCAGATGTGATGACTGGTGGAGCTGGTGTGATGGGCGGTGGCACTGGTGGAGATGGCGGTGATGAAAATCGTCGCCCAAAGAAGCCCCCGCCAGAGAATTACAAACTCCATATGATTGGTGAGTTTCAATAAGATTAAAAAATTTAGACATTTAGGATTGTAACTATTATTTAATACTCTCACATTATTTCTTTTTTAATTCAATGTAGAGTTTAATAGTGGTCGACGTTGGGTGGAGAAGGCGAAGATAAAAGATTGGGCTACTGTAGTAGAGGAGGGGGTGTACATCGAGGTTAAGTTGGATAGAGATGGTGTGCCATGTGGTGATGAGGGGAGGTACTTGCGCCAATATCTTGGCAAAATTATTGGACAACCCAACATTGTTCCTATTGGTGTTGATGATTGGACAACAGTCCCAGAGTGTGACAAGAGTCATTTATGGGGTACCTACATCCGGGTAAGTATTTCTAAAATCTTGTTAAATTTGAGGATCATTTCATTGCATTAATTGTTTGTTATATTATGTCGTGACAGCGCACATTCACTTGGGATGACGCTTATGATAAGAAAATGGAGACTTTTATCATGGAGAACCTTGGCGTCAAGTGGAGGGAACGAAGGGGTCGAATATGGAAAAAAGCAGGGTGTGATGCTTCTCAAGGCGTGGATCATAACTTGTCCCTGAGGCCACAGGGACTTGATGAACGAGACTGGGATATGTTTTGTAGGTACAAGTTGAAGACTGAAACCTTGGTAAGGACAATGATCAATAATACATACTTTATATCTCACTAATCAAAATGCATGTTTATTGGCATCTTTTGTTTACATTTTGTTTACAGCTAGCATGTGCAAGGAACAAAGCCAACCGAGCAAATCAAAACATCTATCATACGAAGGGATCAAGGCCATTCAATGTGGAGCGTGAAGTAATGGTAAGTAAACCAACTCATCTATAGAATTTTAAGTGTTTTTGTTTGCAATTAAATCTATACAAAAACCGTTTCTTTATTTTGTAGGAAAACGAGAAGGGGAGGGAAGTTAGTAGAACTGAACTCTTTATTAGATGCTATGAGAGTATTTCATGTATTTTACGCCCTCGATTAGCCTAAGGATCTCCCATGTTTGATCTCATTTTGCCATGATTTATATGCTTTTATGGAAGTTTTATGCAAAGTGCTCTTTTGTTGTCCAAGTGCCACTTTGAGGGAAATTTCAGTGCCTATTGGATTTTTATATATGCGTTTTTAGGCCTTGGTTTCATAGTACTGGTGACAAGGAGCACGTAGGATCAAACGGGAGGTCAATCAGAGCTAGGACGGAGGAGATATGGTCGTTGCAAAATCGAGAAAAGTGCACAGCAAAACTGAAGAAGTTTTCGGCGAGAACTCTATGTTCTCGCCGAAAAATATCGGCTTGTCACAAACAGAAGGCTTCCAGAATTTCGAAATCGATTTGTGAAGAAGTTTTCGGCGAAAACTTCCAGAGTTTTCGCCGAAAACCTATGAAGGAATGCAAGGCTGCCCGGGGTTTTCCAAAGGGATTTTCGGCGAAAACTTATACAGTTTTTGCCAAAAACTCAGGGTATTTCCAGCGCAGTATATAAAGAGTGAGAGGCGGTGGAAAAGGGGGGAAGTCATTAATCAAGACACACTCGACAGCCTCACTCTCTCTCAATTCTCACCATCGGCAATCACCCTCTCTTCTCAACTAATCACCCTTCCTCCTCCCTTTGTTGATCAACTTGAAGATCAAGGATCTAAGTGAAGTCCTCCATACCTTGGATTGAAGCTTGAAGAGCCAAGTTGCAAGATCCTCCATGGAAACAAGGATGATCTCTTCTACTCAATTTCAGGTTCCTTCCATGGTTATGCTAGGCTAAGCTTAGGTTTAGTTTAGTGGGGGATGGATCAAGCTAGGATATGTGATTGATTGTATGGATTGAGTTTCTCATAGCCATTTGTGTAAGATGATGATCCTAGACCTTGTGCTTGTTGTTCATGGAACTTAACTTGTTCCTTTGATACTTTGTTTATGTCTTTCAATACATGAGAATGATTGATTGATGTTGATCTAAGGTTTTAGGATTGTAATTGAATGATTTGAGAGATTGGATTATGCAATTGCAACCATTTTGAGCTTGTTTTTCCTTGTTGTCATTTTGTCGAACACTTGGTGTGCATTTATTTTTCAGTCATTTGAAGGTTTAAAGGTCCTTTGATTGCTAGACTAGTGTTCTATGATTGACATGAGAGTGTCTTGCATCATTTACCTTGTGTTAGATGAATGTTAGCATAGAGATCAAGTGTTGAGCATTTCATTGAGCAAATTAAAGCACTCCATTCCCTTTGTTCACATAGCAAAAGCATGGTTCATTTGGTCTAGGAGTAGAGAGTCAATTGTGTGAGAGTTCGTTGATTCTACTTGAGTGAATTGCATGGTCATTAGTTTATACATCGTTGCTTGAGATTCAATCCAGCTTTCATGAACCTTGAGCTTGAAGAAACCCCTTGCTAAACTAAACTCCCTTCTCTCTTGTTTGATCCTCAACTTGCTTTGTTAGCTATTGCTTTACTTGTTTGTTTGGTTTATGATTTTAAATCTTTGTCACCAAAACTTAATCTCAATTTAAATGTTTAGACCTCATGAACCTTGTGAGTATTAGCTTATGAGAGGACCTTGTGGAATACGACCTTGGTAAAAATCTTTATCAGACACGCTTCAAATCATCAACAGTCTTGGTTCTCAAAATGGTAACGAAGATGGATTTTACCGAAAGCACTGGCTGGGGTCGGATTGGCGGCGGCGATGGAAAGGAGCCAAGGTCTGAGGCTCTGACGATGAAAAATCTTATGTAGTGTAGAATGCAAAAAGTGAGTCTTTGAACCCTAGAACTCAGAACTCATACCTGGATTCACTACAACAAAACGAAGTATTAGTGGCGGTTTTTTTCCACAATTGTGGAGGTTATAACCGCCACTGTTGTATTAACAGTGGCGGTTGTACAACCGCCACAATTGTGGAGTAAAACCGCCACAAAAGTGTCCGACACAAACGAACAGAAGTGGCGGTCAGGAACCGCCACAAATATATTACACTGGCGGTTGTATTGTGGCGGTTATAACCGCCACAATTGTTAATACATTTGTGGCGGTTTTTCCCCAACAGTGGAGGTTGTAACCGCCACTGTTAGTATTAATTCTGTAAAAAAAAATAAAAAACTAATTAGGTATTATCGAAATCTTCATCTCCATCTGCTCCAAACATGAAATCCAGATTTGGATCGACGTGACTCAACAACGGTGGCATCGACTGATCGGCGGAGGCGGCTGAGGCTATGACAAGTAATGAATGGCCACGATAGAGAGAACGGAGGATCGATGAGAACTCGAGGAAGACAAAACAAAAAGGATTAAAACTGAAATGAGATATCCATTGAATTAGATGGTCAACAACAACAATTGTTTCCTCACAACAGACAACACAAATACTAATCTATAAAACCACCAAAGTCGTAGAGAGTAAGTCCCTGCCTCTTCAACCCAAGCATCAGAACAGCCATTGCCTATCAGCCAACCCGTACCCACCAATATTTGACCCAACACCGTAGATTCAGGCTTCTCCAACGCTCCGTTGTCTCAGGAGCACCACCGGGAGCCGAAGCACCATCGTAAACGTCGCTGATTTTTCTCAAGGATTCTTATTTCCTTTCGATGAAGGGTATTCCTCTTTTACTACAACATCCCTAATTGTTTTCTGAAAAAAATATTTGAACCTGGAGAAAGAAAGAAAGAAAGAGATGGAGAAAATGGTTTCATTGAAAGAAAAGAAAGAGATGGAAATAAAGAATCAATGAGAAATATAAAGAAAGAAAGAAAATCTAATGGTATTCATTGATTAATCAGAAAAAATAAAGGAGAGATGGAATTCAAAATCTAATGGTTATAATAAGTGGAGAGTGTGTTTCTTTGCTTAAATCTAATGGTTGTGCTTCCTTGATTTGCGTGAAACTAAATAAACCAATAGTGAGAGTGAGAGAGAAATTCAGTCAGACGACTGAGATTGGGGAAGGGGGGCTTTATATAATTTTAATAGTGGCGGTTGAATTATGGAGGTTATAACCGCCACTGTTGTTATTTTTCAATAGTGGAGGTTAAAACCGCCACAATACAACCGCCACTATTAAAATTATATATTGGCGGTTCTCCAACCGCCAATAGTATATCCGAGAATTTCAGTCATATTTGTTGTAGTGATTCATATGAGGGAAGAGTCTTTAAGAGGAAGAATGAAAGGGAAGAGAAGAAGAAACAAGAGAAAGGGGAACCTTACCGTCGCTAGTTGGGTAGAAGCTCATCGAATCGGCCATCGGCGGAATCGCAGCGACCAAATGGAGTAATAGACCTCAGACGGTCAGATCTAGATTCGTATGAGGGAAGATACTTTAAGAGGAGGAAGAAAAGTGAAGAGAAGAAGAAACAAGAGCAAACCGTCGTTGGCACTTGGATGGGGAGAACCTCATAGGATCGACGGCGTTGCGGTGACCATGGCATAGAGAGCATAAATCGAGACTCACTTAGGAATAGAACAAAAGAACCCTAATTTTCGTATTTCAGTTCTGCAGATATCGGTCAACATCGGTCAGCTTGGTTAACCGGTAGTTAACCGCCATTTAACCGCTGACCGACCAATTAAAAAATCATTGACCGCCCCCAACCGAAATTCAAAATGGTTAACCATTGGTTAACCGAAATTGGTCGATTGGTCGGTTAATCGGTTTTGGCAATTAACCTTAACCGATTTCCCAGCCCTACCTGCAAGTCTACTTTAAACCCGTTCCAAGATCGGAAAGTACAAATTTTTACTGACACGACCATGAACAAGCGTAGCTCCTAGATATCGACCCAAATCATCAATGATCCTAAAACCTGTTATCAATCCAAGTTGTTGTTTAAGAGCAAGCATGGTTTTCTTAGACATGAAAAGTAGGGATTTAGTTGCATTAACCTTCTAACCCGAAAAGTCACAGAAGTCAGGGAAGATCTTACTCGTAAACTGAGGTTGGGTAATAGAAGTTTTTTAAAAAATGAGCAAATCATTCGCAAAGAAGAGGTGGGAGAGCCCTGGACCATTACGACTAACCTTGATTGGTTCCATTGGTTATTAGCCACCTGCTGTAGAATGAGATGAGATAACCTCTCCATGCACATAAAGTAAATAAGCATGGAGAGAAGGGCTCGCCTTGCCACAACCCTCTAGTTGGGGTAAACTCCTTTGTAACTTCACCATTAAACAAAATAGAGATTCTAACCGATTTGACACAAAATAAAAATAGTTTGATCCAAGATAGTGGGAAGTTGAAGAGATGGAGGGTGTCCTCAAGGAAGTCTCAATAAATCCTGTCATACGTTCCAAATCGACTTTTGCATTAGGATAAACTTCTCGTCCTGTTCTCTTCTTGATACTATGAATGACTTCCTGGGCCACAAGGATATTCTCTTGAGTGGACCTTCTAGAGAGAAAGCTACTTTGATATGGACCAATAATTTTATTGAGGAATGGATGTAACCTCTGTGTAAGAACCTTTGTTAATATTTTGAACAGAACATTGCACAAAAAGATCAAACGAAAATGAGAAATACTTTTTGGCACATGTGATGAGCTGTAAAACAGTGATCAAATACTACTAGGCTAAAAGCTAAGCAGATCATATTCCACGGGTCTCTTCTACTCGTTTACTTAAATATGTGGGCTACTCTATTAAGGATTAAACAATTCGTGCGTGGTGTGAGTTCCACGACTTCTATACTAGGATACAAGAAAACTGAAATGAAACTAGAATGTAGAATGATTGATTGATTGACTTAGACAGATGACAGACGGGCTTAGATTTTGAATCCCCTAAGATCATCAGAACATTGGCGATCACAAGACCAACGTCTTTCAATTCTCATTCACTCAATTTCTAAACACCACCATAACTCTTTAACCTTAGGTTTAAGATTGGCGAACGTTCACTCTATCCGATCTAACTACCAAGATTAATTAAACGCCCGAGCTTTCACTTCTTGCGACGGAGGAACTAACTGGTGTAATTACTAGTGATTCATGAGTTACTCTTGAAGCGGATTAACCCTAACTGGTTCCTACGAAAGACACACTCCAATGAATATGTTAATTATTGATTTGGTGTTTTAAAGTGAGGAGAACGTTCGCTACTATCCTCAACTTAACAAGAATCTAATCTAGGTGGCCAAACTAGACAAGAAACGCGGACAACGAAGAACAAACCAAAAATGAAAGAGAAACTGACTGAACTTCGAATCTAATTACTACCGATCTGTGACCGCTTTAAAGCCCTGGGTCACTTAGGGTTCATCTAATCTAAGCTCTACGAGTTTAGCTACTCATATTCAATACAGGAGAATCAAAGGCAAACAAGGAATACATCTCAGATAGAGAAGAACTGTAAAACCTAATTTTGACGAATCTGTGACGCTTCAATCTTCTGGATCTTCAACTCCGAGCACTGAAGTTCTCCGAGATAGAAGGATGGTGTCACGATCTCTCCCTGGCTCCTCGAACTCTCTCCACTCTTTCTCTCTAGTTCTAAGTCTTGGATTTTTTGTCCAAAAAAGTGTCTTTAAAATTGTGGCTGGCGGTTGTATTTAAAGGCTGTCCGTATCCGGCTGGGAAAAGGGGATAGTTTTCGGCAAAAACTTAGAAAGTTTTCGCCGAAAATTCTAAGTAGAATTCTTGGTATTTCTCTTGTCTTCCTCTGTGCAAATTTGATTGATAGTTTTCGGCGAGAAGTAGGGAGTTTTCACCGAAAACTTCAGGTATTAGCAGGGGTGGATTTGTCTTTGACTTAATTGCTTCTTTGATTGATTTCGGGTTACTTCCTCGGGGTTCCAATGCCTTAGACTAGTCCTTGGTTACATCATTTGATGGCATAAACCTGTGCTATCACAAAAACACTAGAAAACCATCAAATAGACCCGAAATGGGCCAAAGTAACAAAAATGGCACGAGAGAGAACAGTTGAGTGAATATTCGCTATTTTGACCTAAAAGCCATGTCTTAAGCAAAGAAATGACGCTTAAATAGGGCTGAAAATCACGTCAAATCAAGTGTCATCAAATACCCCACACTTAAGCTTTTGCTTGTCCTCAAGCAAATTGAATAGAAAGCGCTCGTGTTCACAGATGATAGGATCGATTAAATTGAAGTTCAAGAACACACAATGAATTATTAGACTGCTATTTCTAGAACAAGCAACCTAAAATGCATACCGATCAACCAAACAACACGGTCTCACTAAAAACTGCACATGACAAGAAGCAATCACTAATAATGCACGTATTTGACTTGATCGACCAGACTCCTCACACAGAAAGTATTTGGTATAAGGGAAACTCTCATTCTCTGCGTTTAGGGACGTGTTTCTGCTCTCAATCATTTTCTGTTACTGAATTCTGTCATAGGTTTGCAATTTGACCACATCTCCACCACTGTGACAACACGAGTAACTAGTCAAGAAGGACTTCCCTACTTTGGACTGTAACGAATTCTACACTACAAGGGTTTATAATGAGATGGATGATGGGAATGTATGATGATGGCTTTGGTGCGGCGTAGCTTTCGACTAACATCCCTCGAATCTAGCCTATGGCTTCCTACCGTCTAACCAAACACGGGTGGAATAGTGTACGCTCGTCCTATGATACCCTCAAGCAACCTAGCACTTTAATATGTATTATTCTTCTTTCTTTTTCAGAATTTTTATTTACATTTTCTTTTGACTTCGTTCTTCCATATGTAGGGAGAAGAACGTTATTGAACACTACTATAAACTTGACACTTTAAACTTTTTCTATTTTTTTGTTTTTCAAATTTTCTCTTTTTTTTTCTTCTTCTTTTGTGCCGATTTTCTTTTAGTTGCTAGAGGGGTTTACACGTTTGGACATAATAGCTAAGACCACCTGTTTAATGGCTATATGCAGGTTACCACAAACCGACTTCTGGTAGGCTAATCTAGAACTACAACCACAGGGGATCAACGGGGAATGAAAGAATGGGGATTAGCTGTAATGTATAGTGAACCGAAAGAAAGGCCAAGCTCAAGGGTCTAAACCTATAGGATGCAACGTTGGGTAGGCTATCTGGTTTAGTAGCTTAATTCTAGGTGCCCCTATCCTTCTAGAACTCGTGTCATCGTGTGGTCTCGAATAGGTCTCATGCAAATTCTTACTCATTCAAGAAAACAGAAAACCACTCAAAAAGAATTGAAATTGCAAGTTATGTGCAATAGATCAAAAGCTCACAATTGGCTTGCTAGTCGGATTCGGTCAATTTCATGCAATCAGAGAGACAAACTACAAGTGTGAATTTCAAAAATAATTCTGTTCTGACCGGGCCATTTAGCATCAAGGTAGACAGGTTGATGTGCAGGTTCTAGGTTAAGCAATCTAAGCATCATTATGACAAATTGAACAACCACTTAACCTCAAGAATCAAGAACCGAGCAATTCTAAAGCAAGAGAAGCTGGAAAGGTACAACGAAACATAATTAGGGGGTAATCAAGATCATGCATGGTTCTTTAACACCCTACCCCACACTTAGACCGTCATGTGTCTTCACGGGACAAATATGAGATTGAGAGTTACGGAGAACCTGGAACTAGGTGGTTGGTGTAGTGGATGGGCTCGGAGAGCGCGTAGTGGAGCGGAGTAGCGACCAAAAGAGACCTACAAAACAAAAACAACCAAAAGATCAAAAGGAAACCGGGACAAGTGCCCCGGATCCACACATAAAAAGGTTGGATCGAAATCCGAAAAGAAGAAATAAAAACAAAGGAAAGGGGTGGAAACGACCAGATCACCGTCCTTCAGGTGGTGGTGGAGGTGGGGCCGGTGGTGAAATGCCGAGCTTCTGCTCAATCTGTCGTCACCATGCGAGTTTAGCCTGGTACCGGGATTCCTGGTTGGTGAGATTCTGCTGGAGGAGGAGCCATCGAGCATCTTATGTCCGCTCATGCTCCACTCGGTCCTTCTGCCATTGGAGCGAACCGGCGGAGTAGTCTAGTTGCCATTGCTCAATGCGGGCCAGTCTCTCACCAATCTCGTTGGGTATCTGTGGCTGAGGTGGAGGAGGTAACTCTAGCAGAGGGGCGTGAGACACTGGAGCTGCAACTGGTCGTGGAGGTGCTTTCTATGAGCGGCGAGGTATCAGTCTGTAATCGTTGAGACTGCCCGAAAGGTCGAGGCCTCATGCTATGGCGAGCTCAGCATCTATGTGCTCAATCAAGATGCGAGGAATATCAGGGCCCCATTTGTCGCTGATCCAGAGGGTGTCGATCAGACAAGAAATGAAGGGACCGCCAGGAAGTTCAGTGGGGAGTTTCTTAGTGGTCGTGCGCTTGTGGGAGAATCATGCAAACCACCATCCGGGGTGAAAGCGAACCTCCTCTTCTATAGCACGGAACAGTATGAGCTCCTCCAAAGAGACATGGTGACGGCCCACCTTGCTGCCATAACACAGAGATTGCGTCCAAACATAATCAAGGAATTTAAAGAGGGGGTGAGGATGTCACCTACCGTGGGTTGACGATAGGTTTGGCCTCGAGTTACTAGAGATGAACCTCCATATTTTAGGGGTATGGTTCATGTGTGATGGAGTAGACGTCGGAGAACCCAAGGGCGGCATCATGGACGATGGCATGGGGGTCGAGTAGGTGGGTGAACTCGTGGATGGTCTTCTCATATCAAACACCACCGAGGTGGAAGGATACAAATTTCTGGCTGTTGTTGGGTCTTGTTGTGTGGCGCTCGAATGAGCTCCAGAACTCCTGAAGGGCAACCAGAGGATAGGGGGAGCTAAAAGTGGTTAAGGATCGCAAGCCGGTTTGTTCAAGGACTTGGTTGATGTTGGAGTGCCAATCCGGATTGTGGTTCTTGAGACTGTCCAAGGAGAGGGTTGCCACCTTGGTCGGAGGGATGTCCTTGATCTTCATGTAGACCTCCAGTTGGTTTGGGGGAAGGGCGACAATGAATGGATGTAGGGCCCCGGTGGTAGTGGCTGGAGCACTCGAGGTAGGGATCACCGGAGCTGGTGCGCCGAGCGAAATGAAGTCCGGTGTCGCGGTTCTTGGGGCAATAGGTGTGGGTGTTTGAGAGGACTGAGCCTTGTCCTATTAAGCCTTGGTCCGGTTCTCTCTATCGGCACCGGTGGTCTTGAAACGCTTTGGATTCTTGCAATACGAAACTCAAAGTAGACCGAAATTAGATGCCAGGAATCCCACCCCACACTTAGTTCGAATCCTCAGTTCCGTGAAGAACGGAGGGGACAAGTGGGGGTAAGCAAATCACTCAATTGATCATATTCGAAAAACACAGGGCAGGCGAGACGGGCTAAATGATTAGCAGAAAAAAAATGGCCAGCATGCAGGGGAAAAAAATCAACATTCAACACCAAGCAAACAAAACTGACGCAAAGCAACAAATTGCAGAGCAGAAGACGAAATATCGGCACACGATCATGGCAAAGCACTCACAAGGTAAATTTAGATCATAAAGATTCCAAGAGCTGAGCAAGAACACACCGAAACAGCAAGCACGCAAACTGAGGGAAACCAAAAAGTCAACCAAAGTCAAACATGACGAAATCTGAATTTTTTTTTGATGAATTAAAGGTTTCGTTTCATCAAAAAGAAGATTAAGTACAAACTAGAGCTAACTACAAAAAAAACTATAACTATATACAACTCAAAATTCTATTCTCATCTCTTCTCCCTTTGGTGAAAGAAACAAGATCCCACTCAATTTGTGCAACACATTCCTCAACTGAATTCTTCTTACCACCATAAAGGGTAGCACACCTACTTCTCCAAACACTATTAACAATCAAAATCCACTTCAGCCTTTTGACACAGTTACTAACTCCAGAACCTCTCCAGGACATAGCTTCGGTAAGGAAATTACTCCAACAGGATATACCTGCACAATCTGGCAGCAGACGGGCTTTCAGTTGCTGAATGAATGAACAGCAACCAAACATATGTTCTCTTGTTTCATCATAGCCACCACAAAGAGGACAACTTCTATCAATAGCAGGATCCCACTTAGCTATCTTATCTTTTGTAGTGATTCGATCAATCACGATAAGCCAGGCAACAAAATTATACCTGGGAATTTGGAAATCCGAAATTCAACAAGCCAAAAGATTCAAAATTGAAGGCTGAACAACTAACCGTGATGACATGACTCGAGAAAATGGTCAGAAATCAGAGAAACGACCAAAAACTTGAAAAGCTTGTTTCGGGTGGAACCGGAGCTGTAGGGCTCTGATACGGAAGATCTAAGTAGCAAACAGCTCAGGAGGGGGGAGAGGCTGAAGCGGCAGCGGCGGCGGCGGAGAGAACAAAAGGCGGCGGCGACGAAAACAGAAAAAGAAAAGGGGGCCATTTTTTATTCGTTTTTTCGAAAGTGGGTCAGCGAAAAAGAGAGAGATGGTCTTTAAAACATAAAACATGGACTCAAAATTTTCGGCGAAAACATAGAAAGTTTTTGCCAAAAAATCTCTCTAAAATCTGTCTGGGACGCGAAACGACACCGGTTTAAAAATAGAGTTCTCGCCGAGAAGTCGAAGTTTTCAGCGAGAAAATTTCCAAAAAACAACACAGGAGAATTTGGGGTTTTCAAACGAGTTTTCGGCAAAACTGTAGGAGTTTTCGCTGAAACTCGTTTGAAAAATGGGTTTACACGATTTTTAAAGAAAAACGAAAAAGAAGACTCAACAAAAATGGGAGTCTTGTAGGCAGTTCGATATGCCCATAAGGCATCATTGAGCTTAGATGACCAGTCCTTGCGAGACCGGCCAACTGCCCTGTCAAGAATCGCTTGAGCTCATGGTTTGTCACTTCCGCTTGACCGTTAGCCTGAGGGTGGTAAGCGGTGGACATTCGGTGGGTGACGCCAAAGCGCTTGCAGACCCGATTGAAGTGTCCATGGAAGTGGGTACCCCAATCGCTTATGATGGAGCGTGGTGAACCAAAATGCGTGAAAAGACGTGTAAGGAACCTTCCCACCACTCTTGAATCATTGGTGGGTAAAGCTTCAGCTTCAGCCCACTTAGAAATGTAATCAATGGCCACAAGAATGTACTTATTTCTGTTGGAGGGTGTGAATGGCCCCATAAAATCAATTCCCCAAACATAAAAAATTTCAACAGTTAAAGATATGTTCTGAGGCATCTCATTACGGTTAGAGTTGTTACCTGATCGTTGACATGCATCACAATGACGAGCAAAAGTGTCACAATCGCTAAAGAGAGAAGGCTAGTAGAATCCGGTTTCGAGTACCTTTCTTGCAGTACGGTTGTCGCCGAAGTGTCCTCCAAACTAGCCTTGATGGCACTTGCATATGATTTCAGCTGCCTCGATATAAGAGACGTACCTCCGGATCATCCCGTCAGTTCCAATTCGGTATAAGAATGGCTCATCCCAGAAGTAAGACTTGGCTTCTTTAGTGAGTTTCTTTCGCGCATTATAATACAGTCCTGGAGGTATTATGCCGCGAGATAGATTGTTAGCTACGGTGGCATACCAGGGCTCGTCTGATGTGGTTGCATTACTCATTTCTTGAGTGTGAGTGATCGCCCAAGGCTCGATGGCTATGTTATTGACCTGTTCATAGATTCTAAGTTCCAAAAACTCGTCAGGGGAAAGAATCATTGATAGGGGTAGTAGCAGTATTACCTATCTGGGATTCCTCGAGTCGGGAAAGGTGATCTGCTGCTAGGTTCTCAACTCCCTTCTTGTCCTTGATCTCTATATCGAATTCTTGGAGAAGGAGAATCCATCGGATTAGTCTTGGCTTCGAGTTCTGTTTTGCTAGGAGATGGCGTAGAGTAGCATGGTCGGTGTAGACTATGGTGTGCGAGAGGACCAGGTACTGTCTGAACTTATGGAAAGAGAAGACAATGGCTAGGAGCTCCTTCTCTGTAGTAGTGTAGTTCCGTTGAGCATCGTTAAGCTTCTTGCTAGCAAAGTAGATGGGATAAAATCTCTTCTCTTTTCTTTTTCCCAGAACAGTGCCAACGGTGAAGTCACTAGCATCGCACATGATCTCAAATGGAAGACTCCAATCTGGTGCTGTGAGGATCGGTGCGGTGGTGAGTTTGGTCTTCATAATCTCAAAGGCCTCAAGACATGCCTTGTCAAAAATGAAGAGGGTGTCTTTCTCTAAAAGCTTAGTCATTGGAAGAGTGATCTTGGAGAAGTCTTTGATGAACCTCCGGTAGAATCCGACATGACCGACGAAGCTTCAGACTGTCTTGACCGAAGTTGGCGGTGGAAGACTGGCAATAGTTTCAAGTTTGGCACGATCGACCTCTATTCCGAGCTTAGAGATCCTATGGCCAAGAACAATGCCTTCGATAACCATAAAAGGACATTTCTCCCAACTAAGAGCTAAGTTGGTCTCCTCACAACGGGCTAGTACTTTATCTAAGTTGGCTAGGCATTTAGAGAAAGAGTATCCATAGACAGAGAAGTCATCCACGAATACTTCTACCACATTCTCTACCAGATCCCCGAATATAGCAAGCATGCATATTTGAAAAGTAGTGGGAGCATTGCACAACCCAAAGGGAATATGACGATACGCAAACGTACCAAACGGGCAGGTGAAGGTTGTCTTTTCTTGGTCGTCAAGCTCGATAGGAATCTGGAAGTAACCAGACATCCCATCCAAGAAACAGTAGTAATCATGGCCAGCTAACCTTTCTAGCATCTGATCAATGAACGGCAGTGGAAAGTGATCTTTCTTTGTAGCATCATTAAGGCGTCGGTAGTCGATGCAGACTCTCCATCCGGTAATAGTGCGAGTGGGAATGAGCTCGCCTTTCTGGTTAGGAATGACTGTAATCCCTCCTTTCTTTGGAATAACCTGAGTTGGACTAACCCAAGGACTTTCGGCAATAGGGTAAATGATCCCGGCATCCACAAGCATAAGGACTTCCTTCTTCACAACCTCCTGCATCAGAGGATTTAATCGGCGTTGTGGTTGTCTGACTGGCTTGAATTCTTCATCTACAACTATCTGATGCTTGCAAAAGGTTTCGGAGATGCCTCTGATGTCAGCTAATTGCCAGGCTATAGCTCGGATGTGCTTCTTCAGTAGTATGATCAGTTGCTCTTTCTGTTCAGAAGATAGAGCCGAGTTGATGATTGGTAACTGGCATTCCTTCCCCAGGAATGCATACTCGAGATGGTCAGGGAGCTCCTTTAATGCGAGTTCTGGCGGTTTCTGTATGAAGTGGTGATCCGACTTGAAGCTGGTTCAATATGAGGTGGCGCAGAAGTGGTGGTAGATGTCGCCTTCTGGTCGTCTAGTTCAGCTTGCCATAGGCGCTGCTCTTGATATTCTAATGCATTTTCAATTCCTGAAATCAAACACAACTCTAGTGGATCACTAGATAAGGCATTAGTGATAAAGTTGGCTGAGGCCAACTCCATAGCATCAACAGTGTAACATTTATCATCTTGGGCTACAGAATATCTCATGCTATCCCTGATGCGGAATGTTACACTATCCTGTCCGACACTTAAAGTCAACAAGCCTTGTTTGCAATTGATATTTGCACTGGAGGTTGTCAAGAAAGGTCGGCCCAGGATAAGCGTTCCATCTAATTCACGGGTATCCAAAACAACGAAATCTGCAGTAATAGTAAAAGGGCCATATCGAACAGCTACATCTTCTATTATACCCCTAGGTAGTTTGACAGACCTATCAACTAGCACGAGATGGAGAGTAAGTGGTTTTAATTTTCCTAAGTTCAACTTCTCATAAAGATAAGTAGGCATAACATTAATAGAAGCACCGGAATCAGCTAGACTACGATCAATCTTTATACCATTAATTATGCATGGTAAGGTAAAAGGACCGGGATCAAAACACTTAACTGGGGGTGGCGGTGGCTTTCACATAGGAGACGGGCTACCAAAGAGAGCAACACACCCATTTGTGATGGTGACAAAGAAGATCTCTCCATTCTTTACTTTCTTCACGAGATCTTTGAAGAATTTTCCAAGTGGTAGTATGATTTCTACAGCTTCAGTTACTGGTATCTTGATCTCTGCATTCTTCAAAACGTTGTTCCACTTCTTGTAATGGGTGTCGTGATCCTTAGCCTTGCTCATTGCAGCTTTTGGAAAAGGAATCCTAGGCTGGTAGGGTGCTAAGACAGGCTCAGGAGCTGTCTTGGAGGAGGAGTCAGTGCCACTTCTGCCTCTTCCTTTTCTTTACTCTCTTCCTCTGCTGTGATGTCTTCAATCTCTGGCATGTCTATGGCAGTAGCGTCTGGTATCATATCTGGTTCTGGAATCTTCGGATCAGCCGTCTATTTACCACTCCTGGTGGTGATGGATTGAGCTTATTCACTCCTAACATTGGAGTCACCTTGAGGTGATGCTTGATTGAAGAAGGGGCTGCTAGCCAACAACCTAGTCATACTAGTCACTGCATCCTCCACTCTTTGACTTTGAGCCATTTGTCCTTGGTTGAGTGCAGCTTGAGCTTTGAACTAATTGTCATGTTCGTCAAGTCTGGTCATGATTTGGTTGAACTTTTTCTCGAAATCCTCATGTATATTGTAATATGGCTATGGTCGATACGGTTGCTGCCCTCCAATGAATCCGGGAGGTCCTTGATACGATTCAGAGAATCGGTTGTTTTGATTCTGACCCTGAGGTTGGTAGTTCCGGTAGTTGGAGTAGCCTCTCTGTTTGTTGATGAAGCCTTGACTAATGAAGTTCACCTCTCTATAGACCAGACATTTGTTTTCCCGAAGTTTAGGCAGCTTCCTCCGTTATGAGCACAGGTTCCACACCATCCACAGTCAGCCGTAAAGACGGTGGCTGACAAGGGATCGAGGGATGCGACAATCGTCATTAAATGTTTTTGAACTTCTGTGTGTTCTCTTTGTCTCTCCCAATTTCTTGACTTGGAAGCACAACTAGCAAAATGAAGAAGAGCGACTTGAGGTGTAAGAGCGGTGCAATCTCCTCCAGCCAAGGAGTTGACCCATTTAGCAGATTCCTCACGTAAACCTCGAGCAAAGAATTCAGCTAGCTTTCTTTGTTCGTAACCGTGGTGAGGACAATTGTAGAGAATGAAATTCATTCCAAGTGTCGTATAAGCTTGCATCTTCTTTCTGAGCAAACCTAGAGATGTTGTCCTTGTAGGCAGTTGTCCTTGACGGAGGGAAATATTCCTCAACGAAGTCATGAGCTAGAGTCTCCCAGTCTGTATAATGACCGGGTGGCTTGCCACTAAGCCACCTCTTAGCTGCATGATGTGACGTTATTTAGTGCATTTTAAGCCGTTGATTAGCCTAAGGATTTCCCATGTTTGATCTCATTTTGCTATGATTTATATGCTTTTATTGAAGTTTTATGCAAAGTGCTATCTTGTTGTTTGGTTGCCACTTTGAGGCCAATTCTGTGTCTATTGAAGTTATTTTCTTTGCACTTTCAGGATTTGGCATTGAATTACTGGTGACAAGGAGCACGTAGGATCAAACGGGGGGTCAATCGGAGCTAGGACGGAGGAGATATGGCCGTTGCAAAATCGGGAAAAGTGCACAACATTTCTTAAGGAGTTTTCGGCGAGAACTCTAAGTTCTCGCCGAAAACTATCTTCCACTTGCAAACAGGAGGTGGACATTTGATTTATGAAGACATTTTCGGCGAAAATATTGTAGAATTTTCGCCAAAAATCTGTGAAGAAAAGTCAAGCCGCTCGGTGATTTTCAATGACATTTTCGGCGAAAATCTTGTAGAATTTTCGCCGAAAATTCCAGCCTTTTGCAGCACAGTATTTAAAGGGTGAAGCCGGTGAAAATTGAGAGAATAATTCATTAATTTTCAGAACAACAGCCTTCGACAACCCTTCCTCTCAACTTTGAATATCTCTCTTCTCAACCAATCCATCATCAACCCTAGAGCAAGGTGCAAATTGGAGTAAGGAGCTTGGATTGAAGCCCACAACCTTGGGGAGAGAAGCTTGCCAGAAGAGGATTGCCATGGAGCTCTTGGTGACCATCTCTCCTTCTTTCTCTTTTGTACCCTTGCCCATGTGTGGCTGATTTCCTAGGTTTCCTTGGATTGGTAGATAATTGTGCTAGGATAGAGGTTGATTGTACAAATATGCCATGATTGATCTTGGATTGTAAGAAGAATGATCTCTAGACTTGTTGTTAATTCCATTGATGGCTATGGCTTGATTGGTCTATTATTTGGGATGTAATGCATGAGAGTGCTTAGATTACATGGATTGTAGGTCTAGGGATTGAAGAGAGTGTGTTCTAAGAGATTAGATCATCTCAATTCAACCATAGTTGCATGATTTCTCACTTGTGCATTTTATCGAACACTTGGTGTGCATTAGGTTTTTCATTCAATTGAGCTTTGATTAGTCTTTGGATGATTCTCTTAGTGTTAGGACATTGACATGAGAGTGTGGTGTCTAGCCTAGTGCTCATAGAGTCATAGGAGAGGGTTTTTGTTCCAGCCTTGTCGCCTGGCCCAATAATGGAAGCCCAAGCCTGTTGGTCTTCCGGGGGTGGTTACCTCGTAAGTGATAAAGGGGGTAGTTAGTTCAAGTAAAAGGGGAGGCGATCAGTTTAAGGAATGGGAGAGGGAGGCGAGTAACGTACCGCGGAGCGTTTGTCCGCTGGGTAAAAGTGTTGTCCCCCGGTTAATAGGGTGTATGGGGGTATTTATAGTACCCCTGCCTTGGTCGCCAAGGCTGAATCTTAGCCACTCGTTCGTAGCCCCCGTAGGATGTTGACACGTGTCTGCTCTGTCTTGGAACCCTAAGTGTTGCCGAGTAACCCTAGGAGGCCGCCGAGCTGGGCCGTCGCTTTGGGCCTCACTCCACCTCCTGGGCCTGCCTGTTCGGCCCATCTAATTTACCGCCTGAGTCCGGGCCCCCTGCCCTAGCCACTGTGTTCGGGCTGCCATGTGGGTCGCCTCGTGGGCCGTCGTGTGGGCCTTTGGACTTCGTCGGGCCGGGCCCATCAATTGCCCCCAAGCCCTTAGTCGAGCTTTGCTTGGCTGAGGGTTTACTTATAACTCGGATCGCTCGTCTCGTGATCGCCGTAAGAGGACCCATCAATTGCCCCCGAGCCCTTAATTCTATCGCGCCCCTTCTTTCCAGTTTTTCATGCGCCTCTCTACCGCTCAGGGTATCATGGTCTTTTACTCCCTACCTTGCTGGAGAAGTTGGGGAAATCGGGGTATTTCAGTAATTGCCCAGAAAGCCATCATTACCTTATCCCTTCAGACGTCATCTCAGCCGCGCGTGCCCCAATGAAACGTCGTGATGGTTCGCCTTCCCGCCAACACGTCCTTTTAACCGCGCGTGTGACTCACCGTGACGGTTCCATTCCCGCTCATTGCACTCCTATATAAACCCCATTCTTACCGTCTTCCTCCATTTTTTACTCTTTCTCTGCCACCTTGCCTCTCTGTTTTTACAGTCTTCTTGCCTCCACTGCTTCCTTATTCCTTCCGGCGAGCTCTCCACTATCTTCTCCTTCCCCGTCGATCGAAAAAACGTTCGTTTCTCCTTCTTCCGATCACCAGAAAATGTTCATCTCTTCCTGCCATTTCTCAGATGTCTGGAGCCCCCCGACGCCCACCTGGTACGTGACTCTTCCCCTCTTTCTCACTCCCATTGCCATCCTGCCGTGTGTTTCCTTCTCTTTTCTGCTTCTTGATATTAGTCTTGAACCATGGATTCCGATTCCGATAGCCAAAACCAAAGTCATTCCTACTCCGCGGGTACCGACTCTTCACCTTCTCCTTCATCCTCTTCTTCATCCCCTCCTTCAACTTCCAGCCAGTCTCCTGAACCAGTGTCCTTAAATCCTCCATCTATGGCCGAAACCTCGTCTGCCCAAATTTTTGACGTAGCAGAGGAGAATTTTGATGAATCTCCTGCCCTGCCTTTTTGGGGTCCCCACCAAAAAGGATTCGAGCGGGCCCGTCATGGGGTCGAGATTGATCCTGAGGCGACTAGAGTCACCGGCTCCTACTCCATTGGCAACTGGCGGTCTATGTGGGGAAGAGCTACCTGTGACGAGCGAACGGTCATCGGCCCGGGCTACTTTCCTTCAGGGTCGGTGGAGAAGATCGCCCGCGTTCTTCCATTCGCCATGCTGCCGTCTACCTGGGAATTCGCCGTGGCCTCTCGGCTTTCCACTATTGGCAATTGCCCGCCAGGGTGGCACGGCGTCTGGACCGAGGCCTTCACCAATGGCCTTCGCCTTCCGCCATCCTCGTTCACGGTCGCCCTGCTTGGGTGCTTTGGCGCTTCTCTTGGCGCCTTCAACGTCGGGTGTTGGGCTACAGCCTCTGCTTTTGAATGCAGCTGTGTGACTAAGAAGATCGCCCCCACTCTGCGGTTGTTTCAATTAATTCATTATGCCAAACACACCTCCAATGGCATCAGTTTCGTTCGCCGAGCTGATCTTACTCAAAAGGGCACTTACTCATCACCGAAACCTCGCCCTACATGGTATCATTCATTTTTCTACTTCCGCCCCAGCGACACGGATCACCATTGGGCTTCGCTGCTCCCTTCATCCTGGTCTTCTGGTGACGTGAGTTCTTTCAACGCCGAGCTTGATCCTACTCCTGATGAAATACTCCTACGTCGCCAGATCCTTCTTGATTGCCATCACTTATCGACCACTTCTGGCCTGCGGACTGCTCAGGCGGGGATACGAGGAGGTATACTTTATGTCTTAGGCGGTGCTGATTGTTTTCCTCCCTTCCTAGCTGTCGCCGTTCATCTTGCGTAATTGAGTCGTCGTAGCCAAACCCTTAGGAATGTATAACCTTTATATTATCGCCTTTTTGTACTCTCTTTTCTTTCCTTTTTTTTTTACTAATCTTTGGATGTACCTTTCCTAGGTGCCGTAAGCCTCGCTGGGTGCCTCCTTAGTACCACCGCGCGTGGTCCTGTCGCCGAGACTCGTCCCAGCCGCTCTGAGGCTGCCCCCGTCGCCCCTGCTTCTGCCCAACCTTCGCCCGAGAAATCTAAGGGGAAGAGGAAGGCGGCTGAGATGGATGAAAGCCTCCTTTCTTCAAAGAGGAAGAAAAAAGCTGGGGTTTCCAAGCTGAGGAGAAAGGCAGGTGAGGGCTCCAGCAATCCACCGCCCGCCGCCCCCACCAGTGATAGAGGTGGAGGATGTCGATGCTGAGACTGAAACTCCCCTCCGCCGCTCTCGTCGCCAATCGCCTCTGGCACATGACAATCCTTCTGCGAGGGAGCCCTTAGAGCATCCTGCTGACGAGAACGTCATCTCATATGACGACTCCTACCTTCCTGACGAACCTATCCCTCTTCCCCGGGATCCGGAGCATCCCGAGTCTGCGCCGGCTGCGGAGCTTGATCTTCGTCCCACCGAGCCTGCTCGTGACCACTCTCGCCCGCCTCCTGTCAACACCGATCGTGCCCGCCGGGCCAGCTGGACAGAGCGAGCTAACACCCTCTTTGATCGCCCTGCTCCTGCTGGTCGCGAGGGCGAGGGTCCCTTTCGACTTCCCTACTTCGCCGTCGTTCATCCGGTGGCATCCCACATATCGCCCCGGATGGCGAGTGATATCACGGAGGAGTTCTCTCGAGGTGTCTACGAGGGGGTGACCGCTCCTGGTGAGGGCTCGGAGATTTCGGACCTGCATGGGGCGACTTCCTGCCGCCTCCTTCACGTATTTATGGAATACGAAATTTATTTGCTTTGTCCTGTTACCTTAGCTCTGCTCGCTGCTTCTTACCCCTTACATTTGTTCTGCTACCTAGGCCGTGGCCGAGCTCGGCGATCTTTCCTTTGCATGTAAACACATGCAGGAGGAGAATCGGAGGCTGAAGAGGATGTTGAGAATCTGCGCTCTTTGCGCATGGATCTCACCCGTTATCATAACGAGGAGAAGGTATTTACTCATCTGCCTCTTCTTTCTCCCCTTTTATATATACTATTTCCTGGCTTGTCACCTTACGATCCTTGCTAAACCCGCACGTTGTTGTTTGTTTTTTTTTATCTTAGCGACGGGCAGATGCAGCGACCTCTGCTGCTGAGTCTCTGAAGGAAAGCCTGGCTGAGGCGACTGGGCGGATTTCCCAGATGGAGGGCGTCCAGGAGGACTTGCAATCTGCTAATAAGCACATTGTCGCCCTTGAAGCCGAGTTGGATGAGGCTCGTGTCAAGGTTGCTCAGGTGGAGGAGATAGCCGCCGAAAGGGACAGAGCTAAGGAGCTGCTTAATGACTCTCTGGCGGTTGAATCGGCGGCGGATCGTGATCTTGCCGCTGCCAAGGCTCAGTATGACGAGACTGTGGCTTATTACACTCATGCTCTCGGCGAGAGTATGCGTGTGGTAATGCGCAGCTGTCGTAATGAGTTCTACGAGCTGTTTCCCAACAAGGGCTGGCCGGGGCGAAAAATGGTTCGAGCCGTCCTCCGCGGTCTCAATCGCTATAACTTTGGGGTTCCCGACCTTCCCGATGCCGAGGAGGAGGCTTATTTTCGGGATGCTGCTCGCTTGGAGCGGGAGATAGTGGCGGCAGATGCTGAATATGTGGCGGCCACTCGCCGCAGCCGTGGCCTGCCTGATCTGAATCTCGATGGATCAGAGGTTCAGCCGCCATCATCTGATCAAGCCCCCTCGACCAGCGGCAAAGACTTCAATTCCGCCGCTGACCCTTCCAAGGCTGGCGAGAAGGGCTCCGACGCTAAAGACCCATGATCCCGCTTTCAATCTGTTGTTATCATTGCTATCTTTTCAGACAATCATCATGTTTCTGCGTGCTGTTGCTGTTTTCCTCTCTTTCTCCTTCTCTTTTTTTTTGTAAAAACTGCTTTATTAAACTCTTCCTCGCGAATTTTCAATCTTTGGTCTTTTATCTTATTACACCTCTCTTGATCGCTTTGCTTCTTTTCATCATTAACTAGATGTTATACTGATAGCTTTGATGCCCTTAGGTCTTACATAGTGATTTGTTAATGCCCGTAGGTCTTACATAGCGATCCCAATGCCCTTAGGTCTTACATGATAAATTTGATGCCCTTAGGTCTTACACAGCGATTTGTTAATGCCCGTAGGTCTTACATAGCGATCCCAATGCCCTTAGGTCTTACATGATAAATTTGATGCCCTTAGGTCTTACACAGCGATTTGTTAATGCCCGTAGGTCTTACATAGTGATCCCAATGCCCTTAGGTCTTACATGATAAATTTGATGCCCTTAGGTCTTACACAGCGATTTGTTAATGCCCGTAGGTCTTACATAGCGATCCCAATGCCCTTAGGTCTTACATGATAAATTTGATGCCCTTAGGTCTTACACAGCGATTTGTTAATGCCCGTAGGTCTTACATAGCGATCCCAATGCCCTTAGGTCTTACATGATAAATTTGATGCCCTTAGGTCTTACACAGCGATTTGTTAATGCCCGTAGGTCTTACATAGCGATCCCAATGCCCTTAGGTCTTACATGATAAATTTGATGGCGCGAAGACATATATTAGATTCAATCAGTAGGGCCCTTAGTTGCCTTAAAAACTAGCCTCGGTTACAAGTGTCTTTTTAATCATAATATCGCCTGAGATGCATGGAGTTCCAAGTTTTGGGGATCTTTGCTCCATCTAACTCTGCTAGTTTGAAGGTGTTGGCCCCTACCACTCGCCGTACTCTGTATGGGCCTTCCCATCCAGGGTTGAGCTTGGCCGCCCTGACCGCCGGCCTGAAGATCTTCCATAGCACTAAGTCATTGATCGCGATGTGATGTGGTCGGAGCTTTAAATTGTACCGCCTGGCTAACTGCTCTTTTTCAGCGATCAGCCGCATTTGTGCCTTTTCTCTTTTTTCCTCAATCATATCTACGTTAAGCATCAATTCTTGTTCGTTGACCTCATCCCTGTATTCCTGTATTCGGATAGATGGGATTGAGATTTCTACCGGAAGGACCGCCTCAGTCCCATACGTCAATGTGTAGGGAGTCTCCCTGTCGCCGTTTTATAAGCCGTACGGTGAGCCCATAGTACATGATCAAGCTCCTCGACCCATACGCCCTTACAGCCATCCACTCTTTTCTTTAATCCTTGTAGAATAAGCTTATTAGCCGCCTCTGCTTGTCCATTAGCTTGTGGATAGGCGACCGAAGCGAATCTCAGATTTATCCTCAGGTCATCACAAAATTCTTTGAAGACCTGTGAGTCAAACTGAGTTCCATGGTCACATATAATACTTTCTGGTATACCAAATCTGGTGACGATACTTTTAAATGCAAACTTCTGTATCTGCTTGGCGGTGATACTTGCCACCGCTTCTGCCTCAACCCACTTGGTGAAATAATCAACCGCCACGATGAGGAATTTCCTTTTCCCCGAGGCTTCCGAAAATGGGCCTCGGATATCCATCCCCCACCTCGCGAATGGCCACGGGCTGACATTCGCCTGGAGCGCTGTTGCTGGCAACTTGTGATAACTTGCAAATTCCTGACATTTGTGGCATTTCTTCACCAGGTCGCCAGCCTCCTTCCTCATTGTTGGCCAATAGAAGCCCTGGTATATTAAGTTCCTTTCCAAACTTCTTGTTCCCAAGTGAGTACCACATACTCCTGAATGTACTTCCTCTAGGGCCCAAGCTGCATCCTCCTCTCCCAGGCATCGCAAGTATGGGCCCATAGCTGATTTTCGATACAGCTCTCCCCCTATTATAGTACACCTCCCTACTTTTCGCCGGAGCTTGGTCGCTTCTAACGGGTCACTTGGTACAGTGTCGTTATCCAAGTATTGAATAATAGGCGTTCGCCAGTCACTTTTCCCAATTCCGTTAATCACGTGAAAACACTGCTTCCTCCTTGTTTCTTTTTCCACTGTGACCATTCGCCCTTCTTCAAAATCTGTCGCCGTTGCTAGTTTCGATAATGCGTCCGCGTGGCAATTCTCCTCCCTATCAATCTGGGATATAACCACCTTCTTGAATTCCGATATAAGCAGTTTTACTCATCATAAAATAAGGGAGGAGCGACTCCTCCTTTACCTCAAAGCTCCCATTAACTTGGTTGACTACTATCGCCGAGTCTAAGAAAACTTTGATGTTAGTAACTCCCATACTCTTAGCAATTCGCAAGCCAGCCTCCAATGCCCCGTACTCAGCTGCATTGTTGGTTCGATTAGTTGCAAATCGCAATGCGACCTCGTGGAGGATCCCCCCAGGAGACCTTAGGACTATCCCCGCACCTGACCTTCCTTTACTTGAGGCGCCGTCTGTAAATAACGTCCATTCATCGCCTTCCTCGGTGTCTTCTTGTACTGCACCTTCGACTACAAAGTCAGCAAGGACTTGGGCCTTGATCGCCGTTTGCGGTTGGTATCGAATGTCATACTCGCTTAGCTCGATCGCCCACTTAGCTAATCGCCCTGCCATGCTCATAGATCTTAACGCATTCTTAATCGGAAGATTCGTGAGCACATGTATTGTGTGTGCCTAAAAATATGGTCGCAACTTTCTGGCCGCGCAGACCACAGCGTATGCCATTTTTTCTATCGCCGGGTACCTTGTTTCAGCATCGACCAAGGTTTTACTTGTATAAAAAACAGGGTGTTCGGCTTTGTCCTCTCTTCGAACTAAGACCGCACTAACTGCCTTTGGAGAGATCGCAATATAGAGAAATAAATCTTCATTTGATTTTGGAGATGCAAGTACAGGAGGGGTAATTAAAAATTGCTTCAGCTCTTCAAAAGCCTTGTTACATTTGTCATTCCATGCAAACTTTGATGCATTCTTTAAGGTCGCAAAGAATGGAGCGCATCGGTCGGCGATCCTGGGAATGAATCGATTGATTACCGTCAGTCTTCCAGATAGAACCTGAACCTCCTTCACAGTCTTTGGAGGGGCCATCGCTGTAATCGCCGCGATCTGCGCTGGATTAGCTTCAATTCCTCTCCTGGTTATGAGGTATCCCAGGAACTTTCCTGATGTTGCCCCGAACACACACTTCAAAGGGTTCAACCTGAGCGAATACTCCTGTAGTGTATTGAAGGTTTCCCTTAAGTCGCTAAGATGGTCATTAGATCTCTTACTTTTGACCAGCAGGTCATCCACATACGCCTCCAAGTTTCGGCCGAGCTGCTTGACAAAGACTTTGTCGATCATTCTCTGGTAAGTCGCGCCAGCATTCTTGAGCCCGAATGGCATCACTCGATAGCAGTAGTTCGCCGTGGGCGTCATGAAAGCCGTTTTCTCTTGATCTTGCTTGCTTAAAGGTATTTGATGATATCCCGAGAACATGTCCAGAAAGGATAGCATTTCATTGTTCGCCGTTGCGTCTACCAGCTGCTCTATGTTGGGCAAGGGGTACGGATCCTTGGGGCAAGCATCGTTAAGGTTGGTGAAGTCGACACACATTCGCCATGCTCCTGACGATTTCTTGACAAGAACTACATTAGCCAACCACTCAGGATACTGTACCTCTTTGATAAACCATGCCTTCAAAAGTTTGTCCACTTCATTTGCCACCGCTTGCTGCCTTTCTCTGTAGATGTTCCGCCGCTTTTGCTGGACTGGGCGACTCCCGGGCTCGATCGCTAGAGAGTGTTTGATGATGTCTGGAGCAATTCCTGGCATGTCACTTGGTGACCATGCGAACAGGTGCGAGAATTCTTGGAGCAACTTGACCAACTCCTGTTTCTTGTTATCGCTCAGGTAGGACGAAACTCGAACTGTCTTACTTTCATCTTCTTCGAACAGCGGTATTGGGACGTCCGATTCTGCTGGAACGACTCTTTCTCCTTCATTCTCCGCCTCCAAGCTTATGGTGAGGCACGTGCTTTTAGTCGCCGCCCTGTAACACCTTCTGGCGATGTCCGGGTGTCCCCAGGCGAAACCTATCCCTTCATTAGTAGCGAACTTCAGTACTTGGTGCACTGGGGAGGAGATTGCTTGGAAGGCGGCGAGTGCAGGTCGCCCTAGGATCATGTTGTACGTGGATTGACAATCCATGACATGGAAGTCGATGGATCGGGTGACCTGCAAGTCTCCATCCCCAATGGTTATTGCCATCGTGGCTATCCCCTTGATGGGAACTGTGTGTCCTGAAAATCCTGAGATGGTAGTTTTTGTCTGCCTGAGCAAGCTAGCTGGCAGGTTCATCTTTTTGTACAGCTCCAGAAAATAATGTCCGCAGAGCTCCCTTCGTCAACCATCACTCGCTCCACTCGGCTATTGTGTGTGATTACTTGAATTACCATCGCTTCCAAACTTGGGCCTCCTACCCTGGCCATGTCTTCTTCCAAGAATCCCAACGTTGGGCGACTGACTTGGTCTATCATCATCACCTCCTTTGTTTCCTCCTTTCTGACTTTCTTTGTCGGGCAACTTTCCCCACCGAAAATGGTTTGATAAACGTGGTTTACCTCAGGTCGAGGCTTTTTCTTGCTATCTCCATTGTCCATAGGCTCCTTAAGTCGGGCGAGAACATCACCCTTCTTGTCTTGTGATTCTCCTTGTCCACGGCGATCATCCTCTTGCGGCTTGTTTTTCCGCTTTGAGCTGACAATGAAATCCCTGAGACGTCCTTCGTTTATCCACCTTTCGATTTCATTTTTCAATTCCCTGCAGTCTTCAGTGGTATGGCCATGAGAGTCATGGAAATCGCAGAACTTTTGGCGACTTCGCTGATCCGCCGGGGTGAACATTGGCCCCGGCCAGTTGATGGGATCTCCCTTATGCTGCATATACAGCAGAATCTTTCTTCGCGATTCTGAGAGGGGTGTATAATCTGCCCTCTCCTCTTGGTATCCTCTCTCTTGATAACCCCTTTGCTCTCCAGGGTATCCTCTCTCTTGGTAACGCCTTTGCTCCCCTGGGCAATATTTCCCGTATGGCCGTGTCTCGGAGGGCTGCCCTTTGGCCTGCTTGTTCCCTGTAACGGGCTTTTCTTCCATCTTCGCCGCTCCATGTAAAGGCTCTGCTAACTGCTCCTCAATCAAAATAATTTTGTGTACTCTGGTTTCCAAGTCGGATAGTGACTTCGGAGCCACCTGTAGCAGCGACTCCCGCAGCCTGCCGTTATGAGTCGACTGGAATAAACTTGCCGCAGCGATTTCATGATCTACCCTCTTGATGGATTGGACGACCCCAGTCCATTCATCAAAGAACTCCTTCAGCGACTGGTTCGGCTTTTGCCTCAGGCTCACCAGCGCTTGCAACGGGACCGTCCTTGTTTTCTTGCACTCATACTTCTGTGAGAAGATCCTCGCAAAGCCCTCCCACGATGTTATGATGCCCTCTGGTAGATTCATGTACCACTCCCTGGCTCGCCCTCCCAATGTCGCCGGAAAAGCTCTGCAATATGCGGCGTCGCCAGCCTGCTGCATTTGCATGGCGATCTGGAAGGCTTGCAAGTGCTCGTCCGGGTCGCCAGTACCTACATACCTATCTAGGTTGGGCGGAACCAACCCCTTAGGTAGTGGCTCGGCGAGTATCGCCCTGGACAGAGGTTGGCGAACCACCATCTGTGCGGGGGAGATTTGAGTAGCCGGGAGGAATTGCTGTAACACTTCCAAATGGGAGTCCTGTGGCGATTGCCTGCCCTGAGTGTTGGCCCTGAGAGCTTGAGCTTGCTGGGCGATCACCGTTTTCAACATCTGTGTGAGTTCAGCATTCTGTTGCTCAAGGGACCGAAATCGCTGCTCCAACAGCTCATAGGCATCGCCGGTCGGAATAGTACTCTGAGACTCCGAGTCGCCTTCGAATTCGCGCTCCATGTTTCTAGTGAGGTTTGGGTCTGTTCGAGAACCTGGGTTGACATACTTGACAGGTGTTACTCCATCTCCTCTTTCGCCATCCTCGCCCATCAGAGTGGGAATCGCTGATGAAGCCATTCGCCTTGAAAAGTCGCCTGACCGCCCCTTATCTGGCGCGCCAATTGTTCCAGCCTTGTCGCCTGGCCCAATAATGGAAGCCCAAGCCTGTTGGTCTTCCGGGGGTGGTTACCTCGTAAGTGATAAAGGGGGTAGTTAGTTCAAGGAAAAGGGGAGGCGATCAGTTTAAGGAATGGGAGAGGGAGGCGAGTAACGTACCGCGGAGCGTTTGTCCGCTGGGTAAAAGTGTTGTCCCCCGGTTAATAGGGTGTATGGGGGTATTTATAGTACCCCTGCCTTGGTCGCCAAGGCTGAATCTTAGCCACTCGTTCGTAGCCCCCGTAGGATGTTGACACGTGTCTGCTCTGTCTTGGAACCCTAAGTGTCGCCGAGTAACCCTAGGAGGCCGCCGAGCTGGGCCGTCGCTTTGGGCCTCACTCCACCTCCTGGGCCTGCCTGTTCGGCCCATCTGATTTACCGCCTGAGTCCGGGCCCCCTGCCCTAGCCGCTGTGTTCGGGCTGCCATGTGGGTCGCCTCGTGGGCCGTCGTGTGGGCCTTTGGACTTCGTCGGGCCGGGCCCATCAGTTTTGTAGCTTGGCATTTCATCAAACACCTTTAATGCATCCTTAGTCACTTAGCTTGAGAGCGAGAGCCTAGGTTGAGTGGTTCTAGGATAGGGATTTAGTGCGACGAGAGTGCATTGAGTCTATAGAAGGGATTTGCGTGGTCATTCGATTGCATCCTCGATCATGTTTGGCTAGTTTGTGCATTTGTTCCTCTTGAGCATGATGAACCTATCTTTCCAAGTGAACCTCCTTTACCTTTGATTTGCACCGTTTTGTTTTGCTTTCTTGTTTAGTTTCCTTTATTTTTTTATTTCCTTTTCAAACTAAAACCAATTTCAAATGAATAGACCGTCCATGAACCGTGTGAGTATTAGCTATTGAGAGAGCCCTCGTGAAATACGATCTTGATAGTTGTGAGTTATATCTCGCACGTCACTACACCTCTGAGGGAGAATGGAAAAGCTCGCAGGCACAAGGTATTCTTGTTGAGGTTCCCACTCTTAAAATTTTCACAGATAGCGAGGAAGTCAGATAAATGAATGCAAGGATTATCGTCTGGCTTTCCTTCAAATTGCACCCCTAGAGATTAGTCTCAGGAAGGGGATCTTAATCTCATAGTCAGGATCGTTGTCATTACAAGGCACAGCGATGGAAGACCGAACGTTAGTTGCGCTTGATTTACTGTAATCCACAAGACTCTTTGGGGCAGCCATTGCGGTAGGGAAGAATGGAATGGAAGTGACTTGATTCTATACCTGCTTTAATCTACAAGCGACAAAAACAAACACAACCGGTGTAAAATCGAAGTGTGATGGGAAATGAAAGATGGAAAGGTAGAAGAATAAAAGTGCCAACTCTTCTTTCAAACAAAATAGAAGAGATTCCCCGGAAACGGTGCCAATTTGATGAGGTGTAAAACAGTGATCAAATACTACTAGGCTAAAAGCTAAGCATATCGTATTCCACGGGTCTCTTCTACTCGTTTACTCAAATATGTTGGCAACTCTATTCAGGATTAAACAATTCGTGCGTGGTGTGAGTTCCGCGACTTCTATACTAGGATGCAAGAAAACTGAAATGAAACTAGAATGCAGAATGATTGATTGATTGACTTAGACAGACGACAGACGGGCTTAGATTTTGAATCCCCCTAAGATCATCAGAACATTGGCGATCACAAGACCAGCGGCTTTCAATTCTCATTCACTCAATTTCTAAACACCACCGTAACTCCTTACCCTTAGGTTTAAGACTGGAGAACGTTCACTCTATCCGATCTAACTACCAAGATTAATTAACCGACCGAGCTTTCGCTTCTTGCGACGGAGGAACTAACTGGTGTAATTACTAGTGATTCATGAGTTACTCTTGAAGCGGATTAACCATAACTGGTTCCTACGTAAAACACACTCCAATGAATAGGTTAATGGTTGATTTGGAGTTTTAAAGTGAGGCGAACGTTTGCTACTATCCTCAGCTTCACGAGAATCTAATCTAGGTGGCCAAACCAGACAAGAAACGTGGACAACGAAGAAGAAACCAAACATGAAAGAGAAACTGACTGAACTTTGAATCTAATTACCGCCGATCTGTGACCGCTTTAAAGCCCTGGGTCACTTAGGGTTCATCTAATCTAAGCTTTACGAGTTTACCTACTCATATTCAATACAGGAGAATCAAAGGCAAACAAGGAATACATCTCAGATAGGGAAGACAGAGAAGAACTGAAAACCTAATTTCGACGAATCCGTGATGCTTCAATCTTCTGGATCTTCAACTCCTAGCACTGAGGTTCTCCGAGATGGAAGGATGGTGTCACGATCTCTCCCTGGCTCCTCGAACTCTCTCCACTCTTTCTCTCTAGTTCTAAGTCTTGGATTTTTGTCCAAAAAAAGTGTCTTTAAAATTGTGGCCGGTGGTTGTATTTAAATGCTGTCCGTATCCGGCTGGGAAAAAGGGATAGTTTTCGACGAAAACATAGAAAGTTTTCACTGAAAATTCTAAGTAGAATTCTTGGTATTTCTCCTGTCTTCCTCTGTGCAAATTTGATTATAGTTTTCAGCGAGAAGTAGGGAGTTTTCGCCGAAAACTTCAGGTATGAGCAGGGGTGGATTTGTCTTCGACTTAATTGCTTCTTTGAATGATTATGGGTTACTTCCTCGGGGTTCCAATGCCTTAGACACGTCCTTTGTTACATCATTTGACGGCATAAACCTGTGCTATCACAAAAACACTAGAAAACCATCAAATAGACCCGAAATGGGCCAAAGTAACCAAAATGGCACAAGATAGAACAGTTGAGTGAATATTTGCTATTTTGCCCTAAAAGTCATGTTTTAAGCAAAGAAATGTCACTTAAATAGGGCTAAAAATCACGTCAAATCGAGTGTCATCAACATGCATCTTCGGGATAAGAACAAGGAGCACTTTCGCGACCTCTATATTGAAACACCCATCTCTATTAGATATCTTCACAAAATCAGTAACCTTATCTTTCAGGATTGGCCAGTGCTTTTGTTAGAAGAGAGGGGGAATCCATCGGGTCCCGGAGCTTTGAGTGGTTTCATAAAAGAGATTGCTTTCCAGACCTCAGCTTCAGTAACTTCCAAATAGATCAACCGTTGAGCTTATTCATACAAACCAGTACCATTCGCTATTTGCAAGAGGGGAAGCGAAGAAAAGGAATTTCCATCCCTTGAGAAAAGGCATTTAAAATGGGAGTTAGCTGCTTCTCTGAGAGCTGTAGGATCAAAACACCAATTTCCATCTCCTAGCTTGAGTCCTTCAATTTTGTTTCATTTTCTCCAAATTTTCGTGGATAGATGGAAGAAATGAGTGCATTTGTCTCCTTGAATAAGCCATTGAATTCTTGCTTTCTGAAACCAAAAAATCTCCTCCATCATAAGGAGTTGATTAAAATCCATGTTAAGTCTCTGCTAGAAGCGCCATAGCTCGTCTGATGAGTGATTTGCCAACTCACGAGCAATGCCTACTAGGCGTTTCAACAATTTTCTTTTCCTTTGAAAGATGTTTCCCACTCTGTCTACATTCCACTCTAGTAATGCATTTTGGACTTTTGGAAGGGTGTTAGGAAGCTCCTCACAATTATATTAATAACCCTCTTGACAACTTCCTCATAATCTTGTTCCAAAGTCCACATTGCCTCAAATCAGAAAGGTTTCAAGTTTTGGACTAGAGAATTTCCAGCCATCTTCAATAACAACGGGTAATGATCTGAATAAGTTTGTGGGAGGTGTAAGAGCGAGGCTTCAGGGTGCGCCAACTAATATTAGCTTGGGCTCTATCGAGCCGTTGCTGTAAGACCTTAAACCGAGAATCTTTTATGCACCAAGTGAAGGGAGAACCTTTGAAACACAAGTCAACAAGATTACAACGGTCAATATTTTTGAGAAGGGGAAATTATTGAGACTTCGGTGATGGTGATCCACCTTTTCTTTCCGAGCTGCATGTAATCTCGTTGAGGTCTCCAATGACTGAAAAACTCCTAAGTTGATCCCATAACACTCTTCTATTAATCATATGTGGACTTGCATAAGTTGCGGAAAAAATCTAGCTTTGTCTACCCGTGCTTTCAATAAGAGACCTGGGGTGTAGACGAGAGGATGGTGGCCGAGAAATTATTTTCGTTCCAGTGGAACCAAATTCCTCCTCCTCTACCAGAGGTACTAACTTTCAATGTCTTTGAGAAAGGAAGGGCTTGAACTGTCACTGTTGTTAATCATAGGCGCCTGCGACAAAGGCCAGCCTGCAACTGTTGTTTGCCGCCTGTCATGGACTTTGTCGCAGACGCGACCTGCGACATCGTGGGCTTAGTCGCAACCACTTTAGTTGCAGGCCTACCCATTCTTTGTCGCAGATGACACCTGCGGCTAGAAGCCCTTAACTTATTTGAATCAAACTAGAAAGTATCAAAAGCGACATCAATTTCTCCTTCTCAAAAATGTTAGATGAATTATGTAGGCTTAAACAAGTCATAGATAACAACAACTGACAACTTACCTCATCTAAACGATTATTTTTTTCATTCTATCACTATTTCCCGTTTCACCTCGTAGTTTTAACTCTCTACATGCATAATTCCTTGAGAAAGTGTCCATATTCTTGAATTATTTGATGAAATCGGTGTGGTGTCTTAGCTTAGTGAATTATGTGAGAATCACAGAATGACCATCGCCTGTTCTTTCATCCTGTTAGTAGTCTAGGAACTTGCTTTAATCTAATTAATGAATGATTGACTTGGATTTGTGTAATGCTTGGTGTAATCTTCTGTCGAAATCGCTAGTCTGATGCCATGTCCAGTTTAGATAAGGGATTCCCAAAAACAATATATATATATATAATATATATAAAATATATATATATATTTGCAAAAGTACGTGTACAAAAATGTAAAAAGGTGTCGGTTGTGGGTCAATGTACGAGATGACATACGTGCCCGCCCATTGTTGTAGTCCCAAAGGAAAGTCTCAATGTGGCATTCTTCTTCTAATCCACTCCGATTGTCGCTGGCGTTTAGGATAACACGGGGTTCAAAAAGGATCTCAGATGCTCCATACCTGGTAGTATCCACAACCGTTCATTGAAAAGTTAATGTAAATGCAATTCCGAATTTTATCTGTTAGTTAGCGAGTGTCGGTTGTGTCCTAGAGTAAGTGTACAAGAGATTGTATTGTCTTGCAAATTCTAAAGTTGGCTAGGCATTAGCTCGCTTAAATCTTGTTCCTCTGCTACTACTTGGAAGTTGTTTGGTTTAATGTGCATGGTCGAGCATAATCTCCTCTTTGAGACTTAAGACACCATTTACATTGGTTTACGATTCATGATATTCTTGATTTGTACATGCTTGCATAGATGCATTTGTTGTTTTGAGTTTTGCTTGAGGACAGGTGATGACGCTAGATTTAACGCGTTATCTCGCCCTATTGAGCGACATTTTCCTCGTTTGACTCCTATTTGTCGTAGTTTCTAGGAACTTTCGTGCAAATTGCGTGATTCTTGCCCTTTGGCCCTCTTTAGGGCGTTTGATGTCATTTTGAGTTGTTTTTATGAGATTTCAGGTTACCACATTGTGGGGGGCCTTTCTACGAGCTAGACGCTTCAAACGGGGACCAATTCAAAGTTCGGATGGAGCGGGAATCGTCAAAAAACCGAAAAAAATCCCCCGCCAGGAAACAGGCAAATGTGTGCCTAGGGGGAGGAAAAAGTGCGCCGGCGCACTTTTCAGTGCTGCCAGACACACTTTTTCCCAGAATCCCGATTTTGGGTATTTAAACCCCAAAAGAGGCACAATACATTGCACATTCGATTTGGAGAGATTTCCACGACCTAGAGAGAGTTGAGAGAGTCTTTTGGAGCTATCAGAGAGATCCTGACACCATCAATCCTTCCCAAAAGATGCTCGGAGCTAGAAGTTGAAGATTCTCGAGATTGAAGCTTCACGAAATCATCCGAAATTAGGTTTTTCAGATTCCCTCTATTCTTCCTTTGTTTTAAGATGAATGCTTATGTTCGAATCTTGTTTGTCAGACATGAGTAGCTAAGCTCTTATAGCTTATATTAGATGAACCCTAAGTGACCCCATGCTTTAAAGCGATCACGGATCGGTAGTAATTAGATTTCAATTTAGACTTTCTCTTATTCATGTTTAATTCGTTCTTAAAATATGTTTCTTTTTTGGCCTGATCACCTAGATTAGATTCTTGTTAGAATAAAGGATAGTTGGTGAACGTCCTCCTTGTTCTAGAACTTCGAATTAAACAGTTAACCTATCCAATGGAATCACTCCTCTCGTAGGAGCCGTTTAGGGTTAATCCGTTTCAAGAATAGCTTATTAATCAATTTAGTTGCACCAATTAGTTATCCGTTGAAGAAGTGAACGCACAGACAGTTAATTAATCTTGGTAGTTAGTTCAATAGTAGCGAATGTTCGTGAACTTGGACCTAACGATAAGGAGCTATGGCGGTGATTTAGAATTTTTTGAATTGAGTTTGATATTTGCCGATCTTTTGATTGCCTATACGTTGGTAATCTTAGGGGGGATTCGAAATCTAAGCTATCATTTTTTTAATCGACCAAAACCAATCAACCAATCTGTCTTTCTTAATCAGTTTTCTTTTCTTTTGCACGCTAGAACTAGAAATCCGTTGAACTCACACCATAAACTTGATAAAACCTGAATAATTGCTGAAATACTTTGAGTAAGTGTTTATAAGAAACCCGTGGAATACGATCTATCCTACTTCTGTAGGTCAGTTATTTTATCGTTGTTTTACTGTTATCAACAAGCAACGTTCAAGTGTGGGGTAATTTGATGAACCAAAATATGTCGTGTTTTATCTCCCATATTTGATACATAATTGTCTAGTATCTGAGTGTTAATGTTTTCCTTCGAATGGTTTTCGTCAATTTAATGATTATTCATCTTAATTAGCCTTTTGGGATCCTTGCGGTCCATTTTTCACGTTTTCTAAGGAGTTTTTAATGAGTTTTCAGTGCCATATCATTATTTAGATCACGTTGAAACAAATCCACAGGTTCAAACGGTAGTCAAATCGGAGTCCAGACGCTCAAGATATCAAATTCTAAAGTTTAACGTTATGCTAGGTCGCAGTTTGAAGGGTTAGCGTAATTACAACGCTAAGCTAGGTGAGGAAAAGGAGCTAGCGTAGTGTCAGAAAAGTACGGTGTGCAGATGGCGTGTAAATGAACTTTAAAAGGCGTTGCACGCCAGTTATACACCGACTCACTGGCAAGCATTCTATTAATTTAGATTTTGAAACTCCAGAAAGGAGACTTTGTTCCCAACTTATTTTTTACGAACACTCCCGACCTCTAGCACCTGGAAAAACCTCTCGGAGTCCAGAAATCATCTTCCTATAATCATCCTTCATTTCCCACATCACATAAACAGTAGACGAAGATCCAAATTCATCCGGATATGAATAAATCGGTGGAGCTTTTCATCTTTCTCTTTTTAAGCGTATTTCTCAGATCTCCACTATGTACTGCTGTAACTGAACCCCTATGGTTCAGTGAGTGAAACCTTAGGGTGATTGATGATTGATTACACTCTCATACTTTGGATTTATTTCGTTTTAATTCAAGTTCAGATGTGATTCAGATCTATGTGTTCCTTCATCTCCTATTTCTTGTTTTCTTGACAAAGATGCATGATTAGGATTGTTGTTTGACTTAGTAATGCCTTGATTCATGAGTGTTGTCTTTCATTTTTATGCATAGGGATGATCATAGTTGCATCCTAACTCGAGAGAGAACATGTTAGCTATGATTTTTTAGGTTTAGAAACCCAAAATCATTTCATCGAACACCTTATGCGCATTCTACTTGATCAATGTAAATGGTGACCAATGCCCTTTTGATTAGTGGTTAATGTTGAGTCCTAATTGTCTTGACCCATGAGTTCAGGATTCGTGTTGATGTTAAGTTGAAAGATCTTTTCTGGCTTGTTAGAACTGTTTTGTCCAAAGTTGTGTGATCATGATTCATGAACTTGAAAGGGGAAACTTGCTTGACCCTTATCTCTCTTCTATTTCATCCATCCTGTGATTTGCCTTTGTGCGCTCTTTGAGCTACTTGTTGTCAACCCCTACTTCCATGCTCTTTGAGGCTGTGCTTGAGTTGGTTCGTTATAGCTTAAGCATGCCTTGTTTTGTGAATGTGATTGCGAAGTGTGTGTGTTTGTGTCCTACCAATTTGAACACCTCTCTCAGAACTGAGTAAGCCAGACAAAGGGTCCCGCGGGAATACGACCCTGGACAAAATCCAGGTATCTTTGTTGAAGGAAGTTTTCCTCCTGATCAGGTATCCTGGCTATTTGGCGAGTTAGCTAACTATCGCGGATCAAGCCTCCTGTTGCTGCCTGCTTGGTCTCTGGAATGACGGACCCATCAGAGTTGATGGTAATACACTCTAGAGGTGTTAGCTCCCACGAGATACACACATCTATTCTTATGGGCAGGTCGGTATGTGCAATGTAGTCAAAATCCTGATTTTGATCTTATAATCTTACGGTTTTACGATTTCATTGGTCTATAGCGATCTTGATTTTCACAAAAAATCTATGGGTCGTGAAATCTAGTAAAATCTCAGTCAAAATCTTAAAATCTTATAAAATCAATGATTTTTCTTGTATTTTATGATTCCACTTCCTAGGGCAAATTATTAGTTTATACAACTACAAGTAAGTTAGAACAAAAATAATTAAGGGGATGTTTGGTATTTGTGATTTGGAGGGGTGATTTTGGAGAATACATGTATTGTGGTGAATGCCTTGTTTTTTTGTTAATTTTCTATCTAAAATTCATGTATTGTAATTCCCAAAAGAAGCTCAAATACATGGATTTAGAATCTCACCTTTTAGGTGAGATTGTGGAGAATCCCCTATCCTTTATCTTTTATTCCATCATATGCCCTTATTATGCTTTTTAGGTGAAATTGATATTCACAAATAATTGGAGCAAAATAGACAATATAACTTCCAGTTTATGAATTTAAAACACAAATACCAAACATACTTATTTATAAAAACCACCAATTTGAAAACATACATTTCGAATACACTATTTTTGAAGAATCCATGTATTTTAAATCACAAATACCAAACATCCCCTAAATTCAATTGGTTTTGTTTTGAGATTTTGATTAATTAAGTTATAAGTTATTACTAAAAAATATCTAAATTCTAATTATTTATTTCCTTTAACCGCTTAAGAGCCATTATTAACTCTTATTTTCTTATCTAGACTTTTCAAAGTCGGTTAGTGGTTTTTTTCGTATCACCAACTCAAATAACTTATATTTGAAACATGAGACTATCTGGTTTAATTACATATATGTATGCTTACTATGTTGTTGGTATGAATGTTTCGCCAATCGTTCATAGAATCTCACGATTTTACGATTAAAAACTACGATTAGGATTTCTACCCATGTTTTTTATTCCACGTGGAATCACGATTTTGACTACATTGGGTATGTGAAATAGGGTGTCTCCCACTAGCGTCGCCCAAGTCAGGATGTGCTGAATCAAGCTTTCTGCAATGGTGACCTTACTGTTGAAAACTCAGTCATTTTAGGAAATGCCACAAATACCCAACAAGTAACCCCAAACAATAAGTTAAGAATAGGTTTCCGAACAAGTTCTCGATACAGGGTAGGAACGATGTCTAATAAAACGTCTGATTGTCAGAAGATAAGGCGAATACCTCCTAAGTGGTAGAAACAAGAGGGACGTCCTACAACACATGCATGAGTGTTTCCTCTTTCCCTGGGAGGACTTGATTGGTGCAAATCTCTGCCAAGTGAGGTTGATGATGCTTCGAGTTAGTTAAAAGACGCACGTGAGCCACCAACTAGAGACACTGTCAAATTCATTGTGGACCCTTCCATCTCCAGATAAGGCACCAAATATCTTCAAGTTCACTACCACCCTCATCAACAATAAGAAGGTAAGTTGAACAGATACTGAATCTGCCATTTCGCAACAAGCCCCAAGTCAACATGTATGCACCTAACCTTTGTCTTTAGGGGACGTCCCTACAACCTGAAATCTCGCCACATGTGTAAGTAAATCCGAGAATAACAACCAATTCCACTCACATGTATTGTGACAAAGTCATCGTTTGGTTGATTGAGATCCACATTGGACAAGTCACCTGATGCAAGATCCATATGTATATCGTCGCTATTAACCCACCAGTCCTTCCAGAAGATCGTCTCGGTACCATCACAGTGCACCATGTGCATGTTGAGCCTCATGATGGGTTTCATTTTCTCATAGCAAACAGAAGGGGAGAAACACGTGAAACTTTCTTCGGTTCAAGTCCACTTGTCTTGTCCCTGAACTGAAATACTTGTGTTGCAAGACCTACACCTAAATATCATTAGACAACTTGAAGAAGAGGAACACTAGCTTCATCATATAAGCGATATTCAACTTTGGTGCTTTCTTAAGGCCCAACTTGTCGTGCTCCTTAGGCTTACAAACAAGGGTGAACCTTCTTGCAACTGTCAGTAGAACCCCAAACAAAATTCCAAATTTTCTGGTTAATCGACTCTCAAATATGAACATGAAGGACAGTCGTTTGCATATCATAATCAGGACTATCAGGAAAGAGCAACGGTTACTAGGCTATTTGTATAGCGTAATCAGACATAGATGCTTACGAGGGTGGCTTCTCCTTGCCGTTCCATACTAGTGTCACTAGCGGACTTGGCACAACATTTTGTGATAAATGATATGGAACTAGTCTAGGTTAACTGATATGACCCGGCCCAGCTGCTCTAGTACCCGTCGGAACACCTACACCCCACCAGGGTCACTGTCCGAGGCAGAACCCTAGGGCCGTACAAGAAGCGTGTAGAACCAAGGGCCTTCCACTTACAAGCCCTCAAACCAAGGTACGAGATGAAATATAGGCTAAGACCTCCCCCTGCAGGTAGGAAAGCTTAGAAGGAAGAAATGCCACTCCAGGCCATGCTGCTGACCGAGTGTAGAAAAATTGTCAGGAAGTTCGGCGACATTTGCGGGAGTTTGGTGGCAAAGCTTAGCGGTGGTGAAGAAAATTTGGCAGCGGAGAAAGTACGGCGACATCAATAGAAATTTGGCAAAAATATTCAAGTGACGTCGATGAAAATTCGTCAGCAAAATTTTGACGTCATCTGTGGAAGTCCAATGACAAAAACTGTGGCGAAAGTTTGGCGGTGGTGACAAAATTCCAATAGCAAAAATCTGGTGACATCGACAGAAATCCGGCGGCGGATGTTTCGTGACATTGCTAAATTCTAACGAAGGAAATTCGGCGGTGAAACTTTGGCGGTGGTGATGGAAATATGGCGGCGGAGAAAGTACGGCGACATCAATGGAAATTTGGCGGCAAAATTTTGGCGACAATACATTCATGAAAATTTGGTGGCGGAAGTTTGATGGCATCTACGAATGTCCAACGACAAAAATCTGGCGGCAAAAGTTTGGTGGTGTTGACGGAAATCCAGCGGCTGAAGTTTGGCGACATTTTGGAAAGTACGACAATAGAAATTTGTTGACAAAAGTTTGGCGGCGGCGATAGTAATCCGGCGGCGGAGAAATTCCGGCGACGTAGAGGAAAATTCGTCGGCGAAAGTTCGGCGACATATGTAGAAGTCCGATGAAGAAAATTCGGTGACAAAATTTTGGCCAAATTTGAGAAAGATTCAATGTGTTAATTTAAAATTTGGGAATTTGGGATCCCGATTCCCAAATTAGAATTCCCGTTCCCGAATAAAAATTCCCAAATTAAATTCGGGATTGGGAATGGGAGTCTTAATTTGGGAATTGGGAATTGGGATTTTGGAAATATGGGAATGGGCCTCCCATTCCCTTCCAATTTCCACCCCTAGGGTTGAGGATAAGCCCCAGCCATCCTGGCCTAATCTCCAAGGGCCCCAAAGATGAAGCACACTCCAGAGACCCTCTGGAGGCATTCCTGGAGTACAGGAACAGGAGGGCACAAGAGTACTTGGCCCAGAAGCGATGACCACCCAAGACAGACCCGGAGCCGAGTCCTGAAGAGAATAGGAGCTCCTAGTTCCAAGGCACTACTCCTGGTCCAACCCTAGTCCAAGAGAGCCACATTTGGAGCTACCTAAGGAGATGCCCGAAGCTAGGAGAGGAAGTTCCGAGCAGAAATGAAGAAGTTCCCAAACCGGCCCCGCCCCGAGCCCTAGACCGAGAGCCGGGCCGATCGGGAGTATTTTATGGGGTTAGCCACAGTGTGGCCCAAGCCTTTTGGCAAGGGCCTAGCCCCTGGACCACCCCGGAGCATCAGGCCCCAAGGCCCGCCGTTTGAAGAAGAAGAAGCCCGGAGCCGAGCAAAGGCCCGGCCCGAGACCGGCGGACCGCCGAGTCCTAGTCCCACCCGGACTAGGAAACCCTAGAACCGCCGGTTTAGGGTTTTAGGAGTTTTATTCCTATTTTGAGTTGGATTCTCAGTTTTAAAGATTATTTAATTGTTTTTCCTTTTTAGTAGGATTGCTTAAGGGATTTTAGGATTCTTTTTAGGAATAGGACTCTTTATTTTATTCTTATTTAGGAAGTAGTGTTTAGGGAGGAGAGCTTGTTCCCTCACCTATATATAGAGGCCGCCGGCCACCCTTTGTAAAGACAACTTTGATGAAATAAACAACCCCCTTTGAAAGAACTTTGTTCTGAAACCCTTATTGTATCTGCATGTTGCGATACTGAAGGATCGACTTATCATCAAGAGCATCCATCTCTTGGCGTGGCGTCTACGACTTGATACTTCTGGTTCCCAGCTGTTATATAGCTGACGGGTCAAAGTCCTCATCCGCCCCCGGTTCCCGACGGTTCTACCTCGTTGCATGGTGTCCAACTTGCGGTGTTCAAGGGTCGTCTGCCCACGGTTGCAGCGGTTCACATCAGTTGGTATCAGAGCACGGTTCAGCTCACGGACCACAATCTATCCCAGTCTCCAGGTTCATTTGGATTCATATCCTTTTTATTGCTTTCTTAGAAAATAGATTCGAAAATTCCCTTCTATTCAGTTCTTGTTTTCAATTTCGAGTTCTAAGAAAAAGAAAAGAAAGCAAGGCCACCTTGCCACGTTATTTCCTTTCGTTGTAAGTTTATTTCTAAGAAGAGGGGATAGAAAATTGCTTCCGATTTCTAGTACTAACCATGGAAGACGAGAGATTAGCCAACATGGAAGGCCACCTTCAGAACCTGGACGCTACTATGGCCGCCGTCCAAGAAACCCTAGCCAGGCTTCAAGCCGGAAGAGGACGAGATGAGCGCCGAGAAGACAGCCTCGAAGGTCTGAACAGAAGAGCCCGACGGCTAGCTCAGGAGATTGACGATGACTTGAGCAACCTCAAGCTCACCGTGCCTAAGTTTGCCGGCAAATACAATGCCGACGAGTACTTGGATTGGGAGAGAAGTATGGAGGACTTCCTCGAGTGCCACCACTACTCTGAACGTAAAAAGGTAATCCTCGCCACCCTTGAATTCACTGACTATGCTGCTCTATGGTGGAGCCAGTTCAAGAGCCGAGTTCAAAGGGATGAAGAAGACCCCATCGAGTCATGGAGAGACCTCAAGAGAATCATGAGGAAGAGGTTTCTTCGAGAACCTAAACCCGAGACCTACACACCTCCCTCCGGAACTTAAAGCAAGGCACCATGTCCGTGGAGCAATACACTAAGGAGATAGAGATGTTGGTCGCCAGACTTGACCTCCGAGAAGAGCCCGAAGTGAATATAGCCCGGTTTTGGGTGGGCTACACCCCGAGATCATGCACCAAGTCAACCTACTTAACTATGTTGACTACGAGGATCTCAAGGCCCAAGCTAACCGTGTGGAGAGAGAGTTGAAGAGGGGTTACACGAGAAGATCAGCCAGTGCCCCGTGGAGAGGAGAGGAGGCCCGACTACAAGCCAAGCCCCATGGAAGCCCAAACAGCCCCGAGGCTCAAGCTCACGGACAAACCCTAACCCTAGGGATTCGGCCCCACCAGTAACATATGCCCAACCTACTTCTAAGGTTCAGAATTCTAACCCACGTCCTAGTGGAATTGTGTGCTTTAAGTGTCAAGGTAGAGGACACATCTCAAGGGACTGCCCTAACCAACGGACGATGGTGGTAAGAGAAGGAGGAATCGAGATGGATGATGAAGAAGAGGAGAAGAAAGAAGAAGAAGAAGAGTCTGATGAAGGAGAAGAAGTTAAGCCCGAAGGGCTTGAGAAGTTTGCAGGGTTCACCTCTAAAACCCTAGCACCCGGCGCCCCGGCACCAGCCCCGGCCCCAGCCCTGGCACCAGCCTCGGCCCCAGCCCCGGCCCCAGCCCTGGCACCAGTACCCAGCCCCAGCGCCCCAGCACTCGGCCCCAGCCCTGGCGCTGCCCAACCAGGCCCCATCGCCCCAGCGCTCGGTCCAAGCCCAGGCGCTGCCCAACTAGGCCCCAACGCCCCAGCGCTCGGCCCCAGCCCCGGCGCTGCCCGACCAGGACCCGGCGCTCCAGCGCCCGGCCCCGACTGGCGCTGCCCGACCAGTCCGAGCGCCCCAGCACCCGGCGCCACTCTGCCCGACCAGGCCCCGGCCGCCCCATCACCCGGCCCCGACCTGTCGCTGCCCGACGCCCCGCGGCGCATCACCACCCGACGTGGCCCCCGGCGGATCACTACCCGACGAGTCCAGCGCGTCCCTGCCCGCCACTCCGTCCCAGTCCTGCCCGACCCCGACTGCCCCGACGCGATAATGACCGACGTCACCTCCCACTGCCCGCCGTCGCCTACCTCCTGCCCGCCGGCTCTCCACTGCCCGCCGCTGCATCCCCACTACTCGACGCCGCCGCCCTGCCCGACGTGCCCTGGCCTACCCCCGGCCCTTCTGGCACCCTAGTGCTCCGACCCGACACCTCACCGACGGTCCCATGTGCACCCAAGATTCAATGGGAGATCACCTCCCGACGGATTTTAAAGGCTGCCCCGAGTGAAGAAGATCCGGATGCTGACCCGGACGTGGAAATGAGTGAGGAACTCTCACCCGCTACCTCCCCGAGCCTTAACATTATTATTGATAGTTTTTCAGGAGAGGGAGCTATGGAGACCGATGGAGAGAGCACTGAAGGACCCGAGCCTTGGTTCGTTGCTGATTCAAGTGACACTCCTAGGTCTAAAGAAGAAGCTGAGTCTTTCCCTACCGTGGCCAACAAAATTGCTGAAGTCTGGAAGAGAGTGATGAGTACTAGGAAAGGACCCGAGATGGATTTGGGGACAAATCCAAGGCAAGAAGAGGGGGATTATATGACCCGGCCCAGCTGCCCTAGTACTTGTCGGTACACCTACACCCCACCAGGGTCACCTGTCCGAGGCAGAACCCTAGGGCCGTACAAGAAGCGTGTAGAACCAAGGGCCGGCCACTTACAAGCCCTCAAACCAAGGTACGAGATGAAATATAGGCTAAGACCTCCCCCCGCAGGTAGGAAAGCGTAGAAGGAAGAAATGCCACTCCAGGCCATGCTGCTGGCCGAGTGTAGAAACCCTAGGGTCGATGATAAGCCCCAGCCGGATCCTGGCCTAATCTCCAAGGGCCCCGAAGATGAAGTACACTCCAGAGACCCTCTGGAGGCATTCCTGGAGTACAGGAACAGGAGGGCACAAGAGTACCTGGCCCAGAAGCGATGGCCACCCAAGACAGACCCGGAGCCGAGTCCTGAAGAAAATAGGAGCTCCTGGTTCCAAGGCACTACTCCTGGTCCAACCCTAGTCCAAGAGAGCCACATTTGGAGCTACCTAAGGAGATGCCCGAAGCTAGGAGAGGAAGCCCCGAGCAGATATGAAGAAGTTCCCAAACCGACCGCGCCCCGAGCCCTAGACCGAGAGCCGGGCCGATCGGGAGTATTTTATGGGGTTAGCCACCGTGGGGCCCAAGCCTTTTGGCAAGGGCCTAGCCCCTGGACCAGCCCGGAGCATCAGGCCCCAAGGCTCGACGAAGGCTCGCCGTTTGAAGAAGAAGAAGCCAGGAGCCTAGCAAACGCCCGGCCCGAGACCGGCGGACCGTCGAGTCCTAGTCCCACCCGGACTAGGAAACCCTAAAATCACCGGTTTAGGGTTTTAGGAGTTTTATTCCTATTTTGAATTGGATTCTCGGTTTTAAAGACTATTTAATTGTTTTTCCTTTTTAGTAGGATTGTTTAAGGGGTTTTAGGATTCTTTTTAGAAATAGGACTCTTTATTTTATTCTTATTTAGGAAGTAGTGTTTAGGGAAGAGAGCTTGTTCCCTCACCTATATATAGAGGCCGTCGGCCACCCTTTGTAAAGACAACTTTGATGAAATAAACAACCCCCTTTGAAAGAACTTTGTTCTGAAACCCTTATTGTATCTGCATGTTGCGATACTGAAGGATCGACTTATCATCAAGAGCATCCATCTCTTGGCGTGGCGTCTACGACTTGATACTTCTGGTTCCCAGCTGTTATATAGCTGACGGGTCAAAGTCCTCATCCGCCCCCGGTTCCCGACGGTTCTACCTCGTTGCATGGTGTCCAACTTGCGGTGTTCAAGGGTCATCTGCCCACGGTTGCAGCGGTTCACATCAGTTGGTATCAGAGCACGGTTCAGCTCACGGACCACAATCTATCCCAGTCTCCAGGTTCATTTGGATTCATATCCTTTTTATTGCTTTCTTAGAAAATAGATTCGAAAATTCCCTTCTATTCAGTTCTTGTTTTCAATTTCGAGTTCTAAGAAAAAGAAAAGAAAGCAAGGCCACCTTGCCACGTTATTTCCTTTCGTTGTAAGTTTATTTCTAAGAAGAGGGGATAGAAAATTGCTTCCGATTTCTAGTACTAACCATGGAAGACGAGAGATTAGCCAACATGGAAGGCCACCTTCAGAACCTGGACGCTACTATGGCCGCCGTCCAAGAAACCCTAGCCAGGCTTCAAGTCGGAAGAGGACGAGATGAGCGCCGAGAAGACAGCCTCGAAGGTCTGAACAGAAGAGCCCGACGGCTAGCTCAGGAGATTGACGATGACTTGAGCAACCTCAAGCTCACCGTGCCTAAGTTTGCCGGCAAATACAATGCCGACGAGTACTTGGATTGGGAGAGAAGTATGGAGGACTTCCTCGAGTGCCACCACTACTCTGAACGTAAAAAGGTAATCCTCGCCACCCTTGAATTCACTGACTATGCTGCTCTATGGTGGAGCCAGTTCAAGAGCCGAGTTCAAAGGGATGAAGAAGACCCCATCGAGTCATGGAGAGACCTCAAGAGAATCATGAGGAAGAGGTTTCTTCGAGAACCTAAACCCGAGACCTACACACCTCCCTCCGGAACTTAAAGCAAGGCACCATGTCCGTGGAGCAATACACTAAGGAGATAGAGATGTTGGTCGCCAGACTTGACCTCCGAGAAGAGCCCGAAGTGAATATAGCCCGGTTTGTGGGTGGGCTACACCCCGAGATCATGCACCAAGTCAACCTACTTAACTATGTTGACTACGAGGATCTCAAGGCCCAAGCTAACCGTGTGGAGAGAGAGTTGAAGAGGGGTTACACGAGAAGATCAGCCAGTGCCCCGTGGAGAGGAGAGGAGGCCCGACTACAAGCCAAGCCCCATGGAAGCCCAAACAGCCCCGAGGCTCAAGCTCACGGACAAACCCTAACCCTAGGGATTCGGCCCCACCAGTAACATATGCCCAACCTACTTCTAAGGTTCAGAATTCTAACCCACGTCCAAGTGGAATTGTGTGCTTTAAGTGTCAAGGTAGAGGACACATCTCAAGGGACTGCCCTAACCAACGGACGATGGTGGTAAGAGAAGGAGGAATCGAGATGGATGATGAAGAAGAGGAGAAGAAAGAAGAAGAAGAAGAGTCTGATGAAGGAGAAGAAGTTAAGCCCGAAGGGCTTGAGAAGTTTGCAGGGTTCACCTCTAAAACCCTAGCACCCGGCGCCCCGGCACCAGCCCCGGCCCCAGCCCTGGCACCAGCCTCGGCCCCAGCCCCGGCCCCAGCCCTGGCACCAGTACCCAGCCCCAGCGCCCCAGCACTCGGCCCCAGCCCTGGCGCTGCCCAACCAGGCCCCAGCGCCCCAGCGCTCGGCCCCAAGCCCCGGCGCTGCCCAACTAGGCCCCAACGCCCCAGCGCTCGGCCCCAGCCCCGGCGCTGCCCGACCAGGACCCGGCGCTCCAGCGCCCGGCCCCGACTGGCGCTGCCCGACCAGTCCGAGCGCCCCAGCACCCGGCTCCACTCTGCCCGACCAAGCCCCGGCCGCCCCATCACCCGGCCCCGACCTGTCGCTGCCCGACGCCCCGCGGCGCATCACCACCCGACGTGGCCCCCGGCGGATCACTACCCGACGAGTCCAGCGCGTCCCTGCCCGCCACTCCGTCCAAGTCCTGCCCGACCCCGACTGCCCCGACGTGATAATGACCGACGTCGCCTCCCCACTGCCCGCCGTCGCCTACCTCCTGCCCGCCGCCGCCGGCTCCCCACTGCCCGCCGCCGCCTACCTCTTGCCCGCCGCCGCCGGCTCTCCACTGCCCCGCCGCCCTGCCCGACGTGCCTGCCTACCCCCGGCCCTTCTGGCACCCTAGTGCTCCGACCCGACACCTCACCGACGGTCCCATGTGCACCCAAGATTCAATGGGAGATCACCTCCCGACGGATTTTAAAGGCTGCCCCGAGTGAAGAAGATCCGGATGCTGACCCGGACGTGGAAATGAGTGAGGAACTCTCACCCGCTACCTCCCCGAGCCTTAACATTATTATTGATAGTTTTTCAGGAGAGGGAGCTATGGAGACCGATGGAGAGAGCACTGAAGGACCCGAGCCTTGGTTCGTTGCTGATTCAAGTGACACTCCTAGGTCTAAAGAAGAAGCTGAGTCTTTCCCTACCGTGGCCAACAAAATTGCTGAAGTCTGGAAGAGAGTGATGAGTACTAGGAAAGGACCCGAGATGGATTTGGGGACAAATCCAAGGCAAGAAGAGGGGGATTATATGACCCGGCCCAGCTGCCCTAGTACTTGTCGGTACACCTACACCCCACCAGGGTCACCTGTCCGAGGCAGAACCCTAGGGCCATACAAGAAGCGTGTAGAACCAAGGGCCGGCCACTTACAAGCCCTCAAACCAAGGTACGAGATGAAATATAGGCTAAGACCTCCCCCCGCAGGTAGGAAAGCGTAGAAGGAAGAAATGCCACTCCAGGCCATGCTGCTGGCCGAGTGTAGAAACCCTAGGGTCGATGATAAGCCCCAGCCGGATCCTGGCCTAATCTCCAAGGGCCCCGAAGATGAAGTACACTCCAGAGACCCTCTGGAGGCATTCCTGGAGTACAGGAACAGGAGGGCACAAGAGTACCTGGCCCAGAAGCGATGGCCACCCAAGACAGACCCGGAGCCGAGTCCTGAAGAAAATAGGAGCTCCTGGTTCCAAGGCACTACTCCTGGTCCAACCCTAGTCCAAGAGAGCCACATTTGGAGCTACCTAAGGAGATGCCCGAAGCTAGGAGAGGAAGCCCCGAGCAGATATGAAGAAGTTCCCAAACCGACCGCGCCCCGAGCCCTAGACCGAGAGCCGGGCCGATCGGGAGTATTTTATGGGGTTAGCCACCGTGGGGCCCAAGCCTTTTGGCAAGGGCCTAGCCCCTGGACCAGCCCGGAGCATCAGGCCCCAAGGCTCGACGAAGGCTCGCCGTTTGAAGAAAGAAGAAGCCAGGAGCCTAGCAAACGCCCGGCCCGAGACCGGCGGACCGTCGAGTCCTAGTCCCACCCGGACTAGGAAACCCTAAAATCACCGGTTTAGGGTTTTAGGAGTTTTATTCCTATTTTGAATTGGATTCTCGTTTTAAAGACTATTTAATTGTTTTTCCTTTTTAGTAGGATTGTTTAAGGGGTTTTTAGGATTCTTTTTAGAAATAGGACTCTTTATTTTATTCTTATTTAGGAAGTAGTGTTTAGGGAAGAGAGCTTGTTCCCTCACCTATATATAGAGGCCGTCGGCCACCCTTTGTAAAGACAACTTTGATGAAATAAACAACCCCCTTTGAAAGAACTTTGTTCTGAAACCCTTATTGTATCTGCATGTTGCGATACTGAAGGATCGACTTATCATCAAGAGCATCCATCTCTTGGCGTGGCGTCTACGACTTGATACTTCTGGTTCCCAGCTGTTATATAGCTGACGGGTCAAAGTCCTCATCCGCCCCCGGTTCCCGACGGTTCTACCTCGTTGCATGGTGTCCAACTTGCGGTGTTCAAGGGTCATCTGCCCACGGTTGCAGCGGTTCACATCAGTTGGTATCAGAGCACGGTTCAGCTCACGGACCACAATCTATCCCAGTCTCCAGGTTCATTTGGATTCATATCCTTTTTATTGCTTTCTTAGAAAATAGATTCGAAAATTCCCTTCTATTCAGTTCTTGTTTTCAATTTCGAGTTCTAAGAAAAAGAAAAGAAAGCAAGGCCACCTTGCCACGTTATTTCCTTTCGTTGTAAGTTTATTTCTAAGAAGAGGGGATAGAAAATTGCTTCCGATTTCTAGTACTAACCATGGAAGACGAGAGATTAGCCAACATGGAAGGCCACCTTCAGAACCTGGACGCTACTATGGCCGCCGTCCAAGAAACCCTAGCCAGGCTTCAAGTCGGAAGAGGACGAGATGAGCGCCGAGAAGACAGCCTCGAAGGTCTGAACAGAAGAGCCCGACGGCTAGCTCAGGAGATTGACGATGACTTGAGCAACCTCAAGCTCACCGTGCCTAAGTTTGCCGGCAAATACAATGCCGACGAGTACTTGGATTGGGAGAGAAGTATGGAGGACTTCCTCGAGTGCCACCACTACTCTGAACGTAAAAAGGTAATCCTCGCCACCCTTGAATTCACTGACTATGCTGCTCTATGGTGGAGCCAGTTCAAGAGCCGAGTTCAAAGGGATGAAGAAGACCCCATCGAGTCATGGAGAGACCTCAAGAGAATCATGAGGAAGAGGTTTCTTCGAGAACCTAAACCCGAGACCTACACACCTCCCTCC